>PYHX02000467.1:99150678-99870377 GCA_004302925.2 Cochliomyia hominivorax
ACCTTTCGGACTGTCATGCTCAACTCATTAGGACCCATTTTTATTGTTTTTAATATACGTAATGCTTCCATATCAAGGGAAACGTTATATGTCGTTATATCACTACCTAACAATTTCTTGCATTTGGTATTCAACCTGAATATAACATTTTTGAGTCACAAAAATCGACATTAAACAGTGGGACAGAAAATATATTGTTGCAATTAAATCTACAGTATTGAAACCATAAGATGTTCTCAGACCTGCTATGAGAGTGGACTCTATAACCAAAAATCAAGAAATCCTAATTTTTGGATTTTTCCTCACATTGTTAATGAAGCAAATAGTAATCGGAAGTAGCAAGATGTGGTCCAGAAGTCAGATAAACAAAATTTCCCATTCACGTTTCCAAAGGGTTTTTGGTCGAAGAAATGAAAAAAATGTCTTAAGAAGAAGACCCACAAATATTGCTTTAGCCAATTTTAAGAGCTTATAATACACAAAAGCGTTTTGATTCTAACAGAAAATGGTACTACCTTTTAGTTATGGATATTCGAGTTCGGTGTTTTCGGTGCTAGTTCACTATCTTATTAAGTGACTTTAAACACTTGGTTTATTGCAATGTATCCAATTATCATCATTAGTTATTTTTATTTTATTTGTAAGATTCACTTATTTCTTCGATGTCTCTCATCTTTATTATACCTCCTCTCTACACTTTTTCGTCTAAATCGTTATCCCTTTGTCTTCTGCCGAAATTTCCATTTTTGAATTCTCAAAATTCTGCTCAACGCTGCAGCAAAAAAAGCACGATAAACAACTCTCAAATTTAAAAGACTTTTCGGATTGTCTTCGCATAACCCACTACTCTCGAAAAAAACACACACAACCAGTGAACGGTGAAATCAGGAGAATAAAAGTATGGAACTGTTCATGCAAAATTACATGCCATAATGTTAATGTAATTGCAACTCATTATATGTAACGGTATTATCATACAGAAATTATATGCCTGCTTACACACACCTACACAGACAATATCACGGTTATACGAATTTATTCAGCGGTTTCCCTGAAGTTTTGAAAATCATTAATTTTGCCACAAGAAAATACAAATGTATTAAACGATATTAACTTTTTAATATTAATTCCTTTCAAGAAATAGATCTGAACCGATTTATATAAAATTTAGCCTTAATTTTTTTTAATCTAAAACTTATACTTCGATTAAAAAATAAACGTTCTTCAGGAATAATTACTCTCTTTTTTTCTCTCATAATCGTTAATGAAGGTTATTGGTATAAGTAGTAATATGTATGTGTATGTATATGTGTTTGTATTGGTATTTGTTATTTTATATTTCATTGTGATGATAAGACAAATGCACTTGCCATGTTGTTCAGTTATTATTATTTTAATGCATATGCTTACACTTACTTCATTCATTCACACACACACACACATATGTATTGTTTGTTATTGCAACAACTACTCCATTTTTGTTGTTGTTGTAATCATCATACCAAAAAATTGCATTTTTTATAATTCTCACTGATTTTAATGTATAAATGTAATAACAACATATTTTCATCATTTGTTGTGTTGTTTTTGTAATTCGTAAGTAGATTTAATTTTTATAGTGTTTGTTTTTATTCGAACTTTTTGTATTTTCATAATATTTTGACTGATAAATTTTATTATGAATTTTTATACCCTTCATCACCATGGATGGTGGTGGTATTATGCGTTTGTGCAGAAAAAATAGGCCCAACACCACTTTTAAGTAATAACGGTCGACTTTCTGAGGCGATTTAACCAGATCCTTCGTTCATCCATCCTGAGTGTCCATGTAAAGCTTGTTACCAAAGTACAGATCGCAGTTTTCAAATATATCCTAATGAAATTTGGCACATATTATTATTTGGTCCAAGGACGATGCAAATGGAACGATGTCTTGAAATTGGTCCCCTTAGAAATGGGTTTATATTTCATAAAACTCTTTAATATGATATGTAATAAATACCACTGTGCGAAATTATAAGAGAGTCAATTTTTTTTCTAATTCCCATATAACCCTCCAGAAATAATTCCTTCTAAAACGCATAAATTTCACTTAAATGTAAATATCAGACATTTACAACCAACAATGTTGTGTAGGGTTTTACATAGTCAGGAGTGACTTATAAATTTTTTACTTGTTTTTTTATTTAATTTATAAAAGAAAAAAGACTGTGAAAATGTTATTATATTTTATTATTTATTTAAAAATTATTATAAATGAAAATATTGGCAGATGATGAAATTTAGCTAAAGTGAAAAAAAAATGATGCACATATTTGGGTATCTATAATATCTGGGAAGAGAGTGTAGACCATAATTATCCATAAATGATTCATAATACAGATATTTAAAAAGTGCGTTAAATTTTAAAACCAAAAAGAAAGAAATATTTGGTATCGTGGGAAACGTTGGAATATGGTGGATTGAAAAATGTTTTAAAGAGAAATTTAGTGAAATGTTATCTGCGGCAAAATTTCTTGAAAATCTCTATTCCATCATATTTTTTTCAGTTTTTATATCGTCCCACCACTACCAGGTGTGAAAGAAGGTTTATTAAACTCCGCTATGTCCTCTTATCACTAGAAAGATTCATCAAACCCCCATTAAGTATATATAAATTTACATAAAATTAAATCGGAGTCGATTTTACTATGTTCGCTTTTGCTATGTCTGGGGTCATGGTCCTAAAAAGATTCCTATATTAAAACAATTATTAAAAGATATGGACTGATATATGAGGCCATTTTATAAAAAGTTGAGATTTTTTAAAAGTGTTGGTACGAATAAGGTGAAGAGTCGAACCCGTTTCGATATTTTCGCCAAATTACAAATTCTCATCAAAATTCTACTTCTATACCCGAAATGTTGATTATGGAACAATAACAATATAATCTGTCAGCTTCATGTACTCTGAAATCACAGTGTTATATATGGTAAAAACCTGAATACATTTGAACCTTGTTCGCATAAAAAGTCCTTTTCCGAAATTAACTTTAACGTTTATTATTAACCAAAAATTATTTCTAATAATTATGATCAAATTTGACATAAAAGTTTTTCTAGAAATTTTAATCGTTTTACAAGTTGTATTACAATCGGCCAATAATTTCCCATTGGCTTCAGTTAAAATTCTTTAAAAAACTCTTTTGATCGTTCACAATTGCCTTACAAATATATTCTGTTGTGAAATTCGACATCAACGTTATTTTCTTTAATACGAATGATTTTACTAAATTATATTATGATCGGTTCAGGGGTCCCAGATATAGTCCCTTAAGAATTATGTTTTTAAAAACTCTCTTTTTTAGAAAAGTATCAGTTAAGAATGCTCTCTCACCACTTACATTATTTCTGTGAGTTGATAAATATTTTCATATTTAGGAACATTACAAGCCTAAAATCCTGCTCCGGGAAGGGCCTTATTTGGGAGCATTTGCAAAATATGGAACGATATTATACAACATAAAGTATTTAACACAGTAAAAAGATTATTGTGCCCAATTTCAAAAAAATTGGACTATATTTGAAACTTATTTAAACCAAAACCGGTTTTTGGGAAAAGGCCTCAAATGGGAGCAGTATCAAAATATTGGCCAAACAAAAAATAAGTCTACAACTGTTTTGTAAGTGGACCGAATAATAAATCCGTATAAAACGTGTTTGAAGTTTGACTTTTTCATTTCCCCTTATAAAGGGTCCATCAGAAAACTAATAAGAATGTAATAGTGGGTCAAGCTACGAAAAAGTATTGAACCAAGCTCGTCTAATTTTATTTTCTAATTTAAACTTAAGTTTGCATTTCATTATTGTGAAACTAATGTTTATGTGAAATTTATGCGTTTTAAAATGAATTTTAGTGTGAATGGAAGCTACATGAAATTATAGACCGACCCTTCTATGCTTATAGACATTAAATTTTGATTACATTTATCTTATTTTGACCAATTATTATTACAATACCAGCATATATGTGAAATTTATACTGTTCAAGAGGCAATGAACCGACCCTCATAATATATCACATCGGTTTAGAAAGTCGTAAGACTTATTTCAGTTAAATTTCGGTAAAATGACATTAGATTTAGGGCTTTTGTGAGCTTAAAACGTCATTCCGAGAGAACATATGTGTGGGAGGTACCTAAAATATTGAACAGAACATGGTCAAGGGCTTTAGCCCTTGGGCTAAAATAATAACATGTACCAAAGCTCATCGAGATATCTAAAAATTTGCGACCTGTAGAGTGTTCACAACCTTTACCAGCCGGATTGACTCCCAGACGGACGATCAGACATCATTAATTTGACTCAAGAAGTCTTTATTTTTTCATTTAATATTAAATTTTCCATTAGACAATTGAAATAAGTATTAATATCCTTCATACGCCGCATTAAATTTTAAATAAATTTAAACATTTATCATTTCATCATGAATCTGAGTGTGAGTGTGTGTGTGTATGTTTTACATATATTCCCTCCTGTGTTTGTAATTCAAACAAATCAAGTGAAAATATGTTACATTCTTATAATAAATTTTTTTCCAAAAAAACAATGAGAATAAAATTTACATTTACATTCTCCGAAATATTTCATTTTCAATTTATATCACCTTCAGCAACGTTGAAGGAAAAACCTTTTTTCCATCTTATTTCTTGTTGTTTTTTTACTGGTTAACCAGAGCAACAATAAATCTCTTCGAAAAACGTTTATAAATTTTGTGGAAAACTTCTTTTATTTTATATAAAAATATATCTCTGTGTTTGTGTGTGTGTGTGTTTTGCTTCATTTCAGTCTGGAGTTTATACTTTTTTAGACGTGACAACATTGTCACTCTTAAGAGCGATTTGAAGAAATTTTTGGAAACTCTACTTATTATCGGAGTATTTTTAGTTATTTCTTATATTATATGAGTCTGAAAACTCTTTGATATTTTCTTTAGTCTGTAGGGTGTTCAAAGTTAGTCTGTACGTTTCTGAACGTTACCACAAAATATGCCTGATATTTCGCCAAAAAGTAAAAAAAAAGATAATTTATCATTTTGTTAGAATAAAATATTTTAACACTTTTGGGAATTTTTGTTCAGGTTTTAGTTAAGATACTTCTTTTGTAAGATTGTCTGTCTGGCAACATGTGAACTTTAATTCCACATTGACTATTTTTAATCTCCACCTCACTCAGTCGCAAATGTGAATATATTAAGATTTGTCATTCCATGAGTAACACCAAATAAAAAGGCTTGGAAAACTTTTGTTTTATATTCGAATTAGGTATACAAGTTCATAATGCCGATTTGGAAAATCGAATCAAAATCGAATTTGGGAATTCATGAAAGCCGATTTTGCATGTCGGAAATATTAATAAAAAGCTACGAAATGATCCCATTCTGGTTTCATTATTTACAGATGATAAAAAAAGCTGTATGCTACGATGACATTTGGTAATGTTGATAATGTTCTGAATTTGGAGAACAGCAAGCTGTTTTGAGTTATAAGCTTTTTCAATTGAGTCAGACTTTATAAAAATAACAAAAATACAGATAAATTTTATAGAAGTAAAATTTAAGAATAGAATTCTACACAAATAGAGAACAAGCTTAATCTTTCGGTGACTTGACGGTCCTGACACATACTCATGTGGCAGGGTTTGATTCGGTATTTTTATTTTAAATCTAAATTTTTATGTTATGGTTTAACGAATACAGCATAACTCTGTTGGACTGCCATCTTCCAGTAGTAAATGGGAGGATACATGGTCCGAAAAGTTTATTTAAATAATGTCCAAAACGAAAGCATAATGAAAAAGTAAAGCAAATGTGGGAGGAAATTGATTCTAATATTTTTAAGAATGTTCGAATGAACTATTTTTTAAATGAAGTCTTATTTGACTTGATAAGAATATAATTTGTCTACTAAATAAATATTTAATTTTATTAAATTAAATTTAAGCAATTTCTGCCAAACACACGGATTGGGATTTTGGATATTTTTGTTTGGGAATGTGAATTTTTTTTAAATTTCTACTTTAAGGACAAGTTTAAATAATTAATAGTGTATTTTCAAAAATATCAAAATTAAAAAAAAAAAAAAAAAAAAACAATGGAAAATTTTTAGTTCTTCTGAATTTGGCTACAAATTTACAATCAATAATATTTCAATAAAATTTTCTTAGCAGTTTGTTAATCTCTATATTTTAACGTTTTTTCAGATACTTAATATTTGTGCAAAAGGTTTATAGTTTTCCTTGAATTCCAGTCTTCCTGTAGTTAAACTAAGCGTGCAAATAATCCCTAGAAATATACCCAAGATTACCAACTTTCATAAGCCACCCATAAACCTCCTACCAGTAAGAGGAGTGTATTTCTCCAACTCAACTAAAAAGCTTCACGGCAGTTAAAAAGCTACAAAATTGTTGAAAAATCCTTTTAATTGTTTCAAAGAGGCCCTTACAAAAATTCGCCTGGCTTTAGGACAGATTAGCAGAAATTGGCTTCATTCATTATTTTCCTCATTATTTTTTCAAGAGAAATAAATTGAAATTGTGATGTAGGGTATTCATAATTCGAAATTGCTTATTACAATAATCTCTCTTTTTTTAAGGAAAAGTTTCACCTTTTCCTTGTCAAATGTTTGAACAAAAATACAATTTTTCAAAAGACAATAAAATAAATTGAATTAAAAAATTTAATACACAAAATTTAAATTTACTTCAATTTACATCTATTTAATCTACAGAAAGGACTCTCTGAATTTCTTCCATAAAATGAAATCCTAAAATTAACAATGTGAAATATTTATAACAATTAGAACTCACACTATTAAACCTTTTAATTTTTGTCAACACTTTATTAAAAAAAATACAAATAAAAGCACATTAAATCCGCTTACGGATGACATAATTAAATCCAGGCACTAATTAAATTCTCAATTCACATACACAAATGGACCCCAACTATTTATTACACACATTCAAACACACACACGCACAATCACACAAATGTTAACCCAAAACAGGAAAACCTCATAGAATTAAATAAAAAAACTTGCAAAAAAAGTAAAAATGGTCACTTTTCACATTTAATTTTTCAAAACTACCTTAATTGCTGGATACACAAAAACCAACAAAATAAAATTAAAAAAGTAAAAATAATAATGAATAAAAAAACTTTTAGCTTAACATTTAATTGTATGAAAGTTCATTTAATAATCCTAAAGGATACGAATCCAGCAGTAGCAGCAGTTTGTCTCAGTTAGAGCAGGAGTAACTTAAGTCAGGATACATTCATTAATGTTGAAATATAAAATAACTGCATGTTGTAGATGAAGTTAAATGTTTTACTTATTATTATGTGTAAATATGTTTAGTTAGATATTGAAATGTTTGAAAATGCTACGAATGCAAGAGACCCATTTCAGTACACATATGTGTCCTTCTTTTTTTGCCTTTGAAGGTAAGAAGGTTGAAGTGTAAAATGTTCACTGGAATATAGAGAGATGAAAATGATAAAATCTATTTTTATGATTACGAGGAACACTGGGAAAATTTTTGTCATACCAGCATAATAATGGAAGGATATTTTTGTTGTATATTGGGGATATCACATATCACTTAATTGGTCTCTTTTATTAAAAAAAGAGCATAGAGGGCTAAATGAAAATTAGATTTATATCGCTTTATAAATTTTTTAATATTGAGTTTAAATACTTTGCCGTAATGTCAGATGAAAATTAGTGTAGAATAAAATTTTGTAATCATGCAGATAACTCGAAAACTGACATTTTATCAAATTGAAAGATTTTCGCCGCAATAGTTCTCTATTACTAATATTTGCTATAAACAAAGGGTACCTCTCCCCCGTTCTAAATTCTTCCAGTAAAATCGTTTCATAGAAAAACAAGTAAGAATGAATAGTCGATCAAGCCCGACTATTCATTCTAAATGTGCTTTTACGTTTTAAAAAGAATTTTTCTGGGGTGGGGGAAGGGTTATATGGGCTACAAAAAATTATGGACCGACCGTTGTATAATTTTACACATCGATTTTTGCTTGTATTTATCTTAATTTGACCAATTATTATGACAATACTAACGCATATATAAGAAATAATGAACTGTCCCTCGCATATTTTATCATATCATTTTAGAATATGATAAGATTTATTTGTTGCAAATTTCGTTTCAATCGCTTTATTTAGGACTTTTATGACCTTAAACCCCATTTCTGGTAGAAGATTTGTATGGGATGTCAAAATAAGAATATGTACCAAATTTCATCGCAATATTTCAAAAATTGCGACGGTTTACATGGACAACAGACAGAGAAACAGTCGGATGGACATCGTTAAATCGACAGAAAGAAAAGTGATTCTGAGTCGAATAGTATACTTAATGATGGGTGTAACACCATTCTTCTGCACAAACATCAGCACAAACGCATAATACCCCAACCACCTTTGGAAGTGTAGGGTAAATTTTAGTTTAAATAAGGCAGCTCTCTATTCTGTTGTTGTCCTACCGAAATTTTTATAGCCAATTAAAATCTAAAAATCGATCCAGTAATTTGACTGGCTATAAGTCCTATACACAAAGATTTATGATGAAAAGTGTAGGCAAAACTAATTTTTATTTGTGGACTCAAGAGAGATATTGGCCTCGATATTTTTAATAATATTGACTCCAGGTCATGCAAAATGTGTAAAGTTGAAAATTAAAATTTTTCAAACTTCAGACAAGAAGAAACGTTGCAAATATATTTCGAAAAAAGTTGATTATGCCCTACGCCTACAGGCGTAGTGTATTGCGAAATAACAATGAACTCATGTTTAATTAACATTTACTGTGATGTTAATTGATATTTTATATTTTTAAATATTGAATTTATTTTAATTAGGAAAATCAACATCGTTTGAAATTAATAATTTTCAATGTTAATGTTACATTAATTTTATATGAATAAAGTTATTTATCCAATGAACCGTATTCACTTGTATTAGTATTTTAGAAATATATTTTTGTAATTTTTTTAGAAATGTTTTTACAATTGAATGTATTTAATTTTTAAGATAATAATTCTCCTTTTTCATTGTAAATAAAATAACGAGTAAAATTTTTACAAACAACTTTTTTTCTGTGTGTAAAGGTCATCCTAGAATGAATAATAAAACCAAAAAAAAATATGGAAAACACATATAAATGAATTCAAATGTGGAGATAAATATTTTTACATTATTAAAGGTATAAAATGTATAAATCTACTTGCATAACCCCTTCTCCCAGTCCCTCGCAACAGAACACTTCTAAGTCCATAATAAAATAACATAAAAAGGGAGGATTTTTAAAGTTTTTTTGTTATTCAGATAATTTTCACATAACGCCAACGTAGAAGTAATTTAATGTGGAACCAAATAAAATTAAAAAACAAAAAAACAAAAAAAAACAAACTTTTTCTCATTGTCAACCACAAAATTGTTGCATGAGGTGTTAAATGGTTTCGCTATAAACTTTTATTCTACATTTGTGTTGGTTTTGAACTAGGAATTCACAAACACACACACACATAAACTTTCAAATGTATTTGTTAAACTATGGAGATATTTAAAATAACAATATTTAAATGTATGTGTGTGTATGTCTCCGTACAGATGTATGAATATAAATTTTATTCATTTTACATATGTGAAAATTTCATTATATTGCCACCAGCTAAAACAACAACAAATGAGATGAAAAAAACTGGGAAAAAAAGGAAAATTTAATAAAAAACCCGTTTTCACATTTCATTATTTTCATCTTAGATTAATTGCAAAAAATTTTCCACAAAATTAATTTAGAGTATTTTACACAACAGAAATGAAATTGGTCAAGGATTATAATCTGAGTATTTAATAATTCTACATATTTTATTTACATTTAGGATATGAAGATCCTGGGGAGGAGAAACGGATAAAAATATTTTAATAAAGAATTTAAGGTAAAAATGGATGTTTCGAAAAGGCTAAATTCAAATATTTTTAAGGTAATTGTGACTGAAGACCTTTAATAACTAGCAATACATGCAAAGAAAAGTCAAGTCTCCAATATTTTCGTCGCAACAATACTATTTTCATGGTAAACATTTGATATAATAATGTTTATTATACCCTGCACCATCACAGATGGCAGGGTATTATGCGTAAATGCTGATATATGTAACATATCGAAAAAGTACATCACTTTATGAGTCGATTTAAAAATGTCCGTTTGTCCGGCTGGCTGTCCTTGTTAATTTTGGCAACATTCTACAGGTCACATCTATCATGATGAAATTTAGTATATGTTATTTTCTTGGCTCATAAACGAAGTCTTTTGAAATTCGTCATATTTAGTACAATATTACCGGTAGCTCCTAATACAAATGTTCTCCCATGATGGAATTTTAAAGTTATAAATCTCCTAAAAATAAATCGTTTCCAACGAAATTCACTAACTGTAAGTCTTAGATGTGGCAAATTATGCCATCCATACAAAACCCTTACAAATATCACTTTGAAGGGCATAAATCTCACATATACATTGATATTGTAAAAGCAAATGATCAAATTGAAGTAAATATACTCTAAAATCGATATTCGCAATTATACGAGGATTGATTCACACTATCTTTTAGCTCCGATATAACGCCCAAGAAAAAATCATTCTCAAATGCATTAATTTCACATTTCCTTAGTAACACAGTAATAAAGTGTGAAGTATTTAGTCATAAATCAGAAAAGCAAATTATACGAGGGACGTTCTTAAATTTTCGTAGCTGTCATTTACAACCAGCATTGTGGTGTAGGGAATTTCATTGTCGGGCTTGACCGACTATAACATTTTTACTTGTTTTTCTAAATAATTTTATTCTGATAACAATTTTGCTGTTGCAATAAAATTATTGTTAGAAATTTAATCGTATTATGACTTAAAATGTAGGTTTACAACCATAATATAGTTGTGCTACAACCATACTGAGTAGGTACATTTTAATATATTATAGTTCTGCTCTAACTATAACAGCTAACTTTTTATTAGCTCTCGTTTATAACATTATTTCTTTTAATGAAATTTCTATTTTCCTCCTTTTTAATGCGTCATCAACAAAAAGTTATGAGACAACCTTGTCTCTAAAGAATTTATAACAATAATATATTGTTAAAATATACAATTTATTTCTTTTATCATATTCTGACGATCATTATTGAAATGAAGAACTAAAGAGAAAAAACAACTTTTAAAAAAATTATTATAAACACACTATAGTTTTATATATAAAGTTATTTTTAACAATAAACAATAAAGTCTCGTCGTTTATAGTTGCAATAACAGCAAAAGCATTGATTTATATGTCTATACAGGCAATTGCATGCGATGAAGGGAAATCAGTAGCAGCAAAATGGGAAAATAGTTACAGGAGTCTCCATAATGCACTCACTGACTCTTTTGGCTTCTTCCGATGGCTCATACTCATTGATTTAATACAATGAACTTCAGAGTCAATAAAAATGCATTTTTTGTTTTTTTTTTTCTTTTTTTTTTGGTGAAAAAGACGAAATTTTTAACACCAACATAATTCATTTCCGCTCATTGTCAACACAAAATATTCATTCATATTTTAATATTCAAAAATTCATTAACTTGTAGTTCTGAGAGATCACAAAAATTAGTTGAGTGACTTTAACACAAACTTTCTTCTATCAGGACGTTCAGTGATCTCAAATCATTTCTTAAATCATCTCTTAATTTGGAACCAACGTTTTTATTGTGAAATATACTGACTTAATAGACCCCTGAGATGTTTTTCAATTGATCTGGAAAACACCAGTTTTTGTGGTTCGGAACGAGAGAAATTTTAAAATTTTAATACCCAAGAATACTTTCTTTGGAGGTTCACCCCTCGGTTATTAAATTTTAAAGATTTATTCTGAAAGCGAAGAATGATTCATTACATTTAAATTATTTTGGAAGCTTATGATCACACTCTAAATTATTAATATGTTGTTAATAACACTTGAGTTCATCATGGCCGAAAAATCAGCTATTTTGTTTGTTTGATCTAAATTGAAGAGACTAAGGAAATTAAGGAACTCTAAGGCTTTTGGTATTTATTAAGGGTCAGATAATAAAAGTTTTTTATCAAAAGTCAAATATATTCCGGGTCGCCTTAGCCCGTTAAGGCTTTTGTTCAACTAATTCAATTAAAAGCACATCAAGGATGTCAAAATCAGAAATATTGAAAAGTCCGCTTATAACGGAGTACCACTTCACTGTGCCCTATACAAAAATTACGTATATTTATTGATTATTGACTCATTAATGCCTCAAAAATTCAATAAATTTCCTGCTTCAGAAACATGTCATCTTAAAAATTTCGTTTGTAAGAGGAATACCACTTTACCTTTTCCTATTCAAAATTGTATTAGTTTGCATTGTTTTGTTATTAAATCATATAAATATCACGAAATAAGCTTTAAAATTCCTAAAATACGCGGTATTAAAAGTTTTGTTTGTTAGGGGGATTCTACTTCTCCATGCCCAGGAACTCTCGCATGAAATTATGCGAGAGTTCCTGTGTTAGTTATAGAGATACGTTATATTAAATGTTTCGTTTATTGAGGAGAAACCTCTCCGACATGCCCTATCGAAAGATATTGTATATGTGAACGTAACAACAAATAGGCAGACATATAAATATATAAAGTTTATTATATGAGTTATTCTTGTGATTACAAATCGAATGACGTAGTTAATAAACTCTCGCCGCCGCTTATGGTGGTGGAGGGTATAAAAAACGTTTTTAGAACTACTGTGAATTATTTTGTTATCGATGAAAATTAAACTAACAATTAAAATATGTTGAATTATTTAATATTTTGTTAATATTAAATGGTTTCTACTTTAAAATAATATTATAGCAATATTGATTTTCTGTTAAAGCAACAATTATAAGAAAAACCGTCGTAAAAGGTGTTGACTGATTCCAATAAAATATATTTATAGTAGGAAAATAAGTTTTGAACTTGATCTTTATTGAGCCAACGAGACCACTCTACATGTTGTTTAATATGGAACCCTCAGCTCATATTAATAAAAATAATTTTAATTAATTTTAAAAACTTTTATATAAATGGATCCAGAACTGCAAGGCTGTAGTATGTGAAATCTATATAAAAGCTTTATTTGTTGTTCAGGATAAAGACTCACTTTTGAACAATGAAAGGTTTTCTATTGTGTCAAATATTAAAATATTAAAAAAGATATGGAAATAAGAAAAAAGGACATTTTCAAATAAATTTTATGACAATGCAGGTAAAATGCTGAAATGCAATTTCTTAATCGTTGGTAAAAACGGTTTCAATGACACTCTAGTTGATCATGTGGTTAATTGAAATATTAAAGCTAGCGGACTTCCTCTATAACTCTTCCATTTAAGATTCTGTAATTGCTTTAATCAACCTTTTCTTTTAAAAATGTTCGATATTTTGAAGCACCTTTTCGGACCTCTAAAATTGAGTTAAACAATTGTCTTTATACATTTGGACCAATAAAAAATATTTGTTCCAAATTTAAATAAAAGTTTTTCATGTCTGAAAATTTTATGAGCTTAAAACCTTCATCAGGAGGACCCTTGTGTATAAACTACCTGAGTTATTGCACCGATCGTTGTAATTCATCTTTGATTCAAAAAGATCTTATAAACTAAATATTAAACTTTCATAATTATTTATAAGGTACCAAAATTGAACACCTCAAGTAAAAAATATAAAAAAGATCCATATTCTTTTTATCCTCACCGATCTCTTCGTATGGAAAAGTTATCTCTTTTTTAGAAGAAATGGAAAATGTTACTTTTTGACCGAAGTTTTTATGTTGTAACAAGTTCAAATTTGATGCAATCACAATTAGTGAAAAGTTTGAGTTAGCCAGTTCGTCAAGAAGGAATCACCCAGGAACCTATAAAGTATATATATTCTGGTGTCGTATCAAAATCTGTGTCGATTTAATTATATCTGTCGTCTTTATTATGTTAGCACGCTGACATCTTTGTTAATGGGTGTTGGTCAATGAAATTTTACAAAAGTCTTAATTATTATCAGTTCGTTACAAAAATGTTATAGACCGATATCTGAGACAACCTCAATATTCCAAAGTAAACAGATTAAACAATGCAATTATACATCCTTCCTTACAGTGTATCAAAATTAGGTCGATAGAAAACATTATAGTCACATTTTATGACCCTGATTGTTAGTATGATTTTGTGATTGTTACCTTTAACACGTGGTTTAGGGAATTTAAGATTCGGCACAGCCGAATATAACATTCTTACTTGTTTCAGATACCTTTTTCCCAAATATCAATTGGGATATTCCGAATCTCGATCATTTTGATTTTTTTACATGACACAAAGAGTCAAACTTTGGTGACCACAAGGTCTAAACTCAATACTTAAACTCAGTTATACCTCTACTATCACTATGTGAAATTGCATTGAAATTGCCGAGTTAATTTTTGTAGGGTATAAAAAGTGAAATGAATTAAAGCGAAATAAAGTAAAAGTTAAAAAATGATCAAGAAAAAAAATCATAAAAAGTAAAACGTAACAAACAAATTGACGTCAATTGAAAATAAAATTTACAATTCATTGAACATTGATGGTTTGAAACAAACCACTTTATAGGCTGGCTTACACAGTCAGATTCCATTCATCCTTAATTTCTACTATTTTTTTATATTTTTCACTTTTTTCCTGAATATATGAACATCATATTTCTTTTTTTTTTTTGCCTCTTTTATCTGAAACAACCTTTTGGGAATTATATTATTTTTTTTTGTATTTTTCTGTGATGCAAATAGAAGAAAAACATGGAAACAAACAAATTCAACAATTTTTATATATAAAAATCAGTCACATATTGTTTTTGTTGTTATTTTGTGTTTGAATTCAAACATTTCATTCAATGAATAGAGTTTTTATACCCTACACTACCATAGGTAGTGGGGGTATTATGAGTTTGTAAAGATGTTTGTAATATAGAGAAAAATGGTGTAAAAGCCAACTTTAAGTATACTGTTAACTTCAGAATTATGTTCTAAATCGTTTTAACGATATCTGTCGGTCCGTCTGTCTGCTGACCAGCTGGCTGCCCATGTAAACCCTTTAAATTTTTTTAGATATTTAGGGTTTAGGATCATAAAAGTCCTAAACATAAAGTCTAAAAGTATTCTAAGTCGATGTGATAAATCATTCTAGGTAGGTCCATGACTTCTTATAGGTTCCACACAAGTCCTCTTCCGAATATATATTTTTGAAGGTTATTAATCTCACATATACATTGGTATTGTTATAACAAATAAATAAAATTGATGTTCGAAATTTTATGAGGGTCGGCCCATCATTTCATCTAGCTCTGATATAACCCCCAGAAAAGATCCTTCCAAACGCATAAATTTCACATAAATGTTAGTATCACAAGAACTACAATCAGTCATTTACAATCAACAATGTGCTGTAGGGCATGACATAGTCGGGCTTGACAACAACATATATTTTTTTAATTTTTTTGCTTAAGATTTACTCTGGCGATTTCAAATTTTATGGAATTTTTTTGTTTATGCGGTAAATAAAACAAATATTGTAAAAATATTTAAACAAGAGCAAAAATTGCACTCTTTCATTGTTTAAGGTCCATCATTTGATTTATCAACAAAATCCTAGAAAAAAAGAAAAGAAAAAATATTTGATTGCAAATATTTACTCACACTCTGACGCATTCGCAATCTATATTTTTACTGTTTACCGGAAACTTCTGAAGTAGTTGCGCATCTTTTTTTCTTTTCAGTTTTTTTTTCGCGTCAAAATTCCCCAACGTTTTACACGTTTTTATATAAAATATTTTATTGGTTTTTGTGTTTTTAGTTCAATTTTTTTATTATTTTCGGTTGATTGTTGTCTTTTGAAGGGGGGCGGGGGTCTTTATTTGAGAGTATTTTATTTGTTGTAAAAATCAAAATCATGAAATTTCAAAAAAACGGAAAAATGTTCGGAGGGTATTTTGTATAGAAGTCTGAAATACACTTATGCTTTTACAGATAATCGTGTGCATTTCCGTTTTTAGTAAAAATGCATTCACTAACATTGATTGGTTACCGTTTTCGGATTTGGATGGCCGATGGAGTTTATGAAAAATGTTGCAAAAATATTTAAAAGAATTAAATTAATTTCAAACGGAATGTATTTTTTAATTCATAAGTTTATTATATTAATATTTTTGACTTTAAATAGAAGAACTTATATGGAACTTAAGATAAATTATGAACAGACATATAAAATCTATATCGTACACTATTTAACTTTTGAATCGATTTATTATCATTTCGCCACAGTAAGAATTATGGGGAGCTAAATATTGGACTCTTAGGAAAAAATTTTGATAAAAAGAAAAGTTCAAATGTTACGAGTTTGTGGGAAAACTTATTGTGTTGTGTTGTTAAGTTGTGTCAATTTATATGGCGATCGGTTCATATATATCTGATATAAATCGTACTCCTTGTTATTAATGGATCTTTTATAAAAGTCATGGAAATTAATGAACCGTTACTATTAAATTGTCAGGCCCATTTTTTTAGATTTAAACATTATAAACATTTGTGAAAGCGGGTCTATTATGGAAGCTTTAAAATAATAAGCCGAGATCCGTAAAAATAATCTCATATGAATTTCTAGAAAGTGTTTTATTTATCTGGGACTTCTATCAGCTTAAAATACCAATTCGGAATAATAATATTAAGAAAGTTGTAGGATTAAATTCGCGAATATCTTCAATTACAATACAGGATTAATCCAAATACAGATCTCAAAATAAACTTATATGCTAAATGTCACTGAATTCTCTAAAGTACTACGATCTTTTGCATAAACAAACTAATGGATATTGTAAAATATAGTGGTCTATTCCAAAAGTATGTATCTAAAACCATTCTTCAGAATAAAAATATCACATCTCTTAGTTGATATCATTTTTAAGTCCTTAAGCTGGAAGACTTAAAATTACGTATCTGTGATATTTTTTCAATATTGGAACTAAACTTCCACAAATATTGGAAGTGTGAAAAACGCAGCTACCAGCTTTTTTTTAAGAACCGCATTCTGTTTAAAGATTAAGGCTTTTGGAAGGGGGTCTGGACTTATCTCTGAATATCTCAACTTATCTCAAAATATGTCCATGTTTCTGAAAATAAGAAAAATACTCAATTTTCTATGCGAAAATAACCAAAATCGTATAAATAATATTTAAAAAAAAGCTTTTTTTTATTATCATAATCCAACTAAAAAAATTGAAAAAAATGGGTTAACAATTTATTTCAACATGAATATCTCTAACAAGAACTATATATATACATTTTTTTGAGGTTATTTCAATAAACCCGACACGGCCAACCGACTACACCCTTAATAGAGACCTGTGCTCCTAATAAATCATGTAAAATATCATTAACATATCTCTGATGGTTCAAAAGTTCCAGAATTATTAAAAAGTCGATTTTTAACCATTGTGTACCCTACACTAACATTTTAATAAAATTTTTATAATTATTTAATATTTATTTTTCCAAATTTTAAAGACGGTTTAAAAAAGAAATTCGATCTGATATGAAATATTTTAATTTTTATGGCATCCAAATTTGTAATACATTCTACTCCTTGAATTCTCTGTCAGTTATTCCCTGTATACTTTTATATAACACACAACTATGTGTTCATCTGCGCGTAGTTTAGTTCATGAATGCAATTTTGATTCTGTATATGTGTGTATATATATATTTCTTTATATGCGTGTGTAAGTTTAAAAATATTGACGTTATATAATTTATGTTTGTGTAATAATCCATTTTAGTTTCCATCATTCCAATATACATTATTGGTCTTATTGTTTCCGTACTAATTGTTTGGCTTTTGACCAAATTTTCCAAAAAAAAAAACATTAAAAAAAATCTACCGATTGAAATCTTTGTTGAAAAATTGCAATGCAACTCAAACGGATGTGCACTTAGTGAGTTGAGTGCATTTGTATTTGTGTAAATTGTGTGTATGTGTGTGTGTGTGTGTGCATGTCATTTGCTACACTAGAGTATTTATTGTATTTTACATGATTTATGATTAAAGTAACCCGAAAAAATATTAAAATAAATTTATGCCAGGAAATATTTATATAAAAGTTAAAATTATTATAATTTTTAAAGTATAAATCAACCAAAAAAAAGGTAAAATATTTTTGGCTGAATAATAAATTAAAAGGAAAATTTTAAAATTTATACAAAACTAAATTGAATGCAAGAATTTGAATTATTGAAATTTGAGAGAGAAAATATTAACTATTTTTATATTCTCCACCACCACAAGTGGTGGTGAGGGTATATTTATTTTGTCATTCTATGAGTTACACAATCATTTTAGACTCCTTGAAGTATATATATTCTTGCATCAAATCCAAATCTGAGTCAGTTTAGATATGTCTGTCTGTTGGAAACATTCTGTCGCCTCGAATAACTGTCCGAATTAAGTGAACCTTGGCAACGTTGTGTTATTGTTCTAAGCAGTTTCATATGCTTAGGTTTTAAGCTTATAATACCGTAAATAGGAACCAATTCTATTTAAATTTGTAGCAGATATTTTACCAACTATTTAAATTCCATGATATTAGTTTTATAGGTTCTTATATATGAACCAATTTCATCCGAATTCATATAACTAATTTTCATATTAGAAATTCCTTTCTTAAACCTTATAATTTAATTTAATCGGACATAAAAATGAATGGATCTGCACCAATATTTGTGAAAAAATTTTTTTCCCTCTAGTTTTTCTAGAGACCATTTTTCCTTACCGGTTTTTAGGCTGATAAATAAATAATTATTTTTCTGTGCAAAATATCTTCAACTTCATGCGAATGGAAGTGGTAGAGGGTATTCAAGATTCGGCATAGCCGAATATATCATTATAAGTTGTTCTGAGTTAAATTTAATTAAACAAAAAAAATCATTAATAAGGACATTTCTTCTCTTTTAATGACTGCAGATAAGAGAAATATTTTTCTCAAACAGTTGTCTGTTTGTGTAATTCCATGTCCATTGACAAGGTCAGTTTATATTACTCTTATACAATATCCCGTATGCCTACATTTTATAGAGATTAGAAAATAGCAAAACTTCTGCAAATGACAGTTAAAATTTTACGTAAAATTCTACATTAGTTTTTTGTCCTTTTTTATATGCCAGAACATTAGATATGTATTCAATGACACTTGACATTTTTGTAGGTGTAAAGGTACATCGTCATTCAACCTTATCATCATCTGTTTTTGAAATGTTTTAGAAACGTCCTTTTAGATAAAAGTTTCAGTCTTTTATTTTCTTCTGTGTTTCTGCTACTAAAAATGTTACAATTTGTATGTTGTTAGTTGTGTGTCATTATCTGTGTGTGTGAGTAAAAATAGTTGTGTGCAACTTACCGTATTGTTAAATTTAACACTTGAATTAATTTTGATTTTGCAGAGAATGAGTCAATATGATATATAGTTTGAGGAATATATCTTCTTTTAAGTAAAGATTTCTTAGATAAATTGTTGGATTTAAAATTATTTGAAAATGTCAGGAAGAAACAAAAATTAATAAATTTTGTTTATAATTAAATTTTAAACATTTTAATGGAAATTTATTAAAAATTTATTACACTGATACATATAAAAATTAATAAAAAACGAAAATATTTTTGTAGTTCTAATCTCTTTTTAAACACCCACTAACCCTCTTGGACACTTTTTTTGTGCTTTTCAATTACCTTTTAAGAAGAGCCCAGTATCTGTCAACTGGCCGAACATTAATACTGCATTATTTCTCTTATACCACTCCAGGCCATATCAGGGAAATTTTAACTGTTTTTGGATTCTAAACTCTTTTCAATATTTTATCGAGTAAATGTGACATAAAATTTTTGGACCAGGAAGGCTTTAGCCTCTATAATAGTGTTCATGTCAGGAACTTTTTGAGCCTTGTAGTTTTTAGCTTTTGACTTTTTGTATCAATTAGTCCGAGTACTGAGCTTAACGGTCGGCTTTCCTACGGGATTTCTTCTTTTAAAAACGCTTTCTATATTTTTCGCTTTAAAAACATCATGAACCAGGTCAACGGACAAGTTCTCCCGATACTGTTTATTAATTGTTAATGCTAAATGATTGGAAAGAAGATCAATCATTCCCCAACATAAAGGACGCATTCCTAGGCGATGACAAAAGTAATGACATTATACATCTGCTAAGCTGCTAAACTTTATTAAGAAAGTAGAAAAAAATGACATTTTAAATTTGAATAATAATTTGAGTAAAAGTTGTTTCTTTATGAATCAATTTTATGATGAAAAGTTACAAAAATTTTTGAAAATAGTATAGAGCATGTTGAAAACCTCAAAGTTAGAAAAATATGGGACTAAAAAGTGTTAATTAAGGTGATGTCGCCTGATTCTCTTTGAAATCCTTATTGGGTTCCTTCGTTCCAAATATCCTGGTTTACCAAAAAAGCTTTGAATTAAATAAGGTCATAAATTTAGAGTACCTAAATTTATTAATATAACTCAAATAATATCAAATTTAAGTCCTATAAAACTTAAAACATTTTCTAAAACCTTCTTTTCAGTTCATTTTTTAGTTTTTTCCCTCAAAAACTAAAATTTAAATAAAATTTCTATTTACCTCCAAAACGAATAAATACAAGACACCATAAACAAAAAAAGATATCATCACATCTTTAGATTGTTGTTTGTCACCTTTTACAAACTCTGAACGATTATTTAAACGCAACGGAAACGGAAGTCAATACAACACTAACACGTTTGTAACATCACATACAAAAAAGTACTACTTGTTTTTTCTGTACAGCAAAGAAAACACAACAAATGTGTCTCCTTATAACTTCCTGCATACAAAACATGTCTTTCCTCTCCTACATACACATATACAAACAAACGGTTTCCAAGGGAAATAAAGAAAAAAAAAAAAAAAACAGTTATTGTTGTTGTTGTTGCTTTTCACGTCTAAGGTTTGTTTTTATTATTATTTTTTGTCTTTGGTCTCGTAAAATCAGCATCAGCTACAAATAGAAAAAATTGAGCTCTATTGAATTGCGATAAAAATCGCTACAATTTTACAACATTTTGAATGTAGCTGTTGTTGTTTTTGTTCTTGTTTGTTGTTTTATATTGTGATTGTTTTGTTTTCACATTCATACACGTCCATCCAAACTCACTCACTTACGTATCCACTCACTCGTCTACAGTTTTTGTGGCTTTGTATTCACAAGAAGATGCTAAAAGATTTACAGATTTTCTTGTTGTTTTTCTTTTTTTGTATTCCTCTTATTCTTGTTTCTTTGTGGTAGCAGCTGTTAACAGCTGTTGGTTGTATATTTGTTTGCATATGAATGTGTGTACGTACCAGGAGTTTAGATCCCTTTTAAGCTTTCTCATGTATTGATTGAACTTTTTAATAGATTGTTTCCGTTGCAAGTTAAAATACGCAAAAAATGTTTCCGTTTGTTGGGAAAATTTTTTCTTTTGATTTTTCTGCGTTTTTTATTATAAGAAAATAGTGAATGTTTGCATTTAGATGACAATAATGTAAGAAAGAAGTAGTAAAAGATTATAGTTTTATTAAATAAATATACATTTTATTTGAAACGTCAAGAGGTTAGATGAAATCGATTATTTTTGAAAAGAAGCCTTAAAAAATGTAGATTATATTTTTGGCTGCAGATCCTTGTTAAGTACTTTAAATGTAAGTGATTTTCCGAAATTTTTGAAAGGATTATTTAGTGGTACCAGATTATTGTATTTATATGCAATAATCTGACAATTTCCATTTCGTACGAATTTCAGATGATTTCTTTTTTGTATCAGAAATTTCATCAGTCTTTTTGTTCATTTTCTATTTCTCTTTGTGGGTTTCCAAAGTCCTTAATTTTTTACTTTTTAAAGAATTTACGCATTCTACTTTCGGAACGTTGAATTTAAGACCAATATCTCTATTGGAACGTTCATTTGGGAATCTTTAAATTATAATGAAATTTATCGATTAAATAAGGACATTCTGCATAAATATTTATATATTATCATTTAAAACATAATTTTATTTATAAGAAATATAAAATAATAATATTGTAGGACATTTTTTAACAAATTCAAAATATAAAATATAACAAATAAAAGTGTAATAGTCGGTTACCGACCGACTTTATCATACCCTATACCATTTCGCAATTATGGGCCAATACTCGTGAAATTTATTTTATAAGTTGTGCTTTTATAAAATAAACTTATTTAAACAATTTTCTTCAAGCTCACATATATGAGAGACTTATGCAGGTTGTAATGATTCTCGGAAGTAGTTTTTATATGAGGACTATAGGATATTATCTATCGATCCTATCAAATTTTTAATAGAGTATCTTCTGATTGTATAAATTTTAAAAATACATTAATAGACATTACTAAAATTTTTTGAGTCTTATGCTCTTCAAAATGATTTTCTATAGTGGGTCCTTATGGAAGCTACCATCATTTTTGGTTCGATATTTTCGTTCAAATTTGATTAAAATACTTATATATCTTTAAAAGCTTAGAAACATATTTGGAGAGGATATTTGTATGGGTGCTACATGAAATATTGAAGCGAATAGGAGTAAGAAGCCTATTTGGCTTTGTCCGAATATATACCAAATTCCATCACAATATATTTTTAAAATTGTGAAGTGTTCACAGAGTTTACACGGACAGACATCGTTAAATTGACTCAGAAAGTGATTAAAACAGTATACTTAAATGTGGATATGGCACCACTTTTCAGTATGTAGAAACGCACGAACTATCTACGGTGGTATGGGGAATAAAGGAAACTAAATGCATTTATGGCAATATGCATCAGTGTATCTGCTATTATTGGCACAAATCATTTAATATATATACTTATATCATACCTTGTCCAAATCGATATTATTGACTTGAATACCCAAAACATATTTCTAAAAAATTATTACTCCTTTAAAATAGATTTTGTCATGACTTATTTACAGGTATTTTTACAATTGTTTACATTTTACAATCCTTTTTTATGAATGATAAATTCGTTTGAGCCTTTAATGAATGCTAATTCAATTTGTAAGACTTAAGGTTTGTTTATGTTTATTTATTAATTCTTTGCTCTTCTTAACAAAGACAACTCCTGCTACTTTTGTTTTTGTAAAAGCAAATAAACCAGGAAGTTTCTTAATGTTTATAAACAAAGAAAATAAAACAGGATAACAACCCCTTCTTGGTAGGAAACAAAAAAATAATAATAAAAAAAGTCCTTAAGACACAAGTAATCAAAAAACCTGTGTTTGTTTTACATTCATTCATTTATGTTGTTGTTTTTATTATTTTTGGTGTACATGTTAATGTGTGTGTATGTGTGTGGTTGCCATTTACAATTTTATAATTAACTTAAGAACTTTATCATGAAACTTCTACTTCTTATACAACATACATTCTTTCGTATTTCCTGTTCCGTTTTAAATCATTTGAATAAGTCTTTTTTATTTCGTTGGTTTTTTTTGGAGTTTTGTAAGTCACTTGTTTGTTTGTTTAACGCATTGAAAAGCCTGTCAAATGTTAAACATTTCTTCATCTTCTTCTTTTTATCGTTTTTGATTTCTTTCTTTTCTGGTGTTTTTCTTTTGTTTTTATTATTTTTGTCTTTATTTGGAATTGAACGCAAAAAAAATGTTCAAATTTCCCAAAGAGTTTTATCTCCTGGAAGAAAAGTTTTGTTTTCATTTTTTTCTTTGCATTTTATTTTTGTTTGATTTGTCTTTTATAAGAAGGTTAATTTATGCATTAATTTTTCTTAGTCTTTCAAAATTTTTGACTGCAACGTCGTCGGTCTGACAACAAATGTTTATTTTAGGTAATTAAAAATTCGGTTGTGTGTACAATTAAGATGAATTTATTTTTTTTTTTTGAAGAAATTAAGTTTATGGAAGACGTTTGGATAATAATGAGTTTTGATTTAAGATTTATCAAAGAGAATTTCAAATTATCATTTCGATTTAATTAAATATCATGAGCTCAAAAATTTTAATAATTCCAAAGGAATGAAATCAACTTTGGAAAAAAAATTATGAATTTTGGAAATTTCCAGAAAAAGAAAAATTAAGGTTTTTAGGATGCCAAACAAAGTCTGTTTTATAATATAAATTTTAGCTAAAATTTAAATATGTATCTTATATCCTACGATATGAACAACGGTATCCTTAATATACGACTATAAGAAATTCACTTTTCAATACCAAAATACTCAAAATTTCAATCCGGGAAAACTTTGTTTGAAAAATTTACTTTTTTCAGAAAAATGTCCAATCTGCCTTTATAAGAGGTTGGACGCACTACAGATTTCTGGGGTGAATAGTAAATACATGTGACTAATCAAGTTCCTTTATTTGAAAATTTTATATTTTAAATCTTTTTTCTTAAATAACAGAAAAAAATTTCTGAGAAATAACGACAGGGCTAGCGGGGAAGGTGTATTGTCTAATGCCCTTGGATTTTCCTTACATGCACTTTATTAAAACTTTTTAAGAAGAATGATGTATAGTGAAAATCTGTTGGAAAAAGTCAGACTGTAAAAGATTTAGGGTATTTTTGGTGTGGAACTATTACATATATATTTTTGTAAATTGAATTTCCACTAAATCGTTAATAAAATTTCGACAACTTTTTTAAATTTTCGTACTCGGGTTACCAGTCAATTTAAAAAAAAACCTCTAGAATGTCAAGTAAATGTCAAATGATATTCAAATACTAAAGTTGCAAAATTATTAGAAATAATTAAATGAAAATAAAAACATTTTGGGACCACTGTAAACTGTTCCATATTTTTTACTACACAGTGAATTTGATTAAAGATCATTAAATAAATTTTGGTGTTTTTTTTTAATGTTAATTATTCAGGTAACTTAATTTGTGTATCAGCCCTTTGTTCTCTTGAACTTATTAGATAGTTTTGCACTTCCAAATGAATTAAAAATCACCTTTCAAAATACTGTATATTATATAATAAAATTACAGAACTATTACCGAACTATTTCAAAACAAGGAACATTCGGCTGTGCCGAATTTAAAATACTTCAGAACTTACATTTTGCAAACATTTCCGTGAATTCAATATGAACCAAAATAATCCATATTTTCAAAGCATAAATAGTTAAGAACATTTTAAGCCTACAACCCACTTCCGGAGAGTTATAACGGAATGTGGCTTATAATTATCATATTAGATACATATATACATAAAAAGGCAGTCTAAAAAAATAGAATTAGTTCAAATTTTATGGTCTTCATATTTTACAGTTATACAACTCAAAACGTGTTTTTTCGGGAACTATATAAGAATATGGACCGACATTTAATTGTTAAATTAATAACAATACAATTGGAGAAATAATTCTGTCAAATTTAAATAAAATTTGTCAATATTAGAGAGTTTTGTAAGATCAGAACTATGTTTCGGGAAGTGGAATTTAATCAGAGCTATATTAAATTATGGACCGATAATAATAGAGTACTACTGTATAAAAATATATAAACATATATATCACAAATTTTATAAAATTTTCTCCAAAATAACGATCCATGCGACACTCAGATATTGAGTATATCAAAATTATGCATGTTTTAGCATTTATTATATTGATCCGATTTTGATACAAATAACTGTATATTGTACTAACATTTTTTAAAATCCGTTATTTTTAACAAAAAAAATTAGAAAAGTTCTTTTTCGGAATTTTGATGTTGTCTCATATATCGGTCTATAACTAATAATGCGATATAACTGGTTTTAATTCGAATACTTCTTTGAACTCGAACAATTATTCAAGGGGTGAGAATATTTCCAAAGAGAACCTAACTAAATTAATTCAGATTTTGATTTGATGCAACAATATATACTTCAAATATCATAAGATCATAAATAATTAATTTGTATATATTTCATAAATTTTAATTCCATTCAAAGGAAAATCTGACCAAATATGGAAACACGGGTTTAGGGTTACTTCATGTGTATGAAAATTTCTTCTAATTGTCAATCTTTGCTTTTTAATTATACGCTACACCACCAAAGGTTGTTTGGATATTATGCATTTGTGCTGATGTTTGTAACATGCAATTTTTGCAATATCGTGATGAAATTTGCTACATATTATTTAAGGACGAATCCTATTGAAATTGGTCATGTTCGTTCCAATATTTCAGGTACCTCCCTTTCAAATGCTCTTCACGGAATGAGATTTGAAGTCCTAAATAAAAAGCGAATAAAATGAAATATTGCACAAGTAATTCTTATAATATTCTAAAACAATGTGCTGAAATGTGCGAGGGTCGGTTCATTATTACTCATAAGTCCCATACAAAACTCCTACCAAATATCATTTTTGGTATCGTAACAGTAATTAAAATATAAGTAATTAATTATAAGAGAAAGTCGATGTGCAAAATTATACGAGGGTGGCTTCATAATTTTTTGTAGCCCTCATATAACTCCCACAGAAAAATTTATTTCGAAACGCAGAAATTTAATATAAATCTTAGTGTCACAATAATGTACTACACACTTAAGTATAAATCAGAAAATCAAATTATACGAGGGTCGTTCGTTAATTTTCCGTAACCATTTTTAACCGATGATGTGGTGTAGGGTATTAGATAGTTGGGCCTGACAGACTATACATTCTTACTATTTTTTATTGTAAATTTACTTTAATTTTGGATTTAATGAAAAGAAAATTTTCAAAATTCATGCAAAAATTGTGTAAACAGACGACCTTGTGTCTGTATTATTTGAACTTCTAAATTTTACATATATTTTTATTTATAACACAAAAAAAGACAAAATACAAAAAATAAAAAGTAAAAAACATGATTACAATAGCAAATTACAAACATATTTTGTACTTGCAACATAAGGCGTCTGCCAGGCTTTTTATGCCACAAAATAACAAAGTTGCAATTTTATTTAACGCAGCAGACATTTGTTGCTTTTGTTATTTTTCTTTAAAATTCAGTCACACACATACATATATAAAACTAAAAGAAGACAAAATCCCCCACACACACACACATATACATATATAAAAAATTAAATTAAAATGCAAATTAAGTACAAGACGAAAAAGTAAGAAAGTATTAGGTTGCAAGAAAACAAAGCACAATGGGGCAAAGTAAAAATGAAAGCTTAGCTGTGATTTTCGAATAATGAAACACTAGTCGTGTGCTTCATTTGTTATTCTATTCCACTGTGCCATACAAAACAATTTTAGTCTACTTATTTCAGAATAACTAAAGGAAGTCATCATCCTTAAACCTTGAATTACCAAAAGAAGTCTATTTTGTAAAACAGTTTCAGCTTCTTGAGTTAATTTTTTTTTGGAAAACTCCTTTTAAAAGGTGCTTAAAATGTGACAAATTTTTTCAGTTAAGTATTTGATATCTCTTGGAAAATATTTACCAGTTGTTATTTATGGTGTTTACTCTTGTAGTTTCTTTGGCTTTTCTCTCTTTCTGGGAAGTAAACAAACTGTCAGTGTCATTCTTTGGGGATTTTCATATTTTATAGAAAAGACTTTTTATTCAAATACAAAAATAAAAAATAAAAAATATAAATATGTATTAAGTGTATATTTTAGATTTACCTTTTCCTTTTTTATTTTCCTCTTAAGAAAGTAATTTCTTTAGAGGTTTTTGAAATTTTTTTATCTGAATTTTATAAACTCCTTTGCACCTCTTGACTCCATGTTACTTATTTTGGTGTGAGTGTGTGTGTGTGCGCGCTTTCCTTTACAACTCGTAAATTATGTAAAGTAGTTACGACTTAATTCTGTTGTAACCTTAATTTAATCTTGTAATCTGTTTTTATTTTTTTTTTTTTTCTCTGGCGGTTAACAATATAAATTATTCAGGAAATAAATTTGTTTAACAGAAAAATCGTTGGAATAATTTAAAGGAATTTTGAGAATATAAAAATATTTAAAAAATTTAATTTACAGAGATTAGAGTCAAAAAATTATATAAATAAGTCCAAAAGCCAGTTTCCTACATTTTAGTTAAACTTAGTTTAACACTTATTTAACTTAATCTAGGAAAAAAGTTAACTAATAATTGAGTTTTTGAGTTGTTGATTAAAATGCTGTCAATTAAATTTTTTTTTTTAGTTTTTTTCTAAAATTTGACAATTTTAACTTAAGTTTAACTGGAGAATATTCTCCAGTTAAACCTAGATTTATGATTAAATCATTTACCTTTGAAAAGTCAATTTTAAGTTTAAACTACACTTAACTCAAAAATGGTAGTTATCAATAAACTGGCCCTTAATTGACTAATGATATAACTTTAACGGTGTATTATGTATGAATTTAAAAGTCAAACAGTTAAACATTGTTTAAGTACTCGATAAGCACTTAGGTCTTAGTTCCTAACAGCTATTGATTACTAATGATATATAAATATTTATAACTAAAGATATATGACTGAAATTTTCTGAAGTTGTGAACTTTTGAGAAGTTTTTATCGACAATAAGATGGGGGTGGATCCTCACACATTCACAAAATAACGTTCAGAGATTAGATCCTGTAACAAATCCATAGAGTTATAGGGGTGCTTAATGGGATACATCGTCCTTGCAATTTTTTACACATGTGTAAAATTTCTCATTCAATTTAAAGATGGAAGATATTTGACAAGGTATTGACTTGATTCTTTTTGTAAACAGTTCCCAAAATAGGGTTGCTATTTTGCAAAATTTAATTGAAAAATGAATAATTAAAATAATTTTCAATATTTAGAAAATAACAAAATTTTGATCAGTTTTTCTAAATATTGATGAAATCAAAAATTTATTATTTGAATTAAAAAAGTTTCAAGAAATTAAAATTTTGTTACAAATTATTGATTTGATAAAAGAATTTCCTTGTATTCTGGAAAATGTGAGGAAAAATTTCATTCAGTAGAATTTTTAGGATTTTGATCTGTATTTCTTGAAGGTGTGAAAATAGTCATAATCAGATAACTACGAAAATATTGAGGGTCCAAAGCTGCGTTTAGAGTAATAGGAAAATATTCGTGAAATTCGAAATTTTTTGAGAAATGGGTTGAATTCAAAATGGTGGGGACTTAGCCCACCAAAGCTAACAAATTAATAATTTGAAAGTAAGAAAATACCTACGTATTTGGTTTAAACTTATTAAGTATTTTTTTTCCAAAAATCTGAAATTTATCTGAAACTGTTGTTACATTTTAAATTCAATATGGTCAATTCTTACCCTTTAGGAAACCCGAATACTAAATTAATTACTTTGATTTTTTATTACTGAAAAACAAGTAGTAATGCTATGCAAAATTTTCTTCCATTGAACTTAGAGGTTGCCTTTGATATCGGTTTATTTCTGAAGGTATAAAAAAAGACAATCCAAAAAGTACCACATAATACCCTAAAATTATTCTTGTCGATTTGGGCTTTACAAAATTAATTTCAAAATTTATGTTTAATTATGACAATTCATGTTTCAACCATTTAGAACAGAAAGTTTAACAAATCCCATATTTCTATATGGGTGCGAATACTTAGGATCCTATATTTAAACTTTCGTATTTTTCTTAACTTTATCCTATTATTGCCTTCAGAAGCTCCATAAAGTACCAAAAAACTCTCTATATTTACCATTTACAAAAGTACCCAAATTGTTATCATTTTATTTTCAAAAAGCATTAAGGACGAATTTTTATAATACATAACCAACTTTAACCTTAAAATTTAAAAAAATAGCGTTTTTTTTGGATTTGGGATCTCACATTTCTAAATTTAATACGTTTACGCTATAAGAGAGTGCGACATTATTCTAAAAATCATTTCGAAAGTTTACTGAATAATTCTGGAACTTTTGAAAGAGCTAAATTATTTTTGAGTTCATTTAAAGGATTACAAGATCCTATCTAGACAGAGGCATAGACTAAGGCCCTCTAAATTTTGTATCCTGGGATGTGGTGATTTGTAAAAATTATTTATAACTTAAAACAAAGAAAATGGAGAAAAATGTAAACCTGTTTTTTTAATTGGCAGCATTCCTTACCGATGAAACTATTTCTTTTGCTTGAATAATAAATCCTTACTAAATTTGAATGAAATTTGGTCAAAGATTTGCCCCCGAAAATCCATTTTAAAGGTGTTCAATTAAAAAATCTTTTTGACAGCACTTGTAATCAAATGGCGATTATATCAGAGAGAGAGAGATTTTCTACGAAGTAGAAATCTCTATTATATTTGAAAGTCCAAAGTTCTTTTAGCGATTAATTGCTGGCTTATAAGATTAATTTAAATTTTTATTTAAAAGTGTCCACTTATTTTTCCAACATTTACAATACTGACAGTTAGTAAAATATCCAAAAGATTGTCTTTTAAAATATAAAAAAATCGGAAAATCGCATTATAAGACTTAATAGAAAACGTGTTTTAGCATAAAAATCGCCGCTAAGAAAATGCATAAAAATATTTGCTTGATTTGGAGGAGGAGGGTGAAAATAGCAAAGAAAACCCATTTTAAAAATGCAAAGTTTACATATGTGATAAAATAAATATCTTAGAGACAATATGACCAACAACAACAAAAACTGGTTATTCAATATCGAATCCTTATTTCATAAGTTTGTGAACAACTCAAGAGTCCATAAAAATGTGAATGTGAATGCTATAAAAAAAGAAAGACATGAAATGATACAAGAAAAGCACACATATGAGTATATACATACAGCTGCGGTCAAAAGAATAGCACCATACAAGCTATTTCTTATATTACGGTTTAATGAAATCGTAATATAAAAAATGTTAAAAGAATTAGTTAGGAAAAAACAAACATATTTATATTCATTATCTTCTTTAAATTAATTCTTCCCGGAAGAATGATAAAAATTGGAGTAAAAATAATAGCACCACCAGGTTTCAACTGTAACAAAAAGCCAAAAAATAAATAATTGTTGTTGTTTAATTTTTAGTAGTATTTTAACGAATTGAGCTCATTAATTATTTTTAGAATTTTGAGAAATTCCTTCCTTGAAAATAACGAATATCGCTTTTCCATTGAATTTACTGCATTCAGACACTTTTCAAGGATTATAGAAATCCCTGCCTGCTCTATAGTGATCTAAAGATCGCTGCTGTTATTCGTTTTAATTACCGAACCCTTTTTATACGTATGTGCAGTAGTATGGATTAACATTGGGAGACTGAGCTTGCCATTTCATTACAGGGACTCCATCATTATGAAACCATATTTTAGCAATTGTGCTGGTATGTATCGGACTGTTGTCTTGTTGCATGGCTCAAATCATGGCATTTTTTCAGACATATACAGTAGCATTACTTCTTCTGTCATATCACAAAATATTTTAAATACAGCAAATTGTTCCATCACCACAGAATGAAAAGCACCTCCATACCATAATACTAGAAACGTCGTGTTCAAAAGATTTTGTTGTAAATTTTTGGATTATATTTTTTGCTAGGAGACCTTCTTGCAAATAAAATTATTTTAGACTCATCGGTCTACAAAGGGCTACTTCCCTTTTTCAATATGCCAAACTTTAATCTATTTGAGACATGCGGAGCAGTTAGAGGGGCACTTTTCATGGTCTATGGGCTTTCAAATTATATTCTCTTCTGATACAGATTCAATACTTATTTACAGATTTAACTTTTGTTTAATCCTCGCGACTGAGTCGCCCTTTTAATTTGATTTAAAATACAATGAACCTTTAAAGGTGTCGCCACAGTTTTTGTCCACGACTCCATACTTTTAATTTGTAGGTTGTGGTATTTCTAATCATTTAATTTATTATGCATAAGTTTGTTCATCAGAACCATGCTTTTTAATGAGTTCTAATTTTTCTGAAGTACAGTGTTTAGACCAACTTATTTCTTTTTTAATTCGATTAACACGCTTCTTGAAAACTTTGTTAATTATAAATTACAACAGCAACTGTACACTCTTTCACACTTAATGTTAAAACAATTGTTTGAACTGTCTATAATTTTTTCCAAGTGAAATAAGAATGATGCGATTATTTTGAGAGGTCCCAATCTGATATTTTGTCTTTATAATCAAATTTACTGAAATAATCGTGTTAATTTCAAATAAATGCATCATTTTCAAAATTGTGGATAAAAATATTCATGTAAATAAATACAAATTAGAAACGAAGATGTAACATGTAAGTGGTGCTATAATTTTGGCCTCAGTTGTATGTGCATGTGTGTGTGTAATTTTTTTCTTAATATTTCAAGAAAATATTTACATTTATTCTTATGAAAATGGAGGAAAAAAATCTATAATTTTTTAAACAAACATGAATTTTGTATAAAAAACCTTTACAATATTTATATACAATTTTCTGATATTTTATTTCAGCACACTTTTTCCTTTAACTACAAGAAAAAGAGGGTGTATGTATGTGTGTGTGTTTGCTAAATAGACTAAATAATGTGAAAACATAAAATTCCTTAATTTCATTTCAAATTTTCAGTTGTGAAATCTAAATCTTAAGAAAGAAAATCTTAACAAAATTATTAAACTTTATGATTCAATCAATATAAATTTTCTAATTTAAACAATATTCCTCCTTAATCCTTTGTACCTTTTGTACACCATACAAAATAGTCTCCTTTATTGTTGTTGAAAATTTATGAGTAAATCGTATAAATTTTGATAAAGATTTTTGCATTATTTTAGCATAATATTCCAATAATTTTACCTTAAGGCTTTAATAAATATTTTTTGCGTATTTTTTTATTTTCCACTTGAATACACGAAGTATTTGTTCTCAAACGTTATTCATATTTCTCTCCTCCCTCTGCTCTATTACATTTTGTAATATCCTGTTAAAAAAAACCTCATAACCTTTATTGTTGTTAAAAGATTTTTATACCCTCCACCACTGCAAGTGGTGAAGAGGGTACATTAAACTTGTCATTTCATGTGTAATGCTTAGAAGGAATCATCTCAGACGTATATATATATTTTTACATCAAATCAAAATCTGGTTCAGTATATTGAAAGATGTAGACCGATATATAAGGCAACCTTTTGATAAATTTTCTCTTTAAAACCAGCAAAATCGGTTCAGTATATTGAAAGATGTAGACCGATATATAAGGCAACCTTCTGATAAATTTTCTCTTTAAAACCAGCAAAATCGGTTCAGTATATTGAAAGATGTAGACCGATATCTAAGGCAACCTGAAAATTCAAGCATAAAATTTTCGTAAAATTCTTAATTATAGATCGATAAATTAGAATAATTATCTGTATTTAAGTACTTCATTATCATTCCAAAAGTATCAAAATCGGTTCAGTTTTATAATTCATTAAGTTTTCCTTGTTATATTAAAGAAAAACTTTTTTGTGAGTACATGTGTAGGTATGTAACGTACTAACCTCATACGCATTTGTGGCTTAGGGTATTGAATATTCGGCTTAACAGAATATTGCATTTTTACTTGTTTACTTTATAATCTTCATCATAATTTTATGATCTCGTTTGCTTGTTCGTATTTCTGTAAGTTTTTTCTTCGTTAAAGCTTTTGAAATATTTTTATAGCTTTCTAATAGCTTCCTTTATTTATGATTACCAGACTTCTATATATATTATTCCTTGTTCTTTTTTTCTCCTCCTTGTTTAAATTGGGTTTCAATTTATTTGTTTTAAACTGCATTATAGTCTTTTTGTTGCCAAAAAGTCTTTTGTATCTTAAAGATTTTACCTTTTTATTCCCGATATAAAACAAAATTAAACCGCAATGTACACAGATTTTTTCAAATAGTGCTTCCGGTTATTTGCTATTGAACTTATAGGATTTTTTAATAAGTTGCAATATTTCAAAAGTGATTGAGACACAATTTTGTTAAATAAAAGTTGTCAAAATTTGGTCTTATTTTAAATCTATTTTTGAAACTTATAGAAAAAGTCTTAACATACATTTTTCTACATAACTTTTTTCACAAGTTATATTTCAAGTGAGCTCAGGTGTTTTCGAGCTTATTTAGAGGATTGCAATTACTATCTGATCGAAGACATAAACTGTAACCGTCTCTGATGGTCACTCCGGGTTGTAAATTTTTAAAAATTCTCCATAAATTCATTTACTATTTGAGACGAAAGAAATTTTGTAGGTACATAGTCCTTGTATATTTCCTTAAAAATTGGTTGTTATACTTCCACCATAGGTGTAGGGTGTAGGTGTAGGGTATAATTTGTAAAGGACATAAAACAACATTTTGGACACTTTAGATAAAAAGAATTTAAAACGAACCGCTTTTAAAGATTTTCATATATGTAAGTTTTGCTAGTGTAAACAGGATATCGTCGTGTCTGTATGTTATCTCTTATAGTTTAAGAGATATTTGGATTCAAAGATTTTTAATTTCACTTTTTGCTCGATCTTGTGGAAGTTTTTATGCTAAGGCGGCTCTAAATTTTATCAGATTTTGTTTTAGATGCCTTTCATTCTATTAAGAATGAATGATAAAATTGTTTAAAGAAAAGTTTTTAAAAATATATTCATGGAATCAAAAAGTATAAGTGTGATTTTCCGCCAATTTTTTATACCATACAATACCACAAATGATGAAGAGAGGTTATATTTCCTATATCATTCTATGTGTAATGCTTAGAAGGAAACATCTTAGAGCACATGATATTTAGATATATTTTGTATATATTCTTGCATCATGTTAAAGATTGAGTCGTTTTAGCAATGCCCATCTGTCAGTCTGTTATAGGCACGCTCACATCCACAATAATTGATAGAGCTCAATGAAATTTGGCTGGAGTGTTTGTTACATAACCTATACGGTATTTGTATACCTTTAAAGATTACTTTATAGGCTTTTGTGTAATAAAAACATAATCCAAAAATTTTAAATTTGGGACAACCGGGTTGCCCTAAATCCGATCTATTTTATCATATCTTCTAAGAAATTAAATTGATTCAATATGTTTTATTATTTTTTTAGAATTATTTTTACTTAAATTTTAATTTGCAACCGATAAGCTTTTTCAGAATTTTCAAAAATATTATATCACAAAGAGAAACGTCATTTCGCAATATGTTCGCCGCAAACATTTATTATTATTTCCAACATGTTAATTGTTGAATTATTTATTTTAATAACAATTTCGTTGCTGTAATAAAGTTATTTTTATTAAATAAAAAAATATTGTGTCGCAATATGTTTGACTGGTCACAATTTTATTGTTATTAAACAGCTCGTTATAAAAAAAATTATTGTTGTAAGGACAAAACATTATTTTCAGTTTACGGACAACTGAATATGAACAAATATGTTTTTTCAATTTGAGTTAACATGGAAAATAATGCATATTTGAATATATTATTATGATTTTTATAAATAAAAAATTAAGCAATTAAAATAAATAAAATTATATGACGAAAATATCTCAAATATTGGTTATTTCTATTATTGGTTATATAATTCAAATATTGGTATACATATATAAAATGAGAAATATATCAAAATAATTCATATGAAATTATTTTTACTCAATAACAAAATAATGCGAACAAACAATTTTTAAGTGAACTAACAATATTTTTTTTTTTTTTGACATAACAATTTTTTAGTGGCCATAACAATAATTTTATTGGCGATAACAATAAATGTTGTTATCAAGTGGTGATAACAATAACTATTGTTATTAATGCAAAATCAGAATGCGAATAAACAAATTTTGTAGTTACGGTTACAATATCAAATAACAATAGTATGTTGCTTCTCGTTTATGGTTACCGTAAACATATTTGTTTTCTGCGTGATATATGTTTTTTAACCTTTTAAACTTCATACAACCTGACCACCAAATTCATTTAAGATAAGGATAAGATTGTCAGATGGCCTTGAGAAAGAAATTTAACATTTAAAACTCTGCTATTAAAAATTTAAGTTAATTTTTTATTTCAAATTATTTTTTATTTTAATTTTTTATTTTTATTTTCTATACATTTTTTTGACTCTTTTGAAGAAGCAATTTTTAGCTTAAAGTCCATTTCTTTTTATATTATCTTTCTATTTTTCGTCCTGTTTGGCCTAAAAATAAATTGACAAATAAATAAACTTTATTACCTGCCAAATGGCCATGTTTCCTTTACTAAATTAAATTAAACAAGAATGACAAAAAATATTAGACAACAAACTGCTACTAAATAAATTACTAACACCTCTATAGAGACTAAAAGACCTTTAGGTTTCAAGGACTCAAAAATTTCATTGGTCCTGTTACATACTCTGCATTTTAAGCCACAGCATTTGCTGCATCATTGTCATTGTCATCAGTAAGCATCATCATCAACAACATCCAACAACGAAATATTATTAACAAACCAACCAACATCCAAACCTGGTACCAAAAAAATATCAACAACCAGCAACAAGAACAACAACAATAACAACTATGTGTTGTAATATTCCGACAGGTTACGGATAATAATTTTTAAAATTTATGAACTGTGTCCATAAAATGTCGTTATACTATTACAGGTCTCCTGAATGTCGTTGGCCATTAATGTTTCTATTTCTTTTTTTGTTTCGTTTGAAAAATTTGTTATCATCCTGCAACATTTTTGGTGGCAGCTGTATTGCTGGTGTAAACCACAAGGTGAAATTTTTATTCCAAAAGCCTGTTTGTTTTGTTCAGCTAAAAGGACACGGTTGTTTCGTTATTTCTATTCCTCATGATTGTTGGGTATTTTGTTAAATGGTGCTTAGTGTCGTTATAAAATTATTAGAACATCATAATTTTTTATATTGTTTTTATTTGGTTTTTATTTTTTTATGGTTCCATCATGAAAATGTTAATAGAATTAAAAAATAAGAGTTTTAGTGATAAAAAGGACAAAAAAGGGAATAAAATACAAGAAAATAAAATTTAAAAATTTAACTAATTTAAATGCAAAATTTAAAAAAAAAAATAATATAATTGTTATTGGCAAAATTATTATCATATTTTTTCAGAAAATATTTCATAATTGTTGTAAAGAATTGCGATTGAAAAATTCTTAACATACATATATGTTAGTAAAAACGAAACTACTGAAAGATCAATCTTAATTCCTTTTATTTGATTTTTTATTCATATGGCGGCGCTTCAAGCATTCATAACGCCAGGTTATCACACAAAAATATCTCAAGTTTGAAAAAACCGCAGATGACGGCAACCCCAAATCGCAACTTTTACCTTCATGTAGGAAGGAGGGACTTCTAATTAAAAACATAAGTATTTTATTGTCTTCACCAGTTTAGGAGATATATATTTAAAATCAATAGAACATGATCATTATATAAAATCCCTTGTAACGGTAACCAATACCACTATGCGACGCCTCAGCATTCACCAATGTACAAGAGTGAGATGCAAAACTCTCGAATGCAAGCAAACAGAGTAAAGCCTGGCCGAATTAAAAAGATAACGACGGTGACACTGTAGGTGTTTACTCACCCAGAGCTGCTTTACGAATGTGATTAAAATCATTAAAAAATTAAAAAAAAATATATATTTTTGTAATTATATCAATTTTGTACTTTTTTCGGAAACCCTTCCATTAACGTCTTTATAGTGCTTTCTATCACTTTGCTCGTTTTTAACGTTTATCTCTGTTTAAAATCTACCACACTTTTGAATAACTATTTTGTACTCTTAATTCTCTTTTAACAAGAATACAAAATATATCCATCGAATCTAGCTCCGGATAGTTCCAAGATTTGCGTCTCTTGTACGAATACCACATTATTGTTTTTGTAGCCTTCTTTATCATAGCGACCAAGTCAGGCCAAAAATAAGTGGACACAGTATGAAGTCCTATGAATGAAAGCAGTTTTTTCAAATATTTCGATACTTATAGACCCCGTTTATAGGTTTATTATGCCGCACATAATCATTTGTTTGACATTTAACATTATAACTGTCATGTCTAACAGAGGTAACGTAATCAAAAAAAAAAATATTCAAACAATACGTGAAGTAAAAGATTTAACGTGTATTAAGAATTTTGTGATCTCCATCTATATTACGCCGAAACTATTGTTTTTAATGTAAAAAAAAAACACAAATAAAATAAACAAGTAAGAATGTATAATCGATCAAGCCCGCTAATCCATTAATCTATACCACATTGTTGGTTAAAATGGTAGTGTGCAGTACATTATTGTGATACTAAGGTTTATGTTAAATTTTTCAGATTTAAATTTATTTAAATTTGGAAGGGAATTTTTATGGGACCTCTGATAAATAATGGTCCCACCTTTGCACATTTTGGCAAATTATTGCAGAATATTATAAGACCTTCTTGTGCTAAATTTCGTTTAAATTACTTTAAATTTAGAACCCTTATGATCTTAAAACCCAAGAAACATTTCCATTGGAGGTACCTAAAATATTGCGCCGAATATGGTGAATTTTTAAAAAAACTTGGTCATTGGGCCAAAATAATATTTTTTACCAAATTTCATCGATATATTTCAAAAATTGCGACTTGTGGGCCGTTCACAACGTTTACATGGACAGACGGACGGACATCGTTAAATCGACTCATAGAGTGATTCTGAGTCGAAAAGGGAATAATAAATATTATTCTTTTATATATTACAATAACAAACAATAACAAAATACATAGAAATCTACTAAATAACTGTTTTATAAATTTTCTTTATTTAGTTTCTCAATTTAATAATGTTTACTCCCTCTCAATTACTCTCTTCAATTTACTCTATTTTTTGCACTCATTACTCATTTAAGTTTATTGCAACAACAACAATGGAATTGATTTGTTATTCATTTTTTCATGTTTCTTTTTAGTTTTCTAGAAATTTAACTCGTGTTTGTTGTGTTTTGGTTAAAATTGTTTTTTAAATTAAAATTTTTATTAAATTAAAAAAAGAAAATTTATAGTTGTTTTAACATTTTTAAATTAAGTGTTAATTGATGTTTTTGTTCATATAGTGTAAACAACTATAGCTAATTGGTGAAAAAGGTGTTTAAATTTTCTTTAGAAAAGAAAACTTAGAGAAGTTTTTTGGGGTGAGTAAAAGAATAATGATAATATTTTGTTGTTATTTTGTTTATGGCGAAATTTAAAAGAGTTGCCAAACTGTCGAAGAATTTTTGTTTTAAGGTGTTAAGAAAGTTTTAGTTAATAAAAAATATTAGAAATAAACAAAACTTATAAATAAAATAAATAAAATAAAATAAATAAAATAAATAAAAAAAACATGGCGAAATTTTTAATATGTTATGATGAAATTTTCATGTAACATTATTTCAACAAAAGGAATATGTTTTTGTGGTTGTTGTAACACCTGTAAAGAGAAGATATTTTATCGTCATGACTCATGTTGAAATGTAAGGCACGGCGCTTGAAACCTTGGAATTTGTATCGTCTCTGTGAATGTCGTTCAAAGCTGCTTTATATGAATCCTGATCAAAAAAGTTTTAAACTGTTTTTGCTCTGTTCACATATTCGAAGATCTTTTTTAATATATCTCGAAGGTAATGTCAATAATGTTATATTAATGATGCCTCCGATAGCGCTGTTTACTGAGCATTTCATTACGTCTCTTCACAGTTAAGTGTTCGACTCCTCACGTTGTATTTAAGACATTTGTATGCAGCCTGTTACGGTTGCTAAGGCCACATTTTGGCAACTTTGAATATATCTCCACACTGGAGCAGCCTTATTTATCACTTTATAAGTAGATAATAAGGTTTCTTTATCTATACCCCAATTTCTATAGGCTAGTGATTTGATGAGTAGTTCATAAAATTTTTAGGTGATTATGGTTCCATGATTTCACCAAGGCCGTGTAAAAAGGTTTAGCATTAATAAATTCTAATATGAACTAAAAAAGAAGCAACTTTTCAACTTGTTAAACTTTATGGAAATTTTCTCGCTTTAACGCTTCATATATCGTTATATATTTTTAATATACTCAACCGATTTTCTGATTTTAAATAAAAAAAATTTCAGAACAATTACATATAATCAGGTCAAATTTCTCTGAACTCTGAAAATTGTTATTGTTATGGATTTAAACGTGGCAACAACAGACAGATCGACATATCTTAATCAACATATATTTTCCTAGATGATTCCTTCTAAGCGTTACAAACGGACTGATAAAGTAAATAAAATTTCAGAGACTCAAATGGTCCAATGAAGGGAATTTTTTTAATTAAGTATTTATTACATTTATCGTTTTTAATTGCAATTTTTATTACCAACTAAATTTTTCAAAAGTAAAAAATCTCTGATAACAGAAACTTTATGATAACTTTGACAAAAATTCCTTTCTTCGATTGCTATTATAGTCCTCTATAAACATTAATTTATATTCTAAAAATCTTTCTTTTCAGAAAATTCCTTTAAACTAATTTTCTCGTCTAATAAAAATTACTTTAGGAAAAAACTTTTCCATTTCATTTGTAAAAATGAAATTATCATTTCAAATAAAAGTTCATGTTATTAAAATAAACATTTAAATTAACTGCATTTCGCTGTATTTTACTGGTTTTAATGTTTATTTTAGAAATTCTTTAAGAAGTTTGTCGTTTTGAAAACTTTTCGCTACTTTTTCATTTGATGAAACCGTAATGCGATAATTAAAAACATTAAAAATCTTGTGTGATCACACAGTGTAACCTCAAGTCTGTAAGACAGAAACGAAATATCCTGTGAGTCCTTAGATATATTTTTCCTTTTAGTTGAAGTATCTAGAAGTGAATAAGAGAGTGAATAAGTGGTTGGAGGTAACAAAAGCGCGTTAAAACAATTACGAAAACCAAAAAAGTAGGAATGTAGATGAAGGTAATGAAAAAGGGGGTTCAATTTGATGTAGACTATTGGGGAGTTAGAGAAAATGTTTAATGTTTTAATACCTAAAATGTATCAAGGGAAATTTACCTTAAGATTGTTGTAATTTCCTTTCATGGCCACAAACCACTTTCTCGTTTTAATTCTATAACTTAGCGGGGAAAGAAGTAAAATGTTTATTTTTTATTTATTTTTGGCGTACAACAAAAATATGGTTAAAGTTTATTTTACAGCTTTTTTACTTTTTTAACTATAACTGAGTTAATTGTAACTGAGATAAAAATACTTTGTGTGATGATACTAAAGGAGACAATAATAACCTCAAAAATTAAAATTAAAAGAAAAAATCAACCACTTAATGTCACTTTTTCCCTGAGTCTCAATACTTTGCGTGTCTTAAAAATATATAAAAATCAAAACGAATTTCAAATACCCTCCCCACGCCGAAAAGATATGAGTAGAAAGTGAGAGCTTTCATAATTAAGGTGATTGCTTAAATAATAATATGGTTCTGTAGTGTTCTTTACATTTGGATGATTTCCATGTTATTGGTTTATAATTTTCTAAAACTGGTTCTTAAACTTCAAAGTAAAGTAATTTCAATTTGTTGCTACATATGGAACGACAAAATTTATACACCCTGATTCACCGCTTGTGCTAGTGTAGGGTATAAAACTTTGAACGTAGAACCACTTAAGAAAGTTCTTTTCCTTTCTCGTTCCTCACACTCCCATTCATATCATAAAATTATGTATCTCGTCATTATTACTTTATTCAACCTTCTTAAGATCTCAAAAATTATTCTCTTTGTATGTTAAAGAAAAAATTTGCATTAATTCAAATCACTTGAATTAAAGCCAAAAAAAAAAGAAAGAGAAAAACTGATGACACAACAACGATAAGTTGTGTGAATATTGTTATAAGCAATTTTATACTTTCATATCTAATGAATGTGAGTACTTACACTTATGTGGTGTAAAATTAAACAAAGAACATTTCGTTGTTATGTAAAACAAGCATTATTATTACCTTGATAACTTAACTAAGAGTTAATGGAAATGTGGCAACGATTATGATGTGTCAGGATTATAAGGATGTCAAAGGATTTTGCGCGATTTTTGTTTGTTGGTACTAAAACATAATCATTTTTATGGATTTGCGTTGTTTTGGAGTTCATTGGATGAATTATTATTTTAAAGAAAATGTCATATACAGGAGCTGGTCGATATAAACGCGAAACTAGGAAATATTCTTACTAAAAATGTATTTTCAGTTTTTCTATATCGGGTTAGATTTTGATTTAAATTAATTTTACACACGGATAAAAATGAAAAAAAAAACTGTATTGAATGTGGTTGATTTAATTATACAGTTAATATTTTTCATTCAGGTCAAATAAAACCTATTTTACTTTGCTTCGGAATAATATTGCACATGTTAGAGTCTTTCGGCATTAATTTTTTAAAATTACTTTTTAGTATTAATATTTAAAGGATAAAAACTGCATTTATTGTAAAACAATTTTGAATTAACATTATAAAATGTTAAGCAAAATCATAACTGAAAAATGTTAATTTATGTCAATTTTAATTATTTTCATAAATTTACTTTACGTATTTTTAAATTACATATTTAATGTGATTTGAGAAAATGTAAACCGATATTGAGGAATTGTAAATAAGGTTTTAATTTTTGAAGTCTTAAATATATTGATTTTTTCAAGTGTAAAAATAGCTTCCGCACAATGTTATAACTATGGCGGAAATCAGATATTTATTTATTTATTTATTTATTTATTTATTTATTTTTGAATTTTGTTCTGATTTATTTAATGTAGAGAAATTAAATTTAAATATACCCTACACAACCATAGGTATTTTAAGTTTTTGCAGAAGTTTGCAACAGGCAGAAAATGTTATCCTACCACCATTTTAAATATATCGTTTACAAATGTAAGTCGTAGTTTTAAGATATTTTTGCACGTGTCATTATCTTGGCTCAATGTGAATGTCTATTGGTGATGATGGGCCCATTATTTCACCTAGCTCCTATGCAAATACTCCTCCTGGAAGTCATACAAATTCTATATATAAAACAATTTTAACAAATTCCCACAACAATTATTTTCATTATTTCTCTCGTTCATAAAGTTATAGTTGCAGTCATTTACAATCAACAATGTGATGTACGATATCGAGGTGACAGGTTATCGAAGCAGGATCCCGGTCTGTGGAGATTAATCAATAAAACAAAATCTTTAAATAAGTTTAGTCACGGGGTTTTAATATTGAGCCAAACACAATTTTTGCCAGTATTAATTTTTTTAATACGATTAGGCCTTAACGAGAGTTTGAAGTCACACCTCCACAATAATGTCCTCTATAGTGTGATGGTTCTAGTGGTAGCATGGGTAAATATTCTTGGATAACCTGATTTGTATTAATGCGTTAACAAAGAAACACTAGAGCGTCCTTCCCTATTTCTGGGCGAAATTAGCAAAGTTCTCCACCATTATATCGCACATAGAGGGCAACAATTGATAGGAAACTGCATTTCAGAACTGACCATTCAGGATCTATGCTTTGTGTAAGAACAACGGAGATTTTACGTTAACCTCTTATTTTTTGGAAAATTATAAATCTTTTAATTGGTTCGATAAACATTGAGTGAAATGGAATTTCTAACAAATTGAAATATTGTTAGAAAAATTATTTTGTAATAAAAAATTGACTTTTTTAAGAAAATTTCCTTTTTGAAGAAAAAAGACTTTTTCTAGAAAATTTTATTTTTATGAAAATTTTCAATTGTATTTGAAAATTTTTTGTGAAAAATATTTTTTTTATAAAAAAAGTAATTTTTATTAAAAAATAATATTGTAAATTTTTTTTAATTTTTGTTAGCCTGTGATAATTAATATACTATTTCGGTATGAAGTTGTTGAGAAATGTGGACCTATGAAGTTGTCATTATTGCGTAATGCTTAGTTAAAAAAAAAATTCAGACCACATTAAATATTTGCGCATTATGGACTTAATAAAAGTTCAGTGGCTTTATTTTTGTCATACCCATTACAAAATGATAAAAATTAAATAGTTTTAAGACTGTAATTAATGCATTATGAAATACCTGTAATCAACTTAAAAAAGTGACTTTAATGAATTATTGAAAATAATTTTCTTCAATTTTCTTAATATTATTTTAAATCATACACCAACAACTTAATCAAAAATATTTCACATTAAAAATTTAAAAATGTAAAATTTAGTTTTTTTCGCTACATTTCTATTCTTTTCCCCATTTTGAGCATTTTTTTCCAAAAATTTTAATATTTTCTTTTTCATTTTTAAGTTTATGTCAAGTTAATTTAGTGGAAAATTACGAAATTGTTGTTGACCCTTTTTAAAAAATCATAGAAGAAGGAGTTGATTTACAATAATATTTATAAAGAAGGAGAGTAATGTAAAATTTACGTGACATTTACTTTACAAAATAAACATTCACTCAGACTTTAACACACTTTTTCCTGCAACAACACTTGATTTCCTATTTCCTTTCAAAACTTCACTTCCGTATTTCTATTGTAAGTTTATATGTATATATATGTGTAAGTGTGTGTGTGTTTTTGTGTTTTATAAGAATAAACATGAAAATTTCAAAAATCAACTCACATCTGGACATGATGTTTTTTTAAGTCCTCTCTAAATAAAAAAAAAATTAAAAAAAAACTGCATTTGACTTGCGACAAATTTTTGTTGTGCCACTTGAAAAATAACAAAACAAGACAAAAATATGTCTTACCTTTTTTTGGAGAAAACACCCATTACATTGAAATAATGTTTACATTTAAACATTCTTACACATATACACAAATACACACGTACACATGCATACATATGTGTTTTTAAATGACAAATTTCCTTTGCTTACATTTCAAAGACTCAGTCATGAGTGAAAATAAACTTTTATACTTTTATTATGAAACTTGTAAAATGGTCACACATGTACAAACACACCAATACATATGTACATATACGTAGTGGACTACTGACTGGTGTGTAGCCTTCTTCAATAATGCAGCAAGTTGTCGACAAATCATACGTACTTTACTAAATGTCTTGAAGGTTATTTTTATCGAAATATACAGGGTGTTTCAATGAAAAAGAAAAGGAGAATTTGTTTTAAGTCTTAATAGAAAATAGTTTTTTTTATATTGAAGAACCCTTTATATATGTGAAAGGAAGAAAAATTCTTTTGGTTTTCCTTTCTTGTGCAACGGGAATCGAGCAATAAGAAAATGTCCTTTAACTCTTGTTTTTATTTTTTGCGTATTAAAAAATTGAAGTAATGGAGTGAACTTTATGTTTATTATTATTGTAGTAGTTTCGATAAATGACCATGAAACATTGTCATGAATAAACTCCTTAAGTAGAGGTTGATGTCACAATAAAATGGAGACAAGGTAAAAAATAATACAAATACGTGAGAATGATGGAACGAATCTTAAATACTCTTAAAAAGGTGTAACACAGACATAATTTTTATACAATTAGGAGCATCTCACTGTAATAGTAAAACCGTAATGTCCGCAGCTTTCTAAAAAAGCATTTCATTATTAATATTTAGCATTTGACGTAAAAATATTTAAATTAATTAAAGGATAATTTTGCCTTTCAATCTCTTTCAAACGTTTTAGAACAATTTAAAGAATATAAATCACAATAAATATTTTTATATGCAAGTCCAACACATAAAAATACGATTTGTACTCCTCTAAAACATATCCGTATGCAAACCGGTATAATGGGATAAAGTTTTCCATGAAGGGTCTCACTGCTTTCCTGATTCAGGTGTTTATTACTCATCTAAAGATCTCGTCCTTGATAATGTAATAACAATAGATTTATTATATATGCACAGAAAAAGTCATATTTTTAATATGTTCGTTCAATTTTTTTCGCAGTAAATATATATATTGTTATCACCATCATGTTAATTATTGAATAAGATTTATTTCAAGAACTGATTTTTAGGTAAAATTATTGTCAATAAAAATTATATTATATTGGACACTATATGTTTAGATATATAATCAACAGAGATATATATTATTGTTGAAAGCTTCAGTTATAACAAAACTAAAAATGTTTATGTCCAAAATGTTTATTTCTAAAATGTTTATGTTGACAAACATAAACATTTAGGAAATTTAAACAAAACTATTTTTATTTTATCAAATTATAATTTTCAATATAGCGATGTTTTTATTTCAGTTTTGCGTGTTTAGCGTTTGGAGTTGGTTGATAGTCAGCGTTAATAAATGAAAAATAATTAATAAAAAACATATATGGTTATCAGATATTTATAAACTTGTATAAACAATTAACTCGCATTAACGTTCAATATACATAAAAGTGTTCATTTATGTAACTTTCATATGCAATATAGCCATACTACGGTTGTGAGATGACCATATTTTGCGGTGGCATAATCATACTTTATTGATTCATTTCAAAATATTATGGTATACGACAAACTCTCGAGTATAGTTATCACAATCATATTTTGCTTTGCGTCATGTTTATGGTAATAATTAAATTTTATCACGAAAATAGTAGTGTTGCGACATGTGTTTTGCCAATTTGTTTCTAAAAATACAAATCATTAACCATAGGTGAGCATTTGCGGGATGAAAATTTGCTACACAGGGATTTTTCTTTGCTTTGCTAAAATACTTTTAGCTTCTTTAAATGTTTCAGATAACTTTTAAAATTTGGCTTTTTCTTCTTTCTCTTCTAAGAAAATCAATTTTCGGACAATATTTCTATGTATGTAGAGGGATTTTTTTATTTAAAAACTTTAAAGATTTTAAATAGCGACTTCTTGTGACGATATTGGTATGCAAATCAATGATGCTTAATATTCTTATAGTTTTTGTATAAATTAACCTGGTGTTACTTACAGAGTCATAGTATAAATATTTCCTCTTGTAGTTGCGAAAAGTACAAAATTTTAATACTAAATAATCAGATTTTCATTCTAAATCCAACAATTAAATTTAAATTTAAGTCTGTTTATAAACTTTTCAATTGTTATTTCTATAATTTCCCAAGAAAAATAAAAACAACAATTATGTAAATTGTGGGTCAGAAAACAAGGTAAAAATTATTTTGCAAAACGTTTAAAACAATTGAAGCATCGTTAGTTCTGCTCGAATGCAATTCACAAATTAAGATAAAATTTCAAAATAATAAACGAAATGAAGAATTTTTTGCAAAATAAAAAGCAAAAGTGACAACAACAGCAGAAGCTGTAGAAATAGCACCAAAAGCAGCAGCAGCAAAAACTAGAGATAAATTACTATTCGCTATGCGCCATAAACTATTTGCACTTTATTAATTTGTCAGTCTTTATTTACAACAACCACCCCAGACGATGTTAAAGATGATGACGATGATGAACGAAAATTAAAAATCAAACGAACAAAGACACAAGCGAATAGAGAAATTTAGACTGACTAACTGACAAACAGAGAAATACATGATTGAGCTTCACTAGTTAACAGAAATATTTAGCAAAACGTTTTGAAGAATATTAAATTTTTATTGTAATAAATAGAGAAGCACACAATTTGAGAGGATTAAAGCATAACCTTTCAAATGGAAAATAATTAAAATGTTTTAACACCCTACATCATTGAAGGTGGTTGGAGTTGACGCACAGTTATGTGTAACTCACGCAAAAAGTAATTTTATCACTCTATAAAATATACCGATTGGATCAGTATCACTTCCAGGGACAATATAACGTTATCCGTTCATTTGACAGACTGATTGGTTATCTTTTTGCACATGTGAGCACTCTACAATTTAAGAGATTTCGTATAATTGATTTGTTTTTGACGATTGATTAAAATCGGTCCAATATTTTAGATATCTCCCATATAAAGGACCCCTCAGAATGGGGTTTGAATCTTTTTAAATTCACAAAAATAAATATTATTATATTAATTCAAATTATTAATTCGTACTTCCATACACAGAGAAAGAATATGGTTGTAGTAACCACAATCAAGAGGCAATATGTTATGATTGTCGCTCGACCATAATATTTTAGATTAAATCAATCTATTATGACTGTGCCTCTACAAAACATGTGGGATAAAACACATTATGCTTATGAAAGCTGATACACTTTTGTTGTTGTAAGCAAACAGAATTTGGTTGTGCCACAACATATCTCGGCTATGAGCACTAACCACAGTCGACGCTAATATTAAACACGTTAAAATTGGATAAAAATATCGCCATACCAAACAGCGGCAAATCTTATGGTTATCAAAATATTTCGAACATAATAATATGATCCAATAAAAATTGTTTTGTTGAAAATTCAACCTGTTTATCTTTGTTCATATTTCTAAGGATATGGCGACCAACATATTATTGTTAATATATTGACAATAATATAATTGAAGCTACGAAAATAGAACTGTTGCGACAAATACTTTGGAAACATGACTTTTCCTCTCGTGCATATAGATCCAGTTTTGAAAATCCCTTTAAAGTTGATAGAACTGAAATATGTTAGTGTAGTATACAATCAGAAAATTCCGTGTTAAGATTTACAAGGACAATTTCTTATTGTGGGGCGGTATAAACTACACTTTCGACTTTTAGAATTCATCACTGAAGAATATAGTATTTTCTAAACAGCTTTTTTTTCAATCGACCACTGATATGGAGAAATTATGAATATGTAAAGTGTTTTCAGATCGAAACCTGACTTTAATAAAATGTTATGGCATCAAAATTAGTTTAGGTAAATTAATTTTGGATTCACTCATATTTCTACATAGAGGCGCTATGATATTCGGTTTCAAATTTAGCTGTGTATTTCCAGCGAAATTAATAAGTCTCAGATGCATCTCTGTTCAATCTGTAAATAATATTCTTTTCTTGTTAAAACAATTAAGGTTGTTTTTTTTTTCAATTTAGTTTTAATACACGTGAAATGTTTCTATTTTGCAAACGAGAAAAAAACAAACAACAACTAAATAACAAACGTATAAAATTTTTTGCATGACATGATCTGTCGTGTAATACTGTCTGTTCATCTTTTTGCTCTGTCTACAAAAATAACGCATAAATTATACAAGACTTCTTCCTTTCATTCCCTCTAATAACCGCCAACCAACCAACCAAACAAACAAACAAACGAACAAATTTATTCAGCGTTTCAAGCAAAAGAGCACAATAAAACAGCCACCAAATATAAACTATTCAGCCAGACAAGTGTCCTCTAGTTAAGAAATCATTTCGATAAATTTTTACTACTGATACTAGTTTTGTCTGTCTGTCTGTCTGTCTATCTATTCATCTCAATGTCTGTCTGTTTGTCTGTGGCAAAGTAAATGTCTCACACCTCAGACATAATAAAAAGTATAACAACAACTACAACATGAATAATATATAAATAAATGAACAATGTTTTGTGAAGATATTCCGGTGTGTCCATGCATAGCATTATCGGGAATAAATATAAAATATAATTTATTTAATCATATGCACAATGGGATGAATATTATCTTCATTTAATAAAAGTTGCTTTAAATTTCGGATCCAATTTCTATATGTATTAAATTTCATCATCTACATCTAAGATTTTTCGATTTTATATTTCAAAGAACTCTCCAAAATGCTAGCAGTGCGAATTATAATTTTGCGAATTATAGATTTAGTATGAATATCAAATCAGACCAAAATTTGACAGCCATATAGAGCACTCTAGTAAATAGAAAGTTATGGGCTGATATCTGAGATTACTTTATAATATATGAGGAGAAGTAAGTAGATATAAATTTATCCATCTTAAAGTCTCCAAGTGTATCTTAAGGTTACAGAAAAAAGGATGCTTCGCATGCTTTAGTCACAGCTTTGCTATTTTCGTGATAAACATTTTTTGTTATTGCGAACATGTCGATTATTGAATTAAATTTATTTTACTAATATTTTTTTTGCTGCAATAAAATTATAATTATTAAATTAACAATAATATGTTGGTCGCAATATATTTAGGGGTATGTTCAACCAATCAACAGTAAACATACTATTGTAGCAAACATACTATTGTTATTATACCAAAATATTATTTTTATTTTGTTGACAAACATAAACTTTTATTTTCAATTAATTTTTATAACCATACTATTTATTTAATATACATATAAATGCAAACCAGCGTAACCACAATACCATATTTTCAAATACCACAACCATAATATGGTTAATATCAGGTGTGTGTTAGTTTCGCAGCCTTATATTGTTGTTCCACTATCATATTATAATGTATAATATGGGTGCATTAGCGTTAATAACCATAATATAGTTGTGTGAAATTATTTGATGGTTTTAAAACCTTATTGTGTTGGCTTATTTCAATTTTGTATTTTAACTTCATCAACTTTACATCAAAGATTTATGGTTGCTTTATTCTGAAATTATTTCCAAAGTAAAGTCCAATCTACAATAATGCACTCTGCGTACTTTCGTGTGAAGTTTAATTGCTGGTTACAATTGCGTCACAAGTTTTACAACTCTTCTGCCACAAAATTAATGTTTTCGAAGGATGATTTGCGGGACCGTACAAAGATTTTTTCTCACAGTCAGTTTGCTGATATTTGTAATATTTTTTCGATGTGCGACGTCCATTTTCGTAAATTGTGGGTATTCTGAAACAAACAAGTGTCAAATTAAGTTGAGCTGAAAAACTTAGACGATTTCGCTGTGTCCATCCTATTCTATCGTGTTGGTACGCCCACATCCGCAATATGTGACAGTGCTCTATGAAATATGGTTTAAGTATTTGCTTTTTTCCTGAGAAGTTTTTTATTTAAAATCAAAAATATCGGTTCAGTATATTAAGTAATATCTAAGGCAACATCTTAATTTTTAAGGAATAAGAAATTATAAATGAACAAATTAGAATGAAAAATCGCCCTAAAATTGAGCTATAAGTACCTGATGATCCATGATCAAAATCTGTTCAGTAGAAAAAAGTTATAGTCAATTTTTTTACATGTTCTAAACATAATGTATTTACTTCTTCTTTTGTATATGCACAGTGTATTCTCAAGATTCGGCTCAGAATTCTTCTCACAATTTCTTTGCTCCCTAACCCATAGTGCATCACTAAAATAACTTAACAAATAATAAAAGAACAATTCATTCCGTTATTTTCTTCTTGGCAACCTTAGAACATGTTATTTCGTTCTTTCTTTCGATATTGTTATTCTACAAATAACACAAATATATTTATAAAAAATTATAATGAATTTCATCTTGCCAAAGGTATTTTTTGTCTCATTAAAGGAGAAAAACACAAAAATAACAATTGTGGTTGGAATTTTGTATTTCAGTTTTTGTTTTTTTTTCTCTTATTTAAAACATTGTTGCAACATGATGCAATCATGCAATTATTACTAGCAAATATTTACATTTTACACATTAAAAAATTGTACAGAACACATATGTATAAACTCATACATATACAACTCATATACAACTAAACTGAAAGAAAAAAACTTCAAAAATTTTAATGAATTTGTAAGTTTTTCTAAATTTTTATTCTTTTCTCATTTTTTGTTTCAAACTAAAATTTCAATTTTTTTCCCATAAATAAATTATTTCAATTTTATTTTCTTTAAAATGACCGTAATTTATCTTAAATGTATATGAAGTAGTAAATATAGATGTATGTGTGTTTGTGTGTGAGTGAGTGAATGTATGTTTGAGTGTAATCATATGAAGTTTTTATTTCCTTGAAAGTAAAGCAAAATTCAAAACACGTTTTACAATAAACAAATTGTCAACATTATGTTGTGTCCTTAAGAAAAGGAAATAAACGAACAAAAGAAAAAGAAAAAAACTAAGAAGAAAAAGGTTAAACGAAATAATTTGTTAGATGTATTGGTTTTATTTTGTCTTATTTCTTAAAATTAAGAAAGAAGGAAATTGGTCAAGGTTGCTAATGTATGTATGTATGTATGTATGTATGTATGTATGTATGTATGTATGTATGTATGTATGTATGTGTGTGTAAACATTTGTAATGGTCACGTAAATTTAAAGTTTCTTAAGAATTTTTCTTTCAGAGAAAATTAAATGTTTAACAGAACTCTAGAATAAAAAAAAAACTATACGATTTTAGGGATTTTGAAAATGAAATTAAAATTTATAAATGAGTGAATAACAAATTTCTGAATTTGAGATTTTGACACAATATAAAATTAAAATCTCTTAAACTTTCCAACGTTTAATGGGTTAATGATAATGTTTACTTTTAATTACCGTTTTGGTGAACAAAAATGTCAAAAGTAAGATTAAAAGTAAATACGAGAAACGACATTTTCAAAAACCGGTTTTCGAATATTTCGAAAAATTAGAAAATAAACCAACACAATATATGTGTGTCAATACGCAATGTGGTTGCAAATGGTGGCACTCCCATTTTGTTGATCATAATATTTTGTTAATCATAATACACTGAACTAAGTAAATATAACGAAAAAGGGTGTAGAACTGAAGAAAAGTAGGCAAACAAAACCTTTATTCATCGTAATGAAAATTTTTGTTAATTTTTTGGTGTAAAAAATATCGTAATTTTTTGTAAAAAATTATTCAAATTGACGAAAAATTGTCATTATGACTATATATTGATTGTCGAATATCTTTAGATCTACTTCAGTGAGAATTTGGTCTTAATTCCATTATTTAATACACATCGATTTGGGAAATTTCGTTCCAAATCTAGGACTGGGGAGAATTTTTTATGCAGCAAAGCGTGCCGTGTAAAAACTAATTTTAGATAATAAAATAGTGTAAAAAACGTAATAGACAACTGAAAATAGTGAAACGTCAATAAAACGGTGATGTGCCGGCCGGAATGTATTTCTGATGGAAAGTTACTTACATTTTTATCTTCCATTTGCATTTGAATGAATTTATTTTGCATAAATTCCTTTAATTTCAATCACATTAATTAGAATGTTCTATAAAATATTTTCCTTCTGTACGAATATCTTTATTCATTTTACATATTCTTTGTCTTTCTTTGAGATATAAACAAACATTTAATTAAAATTAACATCATTTAGTACGTAGAATTTAATAAATTTGGGTATTAATTTACTAACTGCCATTTTTACTAAATATCTGTTGATATATAATATTTTTCGTAATTTTTTTAACGAAATGTTATTCATCTTTTATTAACATTTGTTGATTAAATATTTTAAGTATATTTGAAGAAAATTCTTCAATTTGAAGAAAAATTGTGTTAATTAGGATCAAAAATGGTTTATTTAACACATCTTTTTGTTAAAATTCTGCGAAAATTTATCTTTAATATTACAATAAAAAAATGTTTTACATGAAAATAATATTGAGAATAACATATTTAAAATATGACTTTTCATTGTGTTTACTTTCTATATTTATTAAAAAAAATGAAGTAACGTATATCCTTTGAACCTATTAAGTCTACCCGACTCAAATTAAGCATCTATTAAAACTTACATTATTTATATCTAATTTCACTTATGTCATTTTCACAATTTTATTATTAAAAGTATATCTAATAAAGGCTAAACCCAAAATATGGTCAATAACTTTTACTCATTCTATAAAAATAGTTTTAAAATATTTTTATAATTTGTATTAAGTGTTTGATATTAAAATTTAAAAAAAATCTTTATTAAATTGCTAATTTTATGTTTGAAAATTATAATTTGAACACTTTAATGGGCACAAATCTATAAATTACTAAGCGGCTAATTCACAATTTGCCACATAATAATTCAAACATTAATTTGTCGCCACCCTTAAATTCGTTTAATATACGACTTCGTGAAAAGAATTATAATTCCAATTTTAATATTTTGCTAAATTCAAATATAATGATTTTTCAAACACCTACGAGGTAAAAGGATGAAATTAAGAGTATGATTAGTTCCATGTGAAAGATGTAACATGATGGAACAATGGAACAAAATTAATTCTCAAATAAGTAGATCAATAAGTGAGATCGAAAAATTCTTAACAAACATATTAATAAAAATGAAACCACTAAACTTACAGTTTTGTTTTTTATATGAATAAAATAATTATTACAATTTACAAAAAATATATATTTTTATAGTTTTAATCACTGGTGCTGATATTTTGAATATCTTTAGGAAACACCTCTATTAACGTTTTTTAATGCTTTCTGTCACTTTGCTCGAAGAGGGAGTCCAACTCCGTTTAACGTCTACCACACTATTGAATACCTTTTTTGTACTCTTCATTTCTATTTTAATAAAAGAGTAACACTTCTCCACTGGCCTCAACTCGGGCGGTTTGGAGGATTTGATTTGGTACAAATACCACATTTTGCTCATGTAGCACTCAGGAGTTTGTTTTCTATTGTAACAGGATACCAAGTCTGGTCAAACATATCTGGACACATTATGATATCCTATGAATAAAAACAGCCTTTTTTTGTAAACATTATTTAAGATAAATTCCGGTGTAAGAAATGATTTGATACTTTTCCCGCCATAACTTTTTGGAAATTTTTAACCGCTTTTAAGCCCAACACTTTTCTTCAAAATTCCCTCGAGCATCAGCTACATAAAATGTTTGACCAGTAAGCTGCGAAAAATCTGCCAGAATATAAGTTTCCTCATCCAGCAAGAATATTGTTATAAAGAACTTGATTTTAATTTTCGTGTTCTGATTTTTCCGTGCCTCTAAAATATTTATAGCGTTCCTTTTGAGCCTTTCATTAACTTGCATTAGCTTTAACTTTTTGTACCAAATAGTCCGAGTCATGAGCTAATCAGGCTGATTTTCTACCGGATGTTTTGAGAGCACTTTTAAAAATGTTTTCTATTTTGTGACTTAAGAAACATCATGTGGATCATTCTTTTTAATCTCACTCCATATTACTTGTTTGGTATTTAAGGTTAAATACAGTCGCATATAGCTTCCCCTCCGGTAGGTGTGTGATTGTGTTTATTTTGTTGCAATTTCTATATTTTATGGCTGCAAACGTTTTCATAAAACAAAATGTTAATGCAAAAATGTTTATGAGTTGTTTGTTGTTTTCAACAACAGGTATTAAAGCATGAAAACATATCAACGAGGTGCTCTTAAACAATTTAAGGGAATTTATAAATTTCCTCAATAAAATTAAAACTTTCATATCAATTCTCTCATTACCCTCCCATATATGTGTGCAAATCTATAGAAAAAAACGAGAAATCTTCACCGACTCATTATAATTATGATTATCGAGCGTATCGTGTTTTATGCCACACACATTATAAAACATTATTATAACTACATCAAGCATTAGCAGCAACAACAACAGCAACAACAAATGTGGCAACTAAAAACAAAATCATTATATCAAAAATTTAAATGCGGAGGAATTAAAAACACACATTCAAAAAATAGTGAAAGGCGAAAAAGCAAGAAATCTGTATATTTTTGCTAATTTGTCTTTAATTTAAATCTTTTTTTATTCTTTAAACATAATTATAGACAAAAATATTTATAATTTTCCATGGGGTTTTCATTGCTAATGATGCATTTCATGTTTTAGCCTTGTGGATTTTTTCCACTTTTCCACTCTGCTACCAACATCAGTGACAGTTTAGTGTTCTTGTTGTTGCTGTATTTGTTTTTTTCTTTTCTCGAAAGGTAATCGCTTAGATTTCTTTTACTTTTTTTTTTGTTTTTGTCGCTGGCATCCCCAAATATTGGCTTTCAGCCAGTTTGTCTTTCTTCTTGGCTGCAACATGCAACACGAACAAAACACCTTAAAAATAAACAAATTTATTTATTCAAAAATGTCCAATTTAAAGTTAAACATGAACGCTTTTACAATTAATAACGAGTCTCAACGAATAGAAAAAAATAATTCTTCAAAATTTATTATTATTTTATTAAATTTCCATAGATTTTTGCTTTCTTCGATTTAAATGTAAATTTTTTGTTTTTATCCTCTTTTTACTTTTTTTGTCACTGTGTAGTTTTCTTATAAATTTATTACATTTTAAAAGTCTGTGTAGGAAAAAATACTTTGGGCATCTGATATTCTCGTCTGTTTTGGAAAGAAGAAAAAATAAATTTAAATTTTTGTTGGTAACATTAATGTAATTTTTGAGGGATTTTTTAGAAAGAAAATATTTTAATAAAAAAGTAATTATTATTAAAATTTTTTCTTTAAAAAAATAGTTTTTTTTTTTTTTTTTTTTTTTTTAAATTTGCAATTTTTTCAAAATTTATTTGATAAATATTTTTATTTGAAATATAAAAAGTAAAATAGTAAAATTTTGCAAATAATATTTTTAAAAAATGTAGCAGCATTTTTATTAAATCTTATTTATTGAAAAAAGTATTTTTTTATAAAAAATGCAATTTATAAACATATAGCTTTTACCCGGCGCGCTTTGCTGCACAAAATTTGAAAATTCTAGCTTTTATAATTCTTTAGATATTCAATATTTGAATTGTATGGGGGAACTCCTTCCCCTGGCTCTATCCGTCCTTCGTTTTGTCCAGTAAAACAGTTTCATGAGAAAGTAATATAGATCTCTTATAGATATTCGATGGATAGATATATATAGATATAGATAGATAGATAGATAGATAGATAGATAGATAGATAGATAGATAGATAGATAGATAGATAGATAGATAGATAGATAGATAGATAGATAGATAGATAATTTTTATAAAAACTGTCACAAACAAATTTTATAAAAAATTTAATAGAAAATAAGAATTTTTATTAAAAATTTAAGTTAGATAAAAGACATTTTCATAAAAATAAAGCTTTTTTATTAGTTTTTATATAAAAATGCAGTTCAAGGCAAATGGTAAACAATTAATTTCTAATAAAAAAAATTCATATTTTTTATAAAATGTTTATTTAAAATACATTTTTTTTGTGTAAAAAGTTAATTTTAATTAAAAAGTAATTTTTTTGTAAAAATGAAATCTTTTAGTATAAAATTATATTTTTTTATAAAAATGCAATTTTTACTAAAATTAATAATTTTGTGAAAATGAAATTATATTGTAAAAATATCATTTTTGTAAATGCTATTAATGGCAAACGTTATATTCTTAGTTCCTTTTATTAAAAAATATATTTTTATGAATCATAAATTATTTTTGCAAAAAATATGGAATTTTTGTGAAAATAAATTTTATACAAAATTGAATTTGTAGTTAAATGCAGATTTGAAAATTAAAAAATATAAATTTTACTAAAAATGATTTTTTTTGTAAAAGTTCCAAAATACTATTTCTGCTAAGGAATTGTGACGTTACAATTTTAGTAAAAATGCAATTTTAGTAAAAATAATTTCTTTGGAAATTAGTTAATTTTTTATTAAAAAATTATATTTTGTGAAAATTTATTAATTCCTTACATTTTTTGAAGAGAAAATTATACTTAAAAAAATTACTTTTGCCATTTTTTTGAAAGATTTATTAAAATATAAAAAATCTATTATTTAATACGAAAAAATATAGCAGTTTTTGTGAAATATCAAAACTTTAACTAAAATTTAAATTTAGTGAAATTTTATAATTTTTTGTGTTAAAATTTCTTTTTCGTTAAAAGTAAAAAAATATATAGAATTTATATACTTAAAAAAAAACTTTGTCGACAATAAAATGTGTCCCTTCTAAACCTTAAAAACTATCAGAATACATTATATTTTTCTTCACATAATTCATTGTTTTGTAAAAGCACACAAAAATGGGCAATTATCCACAATAGTGGATTGTCTTCCCTTATATATGTTATTGTCTGTGATTTGTATTTAACTGTAGTTCTAACCTGATATTAACCTTAAGTAGATCAATATTTTTTGGAATATTAATTCCATTGGACTTGCATTAATTGCATTAAATTATTGTTCTCTCCAATGTTTATAACAAATCCTAAGGTTGATAAACATTGTTGGACTAATTTTCTACTATTTCTACGACTACAATTCTGATAATCCAGCACGGGATGGCATTTTACCAGTTTCTCTCTATCTATTATAGTTCTGAATTTATTCTAACAAAATAGCAAAATATTTTTTATTAAAGAAGGGTATTTCAAATTCGCCAATCACTCCCTTGATTTTGATTATAATGTTACCAATTTGATATGTTTTACATAAAAAAATCGTATATTTTACTATACATTTTTTTTCTCTGTAGTTGAATGAAAAAAATAGCAAAAAAGTGTTTACAAGATTTTGCTTTTTATATTAAGTGTTTAAGTTGAAATAAGAAGAAGAATTTATATTGCAACAACATCTTGCAACTACTGCTCGTACTAGGTGTCTTGTTTATTTAAGAGCATTATATTCTTTCTTATATAATATTTTCTTTCTATTTTCTAAAACATATTGTCTGGAAAATTTTGTTTTACATAAAAGATTGTTAAGTTTTTTTCTTGTTTTTAGTCTAGTTGTTTTATAAAATGAGATGCTAACGATTATAAGCCATTTTCTGTAAAATAAACTTTATTACATTTACAGGTTTTAGTGAACAAATGCACTTTTCTTTAAGAGTTTATTGATTTCACGAATAAATTGATTTGAGTGCATTTAAAAAATTTCATAAGGAAATATGAAAAAAATCGAATGTGAAATAATATAATTTTATAGGAAATAAGTAAAATTTAAATTTACTTAATATTATTCATACGCTCCAGTATCGATTACATTTTATTTTGATCAATAATATGTGACAATTTAAAACAAATTTATACTATGAAAAAATCCATAACACTGCTATTTACTATTGCTTCCCCTATTAATAGATTTCTGCCTGTACTAAGTCATCAGTGGATCTTGATCCACTTTCCTGTCTTTCTTTTGATGCAAGTAAATCTTATTCCATTGATATATTTTCAGTTCTTAGCTTATATATGAGCCATTTATAAACCAATTTTCCTGGATTTCAATAGCAAAATTCTCGAAAGCATTTCCAATCGTTGGATATACATATCATATATGTAGACTATAGGTCGGCTTCATGAACTTGATTTCAACCGACACGGTCAGACGAAAATTGTGGAAATTACAAACGGAATGACAAACCTATATAACCTTCTGGCCTAGTCAGGTGAATGGTATAAAAATGGGTGCTCATAGTGGTTTTCAATTACAAAAATATTAATAATATGATGAAAATATTTAAATATTTACAAAATCCACTTGTATTGCAAAATAAGAGTTTTTTATGGTTTTGAAATTCCTCTCAATTAATTAAATTTATACATTTTTAATTAAACAAATTTTCTTCCCCGTTTCTTTATTAATGAATCCATATTAATTATATTACATTTGTGTATGTATACTTTTATATTTATTTCCCCATCGAAAAATTCATAATCCAAATTGATGACTTTCAATATTTTTCCACTTAAATTCCATAATTATGGTTACACTCATACGGTGTAATTTATCATATAAAATATTTAATAGGAAATTCACGTTCTTCCTTCTCTCATAACTCTCTACTGCCATAAAACCTAAAGGAAAACAATCAAAATAAGCGGTTTAACTACACATCTTTTTACATCAGTCTAAATAAATAAATATGTTTAAATGAAATAAAATAAAACAATCTACCTATAAACTAGAACGTCAATATTTTACTTATTTTCCATTCAATCCCTAAAGGCAAATTGAAGTATCAAAAATAAAATTCTAAATAATAAACATACACGCATACACTTAAAGGAGTTACTGGGAGGGGAAAGAACTATGAACGCATTTTCTAAAAAAGGCTGTAAACGTACATCATCGTCATCATCATCATCATCATATTTTAGTATAAATTTATATGTGTTTGTGTACTTATCTAAATAATAGAATGTTACAAACAATTCATTATAATGATAGACATTTACCGGGGCTTATAAAAATGTGCAATTTCTCTACTGCCATTAAACTTGAAAAGGTATAACATATAGACATCCACACACTCACACATAAACATAAACTTCAAGCTCAGTATGAGTATAATGAAACTTATTTGTTTTTATGACCTAAAGGTAATAACAGCGACAAACAACAATAACATACACGCACATGATAATAAGTGGGAACAGTGGGCTAGAATCTGAATATTTTTGTGAGTAAATCTGTAACTTCTAATGGGAAGTGAAATTAGGAGTTTGATTAAAAAATCATGAATTTTTGTTTAAAATATTTGAACTTTAATAATGTTCACGAAACAATCTCATTGTAACGCTAAAAAGATTCACCTGAATCTGTCTGTTGGTGGTACGCTCATATTCGAAATTTTGCCTGAGTATCTATTAACCTCCCGAGAAGTTCACTTTTTTAAAATTCACAAAATCGATTCAGCTGATAAAAATTTGCAGACCGATATATAAGTCAAACTCAAAATTCTAGACAATCTTTGGCCGAATTCTCTATAAAAAGTAAATACATTTAAGGAATTTTCATTGTTCCAAATATAGTAAAAATCGGTCAGAATAATGCCACACACCACAGTGTTGGCTATGAGTACGAAATTAAAGATTAAATTAAAGATTTAATAATTTATTCCAAATAACACAAATATTTATTAATTGATTTTTTTTTTCTTGAGGCTTTCTAAAAAAAGTTTTAGACCGATATCTGAAACAACCTCAAAATTCCAAGAAAGAACTTTTCACGCTTTTTGAATTAAAAGCAAACATATTTATATAATTTTGTCATTAAATGCAATTGTTCAAAATTTATCACTATTCCACTATTATCAAAATCAGAACAGAAGAAAATAATTATAATCATAAATATAAATATACAAACATTAGTTTGTTCGTCATTAGAAAAAAATTATTATCTTAACTATATATAACATTTTAAGACGTTTATAAAGTTTTATTTGAAAGTTTCAAATTAATTTAAGAAAATTTATTTGTTTCTACTCCACTGTATTCTAGAAAAGTATATTACCTCTAAAAATATCTACAAAGCTGTAACAGGAAGTTAACAAATGAAACATGTTACAACATGAAACAATAAACTTTTTGTTGAATATATCTAACACTTGAATAAAGATTTAAATTATTAAAATTTCAAACGAAATAAATAAATTTCGATTTAATCTCCATACAAAAATGTATTAGAAATTATTACAAAAATACAAGAACAAGACATAAATTGGAAATTCAATAATTTATTCTCCCCTTCAATGCAAATTAATATAAAAATTTTTATTTAATAAAATTATTCATCAATTTAACAAAACAAAATACAAAACAATAAAATAAAAACAAGTAAGAATGCCAAATTCGGTTATGCCGAATCTTCAATACCCTTCACCACAATGTGTGTAAAGAAATTTATTGTACACAAGATTACAAGTTTTTCTTAAATGTAACACGGATGAATGAATTGGGTTTTCTTCACGGTAAAACGTTTTCGTGATTTTCGCAAGAAATTAATTTTTGTAAATCCCGGGAAATATGAATATAAGTATTTCAATAGAATTCGGTTAAAATAACTTTAAACTTGGCGTAAATTGAATTTTATTAGTTTTATAATTAATAAGTCATATTTTTGGCTATAACTGAACCGATTTTGATAATATTTTGCAAAGGTAATAAAGTACTTATAGCCAAATATTATGGCAAATTTTTTAAATTTGTCAATTTATTTAGAAGATGCTTCAGATATCGGCCTATATGATTTAATATACTGCACTACATATCACTGGTTTTAAATCTTCTCAGCCAAAATTTCATTAAGCTCTGAAAATTATTTTGGATGTGAGCGTGCCAACAACAGCTCTGAGAAGACTCCTTCTTAGCGTTACACAAGAACTGACAAACTTAGTAAACCCTAATCATCACCAGTAGTGGTGGAGGGTATAAAAATAAAAACAGACCAAATAATATCAACATATGGTTTTAAATATTTTTGAAGATAAACATGTGGTTTTTTGAGCTGAATGCCAGGAAAAAAATAATAAATTTTAAGCCGATTTTTGGTCAAATAATCATTGTATAAATATTACAATAATTTTTTTATTTGTATAAATGCGTAAATGTTGTTTTGTATTGCATAACAGATTGTATAGAAAATATTTTATAAAATCCTTTACATAACAAATCCTTTTTATAGTCATACCTTTATTGTTGTTCGTTGTTACGTTACGTATGAATTCAAAATGTTGGTTTTTTTACATCCTTTTTGGTCCAAAACATTGAAACAACAATTGAGATATGTCTGGTTTAACAGTTTACAACAACAAAAATACTTACAATTGATTTTGTGAGTGTTAGGGTATGGTATATATGTATGTGTGTGTAATGTGTGTAAGTTAGTGGTTAGAGTAGGTGGGTCTAGTAATGTGGAAATAAATACAACTTTTACTCATTTAAAATTAGATTAAAATTTATAAAACAAATTACTAAAAGTCGATTAATTTCAACACAATTTTCGGAATGAAGGCGGAAAAGGTTAACATGTGAGAAAGAATACAAATAAGTGGAGAAGACAGTTTTGAGAATTCATAGTCATTTATGGATTTTACTGCCTTAGAATTGTTCACGTCCTGTAATAAATTTTTAGGTCCAAAATACAAAAAGTAGTGGTTTGGATGACTTCGATTTTAAAAGTTAGCAAAACCGTGAAATATAACATTTTTTATATTAAAAAGAAAATAATGATAAAAAAATAATATTTATCGAAAAATCAATTTGATATTTTATATATCGATAAAATTCTAAGTCGAATTATTCTTTTATATGCATAATTATCAAATTCAAATATTCATATGGTCCAAAAAATATATAATGAAAATATTAAATTTGAAGTTAGAAAAAATTATAATCCGGTCAAAGTAACTCTCACCCTCTTCCACAGCTACATAAATTTTAAGGGATCCGCCAACCTGGATCCATTACGTAAATTTGAATTTTAATCCAGAATTCGCATTAATAATGTTCTCTTCATCAACTGTTCATGAGTAGAGATGAACGATTTTTGAAAAACGTCGTTCCCAATGAAAGTGATTTATAATCACAGCTCTTTAAAACAGTGACAGCGATCGCAATATTTCAAAAGAAAACATAATATTTTTATTTTTATTCGAAAGAAAAACATGGAACAGAAGATATTGATTTCTTTGTAAATTAGAGTCTATAAATCTCGAAGAAATTTTTTATCAGTACAAACAATAATAACAAGCGTCTAAAATTTATGCTCAGCACTACCTTAAAGTAATTTTGCGGGCTCAAATTAAATCAAAAATATTTAGAGTATGTAACAAATTAAAATGACTATCATTTTTAGTAATTGTTACTTCATAATTTTAGTCACTGTCATTATACTCATACTCTATTGCAGAGTATGAGAGTCGAGATAGACAACCCTTCTGCAACACCATCGTACAAAATATCAAAGTTTTTTTGCAGAAGTATTTGTTATTGTCATAAGAACTTTCCTATTGAGAACGGTTCAGTAGGAAATAAAAACGATATCTGAGACAAAAAATTGTCCAACGATTATGATTTATCCAATTTTTAATGAAATTTTATGCATTGCAGATTCGCGAGTAGGAAACGGTGGAACGTAATGTCATTTGAGGTAGTAGAAATGAATAAAACTTTATAATTTTCATAATCAAAAACATGATATTTTTACAAAATTTTTGATCAATACGTTTTCTTTATTTTCAGATTGAGACCTCAATTCAACAGAAACAGGTAAGAGCACATTATTTTAAAGACTTAAAATATTTCCCCAATTACTTCATTGTGAACTTATAAAGTTCACTTCCAAATTAAAAATAAATTTTTGTCTTTTCCAAATTATAAAACTAATTATATTTCATATCAAAATATTTGCCCTTTTGTGATTTTAAAATATATTCACAAATTCACTATAATGCTAATTATAAAACCACTAAAAAAAATTAGCAGAAAAAAAAAAATAATAATAATTTTGATGTTTGTTTTTAATGACGCGAAAATTAACACTAAACTTCAACTAAATTTGCCATCAAATGTCAAAAACAAATGAAAGAATGAAGTGAAAAAGAGACGACAAAAGAAAAAACGTGTATTTTAATGAGTCTAACGACTGATCCAAGGCGTCAATGATTCTCGTATTTATGGTAAATGCATAAAATATTATAATGGAAATGGGAAACTGACATCAGAGAAATTATAAACAACATAATCTAAACACACATCAGATGTGTTCACAGACAAAACATTTTTGTACCAAAAAATAATAATTAATTTTTTATTCTCATCTTAAGGAAGCAAAAGGAAAATTATTTTCTTATAAAATAAAATCACCTTTTTCTTTTTGTTCTTAATATTTGTTATTTTACTTAAATCTCCTTTTTACAAGAACTCTTTTTCATTGTTCAGAATAAATTTTATTTATCTGATTTTATGAAATTATATAATGCACTTATGTACATAAATGCATTTGCATGTAATAATAATGAAACAAGTGGCAGGATCCGAAACTTGCAACTTGTTATTTACATAAAAATTTTCCATTTGTATATATTTACTACATACACACATACGTTCATGTGTTAAGTATGTGTGCAATATTTTAATAATGTTGAAAAAATACTAAAGTATATTTTCCAATATTTTTTATATGTAAGTGTGTGTGTTGCGTGTGTGTTTTCATAAGTTTGTCGGTGAAATGTGAAATAACCAATATATTGTCGTTTTTTTTTTTTTTTTTGTATTATGACTATGAGACCATAAGTCATTTTAATGGCGAACCCCATTAAAGTATTTCGAATAGTAAATAAATGTTACACTTACGACTACTATGACTTCAACTACTATCACTACTATATCCTACTACTATACTATACTATATCCTATACTATATACTATACTATATCCTCTCTGAAGTGAAATATGTGAAAGAAAATTCACTAAAGAGGGAAGGATTCCATTTGATTAAAAATTTTACGAAATTACAATTATTGGAACAAATTTATAGACAGTGAAATCATTGAAAATAAGGTACAGAGTAAAAGCTATATTTTCGTTTCAATAGACGTTTTGAGTAGGCTTCAATCAGGTACAGATTTCCCGGTTTTTGTACATCTCAAAATAAATTAATTAATGTGCTTTAAGTCAGTCCAAAATTGTTAATATATAATTTAGAAAAAAAGTGTTTTTAAAATATAAAATTGCGAATTTCCAGATCCAGATTCCATTAGATCTAGTACAATAAATTAATAGAACAATCATTGATCAGGTGGAACAGTTACGAAAGAAATTAACTAAATAAATACTTAGAGCAATTGAGATCTGCTAGAATCCAAATCCCAATTGCTTATTTGTTAAAATTACTCCAAAATCATTTAAGAAAATACACCTGAATCTCAAATATCGCTCTATAACTAATTTGTTACTGTGACGAAAAGAAAACTGCTTAGGACAATAACAAGCAATCTGACCTAATTTTTGAATTCGGATTATATTTGTGATGGCGAGAATTTCTGAAACAGATAGAATGACATGTCTAAATCGATTGATTGAGATTTTTATTGGATATTTTTTTCAGCTAGACCTAAGGGCATATTTAGCTGTAATATATCTGTTAAAAAATACTGGAATCGGAGATACAAAGGTTTATATATTTAACTGGCAGACCCGGCAAACTTCGTTTTGCCAAAAAAAGTGTGTTGTTGGCCCTAAGCAAATATTACTGCTTTATAAATATACGGGCTGTACCCCTTCCCCTGATCTTATCCGTTCTACACTTTGTCCAGTACAACAATTTCATGAGGAAGTAGTTGGTACTAAATTTGAGAACTCTCACAGTTATAGTTCTTTAGATATTCGATGATCAATATTTGCTTTGTATGGGCGATACCTCTCCCCCTGGTCATATCGGAATTTTTTATATATGTAGATTATGGAAATTGTGTGATGTTAAAAGGGAGTGGGAGTAAAAACCTTCAAAAATTTTGTGAGAGAAATCAAAATTTAACTTTTAATTTCATTTGTTGCCAACATTCTAACCACATTTCTCTCTAGGATTCTTCCCCAACATAAGGCGACAACAACTACAATAAAAATGAATCTGAAAACAAGAATAATGTGTGTAAATATTCACGAACATTATGCGTAATGATAATAATAATAATTTTAAATGTTGCATGAATTATGATGTAAATACAAGTACAAGAGTGTTTGAATTTTTCATAAAATATTTTTTCGTGAACCGAAAAAAACCCAGTAAATGACACTGAAAATAGGTAGAATATAAGTATAACACACACACATACACATTAAAACACAGACACATTAAATAAATTTATAAATTAAAAAGACAGGGGTTTCAAAATATATTTATCAACAGTAAAATACCTGTTTAAATATTTACTTAACTTCTCTTAAACATTTTTTCATTCAGCTAAAAAAGAAGGAAGAAGGGAATAAAGAAATAAACTTAATATAAAATGAAATCTGTTATTATCTGCTTCTTATTTTAAATAACCACTTAATAAAATGTATAAAGCACGTATTACAATTCATGTGTTTTATATCGGATTTTATATTACATTTTTTGCCACACAATATAGACAAGTGGTTGCTGGTTGGCCCCTTTCTTCTTACTCTTATTTTGCTTTTAATCACTAACAAATTTTTTCCTCAAGTCCCTAGAGAAATGGATTTTAATGTTGCACAACTTAATCGTTTATACATTCTCATACTCGTTCTTAAACTTCTCGTTTTTATTCCTTCTTATAAAAAAGGAGTTTTGGTTTTATTAACCCAAATCGAAGTAACACGTAGAGTAGATTCAGAACCACAATCATAAGAAGTAAGAAGAAGGTGTAGTCAAGATCATAAAAAAGAGTTTTTTTTTTTGCAGGAAATTAAGATCTGTAACAGTTTTATGTTTATAAAAATGTGAATGACCATTTACTTATTCCTCAATACTTTAATAAGAAATCTTATTTATTTTATCATATTTATTCAACAACATGCTCAAACTTAATACAAATACACATCCAACGGATTGTGGTCATAAACTACTTATATGCAACACAATAACGCAAAAAAATCATTATTATTTAAGTTTGTTTGTGTGAGTCTTGTGGCACGAATATAATCTTCTTTTGTATTTTACGGCATTTTCCTTATAGCATTTTATTCTTGCACCTTGTAGCAATATGATTGGTTTTTATATCTAACAGGAGGTGTGGAGCAGAGGAAGAGAAGGTAGCAGCAGCAGCATTTAATATATGCTTTTATTGATGATGAGCCTGATGCAGTGTAAAGACTCTGCTTAATGATAAAATATAATAAAATCAATGAGGTGTATTGCTTAAATTGTCTCGTTAGATTATATACAGGGTGCTGCACAAAAAGGTTGGACAATAAAATTGTAATATCAAAAAATATATATAATAATTAATTCTTTTGTTGTTTAATAAATATCAAGAGTTATTTTTGATCGATTTTGATAATCCAGAATTCAATTCTTAAAGTGTTGCAAATAGTCATTGGGTGATCCATTCATCGGGTACATTATTTAAACTGATTCAGTTCGAGTTTAAAAAACCCAACCATTTACTTAACAAGTAGCAAATTGCTTAGTGAATAGTTGGGCTTATGACACATTAGCCAGTTTTTCGAAATAGATTAAGTATTACAAGTTCATATTCTTTATGATAATGGAGCTTTATACTCTTTAATAATTTTTAACTGTAAAAGTTAATAGGAAGTGGGCCTATTATCAGTATGAGATCGTAAATATATAATATAAGTATGAGAAACGGACCGCTATGTTTAAGTAAATTTTTTGGAAAAGAAATTAATAAAAGAGTGAAATAGTTTAGATATAGTAAAATCCAAAAATATTGCTCTTATGCCTTGACTTGATATATCTAAATTCTGCCTTAGAGCGAAAGTAAAAAATATAATAATCTTATTGTTCTTATTATTGAATCAATTTCAAACTATTGCTTGCAAATAAGATATCGAATAATACAATCTCTTCTTGCGTTATAGCTGAATCCATAAATTTCACCATAAAGAATTGACCCCTTTAAACATCTGCAACCCAGTGAGCACACCCAATTGTCTACAGCATGTGTAATCATCAAACATTTCAATGAAGCAAACGTAAATGTAGGTGGAATTTGTTGGTTAGTATGTATGTGTGTTTGTCTACCATATAATGGTGGCAGCAACACAATAAGTGCCATTTGGATCTGACTAAATAATAAGCAACAGAATCCGAAGATTAACAATAACATCTAACGGAAAGAAAGGAACAAATAATAATAAAAGAAAAAACCTTTAAAATTAAATTTTTGCCGATTCAAGCAATTTGATTTTTACCTATTCATTCACTCATTCTTTCATTCACTCAACCATTCATACGTTTATTATGAATAGGAAAAAATATATAAGTATTATTTTATACTTGTATAGCATACTTTACGCCTTTATTCCTTGACACAGTAGGCGATTGTATTGTACACATACATATAAAGGTATGTGTATGGATGTTACAATTTTTCTTTAAAGGAAATGATGATATTATAAAATGCCTATTAAATTCTGCTCTACGGAGGCCCAAGAAGGTATCCCATCCAAACGAATCTGTATTCTCGTATCTTTTAACTTTATTGTGAGAATTTTTTACAGCTGTAAGTTCCTAAATAATTTTGTTATATGTAAGAATTCGTATTAGTATTAGGGAAGGTATTTCGGATTTTATTTTTAAAGGCCTTTACTCTGTGAGCATTCTCTTAATATCCTTCCAGTTTGTTACACGTTAGACACGTTATTATTATTATTTGTTGGATGCTTTTGTTGAGCACTTTATGAAAAATACAAAGAATTTGCTTTATTGGCAATATTTATGCATTGTTTGATAGTTTTCCTCCCCACTCCTCCTAATCATGATGATCAACTTACAATGAATGAAATGAATCAATAGATGTTGAATGGGTGAATGAGCCGGATTCTTATGTCGGTGTTTTGTTAAAAAAATAATGTAATAAAATGTTTTCGCCATAAAAGGTTGATAATTTATAATGTTGTTTAGAATGGATTAATCAGTTGGAAGTATTCAAAATTCATTCATTGATTCATATGTAAGTAAATGGTTAATTGAGGTGGGAGGTCAATATCTTAAAAAACTCCTTAATAAATATTTTTTATAAAGAAGAATTCGTACACATTAAAGGTAAATAAACCCACAATGTTCGACTCAGATTCACTTTCTGTATCAATTTAACGATATCAGTTCGTTTGATATACGTACATTTTGTAAACAAAGTATGAATTATTTTAAAAGTGATGCTTTTTGAAACTTGTTATGAGAGTCAAACGTTTCATTTAGCCCCCATATGAATGCCATCATTGAATTTGGTTCAGGATCTTAAAGTCTTAAATATAAGAAGATTTAAATGATTTCTGATAGCGTCCATAAATCTTATTTAAATTGGCATTGTAAAAAGCTAAAGCTCATAACTGTACAATGCTCTACCCATACTCTGTCATAGCTGCCATATACAGATCCTCAGAAAAATCCGTAAATCTCAAATAAAAGTTAATATTGTGCATAATTAAGCATAAATCTACCGACTACAACTGCTTAAGCAGTTGCAAGAAATATATTAAACATTCGTTGTCTACCGATTGTACTGAACATCAAATCCTTCTTTATTTTCGAATCATATCCATTGAATGTTTCTTTATTTTTTAACTTTGAGAATTTCTCCAATTCAGTGTCATAATGATATTTATCTTCATTGTTGTCATTATCGCCTTTAAATCGTCGTAAACAATATCAGTATGATGTTTTAATTTGTATATAGTTTCGAAAACGTTAATTCTGCTGTCTTTAACGAGATTTAAAAATTTTACTCAATTTTATCTGTCAAAATTTTTAAAAGTCAGACAATTTTGTTTGTTTTGAATCATTTAAAATTACGTAAAAGCCACGTAAAAGGACCCTGATTCAAAACGCTGAAAGGATATATTTTGATTTTTCCTTAAATGAGATAAAATTTTTCACAGTTTCTATATTTGGCCTTTTTTCGGAAATTACTATGACTTACAACAATAATGCTATGTTCGGCTAAAATACCCATCATTGAGATGGATACATACACTAAGACATCTTGCATATATATATATGTTAACAACAAAAAACTGATTTCTCTATAAAAAAATTATAATAATGATTTGTGTATAAAAATTCAAAATTCAAATCTGATCCGACATCCAAACTTTACATATTTTTGCTTACAACTTTTTTCAACTTATCCGATTTTTATGACTTTTTGGAAAAGTAGTGAGATGAATTTAAATATAAATTATAGTTTAATTGTTTTTTATTTTCATAATTAATTTTTGGAAAACAAAATTGTTTGTGTGCATTTCGAAGTTGACTCAAATATGGTATTAAATAGGAAACTGCTGTGAAACGTAACACATAATCTGGCCAAATTTTATTGAATTATATTATTTTTGGGTAAGAATGTCTCCAGTAGTTAGTTAGGTAAACGAACATCAGCTGAGATTTTTATTATATAATTTTTGGATTTTCAAAATTAGTTCAAAGTTTCGCTTTACGTTAAAGATTCATTTTCGGAAATCGGCGAAAAATTTATACAAAAGCTAATAATTTCAATGACTTGATATAATTACATGATAAAAATTAATAAATAAATTTTATAAATTTGGAATATTCTGAATTTTTTACAGTCAGTCCATCATTTTTCACAACGCGTCGAAAGTAAAAAAAGGCCGAAACCAAATTAAAGTTCCATTTTAATTTGGTTTCGGTAAATCACTTCATTCGCAAGTTTTATTAAGAGTCATAAAAGCAATGTTCCAAATGTTTTAAAAATTAGTTCTGAATTTTGCATAGGTGTTTTGTGAAAGCTCTATTTCCGGAAATCGGCAAAAATTCAGAAACAAATTTTATAAAGTCAGAAATATATATTCTGCAGAATTATATATCTGCGATCATTCCATAATTTCTCACAGAATCTTGTGACTTAAGATTCTGTGAGAAATTATCGATTAAAATATAATATTAATTCGCTGCGTATAAATCGCTTTATTCACAAGTTTGAATGAGAGTTTATTAAAAACAAAATAATTAAAATTCTACATATTTTTCAATTTCAAAATTTGAGTTGATTTTCCTATGTCCATCTGTCTGTCTTTCTGTATATATGTCTGTCTATGCGTCAATCTGGTGCTGTAAGCAGTATTTCAATTCCGAACTCAATGAAATTTAGCTTAAATTGGTTCCAGTAGTCATAAAGTATAGACTTAAGCTGCAAAATGAAATAAAGTAAACTTGGTATTAAGAACATAACATTCTTACTTCTTAAGTTCTTTATTGGGTATATTGGTTATATTGCAGTAGTTTCCTTTCTAACTTCTTTTCTTCTAAATATTAGAACAAAATTCGCATTTGCCCACCTTTAAAAAGTCTATTATTTCCATTTTAATATCATTTTTTATGTATTTCAGTTGCTGTTTTTTCGTTTTCTTTTATTTGTATTAAATAATTTTATTGTTTTTTCCTGTATATTATTTTGTTGTTGTTGACAGACAGACATCAGCTGCAAAAATCTGTGCAATTATTTTGCAAACAATGAAATTGTTTTTCAGTCACACTCTTCCTCAATAATAACTACCTTCAGTCAGTGTTCGGCATCAGCATCTGTACCTCCAACATCAAACCACGATTCCAACCAACAAAAAAAAAAACCAAACTTGTTGCCAACACACACACACAATCAAATGAGTTCTGAATTCAAGAGGGGTTTGGAGACAATAAAATCTGCATGCAGTATGTGTCATTTTGATGAGGGGTTGTGTGGGTGTGTGAGTGTGGCTCTTTGGCCACGTTTGCTATTTTTGTTTGTTGCCATTAAATTTGATACGTTTGTGTTTATGTTTTTGTTGTTATTATAAAATGTATTTGGAATCAGGTGTTTCAGTTGTAACTTTGATTTGAAATTGTTTAAAATTTAAATTATTTTATTATTTTCGTTCTTTTTTACCTATAAAATGTTACAATATTGAGTGTTATATTGAAAAAGGGGAGTATTTATATTTCTTTTTTAAATGGAAAAAGTAATATATTCGGTTTTAAGTCTCTAGAAAATAGTGATTTTTATTTGGAAGAATAATTTAAGAAAAATAATATGACGTCAAAGAAAAAGCAGAGTGAATTAGAATTACTTATTGATATATTGAATGCCAAAATTGAAGTCAATTTTGTAGGTGTAGAGGGTATATTAACTTTGTCATTCCGTATATTGTACATATATATTCATGCATCAAATCAAAATTTGAATCGATTTAGCATTGTTCGTCAATCTGTCTGTTTGTCTGTCTACACAATAATTTACGGAGTTCAAGGAAATTTAGCTTGAGTATTTGTTATAGTCCTGAGAAGTTTCCTATTTAAAACCAGGATAAACGTTTTAGCACATTAAAATATATAGACCGATTTCTGGGGCAACCTCTATATTCAAATGAAGGACATTCGTAATGTTGTCAATTGTAAATCGTCAAATTAAAATGAAATTTCAAGTTAAAAACGTATAAAGTTTTCTATAGAAAAATTTCACGTATAAAATTTTCTATAGAAAAATTTCACATATAAAGTTTTCTATAGAAAAATTTCACGTATAAAGTTTTCTATAGAAAAATTTCACATATAAAGTTTTCTATAGAAAAATTTCACGTATAAAGTTTTCTATAGAAAAATTTCACGTATAAAGTTTTCTATAGAAAAATTTCACGTATAAAGTTTTAAATTCCTATAAGTTTAAAAAATTTCACGTATAAAGTTTTCTATAGAAAAATTTCACGTATAAAGTTTTCTATAGAAAAATTTCACGTATAAAGTTTTCTATAGAAAAATTTCACGTATAAAGTTTTCTATAGAAAAATTTCACGTATAAAGTTTTCTATAGAAAAATTTCACGTATAAAGTTTTCTATAGAAAAAATTTCACGTATAAAGTTTTCTATAGAAAAATTCACGTATAAAGTTTTCTATAGAAAAATTTCACGTATAAAGTTTTCTATAGAAAAATTTCACGTATAAAGTTTTCTATAGAAAAATTTCACGTATAAAGTTTTCTATAGAAAATTTCACGTATAAAGTTTTCTATAGAAAAATTTCACGTATAAAGTTTTCTATAGAAAAATTTCACGTATAAAGTTTTCTATAGAAAAATTTCACGTATAAAGTTTTCTATAGAAAAATTTCACGTATAAAGTTTTCTATAGAAAAATTTCACGTATAAAGTTTTCTATAGAAAAATTTCACGTATAAAGTTTTCTATAGAAAAATTGCACGTATAAAGTTTTCTATAGAAAAATTTCACGTATAAAGTTTTCTATAGAAAAATTTCACGTATAAAGTTTTCTATAGAAAAATTTCACGTATAAAGTTTTCTATAGAAAAATTTCACGTATAAAGTTTTCTATAGAAAAATTTCACGTATAAAGTTTTCTATAGAAAAATTTCACGTATAAAGTTTTCTTTTCTATAGAAAAATTTCACGTATAAAGTTTTCTATAGAAAAATTTCACGTATAAAGTTTTCTATAGAAAAATTTCACGTATAAAGTTTTCTATAGAAAAATTTCACGTATAAAGTTTTCTATAGAAAAATTTCACGTATAAAGTTTTCTATAGAAAAATTTCACGTATAAAGTTTTCTATAGAAAAATTTCACGTATAAAGTTTCTATAGAAAAATTTCACGTATAAAGTTTTCTATAGAAAAATTTCACGTATAAAGTTTTCTATAGAAAAATTTCACGTATAAAGTTTTCTATAGAAAAATTTCACGTATAAAGTTTTCTATAGAAAAATTTCACGTATAAAGTTTTCTATAGAAAAATTTCACGTATAAAGTTTTCTATAGAAAAATTTCACGTATAAAGTTTTCTATAGAAAAATTTCACGTATAAAGTTTTCTATAGAAAAATTTCACGTATAAAGTTTTCTATAGAAAAATTTCACGTATAAAGTTTTCTATAGAAAAATTTCACGTATAAAGTTTTCTATAGAAAAATTTCACGTATAAAGTTTTCTATAGAAAAATTTCACGTATAAAGTTTTCTATAGAAAAATTTCACGTATAAAGTTTTCTATAGAAAAATTTCACGTATAAAGTTTTCTATAGAAAATTTCACGTATAAAGTTTCTATAGAAAAATTTCACGTATAAAGTTTTCTATAGAAAAATTTCACGTATAAAGTTTTCTATAGAAAAATTTCACGTATAAAGTTTTCTATAGAAAAATTTCACGTATAAAGTTTTCTATAGAAAAATTTCACGTATAAAGTTTTCTATAGAAAAATTTCACGTATAAAGTTTTCTATAGAAAAATTTCACGTATAAAGTTTCTATAGAAAAAATTTCACGTATAAAGTTTTCTATAGAAAAATTTCACGTATAAAGTTTTCTATAGAAAAATTTCACGTATAAAGTTTTCTATAGAAAAATTTCACGTATAAAGTTTTCTATAGAAAAATTTCACGTATAAAGTTTTCTATAGAAAAATTTCACGTATAAAGTTTTCTATAGAAAAATTTCACGTATAAAGTTTTCTATAGAAAATTTCACGTATAAAGTTTTCTATAGAAAAATTTCACGTATAAAGTTTTCTATAGAAAAATTTCACGTGTAAAGTTTTCTATAGAAAAATTTCACGTATAAAGTTTTCTATAGAAAAATTTCACGTATAAAGTTTTTCTATAGAAAAATTTCACGTATAAAGTTTTCTATAGAAAAATTTCACGTATAAAGTTTCTATAGAAAAATTTCACGTATAAAGTTTTTCTATAGAAAAATTTCACGTATAAAGTTTTTCTATAGAAAAATTTCACGTATAAAGTTTTTCTATAGAAAAATTTCACGTATAAAGTTTTCTATAGAAAAATTTCACGTATAAAGTTTTTCTATAGAAAAATTTCACGTATAAAGTTTTTCTATAGAAAAATTTCACGTATAAAATTTTCTATAGAAAATTTCACGTATAAAGTTTTCTATAGAAAAATTTCACGTATAAAATTTTCTATAGAAAAATTTCACGTATAGAGTTTTCTATAGAAAAATTTCACGTATAAAATTTCTATAGAAAAATTTCACGTATAGAGTTTTCTATAGAAAAATTTCACGTATAAAATTTTCTATAGAAAAATTTCACGTATAAAATTTTCTATAGAAAAATTTCACGTATAAAGTTTTCTATAGAAAAATTTCACGTATAAAGTTTTCTATAGAAAAATTTCACGTATAAAGTTTCTATAGAAAATTTCACGTATAAAGTTTTCTATAGAAAAATTTCACGTATAAAGTTTTCTATAGAAAAATTTCACGTATAAAGTTTTCTATAGAAAATTTCACGTAATTAAAATCGTAATTTCTATAGAAAAATTTCACGTATAAAGTTTTCTATAGAAAAATTTCACGTATAAAGTTTTCTATAGAAAAATTTCACGTATAAAGTTTTCTATAGAAAAATTTCACGTATAAAGTTTTCTATAGAAAAATTTCACGTATAAAGTTTTCCTATAGAAAAATTTCACGTATAAAGTTTTCTATAGAAAAATTTCACGTATAAAGTTTTCTATAGAAAATTTCACGTATAAAGTTTTCTATAGAAAAAATTTCAAGTATAAAGTTTCTATAGAAAATTTCAAGTATAAAGTTTTCTATAGAAAAATTTCACGTATAAAGTTTTCTATAGAAAAAATTTCACGTATAAAGTTTTCTATAGAAAAATTTCACGTATAGAGTTTTCTATAGGAAAAATTCACGTATAAAGTTTTCTATAGAAAAAATTCACGTATAAAGTTTTCTATAGAAAAATTTCACGTATAAAGTTTTCTATAGAAAAATTTCACGTATAAAGTTTTCTATAGAAAAATTTCACGTATAAAGTTTTAAATTCACGTAAAGTTTAAAAATTTCACGTATAAAGTTTTCTATAGAAAATTTCACGTATAAAGTTTTCTATAGAAAAATTTCACGTATAAAGTTTTCTATAGAAAAATTTCACGTATAAAGTTTTTCTATAGAAAAATTTCACGTATAAAGTTTTCTATAGAAAAATTTCACGTATAAAGTTTTCTATAGAAAATTTCACGTATAAAGTTTTCTATAGAAAAATTTCACGTATAAAGTTTTCTATAGAAAAATTTCACGTATAAAGTTTTCTATAGAAAAATTTCACGTATAAAGTTTTCTATAGAAAAATTTCACGTATAAAGTTTTCTATAGAAAAATTTCACGTATAAAGTTTTCTATAGAAAATTTCACGTATAAAGTTTTCTATAGAAAAATTTCACGTATAAAGTTTTCTATAGAAAAATTTCACGTATAAAGTTTTCTATAGAAAAATTTCACGTATAAAGTTTTCTATAGAAAAATTTCACGTATAAAGTTTTCTATAGAAAAATTTCACGTATAAAGTTTTCTATAGAAAAATTTCACGTATAAAGTTTTCTATAGAAAAATTTCACGTATAAAGTTTTCTATAGAAAAATTTCACGTATAAAGTTTTCTATAGAAAAACTTCACGTATAAAGTTTTCGGCAGAAGAATTTCACGTATAAAGTTTTCGTCAGAAAATTTTCAACACAAAATTTACATAGAAAATTTTCAAGTATAAGATTTTCCGATATTAGATTTTGGATCATAATATATATAAAAAGTGTTTCAAAACAAGAAAGGGGAATCATATAACACCTTTTAATGTGTATATATATTGTTGCATCAAATCGAAATCTGAGACGATTTAGCTAAATCCGTCTTTCTGTCCATCTATCTGTCTAATGTTGGCACGCTTTCTTCCCCCGAACTTTCTCTTTACAAAGTGTGTGCAAGTTTAGGGCCTTTTTAAGTTAATTAACAAGATTTAAATTAAAAATATAAATTTTGAAACTATTTTTTGCAAAAGGATGAAATTTGACAATTATGAATAGAACGCCAGATTTGAAGGAAATTATAAAACTGGACTTTTTAAAATTAAAAACAAATTTGTATTCTATAAAATGTAATTAAATGTGTATATTTTTCCTATTTCAATGCACTTTTTTCTTCAAATTTCAAAACCAATTAAAACGTAAAATACGTTTATGCCAACTAAATTCATGTCTAAATGCAAACAAAAGATCTTTTTGCAACATTGTATTGCAAAAGGTTGAAATTAAGAAAATGGAACTGCACACCTTCTTAAAAGAAAATGCTTTTCAATTCAAAACATTAGATAAAAAATTTAATGACACATGTTTGCATACAATGACTGACAACCGAAATAGTGATTAATGCGAAGGAACTGAAAAAGATCAAATATTTAAATAAAGAGAACATCTTGTATTAAAGTTGTTATTATGTAGTTTTGGATTTGTTATTTTTATGCACCCTACACCAGAGCAAGTGGATGGTTGCTACAACACTTTTAAGTATACCGTTTGACTCAGATTCACATTATGAGTCGATTTAGCGATGTCCTTCAGTTCGTTCGTCTGCCTTTCTATGTGTCCGGCCGGATGCTTATGCAAACGTTGTGAACACTCTGCCGATTGGAATTTTTTAGATATCCTAATGGTATTCAGTAAATATAATTTTTTGGTTCAGGGACAAAACCTATTTCAAGTAACTCCCATACAAATGTGCTCCTAGAATGGGAATTTAAGGTCATAAAGGAAATTCAACACAAATAAGTCTTTTATTATTGTAAATCGATGTGCCAAATTATACGAATGTCGGTCCATTACTTCTCATAGGTTTCATACAAGCTCTCATATACGTTCAAATAAAGATATATACAACCTAAAATCGATGTTTGATAAGTGAGGATCGGTCTATCATTTTTTCCAGCTCCGATATAACTCATCAGACATGAATGTTAATAAGCAAATTATACGAGGGTCTTTCATAAATTTTTCCTAGCTGTTATTTACAACAAACAATGTGGTATAGGGTATTATAATACGTTTTTAATTGTTAAATTATAGGAAACAGTGACAAATAAATTTGAAGTAGGGAAGTTATTAAATAAATTACGATATTCCTGTTTAAGAATCTCTAGGGTCACACTTGCGAAAATGTTCAAACAGGTAAAATTATAGAATTTATTTATGTTTTATTTATTAACATCGTTGTAATTGACTGAAGTTTTTCTTCTAAATTTTTTTCTTCACCACTTTTCTCTCCCACTGTTTAAACATTATTAAAATAATTCATTAAACGCAAACATTACATTGTTGTAAAATTTCAAAATTTCTGATTTTAACACAAGAAATAGAAAAAGAATCCCAAACTGAAAATAATGAAAATGAAGACGAAAACTAAACAAATTGAAAATAAATTCAAGAAAGTGCAAATGAAATAAAAATCAACCTGAAATTAAAAAAAATGAAAATAAGCAAAACATTTTGTAAAATTTCTGATGATCTGATTTTCTTGGCAAACATAACAAAAATGCTTTTAAAATGTTAAAATGAATTGTTTGTTTGTCTGCCGGCAGAAAAACTAAACGCAGAAAATACGAAATGAAAAAATGTTTTTCTTAGTTTTTTTTCTTCATTTTGTTTTTGTTCGTTGACACATGCATTTCATTGTACAGCACCTGAAAGGTGTTTTTCACGGCATTTAAAATGTATTTCATGCAAAATGCAAAATGTGCAACACAAAAAAATGTTTGCTGCCATTAGAGCAAATACATTAGGAGGCATTTTGAAATGTCTGCATGCCTCGTGCAAAAAATGCAATGAAATGCAAAATTTCTACACTTGATTTGAATTTATTTATTTAAATGTATTTTTACACAAATGACGCGTTAATGAGGAGGAGGGAAATCTTTAAGAGTTTGGGGTGCCATTTTTTTTAATGTGAAATATATTTGGCTCTTTACATGGATGTAAATTTATCTCTTTTATCTTTGTTTTGTCAGTTTGATACTTATTCAGGTGTGTAAAATAAAATTAACATCTCTTATATTTCGGACATCGCTCATTGGCTGCAAGATGTCATAACTCAAAATTCGCAAGTATCGACTTAACACCAGTATTACTTAGTAAATAATGAATTTTATTATCTGGCAATTTTTTGGTGAATTAAGTATTCATTATCAGACAGAATTCAAAACCTCTGTCTGGATACAAACTGCCTGTTGATAGCATGCATACACATCCAAATTAATTGTTTAACCTTAATGAAATTTGATCAGATTGTTTTTTGTTGTTCTAAGAAGAATAATATATAAATTCCATAAAATCACTGTTTACAAAATTGGAAGAAAAAGGTAAGAGAATTATATCCGAAAGTGTTTGAGTACAAAGCAAATATTTTAAGGTTAATATTTTCGAATCCGACCTCCAAATTGCCAATGAGATTCTTTGAGATTCAACAAAAACATACTAATAAACACCAGATGATGGTCTTATAGCAACGATAACGCCAACTCATCATTACATACATCACACATGAAATCGTTGTCTTAGGCGTCAATGTAAAACGATTCTGAGTTTCTTCGAATATTAAACTACTGAATAACCCATTTTAAACCAATACAGACTAAGATACACTAGTTTGAAGTCAAATAGTGTCGCCAACCTATCTCCCTGGAAAATAAAATAATGAAATATAGAAGTTCCACCCTGCACATAGAGGGCGTTGTTTCAGTCTACCATGGATATTAAAGAAACTGTAGCAAAATAGAATTACAAACTGCAACAACTCTCTCAATATTCGGATTTTAGTTCGTTAATGTTTACTTGTTCATTAGCATTAGACCATTCAATGTTATTTTTATTTATCAAGGAAGAAGAAAAATCTGAAAAAATCAACCAAAAATATAATCAAGGTAAAATAAAAAAATGGGTTCTTTCAGCCTCCTCACAATTACATTTGTAACTGTTGTTATGTAAAATTAATGTCTTAACTTTATACTTTCTTAAAAATTTAATTTCATGTTCATTTGGATGCTTAATGTGTACTAATTCTAAAGTCTATCATGGATTCATGTTTTAAAGTAATTTTCTGAAAAAACCCCCATAAGGTAACTCCCCAATCAAACACAGTCGAAGGTGAAAAAAATTTAATTTTTCTTTGAAGTTATTAAAATTCTCTTAAGTGATTGTTAGCACCCACATGTAGAAAGGATTTAGATATAAGTCGTTTTAATATCGAGTGAATTAAAGATCGCAAAAAGAGGAACACTAACAATTATACCATTCACTCTGTCAAATTGCAGATCTGTACAACATTTTTTTTGTTTACATTTTACCTTTCCACAACTGATTAGATCTTCTTCATTTTTTCCCAAAATCTGTCTTATAATGCTCCAATAGATAAAAACTAAACAAGTTTTCGAAATTTAACATTTATAGGCGATGACAGATAGTTTACACATCTGAGGTGCATTCAGATGATACGATTACGATTACTACGAAATAGACATTTAGAACAAGGTAAATTTTAATTGAAATTGAATTTAATGTAAATGAAATAAATTATTTTTAGTTTTTGCTAAATAAATATTTGTTTTACTACAAAAATTACATTATCATTTCAAAATACACTTGAGTGATTTCGAATTTTTCAACGAGAAAAAAGTCTTAAAAATGCAACCAAAACATGTTCATGCTTCCGTGATTTTTTTACTCGATATAAATATTCTTTATTTATTTTAAATAAAGTAAATTAAAAAACCATAAATTTAAAAAGTTTTCATCAAAAAAGAACCAAAACTGAAAAACTGAAAAAGCCTTTTTAAATAACCACTTCCTTTTTTTCCGTATTATTCACTTAATTCTCCTTCATTCATTTATTCACATTCAAAGTAAAAGGCAAATAATTCGAATATGCAAAAAGAGTTTAGCTTCTTCTTTTTCTTTTATTTGTTGTGTAAAAGAAACTTATATTTATCAAACTATATAGTTTTATTTCCTATTTGATCATTACGATGATGATGATGAAATTAATATTGTTTTTCTTGTAACTTGAAAACTAAAACTTAACTAAAATACTTGGGTGTTTCTCTTTTCGAGTGTCTGAATTGTAGAATTTGCTGCAATATATCTCCATATGAATATGAATATGAATTTACTTAGTTAAAGTTAAAGTTTTCTATAAAATTTTATTTTTGTTATTATTTCTCACACTCAACGTTGTCGTTTCGAAGCAAAAAAAAATTCTACAATTTACAAAATATTTGAATTTACACGTAATTTTGTTTTTATTATTACGATTTAGTTACAAACACTAATAAAGTTGAAGACGGGGAAGGTAACCTAAGGAGAATTAATAAGGGATTTGATTAGTTTTCTTTGAGCGATATATAATAGATGATATTTGAAAATTATAGACATATATTTGTTTACCGATTATATAATACCCTACACCATGTCGCAGGCATGATCATAAATTTATTGAAATATTACTTATTTGAAATATTTCTTAATTTTATGAGAGATTTATGCAATTTATGGAGATCTTCAAAAGTGGGGACATTAAAAATTTTGTTTTAGTGTTTTCTGGTTGCAAAAATCTTAAAACTATAAAAAATCTTTATAATTCTGACAATTCTTTGGAGGTTATAAACTTAAAATAGATTTTCAGAAGTTGTTCTATATGGGAACTAAGTTTTTTGTATACCAATTTTTTAGAATTTGATTAAATTATAATCATTTCTATAAGTTTCATAAGCTTAGAATTATATTCCGGGAGGACATTTTATAGAAACTATGTACTATATGCACAAAATTGCTTCAGTGTATCTATAAGAAATCCGACCTGTAGAGTGGTCATGGACATTGACATGGACAGTCAGTTTTCCAAACGGGTTGATTCTAATCGATACTCCAACCACCTGTAATAATGTGAGTTGTATATTGAAAAAAGTATTACCGTTGGTGCGACTTAAGTCGCAAATTCCTTTTTAATTTGTGTGTGACATTTTGTATACTTTTTCGAAAATTAACTTTTCGGTGCGACTTTATTTTACAAAATCCCTTTTTGATAAATCTCAACTGTAACACTGATTGAAATGTACTTAAAATATTGAATAACAGTATCATTTCATATTTATTCACATAATTTGAACAAGTTTTGGCATTAGTGCACTTTCCCCTTTTATTCCAAAACCTCTACATATTCATGCTTTTCTCAAAATTTCTAGTTTTAATTTTTTCATCTTATTCTCGGTTATGTTTCTAAGAACGTGTGTGAGTGTATGTGTGCTTTTTTGTGCCTGAAGAATTAGAAGTGAGTTATTCATTCGTACACATTGTGATTTGAATTCACTTACAATTTTCTTAGTTAAACATAATTTTAGAGTAGTTACAATTTACGCTTGTATAGTTCAGAGGTTTTTTCTTCTATTTCTGGCAGATACAAGAAAAAAACATAAAGAAATCAAGAAAAAAGGTTTGTTTTTCTAAATTGAATACATGAATAGTTCATTCATATGTAAAAGGTTTTAATTTTAGATGAATGGAAAAAAATTACAGTGGTTAAGGAAACTGTACATTGCAGAGCTAAAATAGTTAAAATTTTTAGCCATTGATCTGAAATTCAATCTAAGATTATTTTTAAGAAGTTTTAGAAAAGTTAATACATTTTTTCGATCTTATTTCAAAGGATCAAATAAGATTAATTTATAAGTTCTTTTATTTTAACCTCAAATTTCGATTACTAAAACCCACTGTTTTCTTCCGATTTGCAAAGTTTTAAGGATGCATAAGCTTTACTTGTAGATGCATGTGTGTGTTCTTTTCAACTTTCAATTCACATAAATATGAATTTTCTAATTCTAATATTTTTAAATATTTTTCTCTTTTACTATTTTCTAAATATTATTTCTGGTTAAAAATGTAAAATTTTTGAAAATTTTATCTTAGAAATGGATCTAATGCAAACATACATATATGTACACATATTCATTTGCACACTCACATATGTAACATCTTTTTGCCATTAAAATGAAGAAGTTTAAACTAAATTTTCTACGTGCTTGTGTGGTAAAGTAGAACTTAAATAAATGAAATTGAAAATATAATTTCCGTATAATCTCCTTTTTTGTGGTAAAACGAAAAAATAAAAAAGACATAAAAATATTATACGGTAAATAACTATTAGATATGAAAAGAATTTTGAAATATAATAATGTAAATAAAAATATAAAACGCATATACTTTACTATGTAAATAAAAAAATCACGGAAATATCGGCCAGTTCTTAAAAGAGAGAATAAAATAAAATTAACTGAAAGAAATGAGGGGCGAAACGATCGTATAATTCACATAACTCAAACAAATCTCCTGCCATAACAGGAAATTAGTTTATAAATCTTTTCGACTCTGATATGATGCAAGAATATATACATTATGGAGTCTGAAATGATTCCTTCTTAGAGTTACACACGGAATGATAAATTCAAGTTTTTCATTAAAAACAACATTTTTCATTATAAAATAAATTTTTCATTAAAAATTAAAATTTTCATTAAAAATTAAATTTTTAGAATTAAATTTTTCATTAAAAATAAAATTGTTCATTAAAAATTAAATTCTTCATTAAAAATTAAAGTTTTCATTAGAAATTAAAATTAGAAATTAAATTTTTCATTAGAAATTAAATTTTTTTAAATTAATTTTTCTTCATTAAAAATTTTTAATTTTTCATTAAAAATTTAATTTTTCATTAAAAATTTAATTTTTCATTAAAAATTTAATTTTTCATTAAAAATTTAATTTTTCATTAAAAATTTAATTTTTCATTAAAAATTAAATTTTCATTAAAAATTAAATTTTTCATTAAAATTAATTTTTCATTAAAAATTTAATTTTTCATTAAAAATTTAATTTTTCATTAAAAATTTAATTTTTCATTAAAAATTAAATTTTTCATTAAAAATTAAATTTTTCATTAAAAATTTAATTTTTCATTAAAAATTTAATTTTTCATTAAAAATTTAATTTTTCATTAAAATAATTTCATTAAATTATTTTCATTAAAAATTTAATTTTTCATTAAAAATTTAATTTTCCATTAAAAATTAAATTTTTCATTAAAAATTTAATTTTTCATTAAAAATTTAATTTTCCATTAAAAATTAAATTTTTCATAAGAAATTAATTCAAACTTTCATTAAAAATAAAATTTTTCCCTTTAAATCTAAATCAAAGATAAGAATTTAAAAATTTACCTAAAATTATAAATTTCACTAAAAATTACATTTTTTATTACATTTTTCAATTTTTCATAGAAAATTCAAGTTTTCATCAAAATTATTAAAAACTTTGAATATGTTCGAAACAATATTTCACGTAGATACCAGACAAATATCTTCCTCATAAAACTCACAAAAATAAAGATATTTATACTAAGTTTGGCGAAAATAATTTCTGTCCACGAGCCAAATTTCGTAGCTCCCACAGAGACCTGCTTCAGAAAATCACTTTAGGGAACATAATATTCAACAACATATTAATGATAATATTTCTTATGTTTTTTTACTACCAAATGTTCCAAACCAAATCTTGCGAAAATCCCTCCATAATATCTTGTAGCCCTTCATGAATCACCTCAAATTGCATAAATCTCTCATAAATCTGAGAATGAAATAAACATTTTAATTAAGCATATTTTATACCAGGACAAATCATACAACAGGGTCGATCTATATTGTTTTAAGTCTGCGCAATATTAAATAGTCGGTTTTAATTTGCAATTACTATCATACTTGTTTTTTTTTTTTTTTTGTTCGATGTGAAGCAGTAATACTTACTTAACACTTAATATATATACATTCTGATAAATTTGTTATTATTTTAGACATTCTGAAACTGAAACTTACATTTACATAACACTATTTTATTACCAATTTTTATTACCAAATAAAAATCCTATATTTTCAATCAATTTCTGCGAATCACCCATAATGTAACTCTTTTTGTACAAATACGATATAATTTTACGTAAACATGTTTGCGTTTTTATGGGATTTCACACCTTATCTACAATTCTGCAATAAAGCCCAAAAATACTACCTACCAATAACATGTCAAATAAACCTCCTTTCCAACACATATGTATGCAAATTATATGTGTTTAAGCCTTTGTGTGTAAAAATCATATATGTGTATGTAAATTCACACTCTCTCATAAAATCTCATCTAAGAACCATAAAAATGACAATTTAAATTTCGATTATGTTAAGAAATCGTATTTCGATTACCATTAGAAAAAATCGTAGACATTCGAACACTTTGGTTTTGTTGCTTTACAACCCTTGATGTTTACTTTCTTAAAATGTTGCGTATTTAAAAATCGAAATAGCTGATTTTTATGTTCTCACATATGTGGGGGTATGCAAGGATATGAGTGTGAATGTGTATGCGATTTAATAGATATTTATTCAAGATATCGATAAAATTAAATCTGCTTAGCTGGCTTTAATGTGTTTGCCACTGTGTTTGCTTACGACTACACACAGACGATGAAGAGTAAAGTGAAAAGTTTTGTCAATACATTTAAATATCTAAAATGTTAAATAATAAAATCCTTTTTCCTTCCAACACTCTCCTCCCTTAAACATCATCTACATCATTCACATCATTGTCATCAATTCCTTTTCTTTCATTTTATTTCATTTTCCTTCACGTGTATTTTGTATTTAGAATTTTTTTTATATTATTTTCGTCATTGTGAAATTTGTTTAATATTTAAATTTGATTTTTATCCTTTTTATCCTTTAAATTTGTTGCAATTGAAAGGATTTTGTTACATTGATATGCTTCAATGTTTATTTTATATTTACATTGATTTTTGAGGGAGGTTTAGTTACTCACATACCACACACACGTGAATACATGCAAACACTTTAGCGTTATTGCGTATTTGTCACATATTCTTTAATGTGAGTTTGTGTGTGAATGTGTGTTTTGATTTTATGGTTTGTTTTGATTTGTTTGTGACACGTTTGATTTGATTTTAAAATTACCTCCATATCAGCAGGAAGTTGTAGTTGTTGTAGTTTAGGTATTTATGTTATCTTCTTGGTTACTGTATTGATACTGTTGTCATTCACATAAATGCGGAACTAATTTGTTGACATTGTGTGGATATTTATAGTGTGTTGTTTGTTTCTGGGATATTTGAGTATAAATTAAATTAAGTAAATAAAACAAAATTTTGTTGATAAATTGAAAAGAATTTTCTTTAAAAAATTGAAAGAAAAGTCATTTTAATTTACCAACAATTTTTCACGAAATGAAAAAAGTCTGCATTTCGAAAATAAAAGTTTCGATATCGTGTTAATAAGTGAAATAAAATTTGCCATAATTCCTTTAGTGATTTTTGTTGGCATAAAACATGTTCTAAATATTGTTATAATAATCACATTTGTTATAATAATCACATTTAATTTTACATGACTAGAGCTAAACGGTTTTTGAGTTAACTTGAAATATTACAGGCCACTATCTGATAAGAACTGCAATTGGTGACCTTCCAAGCTTTGAGGTAGCATTTATAATAAAAATATTTTAAAAAATTCTCATAAAATTCCAAATAAAATGTGGAACTGTTGATACCATTCAAGTATTGTTCGTAAGGTACGATTTATTATAAAATGCACAAATTATGCCACTAAGTAACAAGATCAAACTATTTCATTAAACATTCATAAGTTACATATTTCGCGTAAAACAATGTATCTGGCAGAAAGCTTAGGATGGGCTTAAATTACCTACATTTTGGCTGAAATTAAATTTAAGTGAAAAAATAGATTTTTTTAATTTGAAATTTTAAAGAGAATTTTAAGAATTTTTAATAGTTGAAAGTATATATATATTTTTTTAAATTTATTAGTGAAAAATATAACTTTTTACCTAAAAATTAGTTTATAATTGAAAACTTTTACTAACATTTATATTCTTTATTATCAAGGACCCGTTGCGCTTCACTGACTTATCACAGCAAATCCAATTAGTCCTGCAGAAAAATTAAAGTCACATAATTATAACTCTCGCTGTAAAAATTTTGTTGTATGGGGCATCGTCTCACTGTGATCAATTTAAGACTCAAAAATCTGTAAAAGATATCCGATAATCAATATTGGTTAACGACAAAATTATAGCCTATTTATTAGGGTGGATTTTGCAAAATTGACAAAAGTTTTCATGTCGGAATTCTCACGTATCCATTTACAGCTTCTTTGTTACTGGAACTTTGCTTTTAAATAGCAAACTACTCAGGACAATAATATACAATCTGGCCATATTTGAATTCAGATTATTATTGTGACCGTGAAAATATTTTCAACAAACAGGCGGGCAGGACTAAATAAACTTAGATTTTAATATGATGCCAGAATATATATTCTTTATAGAACGTTACATACGGATTAACAAATAGGGTATAAATAGTGTATAGTACTTATCTACTTCTATTGGAAGTAGATGCAACTCGGTCTTTTATGCTGATGAATTCAGAAAAACTGTTAAAATAGATGTAGAATCCTGAAATTCGGTAAGAATGCTTTAAATCATGTACCTTTTCATATGTTGAAGTACTTTTTAATATATTTCGCAAAATCATTTTTGGCAACAATGCTATGTATTTTTCCAGATGCACAGGAAGGCACTCTGAAAATTGTAAGTCAAATATTAGAGCCCTGTGACCGTCAGAAGAGCTCAAACCACTTGAAAAGCATACATTGATTTTTATATTCAGAAAGTTTTTTAACATTATTTCACTATACGTTGATATTATTTCCGAGTACTAGTATGCGTATAAGTAATGTGAATTAAAAGTATTTTCAGTTGATGAACTATGGGTTCATAAAAATCATTCTCCAAAAAAGAAAACTATTATAAAAATTTGTTTAATTTATATTATAACTAAAATGCAGTTTACTATTATTTATTTTATTTTATTTATTTTCATATATCTAGTTCACAATAAAATAAATAACCAACAACTACAATAATAACATATTTCAAATGCAAATAGCCTTTATAATGGTATACAACATTTTATATATCTTTTTATCTGAATAAAACAGTTTTTTCTCTATTTTGCAGTCGTAATGTCATTGTTTTGAATTGCACATCAATTACAGTTTATTGTTGCAGTTGTTAACACGTACTAATGTATGGCATAAAAGCTTCAACTCTTCATCCTTAAAAAAGCATATTTTTATAAAAAATTTCATGAATTTCATACATCTATTTTCTGCTAAAAAAATGTTGAAGCTAAACGTAACATTTTCCCGTTAGTTTGATCTCGTTTCTTTTATTTTTTTAAGTTTTTGCTAGAATATTTTATTGTTGTATGTTTTTTGTTAGACAAATGTTAACGGTTTTATGTCACATTTGACACTTATTCAGAAAAAAGAGAAAGATGTTAAGAAAAAAATTTGCGCTTTTACGCTAAAACTATAAATTTTATTTTGTCAAGGCCATAAAAATATACGTTAAAGTTTGTAACAAAAAAATAGTTTGAATGATGCAGGAAAAGCATAAACAACAACAAATTCATAAAAATAAAACTAAACTAGTTTTTTATAGTTCATACAGGCCCATAAATTTGTGTAATTTTTAAAGGTATTTTATAGTCCAAAAATTAAAAAAAGAAAAATTTATCAAGTAAGAATGATATATTCGGATATGCCGAATCTTCAATACCCTCCACCTCAAATGCGTGTGCAGGTACATACTCACACGAATACGCTCACAAACGTATAGAATATACAACTGATTTTCTTATGGGAAACTTCTCAGAACTATTGCAAATACTCAAATTTCATCGAGCTCTGTCAATTATTGTTGTTGATCTAAATGTGTGCACATAGACAAACAGACGGACATAGATAAATCGACTCAGATTTTGATTTGATGCAAAAATATATATACATTATGGGGTCTTATATGATTCCTTCTTAGCGTTACGCATGTAAATATACCCCCTTCTCCACTTTAAATAATTTTCAAAGATTTTGATTAAATTTTAAAGTTAATAATCAATTTCCCTTCAATTAAATCCTTTAAAGACTTTAAAATGACTTTTAAATCTTTTAACTTTTTTATTTTTATTTACACTCACACTTATAAGCATAAATTCTCAGAGATCCTTTGAGTGTATAAAAGCATTTGCATATTGCATGTCTGCTTCTGTATCGGTATCAGTGTTATAGTAAACGTGTGCAATGGTATGTGTGTTCATACACAAGTTTTGGTGCATTGTATTCACTTAAAATTCCACATGAATTCATTTCAATATCAAGCATTCACTCACCTGTGAAAAGCCACCAATTTGTTGCCATTCATTGACTGAACGTTATTTGTTTTGTTCGTTTTACCAACTGATTTTTATATTCCATAACAATTTTTTCCTCACTCTCTCTCTCTCTCTCTCACACTTTTTCTCTGTTAATTTTTCTTTTATATTTTCGATTGTTGCTGGCTGGTATTTTGTCAATGGTTTGGAAATGATTTATTAAACGGAAACAATGTGGTCGGCATATTTAAATTTATGTTATGAATGTTTATTATTAACTTTTCACACAGTCTCACACATACACACTCACTCACCGAGGTGTGTATTGGTGAAAATATCTCAATTTGTATTTTTGTGAATTTTAATAAATAAAAAGATATTTTTACGTTTTTAAAGTAATAAATTTAATGGATTCGAAAATATTTCTTATGAAGTTCGAGGTCAAAGTGTTTGATATGAGTTGCCATAGTTTAAAGGTTAATTACAGATTAATTTGACTAACATTAAACACAAATATCCTTTAATTTGAATTTCAATAAAAACGAAACTAAACTTAAGATTTGAATTTTCCTTAATATGATTGATATGATATTACAGACCACAGAAACCAGCCTTCTAATGTTAAATGAAGCTTCTGAATTTTTTTTTTAATAAAGAAAATATTTTGCAACTTCTTTTCAGATCTTAAAAGTTTTGTTCAACAGTTTCAGTGATAACTGATATTAAAAATTACGTTTTAAAATCCAAAATTTTGTAAGATTTAAATATTAATATGCGTTCGCAATTTCAAAAAATTGCCTTCAATTGAGTATAGACGCAAAGCTTAAAATGAGGAATGATTTTGGCAACTTAAAATTCCAACTGTATCAAGATAACAAATCGATATAACAATAGAATTTCTTCAAATGTTGACTCTTTTATATCGAACCCTCTAAAGACTTTCAGATTTACTTGTTACTTTGGACAACAGCCCAAAACATAGCTATTGAGTCATATGTCTGTTCTAGGCCCCATTAATAAAAGTTCATTTGACATAAAAATTAGATTAGAAGTTCATTTAATATTCTTTATTGTCCTATTCTGGCTACTTTTGTCTTTGAGAACATTCCGTCCATTAGAAGATCACTTTTCTCCGATAATGTTCTCCAATCACACATAAATTTAAATTTGTGTGAAACTAATTTAGTAGCAAGATTGCGGCCAATATTAGACTAGTTTTCCTAATGATTCTGCTTCATAGGAATGCAGATGTCAGATAATCTTGAGATATCCGATAATCATTATATGTTTTGCCATTATTCCGACCAAATTTCCACATATAATAATCTCTGATATTTGGAGAATCTAAGCTCTTCAATCTTACTATCGCTATAGTTAACCTTTCTTTCTCTGTAATTTGGCAACAACTTGAGTTTTTTAACTTCTTAATTTGCTTGTTCTTTCTGCTTTGTAAGTTGTCAATCCAGCTCGAGCTTTAATTTTTGATTTAAATAATTTTTTGATCGGTCACTTCTTTTGTTACACTGTTAGTGCCAGCAGATGACAATTCTAGTAAATTGGGTTATGAATAATCTAGCGTCTTTTCGTCAACTCATTCTTAACTACATGATATCCCGAAGACGGTTATACATGAATTTTGTATCCGATTCTGTTTAGAAATTTTGAACTTTCAAACCTCTTGAGGCGATAACTATGAATTTTTCTGAATTTGTATACCCTTCTTCACCACAAGTGGGGAAGTAAATAAACTTTGTGATTTTTTGTGTAACGGTGAGAAGGTATCATCTTAGACCCCAATATGAATATATATTATTTCATCAAATCAAAATCTGAGTCGGATTGGTTATGTTGTTTGTCTGTCTGTCTATCTGTCTGTCTCTCCGTCTGTTTATTTGTTTTGATATCTCAGGCAACCTTTACTAAAATTGTGCATGATAAATCGAAAAATTAGAATAAAATAATGCTGTATTAAGCGGTTTGACGTATATAATTATCATTCCAAAAATCAGTTCAGTAGAAAAAAAGTTATAGAAGAAAAATGATTTTATAGCTCGTTATTTTTTGTAAGTCTAAAAATTTTTATAATTCTGGTATAAAACATATCATAAAATAAATTCATGAATATTTAAATTTTGAATTAATTTTCTTTATAAATTTGCAATTCAATTTTTGTAAAATATAAAAATATAAAAATTTTATATAACTTATACATAATTAAATTCTTTCACAATTATACAAAATACGTTATATTATCCCCTGTTAAATTTTAGATGAAATTAAAAATTACTCATACGTCACTTATTACTCTCAATTTCAGATCAATCATACGTCATGTTTCACATAAAAAACTTAAGTATTTAGAATTAATGTTTATTTCTAATGAAAATTAACAAAGAATTTCAATTCCAATTATGTTTTTTAGAAAAAAATATAATTTTCTTCATTCTTCATTGACAATGAAAAAAGACTCGAATAATTCCTCCCCCAATTGATTTTTTTGCATTCTATTGATAAGATTACAATTCATTTTATTAAGCATTTATTTGCTTGTTAATTCGCAAAGAATTTCGCGTATTTGATCACGTGTTTAATAATCCAATAACATAAAAGTAAATTGACATTGAATGTAGTTAAATGTTAAAAAGGAAAAAGGAAAAAGAACGTAAAATGTAATTTACACTTGTCACAAAACGTGGAAAATGTTAAACTGAAGTAAACAACTGAAATGGGGGAAAATGGCAAAAAAGTGGAAATAGCAAATATATATTTAATTGTATTTACATGTGATTAAATATTTCAACAACCTGTTGAAAGGAATGGAAAATAAATAAATTTCAACACAATAGGAAAAAAATGGGAATTAATTTTGCAATTGAAATTCAGTGAAACAATGTAGATATTTTCCCTTTTTTTATTTTTGTTTTTCAAAAATTTCAGTCACATCTGTTGTTGTAATATAAACACTTTTTTCTTATATTAAAAAATCCATATTTTATATGAATTTCCAAAAGTTTTTAAAACTTTTTCGTTTGTTTAGAAGGAAGAAAAAAATCACCTTTATTTTTTTCTTTTTTTGCCAATATTATTTCTATTTCTATAGCTTAAAGCTACAAAACTTATTAATCCTCTATATATGAAAACATCGTCATCATTATTAATATCGTCATCTCAGTTCCTTTTTTCTTCTATTTTTTCATCATAATCATTCACTAAAACCATCTGCTTTGAAATAAGTGAAAAATAAAAACTCATATAAAAAGTTTTATTTTCTTATTTTTTTTCACATATTGAATGCAGATAATATTGAACGGTGAACAAAAGCTACCGAAAAAAAGATTCCTCACAAAATCTAGCAATGGTCAGCAAAATGACGCCTGACTTCCGGTTGAAAAGTAAAAAAAAAGAAGAAAAGAGAAAAACTTTCACATATTAGCACAACATATGTTATTTATATTGCATGAATGTATGTACCTATGTATGCAAGTACGTATGTATTTACGTATGTCGTTAAGTGTGTTTTATACGTATGTTTGATGTAACTTATATGCGAGTTCGTACTAAACTCTAGGAAAATGTTCAAATACTTGTACGTTTAGTTTACATCATACGTTTTTTTATATTTTTCGAACTCATACTTTAAGTTTTAACAGAAAAATCACAGTGTTTTGGAATATTGAAATTTAAACAAATAATGCGATGTATAAGAATTTGATAAAGGAAAATTGGATTTACGAAAATTTTTGAAATTTATAATTAAAGGTCTAATGTCAACCGGTTTCAAATCTTATTATCCTGCTTAGCGCAATCGTCTAACGATTAATTTATTATTGAAACACACTAAATTCGATAGCGCCTTGTTTTAGAAACATCGAGTAAAATTAAATCTGATGTAAATATTTGGAATATTCTGGGTAAAACTTTTCCTCTTTGTCTGAACTTACAAGAATTTCGTACTAAAAAGGACGTTTGGTTTATACCTTCCTTTCCTATTTTTCGTATCGGGTTATAGACTAATACTTATTTACACATCATATCAAAATTGTCTGAATGGTCTTGGCACACTCAAATCTACAATAATTATTAGAGCTCAGTCCTAAGAATTGCCTCATTTAAAAATAGGAAAATCGATTCATTATACTAAAAAATATAGATCTAAATTCAATGGTAGATTTTTTCAGTTATAAATTTAATGTTTTGACTACAATTTTTCCACAACTTTTTGCTATATCAGTTTAATCGTTTCAGTAGAAAAATGTTATAGCCAAAATGTAACTTATTTTATATACTCAAAAAATTACATTTAATTGTGCATAACGTGATCAGTAGTATATTTTTGTACTTAGTATTTATTTCTTATCAATTTTTAAATACTTTCTAAGCTGTTACAGATCTCGTTGAGATCTTCCAAAAATATACTTTTCAAAATATACTTATAATTCACATGTATTTTAAATTTTTACCTTCTGGATTTGGAATATTCTGAGCCAGTTATTGTAATCCTCATATATATCTAATCATTTTCAGGTTTCCTAAATACCCAACTGAAATTTCAACAACACTAAGACAGAAACAGACCTTCTATATTTACACACTTATAACAACATAATGTTTTATTAAGAGAAAATTCGCATGTAATGAAATATTTTTCACTATAATTTTTTTCTCCTTTTTTTGTTTCCTTTTTTTCCCCTTTTTTGCTAGTTTTTGCAAAACTGACAAAAGCTTTTCAACGGAATTTCAAGATTGTCTCAGAATTTAGTCTATAACTTCCCTGGCACTGAAAAGATTTCGATTTGCCCATACAACAGCAAATTGTATGGGTAAATTTTTAGCGGATTATTATTGTGATCGTGAGAATGTAAACGGAGAGACCAACGGCAGATGGACATGCCTAAATCGACTTAGATGAAAAAATACTTTATGAGGTCTTAGATGTTTAATATACCATTTAATGTACCACTTGTATTGAGGTAAAATAAGCGTTCATATCTTCACCCATTCCAAATATAAAAATTTTCACTTATAAATTTTCAAAAATTACGATTTTTTCTATTAAAAAAAGTGTTTTTAATACTTTTTATCTAATATTTTTTAAATCCTTATTAAAGAGTTCTCACAGCTTAGTATAAACTCTATATGACCTTTTCTTAGTAAAAAGTGTAATTTAAATAGCTTATGTGTCCTAAAATTCCAAAAGTCTAAACTCTTTTGAAGGTCTCATTTAAAAAATTTTAAAATTTAAAATTTATGTAAAAAATATTCTCGGAAACTTTGCAAATTGCTCTATTTTAGGAACCCCGAAGCATTTGAAATATACTTAAACCTAGTCTCATCTAAACACAAAACTTTTGTCTTTTCAAGGGCTTGAACTTTAAAATTTTCCTAGGATTTTTGGTATTAGCAGAGCGAAAATATCTGATTTTGAAACACTGTTCTTTATTCATATTTTTTACACTTTTAAGGTACATGATAAGTGAGTGCAAAAAAGAACAGATAAACGAAAAAATATTAAAACTTTGTACTATTTTTTGTTGTTGTTGTTAAAGACAATGTCTAACACGGATGTTGTCGATATTCAACTAATGGTTTAGTTGACCAGAAAAAAAAGGACAAAAAATTCATATGAAAAATAAACTGTAGAAAAGATCTATATAACAACGATAAAATAGAAGGTATGAAGAGTAAAATACTCTACATTTTGACACCATAATCATACATATACATACCCATAGATATAAACACCAAATAAATGTGTGAGTGTGTTTATAACATAAGAATATGTTTGCTTTACTTACAAGCAAAATAAAACTTTATTGCAATTTTTCTGTTTTACTTGAGTTCTCTTTTTTTTTGTATAATAAAAGCTTTTGTCTAACATTTAGAACTCTTCTTCTACTTCTTTTATAAATTTGTAATATTTATGATTGCATACATGTATGTGTATGTTTAAGTAAGAGAATGTAGGTAACATGTGTAGATTTACAGGAAGTATGATTTATGTTTATGAATTGAACTTCCAACTAAAACTCCAAAAACAAAAAAAACTGAATTGCTTTAGAGCTCTCAAGCATACTCACATATACAATCTCTCATACAACTACTAACTTGTTTGTATATGTGTGTATATACATATAAGTAGTGTCTTCTAAAGTATCTAAAAGTTTTAGTGCATAAGTAAGTGTAGTTGTTTTCTAAATGTGTGAATCTGTATTCCTTTTTTTCCTGTTTGTCTATTGTTTTTCTTATAGGAACATAAGAGAAATTACAAAAAGAAAAAAAGAAATAATACTCCTGTTGTTGTAGTTTATCGATTACATTGTATTATTCTATTAGTAGCTATTAGTCTTCCATTATAATTGCTTTATGAAACTCATCCAGGAAAAGTAGCAAAAGTATGTACGTGAGGTTTTCACTTATTAGTTTATCTGGTGGGAAAAAGTTTTTGTCTTTATTTTTTTATTAAAGAAAATGCTTAATTTTTAGTGAAAATTTAAGAATTCTTTAGTGGAATTAAAATGTTTTTTTGTTTTCTCTTTATAGATGGAAAATTCGACAGTTGGAAAAAAGGTAAGTGAGATTTTGAGATAATTGATTTAATGATTTATGAGAACATTTTTGAAGTTAATGGATTCATTTTCTTTTTCTACGAAAAAGGGTATGAGACCGAATGATTGTAACAATTAAATTTTATAGTCATTGGATGATTGTCATTGTATATAAATCACTTTTGGACTTTGAACATTATTTTGTTTTTCCTAAAAGAAATCCCGTAAGTTCCAAAAACTTTAAAAAATATCAAAAGGAAGGTCTTTTATGCGCTTTTTACCGTAACCAAAATCGGGATGTAAAAATTTCTATTACCAACGATTGTGGAACAAGTAAAGCTACGTAAATGATATACCCTTTTTTAAAATTCCGGTTTTGCGATTTAAAAAATTAAGCTAAAAATTTAAGTATTATTGAATTCGACCAACTTTACACACAGAAAAAATCAATGTTAAATTAATTAAAATAGAAAGAATTTAACTTTTTCAGTTATAATTTTGCTTCATAAATAAAAAATGTTAATTTAACATTGTTTCACAGTTTTAAAGAAATCGTGAAGGCATTTGGCGATGGTAGGTCTAATACTTCACCTAACCCTCATATAAATATTACGTAGGAAAAAGTCTTTTAACTCATAAAATCTAAATGGTGTTACATACACTTTTAAATATTCCATTCCACTCGGAATCCCTTTCTGACACGATTTAATTATGCTCGTCCTTCTGTTCGGTTGGTTGTCCATGTAAACACAAGTAAACTATTGAAATTGGTCATGTTCGGTCCAATATATCAGGTAGCTTTCATATAAATGTGCTGTTTAAATATCATGAAACTCACAGATATGAATATATTTTAATTAAATATGATAAAAATCAGCGTTCTAACAGCCCAAGTGCACAAGCCAAATTTCAGGAAGATCGGTTCACAATTTACCATAGCATATAGGCCCATCTCCAGAATTCACTTTTAAGTGCATAATTCACAAATAGTAATTAGTATTATGATTATATTTCACAAGTTTAAGATCTACGTATCCAGAAAACATCCTAACAAAATTTGATATAATTGGTCCAAAATTTTTCATACCACTTCTGAAATCACTCAAATTGCAGAATTCTCTCAAAGACATTTGTGAGTATAATGCATTTATATTTGTATTTTATATAACTATAAATCATAAAATCAAATTCTTCTAGGCTCATTTGGACGGTCCCATATAATTTTCCAGATAAAAGCATACTATTTTAGTAAGGGGTTCAATAGGGAAGTTATTGAATCGAAATTTTAAAATGTCCATTACAATGATTACAAAAATAACCGATAATTATTATTTGATTTGTATAAGAGGTAGCTCTTCCCCTAGTTTTACGTTATTTCGGGAGTTGTTGAGTTTAAGAGATTCGTTTATATATAATATATATTTAGCATATAAATTTATACGTAGTTTCAAATTTAGTTTTATTTTCGTGTTCTATACTGGTCTTATAATTTTTTGAATCGACTTAGCTGATATAATCAACGCAGAATCCGGATATCTATTACCCCATAATATTGTTCTACATTTTATTGGATTTAAGGAATGACATAACTGATGTCATCGTCACTTCATAACTGGGCTTGAGAAATGCTATTAACCCATTCTTTACCTCGAAACCAAACCATTAATTATTATTAACAGTTTAGTTTATTTTAAATAATCGATCAATTTATTGTTTTCAAAATAAATTAATTTTTCAAGCCAAAAATTAGCTTATAAAACTTTTGTAAAATACCGATATTTTGAAAAGCATCAAATTATTGGTAACAAATATCTTAACAGTTTTTTCCTTATTTTTCCAAGATTTCCTTCTAATGGTTAACATTTATTTTACAGATTTTCTTCAAATCATTATCTTTTATACACCATTAATTAAGGCTAAACTTCATTTACCGTCTCATACAAATAACTCCATCTGCTTTTCATCAAGTTGACTTTATTTAATTCTCTTCATTTTCTCATATAACATCTCCAAAAACAAAAGGCAATTCTTCTTTAACGGCTTCAAAACATCCTGTTCAAGATGTAAATTTACATAATTACGCCTGTTTGTTAGCTCTCATTAACATTATAATTATCGTTAAGGATTTTTTTATTTCGTCTTAAACGTGGCAATGACAAAAACACTCACTCACTCACACATACACACACATACACGAAAAACATAAAACACAAATTACTTGGCAGGTGGTTTTTTTATTCACTAAAAATATCTGTTACACGTTAATACGACAGAAGGCTCAATTAATGTAAAAGTACTTATACCGCAAACGCTGGTAGTCGTCCCTATAACGCGTAATATTTGGGAATATATATTGTTTGTTGTTGGTGTTGATGCTGTTACTGAGCTTATAAAACAAAATAACATTTGCCACGTAATAAATTACCACAAAACATGTTGAAAACATACGCGATGGCATAATTCGTTCATATTCAAAAATTAAGAGGTTAATTTTGAAGCAAGAGGGGGGAACAATATAACGGTGTTAGTAAGTGTATGTATGTATGAACTTATGAAAATTAGTACGTTTTAGACATTAATATTTTAGACTGAAAAAAAGATGAAATGGAATTTATGTAACAAATAGAAAAGCCCACTCACTAATTACCGCACAATTTGTGGTGTAAAATACGTTGTTGATTTGTGAGTCAATTAAAGTCAAAACCAAGCTATTTTAAATGTCATTACACTCTTTCTCTTAACAAATGTATGTAGATTCATGTATGTGTGTGATTATGTGCATTTAAAGGAAAGTGTATCATTAACGGTAATAGTTTCTGTTTTGCTTATAATGCAACTAAGGATACTCGTACTTTAACATTTACATGTAAGAGCATGTATGTGTGAGTGTATTTGTATTGTGGAAAGGCGTTTCTCAAATTGTTACACAGGTTATTTCTGTTACACTTAGTTTCTGCTGTCGACGCCTGTTACGGTAATTGTTTTGGGGAAACTGAAATAGGTGCCAGCCATTTCTAATAGTAATTAATATGACCAGCTTATGTTTTATCTGAAGACTAGATTGTTTTGTCCCTTAGAGACCTGATTATAGTCTCGTCTAGAGGTTAGATTATAGCCTCAAAAAGAGTCACTTCTAAGAGAATTGGCATGAGTATCATCTATAGACTGCACTGTAGTCTCGTCTATATACTAAGACTATATACTCTTCTCAAGATTCTAGTCTATGGGACCCTCTAGAGGATAAACTGTAGACTTATTTAAACTAGTAAAATATAGCCTAAATATAGGACCTATATTAAGTGCTGGAACGCATAAAAGGTTAAGCGTTAAAGTGTAGTCAGGGGTTTCAAAATATTATTTCATCTAAAAGATGTTGGAAAATACATATTTAGTTGGTCACATTTCCCATAAAATGTCTTCAATGATGACCACATAAGGTACGAGATGGTTCTCAACACAATGACAATATTTGTTGTATATGTGTGTATATGTAAATATTTTATAATATGAGTGCATGTATTTACGTCATCCATCTGTTACATGCAATTTTAGGTTTTCAGCTAATGCAACTAATTAAAGTGGTTGATGCCAACCACAAAATGGCTTAAAACATACAGACTCACAAACACTTGAAAATTAAAAACATATTCATATACCTCTACAATACATAGATATGGTTACAAGGACTCATAATTCATGGTTAAACAACAAGGTTTTTGAAAACACACACACACAAGCACACTCACGTAACACACATACCACAACAATGAATCTTTAGAAATAGATTTCAATTAAAATTTTCTTTATATTAAATTAAATGAGTCATACGTTTTTAAGCAAGTCATTGTTAAAACTCACATACATACACACACTTTAGGAGAAAATTTAAAACATTAACTAAATATTTAAAATTTTATTAAGAAAACAACAGGTTTCGAAACACCTCCCAGAATCATATAAAATCTATTGAAACTCTCTGCTGTCAATTTTGTAATTTTTTTTTCTAATGACATTGATTTTATTTCCTGACTTTTTAACTTTATTAAGATTAATGAGCAAAATAATCATTTCGAAAATTTTAACTTTTCAATTTTATTTGCTTCCCTGAAATCATGTAAATCATGATTTTTCAATTAAAATTTTCAAAATATACACCCTGCTTGTTTACTTCTCACTTTTCTTTTGAAAGCTGTTAAGGTGACAATAGTAAGTCACGTTGGTTTTAAGTGAGTCATGATTTGATGATGATGATGTCATGATTAATTATAATTTACTTTCATTTTTATTGGAAAGTTATGGAAATGATTTTTCCTGTTGAGTTAAATAATTGATTTGATTATTATAATTTAATGTCTTAATGTTGGGTCATTAGTTTTCATTTACTTGTGTTTCTTCATTTTCCTTATATTCTCTCTTTTAGTAAATTATTGTTATTGCAATTTCTTCACAGACTATTTCCTGTTTAATGTTACCTTTAGTTTTATTAGTTTTCTCTACTTTTCCTCCTGCTGCTGCAGTCAGGAAGTCCTTTTTATGTGGTTTTTTAATGTCTTTAGAAAATGCATTTGGCTTGTTAAAGTCATTTTTTATAGTCTTAGACGTGCAAGAGTTTCCTTCTCAGAAGATTGTGGGGAATTTAGGTGACCAGATGGAAAGTATTTTTAAATACGGTAAACAAGTTCATTAAATTATGTGTTTAAAACTGAATATGGTCAACCTTCCACGGAAAACTTTAAAACTATTTAGTCTAAAAATGTAAGAATAAAAATTTAGTTTAATATTATTGGAAGTAATTGTCTGAAAAAAATATGAGTGAAAATTAAACTTGGAAATGCCAACAAGTTGTAGGAGTTTCTAGAACAAATGCAATAATTTATTTGACTTTATTGTTACATGAAATTGTATAAATTTTAAAATAAACTATATTTAATTTTAAGGTATTTGCTTAAGGATATAATATTTCTTTGTATGTGTATTTTTTCCAAAATACAGTTTTATTTAAAATACAGTTTTATTTAAAATACAGTTTTATTTAGTAAAAAAAAACATTCGTACATCAATAGGAACTTTTATCAGAACATATATTTTATTTTATCTTAAAGTCAAGAACTATTTAAATTTTACAAATTTCTAACCTGCAAATTTGTATTTTAAAACTTTTTAGAAGTCTGGTTTTTATAAAGATATAAATAATATTAATACGGTGTCACAGTTAAACAAATTTCTAACGATATACTTTCTTGTGATTGTAGTTCAGTGGAAAGTTATAGGAAATTCCTGGTCCTACTGAAAAGCTTTACAAGCTTTACACCTTTTAGAGCTAATGGAAACGAACTGTGAAAAAAGCGAATTTGTAGTTTAACTGTCTGAAAAAAACAGGAAGGAAATACAAATTAAGTCAATTTCTACAACAACTGTGTGCCATTTCATTAAATTGGATCAACCATTCGAAAGTATTCACTTTATTTATCAGTCTTGGATGAGTTTTTTTACTTAAATGTGTTTAAAAAAATTCTAATTTTATATATTTCTAAATGATAAAAATCTTTTCGGTGTTTTTATAATTTTTGTATATTTATTTTATTTTTTTCCTTCTTAAAAAAATATAAAATTGTTATAATAATTAAAATTTATTTCTCCTCAAGAAATGATCTTCAGATTCTGCTGTCGATATATATTTTAAGTACATATAATTGATATTTTTGTTAAGTATTACGTATACGTCCTATATCATTTAAGAAACATTTCGTAAATATTTATTATCAAACATTGCAAAATATTTCAATATTGTTATAAATATTTTATTCCATTTTCATTTTATATTAAAAATTCTCTATTTTGCAATTTTTCTGAAATCTAGTTTTTTTATTATTCTTTAATATAATCATTATTTAAAAAAAACATAAAACAGGACATAAAAAATATGAACTGAAAAAAAAACGGAAATGAAAAAAAGTATTGTCTTACCTACACAAAACTACACAAATAAATCTGGTGATATAAAAAACCATGAAAGTTTTATGGCTCATAATTAATAACAATGTCTAAATAAACCATAAAAACTAAATAAAAAAGAACTATATTTAATACTCTTATAATTTATAACAGTAAAAATTAATACTAAAAAATTTAAAGTACCCACAATTTAAGATTTATGACAAAAATACGATTTATGAAAATGATAATGATTTTTCCTTTCTTTTTTCTGCAGTAGTTTTTTTAAAGAAAATTAGTTATTACTAAAATGGATAAATTTAAAATTAAGGATTTAAGATTTGAGAGCTCTTAAGAACTTTAATTTTAAGGAGACTAAAACAGGAGGTTTTAGAAGAATTTTTAAACATAAAAATTAAAATAAACACAACAATATAATTTTATAAAAAATTTTAATACACATTCATACATTTTTAATGTACAGTCGCAAACAAAACTATTAGCACAGCAAGTAACTTTTATTTGTTCCTAATTTTAGAATTACCTTTATCAATGTTGAAAATATCGTTAGTAGGTTTTTCAAAAACAATTTTTTAATTCATTAAGATTCATCCTTAAATGTCTTTTGAAAATCTGATTTATTTCAAATAGGTTGCTTCTTAACCCGTCTGTCCCCAAATTCTACCACAAATGATCAATTGGATTGAAATCTCGAATCTGTAGTGGGTGCGGTAAGTCATGAGTCACATTACATAACATTGTAAATTAACCATATAAGCATATTAAGGGTTTATTGATTCGTATCCTTGCTTTATTACTTTGAAAATATTTTAATAAACTTTTTTATAAAATATGCCGTCTTGATTACATACAGCTTCACAAAATTACACCACCTTTGCCGTATAACAGTAGTAGAAAGATGTTGTTTTTTTATATTCCGTATTGGATATATTAAATGTGCTTTCATCGGAGAAGGCACCTGAATCCAAAACGTTAAAGGGAAGCTCCTTACGCCTAATTTGGTTTATTGAAGAGATAAGTGGTTTACGTCTAGCAAATCAAGCATTATAACCAGCTTCATGCAGCACTCTTAGTTTTTGTTATATTCCCCTTGAACTTCAGCAGCAATTTCGGTAGATGAGTTGTTAAGATTGTAATTAGTTTTTATGACAATTTGGTTACTTTCGGGGAGTTATTAAAATGCTTGCTGTGATTGTTTTTCTGGACTGTAATTCTCCTTTTCTTTTATTAAGAAATGTTTCCTTTAAATGTATAACTAAATAACATTGTATGAGTGTATGTTTTTGCCAGACAGGCGCCAAATAGTTTTCTTACGTTTATTACAACACACACACACAAACACATATACAAAGAATGTTTAATAATAAATACTACAGTTACATTTACATCATACGTGTTCGAGTAGTTGATGTCTGTCATCTATAAAGCACCTTTTATTATTTCTGTCATAAATAAATAAATAAAAAAACCGTAAGAATACTTTAAGGAAGCTATTGAAATTTTATATTTTTTGCTCCTTCCAGGAAAAAACTTTCCTCTTAAATTTAATTTAATCACATAAAATTGTAAATTTGTTTAAAATTTTATTATTAACGGAAATAATTTTCTATAAATTTTTCTAGGAATTTTATGTTAATAAGAAATTGATGGAAATTTTATTGCGTCAATATAACAATAGAATTAAGGTCTTTATTTTGATTAGGAAAATTATTCCTTTATGATTTTTTATATATTTTCAAAACAAATTTTAGGAAAGAAGTTTTCAATAACAAATAATTTGTATTAAGATGACAATAATTATTATAATGAGCTCTTCTTTGTGATGTTAATGTTAATTTTTTCATATTAAGGTTTTTATTTGAAATTTATTTAATATTATGATTGTTGAAATATTCTATAATTAACTATAAATAGTGATTGATGATATAGAGAGTTAATGTGAGGCAAACAGTTTTTATTTTTTCCTCCTGCTCCTCATTCTTGTAGCTCTTGTATAAGACTAGGGTGTTCCAACTTCGTGAATGAGTTCCAAAAACCGTGTCCTGCAAATATCTCACTTGTGTTACCTTCAAAAATAATTAATTGATTCAATTACCATTTAGAGGTCTGCATGACCAGTCAGTACCGAAAATGAAAGAAAGGAGCGACCGCAGATTTTATTAAAATTAACACCTTGTTCAAGAGTAAAGGTGGCACAATAATTTCAAAAACTGCGACAAAAGTCACTGGAAGTAAGAGGCATTATTCTCGCATGGGTTCCTAAAACACAAATATCAGTTATAACCTACACCAGATGTCTAAGCTATGTTTTATTGAAAGTAGATTATTGCTTGGTCCTTTGAATATCTGACGTGGGCCAAATAATGCAAGAAAATCGACACGTCAACTCCTATAACCAACAAATCTGAGCTATTTCATATAGCTCGTCAACACATCTATCACCAAGCATCACACCTCTTCTGGCTAGTCCATCTGTAATATTATTCGAATGTCTCGATATCTGGTTTTAAGATACCCAGTAATCGGTGGTTAACATTAATGTCTAATAAACATCTTTATAGATATCATGGCCTGCTTGCTGATAGGAAACGAGCTGATATTTCCCGATAAAATTCGTATAAAAAAATAAAGTTTATATTAAAAAATATGCATTTGAGAAGTCATGAAACACTATTTTAGGTTTCTGAAAAAAATCATTTGAATAAATGACAATTTGAAAGGCCATATTTTATTAGAAATCAGTCAAAACTTGAACCCATCTGTTTAATCTATTATCAGGAATTGAGTATCTACTTTCAGAATGAATGCACATACTTCACCGATTTTGCTCTTCTTAATAACAAAACTTTTCAGGAAAACTTCTCAAAACTTTACGGACAGAAAGACGGACATATAGAAATAGGGACAGACAAATGGATAGCTCAAATCTTGATTTGATACAAGAATATATATAGATTACAGGATCTTAAATGATTCCTTCTTAGCGATACACAATGACAAAGTTAATGTGCCCCCTTCACCACTTTTGGGGGTAAGGGTATAACAAGAAGGATCTTTATTATTGATCTTATAAAATATATTTTTTATATGTTTTTAGAAAATCTAAAATGGTCCGAATTTTGAATAAACACAGAGTAAATAATTTTCTGAAAAATAATTATTTTTTAGATTTTTCCTCGATTATTTATAGTCTTGTATTGGAGGCAATTATGAGCAAATTATACTCAAATTAAAAAAAATGACAAATTAAAAAATACAGTTTTTTTCTGGTCTTGGCAGAATTATACTTTTTATGTTAAATATAATTTTTTAATATTTGCGTTTTGATTTCTTTTTCATTTTTTTATTAAATTTTTAGATCCTTTAATTTTTTTATATATTTATTATGACCATATTATGTTTATCATTGTAGTTCCTTTCTACTATTCAAGTTAAAGTTGATTCCAACAATCTCAATTAAATTGCATATCAAAATATTCATTTGTCATTCATTTCATATTCTTTTCAATATCTTCGCAATAAAATTTCACAAAGTATCGCTTAAATATCTTTTAGAAACACACAACTGTTCATCTAAATGACAAATTTTTTCACTTTTCTTAAATTCACTCTCATAATTTAAATTCTTAGGAATTTAAGAAACTTAACATATTTCCTTACATATCTTATCACAAGTGCTCTAACATAACGGATAAAAATGGATAATTTAAAAACAGCACTGTTAAGTTCAGCGCATGCTCTTAGAGTTATGTTAAAAAAGAACTAAAGCTTTTTCACTGTTACCAGAAAAAATAGAACCTACAAATGATAAGATTTCACATTGGTTTCACATAAATTTTATTCAATATATTGGCAGCAGTTCTAGTGATAAATTCTTGTATTCATAAATACATAAAAACGATTGATTGTTCTTCATTGTTTTCTACCTCAAAAAAGGAGTAATAATTGCTACTCTCACCTATAATTTGTTTAACCTTTGTGTCATATTTTTTCATATGTATTTGTGCACCTTAAAGTGGGAGGTGTTTTACTCTCTTATTCGTCATAATTTTAGTTGTTTTTTTTTTTCGTTCAACGTTGATGATGAACATAAAATATGATGTATTGCGCACACCTGAATATCGGTGTGTCTGTGTAAAAAAAGTGTGTGTTTATGTGTATATTTTTTACATGAAATATTGTGGTATATATATGTGGAAATGTTTTTATATGTTTATGTATATATTTTTTTATGTATAACTAACCACAAATTGATGTTTTTAAAATTATATTCTCTTGCTCTTTCACTCTTTATGTAAAATAGATTTTTTGTTAACCAATTTCGTTTTAGAAAATGAAGAAAATGTAAGGAAATACATAATATACACGTTAAATATATCATAAATAAATTCAAATGTATTGAAAATATATATCTAAACCACCAGTTTTTAAACTAGTTTTTGACACACGTATTGTACAATTTTCTGTTCGGAAATTGAAACTTATCGCTAAATAACTATTTGAGAAATAAAATAAATGCCAGTTATGTTAAGTTAATTTGTTTAATAACTGAATTTAAAACACTGATGATTCACTTGGTTCCTAAAAGGTATTGATATTATATATACAAATTTACCTTTAAATATCGATTTTAAGATTTTATTTAAAAAATTTGAATTTTTCGAAATATTTTCCTTCGTACAAATCCAGTCATAAAATTGACCTTTTGCAAAAATGTTAAAACTAAAAAACACATTTTTTATACCCTCCACTGCAGAGAGTATATTAGCTTTTGCAATTCAAAATCTGAGTCGATTTAGCTTTGTCTGCATATCTGTTGTTGATACGCTCACATCCGCAATAATTGACAGAGATCCATGAAATTTTGACTAAGTATTTGTTATAGTCCTGAGAAGTTTCCTATTGAAAACCAGTAAAATCGGTTTCATGTATTGAAAGATATAGACCGATATCTGAGATAAAAGCAAAGCTGAAGCAATAGACTTTCGCAAAATTGTCAATTAAAAATCGACAGATTAGAATAAACTTGCCCTATTGTTAAGCTATATGCACTTCACTACCATTCCAACAATTATCAACACAGGATCAGTAAAAAAGTTATTGCTAATTTTAGTTATAATTAATTTTATGACATATTTAGTATTCCGCGTTATATTTAAAAAAAATACTTTTATGACATGACCTATTTACTTTACACGCATTTGTGGTGGATGATTCGGCATAGCCGAATATAGCTTTCTTACCTATGTTTTTTTAATATTTCAATAATTGAAAATTGTAATAAATTATAATTTAATAATTCATCAAATGAACGGTTTTGGAAGAACATTTCTTTATAATTATATTTCTTGATTTTCTTCCAAACGAATTTCTGATCTGCACAAAATTGTTAACAATATTTTTCGCTTTAAAATCCGTAATTTTCCTTAGAACTATATGTTTCACTATTTTGAAAGCATTTTTAACGATAATGCATGTAAAGCAAAATCAAGTCATTATGGGAAATACTTTCCCCGCGCACTGTGTCAATATTTCGTAAATTAAATTTTTTTCTTTGAAGAGAAAAAATTCTATTGAAGAAATATATTTTTTGATACTATTTTCTAAATAATTTTATTTCCAACGATGCTAAATACTTCTATAAATTCATTACATAATATATAAAAATTAACCGCACCCGATTCCTTCCAGCAAAATTTGCTCTCTTCCATATATTTTTTACATTTCAGATAAAATTGAAATCTATTTGAATATAATTGTAGGAAGTTTGACAAATCTTTTCATCACGGTAAATGAAAATAATTATGTGTTTTTTTTTTTTTTTTTTTTTTTTGTAACAAAAGACTACAAAACCAAAGTACAAATTTTCCTGAATTTTTAACAGGCTGATCTACATATTTCTGGAAAGACATAGGCCATAAATTTTATCCGAAGGACCTGTAGTATATCGATTTTCTCTAGTTTTAATTTTAATCCTCTGTATTTGACGTGGTAACCTAACTGTTACCAATGTTATAAAAAATAAAGTTTAATATGAAATTCCGTTTTAAATTCAAAAAAGTATAATACTAAATAACGAGTTAAGATCTTAAACTAGAAGTATGAAAAGTAGAATCGAATTTCCACAAAGGGCACTTGGAAGAAAAATATTTGTGAAATAATCACATTAAATCATCAGTTTTAGAGGTTTAAAAGTTGTTACAATATTAAATGATATGAGTGATATATACCCCTCTCAAAAATGCTATTCTAAGTTTTTTATAGGAAATTTTGAATTGGAAATAAAATCTAAAAGAAGTTGGAAGAATTAACTTATAGTAACTTTTCAATCATATACAGATTATTCAATTTTAAACTGATTTAAACTTTATTCAGTTTCACTTTCCTTCATGCATTTCATTTATTCAATTTACAATTTCATCATGAAATTTATTTTCTCTAGAATCCTTTAAGAAACATCACACACATACAACAACAAACTACTTAAATATTTAATCAACCAATTAAGTGTTTTAGTTTAAAACACTAAAATAATTAAATGAGATATTTTAAGTGACGTCGACTTGCATAGAATATTTAATTTTATAGACATATTTTATTAAACTTAATCCACCTGTGGTTTCACATAATCACTTTAAAACCAACAACAAATACAAAATTTATATTATATTAAATACACATAACGAAAGGATAACGAACAAATGTGTGTTCGTTGGATTGTTTGTTGCTATAACAAAATTCAAGCAACAAGTTGTGAGAAAACGAGTAAATATTTATAACTATAACATTTAACACCAACACACATATTCAAATATGCGTGTGTATTAATGTTTAACCGAAACACTACAACACGTTTACATTTCATTAACGCATTTTGAAAACAATTTACTCTGTTATGGATTTAAATACAATTTTGTATTTTGTTTATAGTTTGTAGTGTAATTGATAGTGTATACAAACATATATTTACATTTACATTTGTATGTGTATGTGTGTGTTTTTGGTATAGTGAGTGTGTACATGTTTGTTTTATGTAATTGTATGGTAATGAAACTAATTTTAGTGTAAATGAATCTAAAAGTAAAATGAATGACAAGTTGTTTGTTATTTTTTACAGTGTGTAAAGAAAGTTTTGGGACGAGTTAGTTAATTTTTTATCAAAAAAGGTTCTAAATTTTTTTTAAGTAAATGTATAGGGAAAAATATAAAATAAATTATGTGAGCGAAGAATAATTAGTGCAGGTGAAAATAATTCTACCTTAACTATGAACTCAATAGAAGGTTCTTAATACTATTATATTTGGGTTATTGCGATCAAAAGGGAACATTTCATACAATCTCACCATGTTAAAGACTATTCATTGCTTCCCCAAAAGGTGGAAATTCTGGATTGAGTTCGCGAGATATTTATAAATTTGCTAAATGAATTTCGTATCTTCTATTGAAGATTTTGTATATTTCGGCAAAATTTAATGACGTGGTGTGGAATCATATTATAAGCGAAATTTCTCTGAGAACAAGGTTTATAACATTTTTAATACTTTTTTTTTTATTTTTGAATTTTATTTCATTGTAAGTCCTTTGGCAGATTAGGAATATTCTAACCAAAGGGGAAATCACAAGAAATGTGAACAAACAAGACCATCATATTGCATAATACTGGGAATGCTTGGACCATCTCTATTATCTCCTGGTAATGTAATTACAAAATTCGACTAACATTTAAACAAATTTTTGAAAAAGAACTTTACTTGGATTCTTTACGATGTAATTGAACAACTTATCTATTGTCTGTAAGGAAGCAATGTTGGAAAGGCTGTATTACTATGAAATTTTGGAAAATAAATTTTGATTCATTATAAGTTCTGTGGAGAATTTTGAGCCTGGTTATTATATAAGGCAATGGAAAATAGTTTCGAGGATCATTGGTTTTATCTTCAGAATATAAAATAGTTTTATTCTCTTTCATACATTTTTAATAACTATTTTTATAAAATTTACTGCCAAATATTATCAGTTGTGTGAAGAATTTAGTACATTTTTGTGGAGAATATTCCGAAAATAAAGCACTTCAGCGCGGACATTTACAAATTATAACAATTTTAACAATTTTCATTTATTTTGTCGCATTTTCTCACATTTCATTAAATTAAGCTCTAGCCGAAAAACTGCCAATCAAATTTGCATTGAACATTTTTATACTTCTTTAAAACATTCTGGAGATACTGTACTTTATTTTCAAATTTTATTCACACGTATGTGCGTGTACTTAATTTCTATTAATGTTTGTAGTCGTTTATTATTAATGTAATCCTTCCACAAAATAAAGTGATACAACCACAAACAAGGCAAATATACTTAAACAAATTCACCCACACCCACACATATACATGTAAACAATCAAAAATAAACATACTCATACAAATGTTAAATTACAACCACATGCTTGAAATAATATTTTCAAAGGTTTTTTCATTATTTGATATTTTTCTCGTTTTTTGGTTGACATTGTTTATTTTCAAAACCCACCTCCCCAACCACCTCCTTCCTTCCTTAATCATTTGCTAATTCAAGAGTTTGTTTTTTCAAACATTTTTGGTAAAATTCGGCTAAAGAAAGAAGGGATGAGTAGAAATTAATTTGTTTCGCGCATAATACTTGAGGTAAAAAATAATAACAACAATTAAGTGTCATCATCGTCATCAGTAGCAGTAAGAACGTCTGTCTGTTCTCAAACAAAAGATAAAGGCTTATGAGACAAAACTGAACACTTTCATTAAAAATTAAACAAAAACATACACGCACACACATACGTTCACTCGCTTTCACATGAGTACTTCATTGAAAGAGGATAAAAATATACTTTTCTTCTTCCTTGCTACCGCCACTAACGCTTCTGCTGCTGTTTGCTGATGATGATAGACATAATGTGAATGATGTCTTTGTTGTCTAACACTGTGTTTAATTTAGATCTTCTAAAAACACCTACACACACTTTTAAAAGAAAATTAACAGAAAAAATCCTTTTTATAAATTTCAAGTGCAAAAATTGTTAAAATGTAATTGTGTGTATATGTGTATATGGCAAGAAAGAAGAGTTTTACACTTACTTAGTAAAACGTCCTTAATTTAGCTTATGTTTTTCGTCTTTTATATGAACTTTTAAAAACGCATGAATGTATGTGTGTATATTTTTTTACACCCAAAACATTTTCATTTTATTTCATTTTACTTCATTTTCTGTTGTATAAACCAAAACACACACATAGATTTAATACTTTTAAAGTGTCAACAGGCATACTGTTATCTGTCATACAATCTTTCACTTTTGTCAGCAATTTAAACAATGGCCTCTTAATTACATCAGTGTTGGCAGTGTATGAGTGAAAACATGTTTTTTTTTTTTTTGTTATCCTGAATTTATTTTGTAGAAAGTTGAGATTTTTTGTTTTTAAACTGAAGGTTTTCTATTTAACTCATGTGAGAGATTTTTGTGTGTATGTGTTAGTAAGTGTTAGATTATGATGAATTGTTGGTTTTTTACTTCTTCAAAGGATATAGACTAGTTTTTTTAATTAACAGTTTTTTTTACTTTTAAATTCTTTAGTAAGTTGGGTATTTATTTTAGATTTTTTTGATTTATTATAAATTTAAAAATAGTTTTAGAAACTTTGTTTTTATATCAAAAAATATTATTAAAAATCTTTAAAAAAGAAAATGAATATTTAATTCAAAAAAGCATCATTTCAAAATATATTATTGTTCAAAATCGATATTTTTTAAGGTTTTCGTGTAAATCAAACGGATTAAAATTATTTTAAAAAATGCTTAATTAAAACAATTCCTACAATTTTGCATGAAATGTTGATATTGTCCTTAGTAGATAGGTAATGGGGGAGATGTATCCCCTATACTAAGGAAAAATTTAACAACAAAGTTTTGAAGGATTTAACACATAACAATACGGGTACGGGTAAGTGGTGCCCCTTACAAATACTATTGATCGTTCAATAGGGTATTTAAAATTCGGCATAGAAAATATAACATACTACAAAATATTTTAGGTTTTTTTTTAACATGAAATTTGCTATTTTTGAACATATATTTAAACTATTTTATATTATAATTTATAAAATATTTTTATTTATTTAAATTTTTTCCTCAAAATAAAATTTAAATGTTAAAATTATCACATGTTTTTTACCTTTTTAATGTATCGCAATTTTACAAGTTTTAGTTGATTCTTTTTTTACCGATCCGACTTTCTGATAAATTTTTGTAATAATTTCTGGAAGGTGTTTTTGTTTTGATTATCAAATAAAAGATAAAACCACATTATTGAAGCATATGAGTAATATTAGACAATATCAAGTATACGGAACGTTAATATAAAGATTTTTTAATTAACTTATTAACATATAATAACTTGAACAAAAACTTGTACCGTGAGTTCTTTTCCTATTTTTAATTTAGAGATATTGCGGTCCAAAATATGTTTAACCTATTTTAGTCATGTTTTTCTTCAATTTCGCAAACTCAATATGGCCCTTATATGATTTAAATATATGCTCCAGATTTCTTATTGCTGAAAGAACCATTATCTAAAAATTTAGTACCAATTTGCTAAGAAATTATTATAAAATAAAAACAATATTAACTTAGAAATTCATTGTTTGAATCCAATATGAATGCAATATTTATAATTTTGTACGATATCTTATGTTTTTTAAGAACTGCTTGTACTTTTTGGGTACAATTTGTAAAGTATTCGTTAAGAAAGATATAATTGTCGCTTTGCACTCTTATTTTGGGGAGTTTATAAGTCCCAGATTATTTCTGAAGCATCGTATTCAAGCTTGCAATTTGTATTTTCTGTTAAAAGCTTATTATAATGCCCGCACAAATTCTTATCTGTACGCAAAGGGAATTTTTCGTATTTGGATATGAAAAAGTGGACACTTTCCAATTCCTCTTGTACTGTAACTAATAGAGAAGTAGAAAATATTATTTATTAATTATTAGATTTGTCTCAGTAACAGTCGGAAATAAATCCTTTAAAGTGTTATATAGATCTATCGGAGATTTTTCCGTATCACAGTTATAATGCCTCATCTCATCTCTTTCATTTTATTTATTTTTTTTTTTCAATTTTCCAATTTCACCCACCTTGAATATATAAATTACAAAATATGTTATCAAATCAAAATTGTCCAATAAAATTAGATTGAAATCATATTTCATATCACAAAATAGAAAATGTCATTAAACATAATTCGTTTAACTACAAAATATTCCATATTAAACTCATACTCTCCCTTTAACATACTCATATATTAAACTCATATATTAAAACTTACTACACATCTACTACTACTATTACTGCTACAAAATTATGATGTTCTTTCTCTATCTCTCTTTCTCATTAATTCAATATCGAATGTTGGATACATATTCATCTACTGGATTGAATACAATTCAATCTATTCGATTTCAATTTGTTAACAATCAAAATCTCATACTCAAAATTCAAGAATAAACAAAATTTGTGGCAAAAATTTCATATCAAATCAAAACCATAAAATACCAAAACGGACTCTGAGAGTGGATGAATGAAATTGATGAAAATGGCAGGACTAAACTGCATTTAAATGCATTTACATAATTTTACATTTAAACATACACACACATATACATATTTTGATAAACATTTTTCTAAACAAAAATATTTACTAATACTACAACAACATGTACAACATATTATTTATATATGTATAATGGAATGTAAATATTAGTAAATGTGTTTGTGTGTATGTAATGAAGGACATTGTTGGTTTGAATGTGTTGCAGTTAAGCTTCAATTTAAAATCCTACAAAATTTAACATTATTGATGTTGATGTAATATTGTTTGTTTGTTTGTTGTCGTGCAATCAATGTTTCAATTGTAATATTATTGTTGTTGTTGTTATTGTTGTATATTTGATTAGGAGTTGGAGTTGTAAATCACTTGGTTATACAAGCAGGAATTTCGATAACATTAAGCATTTTAAGTCAATATCCATGAACGTTTTTTGTGTGCGTGTGCTGTAAGCAACGAGTGTATTTTAATTTTGAAGAAAGTGTTTTAACAGTGGGTGACAAAATTTAAACGTTATAGTATTATACAATATGAGCAATGACTCCAATCTGAATGTAGAAAAATCTACAGAAGAGACTTTCATTACTATACTATCGACACCGCAGAAGCTAACTTAGTACCAGACTGCTTGACATATTAACATCATGTTGTCACTCTTTATATTTGGAAATAATTCTGAAAATTAGTCGGTATTAAAAGTTTGAAAAAGTCATCGAAATTCTTTGTGATTCGATAGAAAAAACTTTTAAAAATGTAAACAAAATTTTCTAATAGTTTAGGATATAATGGACCAAAGTAAAATTTGAGCCTTCTACGTGCACCGTTTCTTTACCCTCCACTACCAAAAGTGATTGTGTCTTTCTTGATGCAAGGAAGACAGAGTTTTTTATACCGAACTCTGTCTTTCTATGCATCAATTTAAACAGTTAGGAAATTTGACCTCATGTCTTCAGTATGTTGTACGAAAGAAATTATTGGCCGATATCTGAGGCAACCTCAAAATTCAGAATAAAAACTTTTTACAATGTTAACTTATTGAATTTAAATAGTATTTATTCATAATAAACAGCAGCAGATACTTCATCATTATAGCCAAAATTTTCCAATCGGATTAGTTTTGATACAGTATAATCTCAAGAAATTAAGATTGTACTTTTGCCTATTAATTGGCCTAGATCCGAATAAGGCTCCTTCCCACAATATGGCTTTAAGCTTAAATATGTACCATTTTGTTTTATTTTTCGAACTGTTTTGAATATCTGTTACTAATTTGATGAATTACGGTTCATATTTTCCTATAGCCCACATCAAAGGATCCTTCCAGAGAATGTTTAAAGTAAATATTCAAAATGAAATGAAAAATTCGCATGATACTCCTGTCTTTAAAGTACGCAACTGACTTATGAATATCGTTCATAGTACCTCTTTTATAAGGCCCCTTTCCATAATAAGGTTTGTGGTAATTAAGCCTCCACAATTATTTTCTAAACGTTTTGACTATAGTTTCTAATTTGGCGAATATACATATTTTTGTGATGTTTTCAACAAAATTGGTACATTTTTCCCCAGTTCACTGTTTTCCTATGAACTATAATTATCTTTTCGTAGTCTTTTCCCTGCCAGCCCTATCAGAATTTCGAACACCCAAAATTGAAAAAGAACCTTTGTAATGATTTTCCCGGCTTTGAATTTTTAGGTGAATTATTAATACTTTATTTAGTGACTTATTAATACTTTATTTTAGTGATATTATATATTATTGACATTTAAAATCGTCTGGTGAGAAAACGCATATACTTTTATAATTATTATTTATTTTGTTTTACTACCAATTTTTGTCCCTCGCTGTTACTTATATATGTCTCAGTGGTATCTAATCGTCTAAAACCCCTGTTTAGAACATTGCTGGTCAGATAAATGACCAGTCAGTCATCTCTTCTTCTTCTCCCTTTTTATCCCAAGAAAATTCAACGAACAAAATCATGTTAAATTTGTAATTGTTATTGTTGTTGCTGCTACAGTTACAGAAATTACAACATTTACGTTTTATCTCACATAAATACAAATACTACTACAAATGTGTAATCAATTTATGCATAAGTATATGTGTGTTTGAGATTTCTATGCAATTGTTGCTTTTCTATATCGTATTGTTTCATCTGTGTGTCTAACTAATATTATAAAATGCACTATGTAGCGGAATATTAATAAAATTAAATTATACAATTTATGGTTTTTGAATTAAGTTACTGTAGTTACTTCATTAAAAATTATATTTTAAGTTATAAATTTTCTTTTTTTAACTTATTGAGCATAATTTTATCCCATTGTGCATTGTCTATGCAAAGTTGATTTTGCAAAAATGATACATCAACTGTTTTATATGGTTTATACTAAAATGTCTGTAAGCTTATTTCCAGAGATATACGTATTTAACTGTAGTTATATCTGTAAATAACTAACGTTTTGTATGTAACAAATCAATTTTGTTCATTTTACATTTGAATGATTATTTGATGCCAAATCATATTTTACTCTTACTTCCATTCATTTCGCATATATATACATGTACATACATCCATTCGAATATAATTTCAACAATTTTACCTCTTCACTCTTTGTTATGAATGTCATTTTACTGAAATTCCCTGAAAATTACTATAAAATATTAATTTTCAATTTGAATGATTTTTATGTGTAGAATTGTTGAAGCAATTAATTTAATTGCTTGATAATATTTATGAATGAATTAAATGAAAAAGTTATAGGTAAATATTCCAAGACCTTTACTGCTTCGTCATCACATATAATACATATTTTACGCCTATAAATGCTCTTTTCAGGAGGATATACTTATATATTAGGCATGCAAGGTAATAAAGACGATTTTTGGCTTGAAATCTATTTCCTGCAATAACAAAATAAGTTAAAACTTTATTGAAAATAATCAATATCAACATTTTCCGATTCTAGTTTTTGAGAAAAATAATAATTCCGAAACCATAATTTGAAGTGAAGCTCATTGTAGTATGTTGCCACTATGAATTACTCTGGTCTCATGTCAGTGGAATTTTGAGGTTCTTTTTCATTGATTTCTACTTCAAATTAACAGTTGTCTTCGGATGAGGATCTAGTGATCATTTGAGATGAGTTATAAAAAGTTTTTTAACGGTACTGCAACAAGTTTTACCGTGATAGCCACGTACATGGTCGAATATTGTCATCATTTTTATTGATTATTCTTTTCAAAAGATATTAGATTTTTGAGTTATGGTTCTGTGTAATGCCACTATAGGAGATTATAACTTCACTTTGGTGGAATATTTGTCTTTATTACGCTCTTCAAAAGAATCATATGTGTTCGTTTTAGGTCTGGGATCTTCTGACCCGATTGACGATATGGATATTCCCTTTTGGCCTTGATTTGATTACTTGGTAGGGCTTTATATATTACTTTTGTCGAGGTGCATAATGTTGAAAATACACTTTATCGTTTTGAAAGTTTATATTAATTATAATAAACATTAGTTCATTGAAAAATTTGTTTATAGAATTTTTCATGTTTTCAAATGTCTTCACTTTATAATTTATATTCAGTCAATAAAGACATACATTGTTTTATAAACACTGTGTTATAATTTCAATACATAAAAGTGAAAATCGTATTTCAAGATTTCTTGTTTTAATTTATATGGAACCCAATTTCTGTGCTTTTTAATATATTCCTATTCATTTAAATATAGGACATGTTGTGTGACTCCACATAATTATGAGTTCGAAAACAATAATGCTAGATATACCTCATCTTCAAAATTTGTCAAACTTAAATTTTTGAAACGCTCATACTCTACTATAAAGTAGTGGTGGAGGTCTTGAAGAGGGGTTGTCTTGTAACAGTTTCGTTCAGTTTCGTTAATGTTGGAGTTTCTTCCCTGGAGTAAAAACTAATGGTTTACACAGCTGTTACTGAGTTAACAATCTTTGGACGATTTATAGTCGGGTCATTTTGAAACGGAGAGCCAATTATCCTAGGAACGTTAAAGAGAGCTTAATTAGTTACCGTTATTTTGAAACAAACATCATTAAAAATATTCTTTTGTTTTTATTTTTTTCTGAAATACTATGAACACTGTTACAATTTTAAAGAACAGTGATTAAAAAATCACGTTATTTTAAAATCACGATATCGCTCATGTTTTGTTTTATTCCATGTTGTGTAACAGTAGCTGTAAAAAATAGTTTCTGTTGTTAGAATCCATAATATTTTCTCAACTACTTAACACTTATTCGATCTCACTTTTTAAAAGGCAAATTTTACGGAAAAAGGAAATATGCTCTTGCATCATTTATTAATTTATTCATAATTTATTTTCCTCATAAGATTATAATTACTTTTTTAATTTTATATATTCTTTCCTCTCATAAATTTCTGTCATATTCGCAAACTTTATAATACATTTTTCTTTAGTATCAATAATTTAATCATCTATTTTTTCTTTTTCTTTTCAAGCCAACACCTAATTATTTCATTTAATTTTGCTTCATTTTCTTTCTTTTCTCTTTTACAATGTAATACCATCAATGTGAAATATTTCATTACATTTTATTATTTTCATTACCAAAAATGAATCATGATTCCCTCTTTGACTGACTTCCCCAGATCGTTTCTTCTTTCTTCAATTTTTAGGTATTAAATAATGTTTACACTAAAATAATTGAATTAATAATTACTGCGTGTGGTTTTCAGGATTTTGCAGCTAAAAACACAAAAATTACTTTACACAAAATGAACGAATGAAGTAAAAAAAAGAGAAAAGAAAAAAGAAATATTATATAATAAAAATAATTATAACAATATTGTATTATAGTCGTGCGAAATAGGGAGAATAACAAGAAAAGTGAGTAAAATAAAGTTTCTTTTTTTTCGCATAGCAATTACTTACAGCATTTTCGCTACTTTATCTTTAGAGTTGTGGTGCGCGGCGGTATTTTTTGAAAAAAAATTTGTAAAGTAATGCGATTTACACTTGGAGAAAAGAATTGAACAATTTTACAAGATTTCTATAGTTGGTGATGTTTTGATTTAAGTATTTTGGGAAAGGCATTTTATTAAATTACCTTTTTAACTAGAGAGTTTTCATCTAAAGAGTCCATATTGAACAAATTTAGTGTGGTGTCCAAATAACGAAATAACGCCTTAACATTAAATTTTTGATTTATTAATTAAGCAAATTTCAAAAATCGTTTCTTAAACTCTAAACTTCATTTTTACATCCACGCATGTTTTTTTTTTGTTTTATTGAACTACAATTTGCAAAATTCTCTTTTTTAACTCTAAAATTTAGTTTTTTTCCATTTTTTTCTAATTTTTTTTTTCTTAAAATTGTTTTTTTTTTTCAAATTTTTTTTATTTTTAAAATTCTATTTTTTTAAATAAATTCTTCAGAAAATAGCAAGCAGTTTCCTATAATAAAAGTTTTTCTAGAAATATTCTTTTCTCAAAATTTATTTTTTTAAATAAAATATTAAAAATTTAATTTTTTTATTAAATCATTTATTTTTTCAATTCAATTAATTTAGTTTTTCTTAAAAATGTTGTCTAGTTTTTAATTCTAGTAGTTGCTTTGTGAAAATATGTATTTAATTTATATAAAATAATCTATCTAATTTTTTATATATTTTTTTAAATATTACAATTTTTAATTGTTTGTAAAAAATATTAGGAATAAAATATATATTTTTAATTGAAAAAATTATATTTTAATTTTTAATTAATTTTTTCTAAAACTCAATTCTCAAAATTTTGATAACAGCAGGAAAACATCAGAATCTTTTGTACTGAATACCTGGATGATATACACACACTTTTTTATCACAACTTCTTTAAGTAATTTGATCATCCTCCTTCCTTTTATTATATTTTCCCTCAGTGTATCTTATTCCTGATACGTATAAAATATATACTTTATTTGGATTATAAATAAGTTTAGTATGATTTTTTTTCCTCTCTTCTCTTACTTTTTAGTTGATTTAATAAATTAACGTTAATTAGCTGATATTTTGTGGTTCTCATATGATTTTCACTTATTTTTCTTACTTAAAGTAAAACAACTTAAAAGATATTTTCTCTTATTCATCTTACTTTATAAGGATGAAAAGAAAATTCATTTATTTTTTTTTGCTTTCCAAAGTGCGTATCCAACAACTTATTCTATCACGTACGTGTCTATTCATTAAATTCAAAGATTTTTTCAGCAACAACAACACTAAATTTTGTTTTTTTCTTTAGATTTATTCCGAGTATCTAAGAAGTACAAATTTAAAGAAAATAAAATTTTAACAAATAAATATTAACTTTTTACTTTATGTTGAATAAGCAAACAAACATACAAACACCCATTAAACATTAAACACATTAAAGGTGTCATTAGTGTGTGAAACCATTAAATTTTGTTGCAACAACATTGTATCGATATCTTTTTACACTTTTAGTTAGAAGTTTTTTATACCCTACACCACCATAGATGGTTGGGGTACAATGCATTTGTGAAAAAAAGTAACGGGAAGAAAAAATAGTGCTATCACCACTTTTAAGTATACCGTTCGACTCAAAATCATTTTCTTAGTCGATATAACGATGTCCGTCCTTTTGTCCGGCTGACTGGCTGTCCATGTAAACTTTGTGAACAAAATGTCGCAGTTTTAAAGTTATATTAATGAAATTGTGCATGTGTTATTATTTTGGGCAAAGGACTGTGCTTATTCAAACTATTGATGATATATATTTCAACTACCCCATACAAATGTTCCTACCAGTCACAAATGCCTTAAATATAAAACGAGAAAAATGTGATATTCTAAAACTGAATTATATGAGGATCGCTTTATTGTTTTTCATAGGTCCTATTCAATCCCTATTCCAAATGTCACTTTGAATGATTTAAATCTTACATATCCTTTGATATTGTAATAAAAATTGATCATATCATATTACGAGGATTCATCTGTAATTTGTTGTAGCTCCCATTTAACGTCCACAGAAAAATCTTTTAGAACCATTTTAATATGCTGCACTCTTAAGCATAAATTAAAAGATACTCTTATACGAGGATTGTTCCTTAATTTTCCGTAGCTAAAACTTATAAAAACAATTTGGTGTAGTGCATTATATAGTCGGACTTCTTACTAGTTTTCTTTGAGATTCTTTTTAAGTTTCATTTTTTGTTACCTAGAAAATAATTTTAATTTTGTGCTTAAATTTATTTTTCTTGAATTCACACGAATCTTTAAGTGATTTTTGGAAAAAAAGTTGTGCAGAAATTATCTAAGAAAATATTTACTTTTTTAAAGTAATTTGCAGTAGAATCAGAAAAAATGGGGAAAATTATGCATAAAAAGAAATCTTAATGAACACGAATTTGTATTTTATATTTTTGGGCAAAATGCCAAATTAAAATTTATACTCAAATTCAGATAGATTCTTCTTTTAAATGTTTTATGTTTGTGTACCTTTACAAAAAAATCATTTAAATATATTTTATATGTATGAAATCATTATTTAGAACTTTTGTCAGTATACACAGAAAAAAAAGAACATGAAGCAAAATCAATGTTGAACATAGTTGATTTAGGATTGAATATTTTTCTCATTTAGTTTAAATTAAGGGTTTTATGTTTGTGGTCAAATAATGTTGTACATATTGCAAGCTTTCGACATTAATATATAAAATTATGCAACCATAAATTTTTTAAAGTACTTTTAATTAGTTAAATTTATTAACCTTATTTACTGTGAAAAAACTGTTAAAATCAACTGAATTTAACATTGATTTTTTCTGTGTATGAAATAATTGAAATCTTTTTGAAAACATTGTATTTTATCTTCAAATTACGATAAAATGAAATCACAAGAATTAAAAAAATTTAAATTTATTATAAAAGGGTTTTTATGTTTTAAACTGAATATAATAAACAAACATATACTTTTTTAAATTCTTTCATGATCATTGAAATTACAGAGACTAAGTTATAATTTTATTTATGAACAGTTTTAGAAAATTACAAAAGCCAATAATTTTGTAACAAATAGTTATACATTTTAAACATCATAAGTCCTTCTAACAAATGGTTTAAAAAATTCGTTTTACCCCATAATTCGGGAACTATTTAACAACTTGATTTGTTTGATCGAAATATATTCGTGTCATAACACAAATGAATTATTTTTTCAGAACGATCGTGAATATAGCTTTTTTTGTAAAAATAAAAATTTTCAAATTCAAAAAATTTAAATTTCAATACAATTTCAACTTTTTACAAAAATTTAAAATTTTTAGTAAAAGTAAAATTTAACTTTTTCACAAAAATTTAAAATTTTTACTAAAATTTATAATTTTTACTAAAATTTAAAATGTTTAAAAAAATTTCAAATTTTTACGAAAATTTCCAATTTTTACAAAATTTTCAAATTTTTACGAAAATTTCCAATTTTTACAAAATTTTCAAATTTTACGAAAATTTCAAATTTTTACGAAAATTTCAAATTTTTACTAAAATTTCAAATTTTTACTTAAAGTTCAAATTTTTACTAAAATTTCAAATTTTTACTAAATTTAAAATTTTTACAAAATTTCAAATTTTTACAAAATTTCAAATTTTTTACTAAAATTTCAAATTTTTACTAAAATTTCAAATTTTTACAAAATTTTCAAATTTTTACGAAAGTTTCAAATTTTTACTAAAATTTCAAATTTTTACTAAAATTTCAAATTTTTACAAAATTTTCAAATTTTTACGAAAGTTCAAATTTTTACTAAAATTTCAAATTTTTACTAAAATTTCAAATTTTTACAAATTTTCAAATTTTACGAAAATTTCAAATTTTTACGAAAATTTCAAATTTTTACTAAAATTTCAAATTTTTACGAAAATTTCAAATTTTTACTAAAATTTCAAATTTTTACGAAAATTTCAAATTTTTACTAAAATTTCAAATTTTTACGAAAATTTCAAATTTTTACTAAAATTTCAAATTTTTACGAAAATTTCAAATTTTTACTAAAATTTCAAATTTTTACTAAAAGTTCAAATTTTTACAAATTTTTTTCGAAAATTTCAAATTTTTACTAAATTTCAAATTTTTTTCGAAAATTTCAAATTTTTTTACTAAAATTTCAAATTTCAATTATTTAAATTTTTTTCAAAATTTCAAATTTTTACTAAAATTTCAAAATTTTTTCGAAAATTTCAAATTTTTACAAAATTTTAATTTTTACTAAAATTTCAAATTTTTACTAAAATTTCAAATTTTTACTAAAAGTTCAAATTTTTACGAAAAAATTTTTACTAAAAGTTCAAATTTTACGAAAATTTCAAATTTTTACGAAAATTTAATTTTTACTAAAAGTTCAAATTTTTACGAAAATTTTAATTTTTACTAAAAGTTCAAATTTTTCAAATTTTAATTTTTACTAAAATTTTACGAAAATTTTAACTTTTTACTAAAAGTTCAAATTTTTACGAAAATTTTAACTTTTTACTAAAAGTTCAAATTTTTACGAAAAAAATTTTTTAATTTTTACTAAATTTTTTACTAAATTTAAAAGTTTTACTCATTTCTAAATAATTATCAAAAAAATAAATTTGAAACTCACATTTACAAACTTTAATAATTATAAAATTTAACTAAATTTACAAATTTTATTACTCAGTAAATATTTTAAATTTTCACTAGAATTTCGAATTTTCAACAAAATTTCAATTTTTTTTAAGCTGATTTTTACTAAACTCAAATTTCACAAAATTTTGAATCTGAGTAAAGTTAAAATTTTCACTGAAATATTCACTTAAGATTTTAAGCTTTTAAAATTTAAAATGCTTAAAAATTTTAATTTTATTTAAACAAAAAAAACAATGACTTCACTAATCGAATCAATTGAATTTACAATTAAAATATTTCATAAGATTTATAATTAATAGAATTTACCCCAGCGGACCTTATAATATAATTCTTATGAGACTAATGTTCTTTTTGCCTACTTTGGGGACTGTTTATAACTCGTCTTCAGACAGTCCAAAATTTTGTTAAGCTCCTTACTAGTCATCTTAACGTTGATTTGTCGTATTATCTTCACAATACACAATAGGGATACTTATAAGCTCTTACTTTCTTAACACAATACACCTTGTGGCGATGAAATGACTTGATTCCCTATTTCGGTGTCTTCCTTGGGATGTTTCATTTCACAGTATCCAAAAGGAATTTTATTGTCGCTTCCGGGTCTAGAACTTGTGCTAAAAGTCTGGAAATATTTCATGCATCACACATAAACACTTTAAAGAATATATTTTCTCCAATTTATTTTAATTTAAATTATATTATTTTCACTTTTACTTGAAAACATTACCATATAACGGTTTTTAACCTTGATTTATAGTGAATGGAATTGATCACTCCCGACAAAAAGAAAATTTCAGCCAAAGTTTTTTTTTTTTTTTTTTTTTTTTTTAAATTAGATGTGTCTCGTATCGTATTTATGTCCAATGCAATTAAAATGATTTCTTAAAAGTTTTAAAGTCGACTTCACTCTAAACCTGTTTAATTGTTTTTCACATTCCAAAAATAAAGACATAATTACAATATCAAATACATTCAATAAATGTAATCGCTAACATTTTCCAAATTTATTTCGTATTTGTAATTTAGTATTCATTAAACATTTATCTTATTAATAATACTCCAAGGTCCTATTAAAGTACAAATTATATATAGATTTTGTTGTTATCCAACATTAAGGGGCTTATTATATTTGCTGACAATTTGCCACTTTAATACCAAACGAAATAAAGTCTTCAATGACGGAAAAAATAAATAAATAAAAACAGTTAAACTTAATTTTACAGGTATTAACTAAATAAAAAGTCAAATATATATTACTAAATGGCTTCACATAAAGTTAACATATAAAAATGAATCTCATATACATGATCCTTTCCTGTTGGCCCTGAATGGAATGACTATACAGAGAGAAAAAAGCCAGTTAAAAATGGTAATAAATTATAGTACAAATGTAGCCCCAATCCCTTTTGTTATTTAGGTAATAAATCTCTTTGGTTAACGTGTGCTTAGAATGGTCAGTATTTTGTGTGTGTGTCTGCTTTGTGTGAGCGTGTTTGAGTTACGAAAATAAACATTTCCAAAGGACATCCTGTACACTATTGTCATTTTTACGTTGTTTTTGAAGAGTTTTCAGTTATTTCTGTTTTTTTACGTTTTTGTTTTTATTTTTTTCTATTTTGGCTCAAAATAATTCCACGACGAAGAAAATGAAAAAATGTAAGAGTGTTATAGTCGGTCAAACCCGACTTTGTAATACCCTATACCACAATGTTGGATATAAATGGCAGTTACGAAAAAATAGTGAACTTATAATTTTGTTTTCGGATTTATTGTTAAGTTTGCAGTAAATTATGGTGAAATTAACATTTACGTGAAATTTGTGCGTTTTTAAATTAATGTTTCTGAGGGGTTAAATGGCATCGATTTTATCTTATATTTATCTATTTAACTAATTATTTTATAAAATTTATGCCTTACAATTTATGGGACCTATGAGAAGCAATGAACCGATATAATTTGCTACATCGGTTTAAAATAGTATAACACTTATTTCTGTCAAAATAATCAGTGTTAAATGTTATTAAAAGATCTCAATAATTGTGAACTGTAGAGTGTTGACAACGTTTACATGGACAGCCTGCCGGATGGACAGAAAATGATTCTGAGCCGAACTTAAAGGAGCATAAACACCTACGGTGATGTAGGGTATAAATAGAATTGTATGCAACCAATAAATTGTTATTTATGTGTGTGTGTTTGTTTTTGTATTTTAGTCGGGAATAAACACAAACCGAAAAAAGTAGAAAAAATGGCATCAATTGGATTTGGAAGCTCAATCATCAGTGTTAAATTTATTACTTGTTACGATTGAAGTTTATTGGTTTTGTTTGTTATTTGTTGGTATTTCCTTCATTTTGCCCCCAAAATATCAACTCATACTTTAGTTAATGTCCTTTTTTCTCTTTGTAAGAAAAAAATAGATCAATTGTTAAAGATGTGTAAGTTGATTGAGTAACGCTTTTTTTAATGCTTATATAACAGTATAAATGTGTTTGTGTATGTTTTGGGTTATAGTTTTTAGATTCAGGTGTGACAATAACCGTAAAAGACTTTGTTAATGTGTGGTCATAAATTTTATATAAGAGTTAAAGTGTTTAGAATCCATAAAATTATAAATATCCAAGATTTATATTTATTTGCGATGACTTAATAGATAATGACTTTTTCGTTAAAGTAAATTTAGATGAATGTCACATAAATAGTGTTTTGGTCATTACAGAACGTATTTAAGAGATATGAGATATTTTTTTATATCAGAGATTTTTTTATTTTCATGATTTTATGTTATATGATGGAAACATTTCTTTCTTCTCTTGCAGTTTGCATTATGATGTTAACAATTACTTTTAATATTTTGTAGTACAGGTTTTTTATCATAATTATTGCAAATAATGTTTAGACGCACAATTTCGTTTGTCATTTATTTCATTATTTTAATGTTAAAGTTTGCTTCCAAATTATACCTAAACCAAGTCTGTTTGTGCAATTTGTATTGAAAGTCTCTTATAATTTTATAAACTTTTAATTTTACAAAGCCAAGAAACAGAAGATGACTGGCAAACGATTGTGACATTTAAATAATTTTTCATATGATTTGTCGTTGTTAAAGATGAAATAACATAGAATCTAAGCTTCAAAATATGTTATTTTTGAGACCATATGAAAACATATCCAAAGGAAGTACGCTACCGTTTTTATAATCAACATTTATTTGATATTTAATATAACGACACGTCGTAAAGCATAATTCAGGTAGAAGGAATAGTCCCAAATTAAGTCTCGGACTATTTGGTACGAAAATTTAAAGTTAATGAAGTTTAAAAACATAAACAGCTCAGAAAGTTACAAAAACATAGAGCAAGGAAATTAAAGTCAAGTTTTCTAAAATAAATATTCTTGCTATAATGAAGGCGATTTTTCGTCATGGAAACTTCCTATCCAAAGGCAGTCCAAATTTCCCAAATAGTTCTTGTTATGGCAAGCAATATATAGATGCGGCAAAAGAAGACAATCATATGTTAAAACAAGCTTTATAAATACCGAAATTTAAATCAAGAAATGTTTACAAAAGGCTGCTTCCATTCATATGAGTTTATAATGCGTCCACTTATTTTTGAGATGGCTCGATATCCCTTTATTGGTAAATTACTATATTTTTTACAAAAATGTGGAATTTGTACCAAGAAAAGCAAATCCTCCAAACAGTGAAGAGAAATTAGACACTTGTGAAAAGTGTGGTAGATTTCAAAAAGACTGGACTACCTTTTCGAGCAAAATGATCGAAAGCTCAATAAAAAGGTTAGTGGAAGAGTTATGGAAAAAGATTCCAAATCTTATTTAATTTTATTATTATTATTATTATTATTATTATTATTATTATTATTATTATTTTTTTGTAAATTGTTAGTAGTTTAATTTTTTAACACATATATATGTTAAAAATTTTTCGATCTCACTTCCTAATTTACTAGCATTTTTCACCAAAATGACATTTTTTCAAAAGCGTATTTTTTTTTTTTTAAATTTTGAATTATTTTCATTCAAAATATTTGAAAACAACTTTAGTGAATTTTTTTTTAAACGAATCCAACATTGAACACAATAAACTTTAATGAAATCATCACCATATATAACTGCTGCCAATTTTACGGTTATCGAAACAAATTGAAAGATCAAATAAGAATACTTTTATTAAAATTTTGAAAATATTATATTTCTCAAAGGGAAAAAATAATAAATTATATTTTGATATAATAATTGTTTAGTTGTTACTAAGTTTTTATTCACAAACTATGGGTCAGTTAAATATATTTCAAAAAACCCCCGAAAACCTTTTTCTGAACTTTTAAATTTCGTACTGTTTTATCATAAAATTTTAACCGAAATGTAAACTAAACCGGAATGTAGCTTTTCAGCAGCTTTTCCGAATTTTTTGTGAACTTAACAATTCGTGTCATAAAAATATTTAAATTCATATTCGTCATGTCTGAATCAATTTTATGGATTTTATATTTAGATCCTGCTAGTCGAGAGCTATGAAAAACCTTGTTGAATTTTTTAAAATATTTATTTTAAAATTTCGATTAGCTATAGTGGGTCCAAATTTTATCTGATTTTTTTCAAGTATTTTTTTAATGAAATCAAAATTATATAAATTTTCAAAAAGTAGATTTTCGCAGATATTTTGACCAAAAGGAAGTTACAGACTTTTTGAGTTGTAAAAATGTTTTCTGAAGAAATTTGGACCATTTTTATATTTCTCTGAAAAACTTTATAGGCTTTTGTGCAACGCAAAAATAATTAAAAAAATTACTTATTTTATTCAAAACATTTGCTATAGTAAAAAAATGTTGAACGACAACTTACATTTCAAGATATATTTGTTTCTATATGATGAAAATCTTAAATTTCCAGTAAAAGGCTTTTCGGAAAACTTTTTCGTTTAACCTTTATTATGGTTTATTTTTATATCCAATTTTAATATAATTATGTTTTTTAATTATGTCTTTTTTTTCTTGATTCTCTAATTTAAAGTAATTCCCATCAAAAACCTCTAAAAAAATCTAGTGTTTACAACTGATAAATAAAGCTGCCATGACTTGGATTAAATCTACACAATTTTAATCTGAAAAATCCGTCAAAAAGGACGTCACTAAGGCATTTAACATGTTTGTTACAATATTACCCAAAAAAACGAAATAAACATTCTCATAGATACAAAAAATATTCATATAAACAAAAAATATATATTTTTGGAGTTATTTGTTGTTTTGTTACCAACAACAACAAAACTGAATTTTATTAAACTACTCTAGACATTATTTAGAAAATGCAAATTTTGCAACATTTTCTCTCTTAGAATTTTCCATTTTCGTTGTTTTTTCTTTTTTCTATACAAATGTTGGGTACGAATTTTGTATATTTTCCTGGTTTGGCATTGATGGTCAGTCAGTCTTTATATCAAAGAACGAGAAAAAAACAACAACTAACCCGCATATAGGGATATTTTTTGAATACTCTCATCATAGATATGAATGTATGTGTAAAATAAAAATCCTGAGATAAAACCATAGACCACACAATGACAGCTAAGCGTTATATGCGACTAGAAAAATCTAGGAAATCTTTGCTGTTTTCGGCCGGGCAACGGGAAAGAGAAAAAGAGAGAGTGACACATGTCAGAAACATAAAAATCTAAGCTAAAAACATCAAATTTTCATTTAACATCCTTCGTGTATATGAAAAGGATGTGCTGCAATCTCGTCTTTTTTATGTTTTTCTAAACAGAGACAAAAATTTACTTATACACACACACTCATACATAGAGATAATACATATGCACTTTCATTTGAGGATTTCTATATAAATTCATTGTACCTCTAAATGTTTTAGTATGAATTTTGATTTTATTTTTGTAATTTTTATCTAGATTAAAAGTTTGAGTGAAAATCAACAGAGTGTAAAATAAACTTTTTTCTTTTTGTTATTTTTTTTTTTTTGGGAAAAACTAAATAAAATCTTGATTTTGTAGCTTTTTTTTTCATCTTGTTTTCTAGAAACAAACTACTTAATTTAGTTTGATTTTATTTTTGGTTTCAGTTTTCTCATAAAAAAGGGGGTTTTTAGAATATTTGCAAATTGTCTTTTTGTTTTTGTAATTTAATTGAGGTAAAAACATTTTGATTACAAATAGCTGGCAGTAAGGATTTATTATAATTGTATTAAACAAAATTTAGTTTATTGTTGAAAAGTTGATTTAAAAGAAAAGGACACTCTGTTAAATGAATGTAAATATTATGGAAATTTAGGAAAAAGATGAAATATGAAGGAAATTTTTGTTGGTAAAATAAAGACGTCTTAAAATGGAACTAAATGAAAGCAAAATAAATTTTATAATAAGAACTACATTCTGTTCCAGACCGTACCGACCGTTCCGTTTCGGCTTTGTCGAATGTTTAATACCATACACCACAGTTTTGTGGTAACACAATACAATTTTTAGTTTATATTATAGTGTATTCTATAGTCTTAATTATATACTACTCTATAGTCTATATTATGGACCACTATATATTCTAAATTATAGGCTTTTCTATATCCAATTAACAAAATAAAACGATAATTATAATAACCATAGAATGCACATTAACAGCCAAAGCAACTGTTTGCTACTACATTTTAATTTAATAACTGATAAATTAAAGTTAATTTAAACGATTATTTATTTTGTTATTTAATACAAAATCAATACGCTCCAAAAATGTAGTTAATCTTTCCATATAATTTTCTAAGTTTAACTTTGTACTATCGACAAAAAATTGAACACGTGATATTTAATCACTGTCATGTCAGTGTCACTTTACTAACGAATCAAAATTATCGTAGGGGTGTGTAACTGTATGTTCGAATGCAGACAGGAGCAGTAGTCAGAATGAAATCGATATTGTGGATGACAGATTCATAGATGATATTTTATTATTTTCTCTCCCTCACGACCAGGTCCTTTCCATTTTTTTGATATAAAAGGTAATTATCAACGTACAACCATTAACTTGTTTACTTGCTCTCTTGCTGTTGTAGTTGTAGTGTGGGGTTGGGTGTGTATGTGTTTGCTAAAATCATTTAGTTGTTGTTTATGTGTATTTAGGTAAAAAGTTAAATGTTGACATTTTGTTTTTGTTAAATATTTAAGTATAAAAATCTGCACTTGACTGCCACCTACAAAAACATAAGCAACAACAGTGAAAAAAACAACAATCAGTGCAACAAAATACTTTTTATCATCAATACAAATAAAAATAAAATTGTTGTTTCTTGTTATTGTCGTCATTGTTGCTTGTGGTTTTTATCGTTAAAGGTTAAAAATGTCATTATGAGGTTTGGAGGACAAAAAGTTATATATTTAAGTATGTATGTGTGTGTGCGAGTGTGTGTATGTTTATGAGTCTAGTATGATGACATGTTTACTGATTTCATTTTAAAGATGACTTGAACATTTTAAAAGGACAATCATGATGATTTTTCGTTAAACATCGAGACAATTTAACAACAACAAATACAACATCACAGCAACAATGACAAAAATGATTGATGACACATTATTGACATTATGAACACAAATCAATACATGAACAATTTATATGTATGTAAGTATGTATGCATATGTTTACATATATTGTTGTTGTAGATTTAAAAATGCAGAGTTTAAGAGAATAATTTTTATAAAGTTTATTTCTAAATCAAGTTTTATACTTGAAAATTTAACTCGAGTATTTTGAAAAAAAAATGTGCTAAAAAGTGATTTTGGTATAAGAAAATCATAAATTGAAATTTGGAATATTTTCCAAAATATAATTTTCAATTAACATTTTAATTCATGTTCCAAAGTTATCGAAATTGTCAAATTTAGATGCCGAATTATAATCTTAAAACACTGAAAATCTATAATATTAACGTATATATAAAAAGTAGCAACTATAGTAACTGATCATCATTCCATGTCGAAACGGCTGAAGCTAGAAATATGAAATTTGGTCTGTTAATTCCCACCCTTCCAAATAAATCTATTAAGACGGGTATTTTTGAAAATTCGGTGGTTAAATGATAAAAAAGAAAGAATCGGAAAATCGGATTTTTGTAGTTTCTAAAGGTACTTTTATAAGTAATTTATATACGTCGAATATGCACTGATACATAATCCTAAAAACGCAAATAATTTTTTCTTTATTTTAATTTAATTATCCTTGTTGTTCTCATCCAAAAGTAAAGTTGAAGTTTTTCAATAAGAGAAAAGGTCTAAACTAATTTTTTGTCATGACCAAGAATGTCTTAATAGAGAAATTTGTCGTAAAATTAAATATTCTGAAAATGTGCTGCGTAATTAAAGACTTCCTGTGACTTCCAAACACGTTGCTTACATTTTACAAAGAGTGCCAGTGCCCAGAAAACAGCAAAAAGAAAATCGTCTAAAAAATCGACGAAAATAAATGAAATGTCAAATGTAATTTCGGCGCTGGTTCAGACAGAACTTTCTGCTAAAATTTCATTCCATCAACTTTTTAAGGATGAAAATGTTAATAAAATTTGCACTTTCCAGCAAGATATAGAATGAACAAAGCATACATCGATTCGACCGTCTGGCTTGTAGTCCGGACTTAAATCTAGTCGAGAACTTGTAGAGATATAAGGCGTTTATAGGAAAATAACATTAATAATTGCATTAAAACTCTAAAGATAAGTTAAAAATAAAACGAAATACATTTTGATTAAAGTATTAGTTAATTTAGTTAAAATATTATTTTCTCTTAAAAATATTTTCTTGTTTAATTCTTTTAATTCTTAAAAATTATTATCTGTGTTTATTGGAGTACGTACCAGTGCAATATATATTATATTTGTATGAATCTCGGAACTAAGGGAAATGACTACCGATCATCACGCCTTTGATTTCTATGCGATTAAACTGTTGTATCTAAACTTTATGTAGATATTCGCTAAATTTAAGCCCCTCTGTCGTTAACATGTTGAAGACTTGAACACTTTACTCTACAGTTAGTTTGCTTTCCGATTATGTAAAATTTTCTACAAATTATAAAAAATAGGTCATCGGTTGTTCTATACTTTTTATTTAGTAAAAGGAACTCAATAAATTTCATTCTTTATTAATTGTTTCTTTTAAATAATGGTGACAACTATTTTCCGATCCCCACTAAAGTTCCGCATAATTCTAAAGGGAAGTAATTTGATTTTGCGATTTAATTTTTTGTTTTCTTTCTTCTTTAAATTTATCAAAATCTTACAGTCTGATAAGTGAATGGGCGTTTATTAAAAAAGATGAAAAACAGTAGATAAGGCGGTTTAAGGTGAAAGTGATAAATTGGTTCGAAAAAAAAATCAACTTTTTTATAAAGTTCTTCTTATTCTTTTAAATTAAAATTTAAAGACTTTAACCAAATGTTTTTAACATTTATGGTTTTTATTGATTTTTAGTCTTTTGATTGTTTGGATTTTTATACCAAAAAAAAAAGAAAAGAATTTAAAGCGATGACCCTGTCATAAAGGAAATTGTACAGTTGAGTAAACGCATAAATTTGGTAAAAAGTCTTTTATTTTTATTCATTTTTTCTATGCTTGATTTCCTTACAAAAGTGTATAAATTTAATACACACGTTCAAAATTTTCTTGTCTTGTTCGGCATTTTTTCTTTCAATATATTTTTGGCATCTACACATGACCATAAAGAAAACTCAATTTCCTTTTAACCCATCAATGGTTTATGATTGCTTTCAATTCTTCTGTAGTCGTTCTCTTTTTCCCTTTTTTCAATTTTTTATTTTCCTATCATTCACTGCTTTTACGGTGTTCAGTTTTTCTTCCGACTTCTTTACGTTTTCCATTTCATATTTTACCCTTTTTATTGCGTTTTGTTGTGATTGTTGTAGGCCATTGCAGTAGATTTCCTTTTGCCTCTCGATTCTTTGTCTTTCATGTTAAATTACATTCATTGGTTAAGTTATTTTAAGAAATATTTGTGTGCCCGTGTATAATCACAGAGTCAGTTTATATATGAAAAGTTTACTTTTTTTGTTCGAAATCAAAAGCATCCAAAATTATATTTCCTTCATTGACCACACAAGAATGTTAAATATAAACACGCTTTTTTTGGAGACAAAAGAATGGGAAAAAATGAAATATTTCATATGTGTGTTAACATAATTCACGTGTTCATGTCTGTTTGATTAGAAAAAAGGGTTTGATTTTGTTCCTGTACGATTTCGAAAATATATGAATATTTTTATTTAATAAGGACTGAGACGAAAAAAAATAATAATAACATATGGAATGTTATTTAAAATATTTGCCACAAATTATTTATAATGTTAACTTTGTTGATTTGTGAAACAGTCAAAATGACTGAAAATAAATTAATGATAAAATATTTTATATGGGATGTTTTAAGAGAAAAAGCATTTGGAAAGATCGGTTGCAACGTTCGGGTTGAAAACGTTTTATCTGCTCATTTATAGATATAGAATATAAAATTTTCTATATCTAAAGATAATCGAATTATTAAAAAACCAAGTACATTAATTTCCTTGAAAATTGGAATTATAATAATGAAATAAGCTAATTTATTATTTAAAATATTATGAATCACACAGTGATTCATAATATTTTCTTTTTTTTTAATTCGGGAATTTTGGAACTCTTGAATATTTTAAATTATTTAATCACAGGGGCACTTTTGAAGTATTTTTGTATTGATTTAAAATAACTTAAATTCTTAGTGTGTCTTAGTATGATCTTAGTTATTGAAATCAAAAACATTTTATTAAAAATTTTTGATTAAAACAAATTGTACATTTTTTTTATTATTATTAGAACTTCTCTATTACTGAAACGATTTTGATAATTGTAAATAACATGCTTGGAATAGTGAACAATCTGGCCAGATTTTATTGCATTCGGGAAATTAATGTGACCGTGAAAATGTTTTTTACAGACATACGAACATGACTAAAACGACTCAGATTTTTATATAATTCAAGAAAATATATATTTTGAAGGTTTTCGATAATATTAGAAGGAAGCAGCAAAACCTTCTAAACATTCCTTTTAAAATGTCCTCTTCAATTAATTAATATCGATATAACTGACACCAAAATTCGGAGCACTACCTCAATTTTGGCGTATTTTTTCCAATTAGGGCAGACTTACATATTACATTTTCAGCTTCGAGTTAAAAATGGACTTCTGAAAGTTGTGTTTTCGTTCAAATCTGTAAAAAATCTTTCATATGTTACTTATCTGTTATAGTTTTCGAGTTATTTGTTTTCAAAATTTCATTAATTTGAATTCTGCATTCTTAATTATGAAGTTAGGATTCTAATATATATCCTTATTAGTTCAAATAATTTTCTTCCGATTTCCTTATCTTGTTGAAAAATAATGCTTATTAAACAAAAAGTTATAGAGTCATAAATGGAATTAAAGATTTTAAAAATCTTCCAAACTAGATACTACACTAAGTGTTCCAAATTTTTTTAAAAATCGGATCAAATTTTCTTTTAAATATACTTTAAAAAATGTAATCGATAATTACAATATGGACATCAAATAGAAGGTAAAAATCTCGGTAATATATTATTTTTTTTTTATTCATTCAGTTTTATAATACTAATTTTTTGTAATTTCTAGAAGGGAATTAATATACATAAATTAAAATCAGTGTTAACAATTCTTTGGAAAAGACTCTTTTAGAAAATGAGAAAAATCCTTTACTACTCTAAAAAAATATCTGATAGATCTCCTTCCTAGAGATTAAGGTAAGTTATTCAATTAATATTATTTCTTTCGAAAAATCTTTCCAGCAAATCACAATTTATTTTTAATCTTAAAAATAACATATTGATATAAATATAAAAAATATTTTGCCTTCTGGTCTTTTCCTTTTTTATACAATTTCCTTTCAAACCACATTATTCATTTTACACCCAAAGAAATTATACTTACATACCTAAAAGTCATAAATATTTCATATATAAAAGTCGATATAAAAGTAAAACTTGTAAGACCTTGTAAGCTTTTATAATTTTTTTTACCAAAATATTATATCTTAAAGAAAACGAAATGAAAAATATATTTTTATAAACTGAACCTTGTAATTTATAAAAATTATTGGTCTGGACATATGCAGTCCGCAATCGTCATAAATAAAATAAATTTTCTGCAATTTTGTGGTTTGGACATTTTACAAAAAAAGGAATAAACCTGAATAAATATGAGTTTTACCTTTTTTATTTCCTGTTTCCTTTTCAACGGCCTTATATCAGTTTACAAATGAATTTAACAATGTGTATATGTCCGACACACATTTACTAAATTTGTGTATGTATGAATATCCTTTTTTCGATTTTATGAAAACCATAAAAGATTTGTATTGTAAATAAATATTGGCAATTTCATATTTATTGACAGGACATCTTTCATGGTTTATTTTTATGAATAGGTGTCCTGTACATTTTTATTTCTTTTTTTTCTGACATTAAAGGGTTGTTCACATTGATGCGGGGTTGTCTTACAGGAAATAAGGAAAATTAGATTTTTATAAAGAAGGGGTTAAATAAATCAAATTAAACTTTCTTTAACACTAGTTTATCTTATTATTGGTCATGATGGAAATGTATAGTTGAAGGAAATAGACTGAAATTAAAAGGATGGAAAAGTGAAACCTTTTCACAGTACTACTTCTAAAATTATTTTCATAAAATTACTACTAAGAGAACATTCAACTTGGTAAATTATTTAAAAATTTTGCGTGTTTTTTTTTTTTTTTTTGATCAGCACTAGAAAATTTTAACAATCCGAAATTTCGAAAATTTTGTTAATTTTTTTATGTAAATTGGAACACAATTTTTTCTTTAAACAGATTTATGGTATAACAGGTTTCACAAAAAATATAAAAAGTACAAAAAATGTGAAAAGTGATATTAAGTTAAAAATAATATTGTCAGAAAATATAACAATATAATTATTTGAATGTTACACGATTCAAACAGGAAAAGCGTCCTTTCGAAACTTTTATTAGTTTACAAATTTTTGTAATTTGAAAAAGTTTGGAAGGTTATATTTGAGGTTATTGTCCTAGATGATTTAAGAAACAATAACCTGATCTGACATCAAAAAATTGTTTTTGTGTATGGAAAAGTTTTTTAAAAGAACATAAGTTTCTAGTTTTTCTTAAAGCCGGCGGAGTACCACCTTCACCGAGGCTCGAATGTGACGATATTCTCGTGTATTCCCCCAGCACCGAGAGTAGCACTTCCTAATACTCCAAAATTATTGCGTAAAAATATGTGCTAAATTTCACTATATATTTCTGCAACATTATTAAAAGACATGTTGAAATTGCTATTCACTTATCAAAACTTGTTTATGTGTATTTAATATCTTGGAAAAGTAATTAGTTGTATTAATTAATTAGTTTTTAATAAATTTTTCAAAAATCAAGCATTTCTATTATTGGTGCAAATTTGTAAAAAAAATATAAAAATATATAATATTGACATTTAATAAATTTTATAAATATTATGGCATTATTTTTAAACTCGATCATAATATGGACAATGTTGTCCTTAATGTATAACTATAAAAAGGTTTCCATTTTGTCATTCCAAAATTCACAAAATTCCAATCCGAGGAAAATTGATTTTTCTTAGAAAATTGCTTATTCCATCGTAATAAAAGCGTCGACTCATAACACATTTCTATATATTATATATTTCTGACTTTTAAAGCAGAGTAAAATAGTTGATTTTAAAGCAAAAAAAAAGTACCACTTTTTCTGAAAAAGAACATGATAAATTTTTATTTCAAAATAATATAAATTTTATTGAATCCACACAGGTATATGATTCTTGCACAAACAAATATTATGAATTTTATAGAGAATCCAGCCAAAGTATTTTTGGTTCAAAATAATACGGGCTGCTATAATTATGTATGTAAAATGTTTTATGGTGATTCTTTTTAAAACTTTCGTACCCAAAGTAACCAATTTTGGTGATCCATTTCAATACCACTAGAAACATGCCCTTCATCAAATCAATAGAAAAAATATGAAAAAAGTTCGTGCGAAATTTCTTTAAAAAATATTTAATAGTTCCAGAGTTACAGAATTAATTAGAAAAAAACATTTTGGAACCTCTTTACACTGTAAATAAAAAATGAAAAGAAATTTTGAATCTTCTATCATTAATTAACCGTTTCCTTATATTTGTTAAATCTTCTTAAAACAAATTTATCTCTGTTTACCTTATTTACTTTTTGTGTTGTCTTTTAAGTCCATTTCTCAAATCTTTGTTTCCACTACATTTATTATAACTTAATACCCATTTTCCAGCCACCAAACTAAATTTTGAAAGATATTTCAAAAGCTTAACGAAAGCGCTTTATTTCTTGAGTTTTATTTATGTCCTTAAAAAATCAATTACCTAAAAAGAGGTAACAACGCATTTCATACGTTTCTTATTGTTTATTTCCTTCTTTATACTTTTTCTTTTTCTGATAACAAATACTTTTAAAATACCACAAGATTGAGTATCTTGTTAAACAAACCTTTACAAATATCTGAAAACACACACACACCACTTAACTATTGCAGCCCCTTTCGCTACTTATTTATTTTGTTGTTAATAATTTCGAAAAACTAACTACCGAAAAAGAAGTCGAACAAGAAAAAACTATAACAGTCTTTAGTTAAGTCTTTATTCCTTTAAGCAGCCAATCTATCAACATAATTGATGGCCATCGATTAGTTAAAGACGACAACTCAAACTCATACAAAAAGATTCCTAAATACAACTTTTTTCATGGTATGAAAAAGTGCGGGGGGTTTTGGCGTTTTTGTTGTTTAAATTTGTATTTAAAACAAAAATATCAATTAATTAAATATTTATTTGTTTATTTATTTAAGAACGCAAAATGGAAAAAAGACTTACTGGATTTTTAATGAAGTATAAGAAATTGTTTGGAAACATTTGATAAGAAACCATTATCCTTTAAGGATTTCTTATTTGTATTAATTACAAGAACTAAAAAATATTTTATAGGAAGTAATTTATAAAATTAAAGCTATTAATTGATTTGTGTTTGTATTTTGTTTTAAGGATAATTTCTATGACAAACTGTACATGAAATATTAATGTGATGAAAGACTTTTTTTGGTAAACAAAATATTAAGCGATTTGTTCAAAAAAGATAATGTGAAGGAAAAATATAATTTTAATAAACTAATTCATAAATTAAATTATGATATATAAAATCTGAATGACTATAATTTCTTAGCGGAGGATTAAAAAAAGTAAATATGAGTAACTGCGAGTCGAACCTCATATAATTTTTACGTGATTTTCAATTGTGTGAAGTTTTTTAATTTGAAACTACTGAATTGAAACATACCATGTGTAATGCTAAGATGGAATCATCTTAGACTCGATTTAACTATGTTCGTCTTTTTTTGGCATGCTCACATCTACAGTAATTGACAGTCCTGAGAAGTTTCCTATTTAGAACCATCAAAATAATTTTAGTGCATTAAAAGATATAGTCTGATATCTAAGGCAATACCTAATTTTAAGTGAAGAACCTCTTAAAATTGTCAATTATAAATCGCAAATTAGAAGGAATAAAAGACATTTTGTCATAATATTCAATTCTATGTACTTCATTACCATTCCAAATACTATCAAAATTGGTTTAGTAAATAAAAACAAATATAAAAAATATAACAAATTTTATGTCTCATTGCATGTGCCTGTATTATATTTCAGAAAAATATAGAATTTTTACTTGTTGAACTGGTGTGGGTGCAATGATCAATTATGAACAAAACTCTCTCAAACTTGGCAAATCAGACAGTACTCATGCTTCTTATTTATGTGAAATTTCTTTATAGTGTTTTTTAAAACATTAAAGTTAAAGTAGTTAAACTTTCAATCCGGGAAAATACCTCCAGGCGAAATAATCAATCTGTATAAATCAGCTTTATTTCTTGTTGAATTTCGCACAAGATATCGTCAACATTGGGATCTTCTTTATTTTTAGATTTTAATTCAAACATTTATAAAGCAGAAAAAATAATTGTCAGTATTTTCATAAAAATGGACAAAGTGTTCGAAATTCAAGTCTAAATATTTCTAAAAGTGTTAATGGAGTAAAGTATCTTAATTGCAACTTTCCTTTGCTAATTAAATTTGTTGAACCCATTTTGATCTTCAAAAGTTTTATATCACTAAACTAAAAAAAACAATACGCCACAATAAAAAATATGTTAATCCAGTTTTTTTAGCTAATTGTTATACGACGTTAAAATTTTGGAAATCGGTGTTAACACCAAAAAAAAATTGATTTACTTCTGTTTTTTGTAAACTAGACTAAATATTTGCTGAGGCCGTTTGGCCACATATTTAAATATATTTGTGCCAATTGCTGTTATCTCTTAAACCTTTCTCTTTCTTTTAAATTCAAAAAACAAATAAAAAACAGTTTTATTTTCCACCTGATGTATTTTTAATCGGCTTTAATTAATAAGTTCAATAAGTGTCGATCTTACGATCTACCAGAAGATAACATTTACCGGGACAACGGCTCAGTATTTAAATCATCAGTACTAAATCGGCAAAATAATTTAATTACGATTGGCAAGATACACCGACTTGGTAACTTAACTAAATAATATAATTGTGGATTTTACGTGTGACAGGAATAATTTCCACTAAAATAAAATCGAATGTAGCGAATTATTATTTAATAAAATTTAATAATTTCAATCGATAAAAGTTCTTCAATATTAATTTAATTTATAGATCTTTGTCATTTCCTACACATACAAATGTAAATATTTTCTTAAAATTTTTTAATATAAAAAGCAATGTTTTGTAACAACTTCCTGAAATGCTAAAGGATAAAAACTTTTGCTTTGTGATGACACTTCAAATAATGAATTGACTTACTTAAGTACTGAAAATACTTCACATCCACATATCGAAAATGCAACAAATATAACAAAATTTCTTTGAAATGCAAAAGAGGACAAACAGGATGTTAATTTTACTATACTAAAACATACACAACAACAAAGAAAGGAAGAAAGTAACAAAATGTATATAAGAAAAAAATGAATGAACAAAGTTTTCTTATAAACTTGAAGACATTTCAAAAAGCATTATTTAACTATATTATCAACCACACATATACAAACATGAAAACATACATATATGCAATTCCATATATATTGAAAGGAAACATAGAAGAAAAACTCTAAAAACCATCTTTAAGATATTCATATGTGAAACGAACACTTTTTGTATCAAAAAAGTTTTTATGCAAAAGAAACAAGAAAGGAAATAAAATTCAACTACTTGAAGTGTGAATAAAACATCATGTTTGGTAATAAACTAAAGTGTAAAAAATAACAAAAAAAAAAAAAAGAAGATATGACCTTTTGTTAAGTGCATCATACCAAACTGTAGATGATGACCAAAGAACCAAGAATGAAACATAAGAAAGCCTGGCCTTTTTTCTTCGAAACAAGAAATATTCTAATAGCCAAAAGCTAAATTACATTTGTGGTCAAATAGAGTGTTGAGAGAAAAATCTTTTTACAAACGAATATTTGATGAAACATTTTTGTCAAAGAAATTTAATTAAGAAGTTGTTAAACGGAAACATTCTTCTTCTATTAAACTAGAACTAAATCAAAAATGAATAAATATTTTTGCCACATATGAAATAAAGGAAACAAATACATGCAACTGTATGGGTGAGTGTGTATGTCTTTTATATAAATCTTGGACAATATGTAAATAATGACCAAGTTTCTATTATTTCCCATTTTATGACTCCAGGATATTTAAATGACAAAGTAATAAGATTTTATTTGATTATGAAAATAAAGAAACATCATTTCATTATGATTCTTTTTTTTCATCTTTTTTTTCCGAAATTTAATTGAATTTTATGATTTTAGATTTTTTTTCAAGCTACAACGGCTGTTTTTTATTTTTGCAAATATTGTTTTTTTTATTTTTAGAACATAAAATCAAACATCATAATTGAATTAGAATTGTTATCTATTGCAAAAAAAACTCATTCTTATTTAGATTAAAAAACTGAAATGTTCTCATAATAACTTCAAAACAAAAAAAATAAGTAAAATATAATACAAATAATAATAACAATAATAATGATAGTTGTAAAATGAAATTATAATAAATAAAAGTATAAACATAATGGACATGTGTTGTGGGTTGTTTTACTTTATGTTTTCAAACACAAAATATTCAAATACCCAATAGGAAAAATCACTTAAATGAAAAAGTGCCTAGAACGCGTCTATCACCATTGCGAAATGGGGATCAGATTTTTTATAACTCAAAAACAATAGAATTTTCAATTTAATTCTTGGAAAACACATACATGAACAATTTTTGCCATTTGAGGTGCTTTTCTGAATTGAGGGTTATATGAAGGCTCACAAAAATTTACTTGTATACATCTTAAATATACGAGAAATTATCGCACTATTTATTTTTCAACATTTATGCTATTTGAACTCATTTTCAGCAGTGGCATTTTATGGACCGATATTTTGAAATTTGACATGTGAGTTGGGACCGATAAAACACATACGTTTGTGCCAGAATTGAAATAACATATTTCATATCTACGAATTTTATGAGCTTCCCATACGAGGTTTATATTTATATGTGATGTCAACCAAGTATAGGTTTTTAATTCGATGACCACCAATTCCAGTGAGCTTCAACTAGTTCATTTCTAGTACAATTCTAGTTCAATTGAAGTGAAGTTCTAGTTAAATTCTAGTTCAGTTTTTGTTCGGTTCTATTTCAGATCTATTTCAGTTCTAAACAAGTTCTAATTCGGTTCAAGGTAAGTTCTAATGAAGTACTAGTTCAGTTCTGGTTCAATTTAGTGCAGAACATGTTCATTATTGGCTTTCAACTACTTCCATCAATTTCCTATTGGGTTACTGGAGAACCCGAAAAACGACAAAATTACTTTCCAAAAACGTGTCCCATCAAAATGAATTTGATTAAAATCTTAAAAGATTGAATTGAATTTGATGTTCTTGTTTTGTTTGTTATATATTCGTCACATAACTATTTATTCCTGGACAACAACCCTTTCACAATCTACAACCATTCAAAATTTTACATAAAATCAAAGGGTGAGCAAATCAAATCAAACCAAATCAATATGTTTTTGTTGTCATACACGTTTCTCTATTCGTAATAGAAGTTTTTTTTCCAATTTTAATATAAAATGCAATTCAAATGCCAATAACAACACGTTTGAGGACAATAATTTGACCACAAACACCTAAAAAACATTCAATACGAAAAAACCGAAGAAAAAAATATTTCAAAGGCAAAACACCAGAAAGGAGTACAAAGGAAAATACTTTTTGAAGAAAATAATAAAAGAAAAATGAAACATTGTTACTATTTGCAATCATGCTTAAGGATACAATGGAAAAATCATAGTTTTTCCAAAAAAATGAAATGAATAGGAAGTTTTTAAATGTATGGGTAAAATTACAAGGATTTGAAGATTGTATAATGGGACATAATTTTTGATGAAAATCAAAGTGGAAAATAAAATATACATTTCTTCATATCGGATCAGATATAAAATGTTTTCTCAAATTCTTTTTACCCATACATTTATAGTAAGTTACAGTAGAATCAAACAAAAAAATGAAAAGAACTAAAATCAGATAAAAATTTCATTACCTTATGGCCGCATATTATCAACAACAGGCATCTTTACAGTTAGATTTTTTCCAAAAAAGGATTTTTTAGTTTCCTTTTTTAAACTTTTTTCTGACTAAAACACATTGAAGATATGAATGTGAAATTGAGTTTAAGTACGAAAATTATGTAGATGAATGTTGAAGTATTCAAAGAGAATTATTTTTATTTTTGTTCTTCATATATATCATCATGTTTGCATGATGTTGATGATACTTATTGTAAAACATCACAAAACCCAGTAAATGTGTTTTATATCTAATACCAACAACAATAATAAAAAAACACTACCAAAAGTGTAAAAAAACGAGAGTATTGCAAATTATTTCTTTTCACTTGGTTTTTATTAAGCTCAAGCAAAAAAAAATGAATTTTTTTTATTTCATATTGTCCTTAACCGGAAAATATCCCACAGGAAACTCAAGCGCTCTTTTTTCTATTTTTTTATTCTTCTCTATCCATTGCAATTTTACAATCAAAAAGTCAGTTTTTTTGAGGTTATAGGCCACAACGTGCTTATATTTGTTGTTATTTTTCATTTTGGCTGGGAAAGTCTGGAAAAAATGTTTAAATCCTTCATCTTTGTTTATTCACAATAAGGAGCTATTTTTTATAAACATATTGTAATCATAGTATTGTTATTATTTCGACATTAGAACATATTCTTTAACGGATTTTCTAATCATTTTGTAGTAATTTTTGATTATTGTTCAAAAAGCTTAATATAAGTTTATTTTAAAATAAAATAGAAACGTAAATAAGATTGTTATTGGTTAAATTTAAAAGTCAGAAAGAAATATGTAATAATGCTATATACCATATGATAATGCTATATATTATTATTATTATTTATTTTAATAAAATAAAGGTACATATAGGAAACTTTTCAGGATAATAAATACTCAGGCCATATTTCTTTGAGCTCTGTCAATTATTGTGAATGTCAAGAACAGACAGATAAACGTACAGACAGACGGACACAGCTAAATTGGCTCCGATTTTGATTCGATGGGATTATTTTATGCGAATATACACAGAAAGAAAATGTAAAATATATAGTAGAAAAGTATAAAATAAAGTTAAGTACTGGAAGTACAGTTCCCATTTCAGTTTCAGTTGTAGTTTTAGTTCTAGTTTCAGTTCTACTTCAGTACTAGTTCGGTTCTAGTTCAGTTCTAGTTCAAGTAAAAGTCCGTTTAAAGTTGATTATTAGCAGTCCATAACTTTATCTTGCTCCAAGCAAATGTTCTCTCAGAATGGGAAAAATTGAGATAAATAAGACCCATACTATTTAGTGTATTATTAACCATTTATTACATAAAAACTGTTATTTTTACTAAAAATTACTCACATAAATATGTTTTCAAAAGGTTTTGTTAAAAGTCATAAGTTGAAAATGAATGAGAAACAAAAAATTGGCACCTGGTAAAAATGTAGTGTTCGAGGTACCTCATTTGGTACATCACCCATCGAGCCTTTTTGGTGTCAAACTTCCAAAGTTATTATGCTAAATTCCGAACTAAAGTTACAGATTTTTTTACAATTAATAAGATAGTCAAAGAATAAAGGATCAATTATAATCATAAATATCTCAATAATTTTAAAAAGTGTGAAGAAAAACGATTTTTAAATTCTGGACTTAAAAAGTGAATTTTTTTTATTTAAAAAAACTATTTCCTTTTCCTGAAAGTAGATTAGTGTCCTTTCAAAACTTAAACATTAATTAAAAACAAAATACCAAATTCTCATTAAAATTCAAGACTCTTCTCTAAGAAAACAACTTAATTCTTTTATTAATGAAAATTCACTTCAAGAACTTGATATTCAATTTACATGCACAAATCTTTACTAAAATATCAACACAAATTCAGAACACATCTTATGATACAAGAATATGTTTAAAATATTAAAGCAATTTTCTACCCCCTCCATTTCTTTTGAATTAGAAACTTTTTGGTCAGTTTTTTCAAATTTTTCCACATCATTTAATTACACGTTTTTCATTACACACAACACGAGTACAAAATTTATTTATAGTTTTTAAGGACATTTTTCTTTAGCAAATTTGGTCATTTGATAATTATGATATTAATATGCATCCCTTTTTTCTCTCATCTCTAAAGAATGATAATTGAATGTCTTCATTTTCATATGGTAATTTTATAGTTTTCATATGTTAATTAATGTTCAGTTTATTAAAATTAATTGTAGTTCACACAACAAACTCAAAGAGAAAAAAGGAAAAATAACCGAAAATTGTTATAAATTAATATTCCACAAGTGTTGTGTGTTATAAAAGATTTCGAAAAAGATCAATTTCAGTTAACATAACACAAAAATGGAACAGAGATATATTTTGTAGGTAATTAAGTAATGTAATGCAGGAATGAACATTGAGAAGTTGTATGAATAAATGACATCATATTTTGCAAAGGACACAATTAATTAATTTTCTATGTATCTGGTGAGTGTTTAAGTGAAATAATGAATTTGTGTTTATCAACTGGATGAGAAGTGAAATGAGTAAAAACTTAAAGAAGGGTTGAATCAGCAAAATAAATTTATATTATTCTTCATCTTGAATAAAAATTTTGTTAGAAGAAACAATTTGTTAAAGATTTTTCGACGATTTTAAATGTTTAAAAAGTAAAATTCTAGAAAAATTATTGTTAATGGGAAATTAAGTTAATTTAATTTATTCAAACTAATAATCAATATACACAGAAAAGATTAATGTAGGATCAATTAATATAGAAATAATTTAACTTTTTTCCGTTATGATTTTGCTTCATTGATTAAAAATGTTAATTTAACATTGTTTCTCAGTAAAAACTAATGAAATTTTACTATTTAAAAGTAATTTTAAAAATGTTTTGTTGTATAATTTTATATATTTATATCGAAAGATTCAAATATGTACAATGTTCAACGTTGATTTTGCTTCATGTTTTTATACCCTACACTACCGAAAGTGGTTGGCGTTTGTGCCATTGTTTGTAACATGCAGAAAAGTTGTGTTACACCGTTCAAGTATACCGTTCGACTCAGAATCACTCTCTGAGTCGATTTAACGATGCCACCCACACAAATTCATTTCAAAGTTCATAATTTAACATAAATCTTAGTGCTATAATAATGTACGGCACACGTAAGAATAAATCAGAATGAAAGAATAAGTAAATATCATTTTGAACCGACGATGTGATGTTCTATAATTTTTTTAAATATTTAAGAAGAAAAAATCAATAATTCGAATTCAAAGGAATTAAAAATTTAGTAGGAATTTCCCAATTTTCAAAAATAGAAACAAATCTAAAATATAATAATTCTAATAATTGTATATTTCGCTATGCCAGACCTTCAATTCATTCCACCACAACTGCATGTGAAGATAATACGTCAGGTTTCGTTCATACACACACGTACATACACTCACATACGTATACAATATATAAAAGTTTTTCTTAAATACAATACAGGAGCACTTAATACGTCATAAAGTTTGTTAAATTTTTGTCCATAAGTTACTTCTACTGAACCGATTTGGATAATTTTAAAATGGTAGTGAACTTTACATTATCGCAAAATTTTCTATTAATTTTACGATTTATAATCGATAATTTTACGAAAGTTCTGCATTTTAATTAGGAGGTTTCCCCAGATTTTGGTCTATATCTTCTTATATACTCAACTTCTCGTGAATTTTCTTCATATTTTTATTTTTTCATATATTGAAAATAACTACAAATTCAAAATTAAAATTGAATTTTCAAATTTTTAAAGAATTCAATATTGAAATTTTTCAATTTTAGCTATTGTTTTTATTATTTCAAATAAAATGAAATATTTAAAGAAGTCATTTATAAAGAATATTTTTAAGATTTTGAAAATTCAAAAAGTTCAATTAAGAATTAAAATTTAACTTATGGGAAAAGTTTGCAATTTTGTAAGAGATCAATCGAATATTAACAAGTAAGAATACTATATTCGGCTTTACCGAACCTTCAATACCCTTCACTGCATTGTGTGTAAAGAAATACGTTATTTATCGTACATACACACTCACATGAACTCACAGACGTAAGCATTATATACATGTTTAAGTAATAAAATTTGTTGGAATTCGAGCGTGCTAACAACAGAGAGACGGACATAAATATTAATAAATCGACTCAGATTTTGATTTGATGCAAGAACATATATACATTATGGAGTCTGCAGTGATTTTTTTCTTATACAAGGAATGATAAAGTTAATATACCCTCTCTACCACTTGTGGTTGAGGGTAAAAAAGTAAATAAACGAAAAAAACAAAGAATTCGAAGTTAAAATTGAACTTCCAAATCGTAAAAGACAGATTTAATAAAGATTTTCGAATTTTTAATCTAAATAATTAATTATTTATTTATGAGATTTAAAAATTTAAAAAGTTTTAATAAATTATAAAAAATTATTGTAATTTCAATTAAAAAATTCAATAATTGAAAACATCAAGAAAATATTTAAAAAATAATTGAAAAAAAACTCAAATCAATCAATATGTTCAAAAATTTTATTTTAAATGAATAAAAAATAATATTTGTTTGTTGTTTTAAATTTAAAAAATTAAAATTAAATAAATCATTTTGAAAAAGTTCATTGAAAAAATGTTTCGCATTTTTAAATTTTGGAAATAAATTTCCATAATTTTTAAAATTTAACAAAATTTCAAAAAATTGTTAAGTTTCAGAATTAAATATAAAAAAATATATGAAAATATACATAATGAAAATTGGAAATTTTAAAAAATAAATGCTGCTTTAATATTATTTAAAAAATCACATTCTTCGTCTTCGCTTAGGAATGACTTATAAATCAATAAAAAATCTTACACTCTTTTTTGATCTAATTTCATCTTCAAATATGGTACAAAAATTTAATAAAAAACTAAGATGATTTTTCAATATTAATTGATTATGTCGAAATTTAAATGTATATCATTAAAAGGTAAGGCTTTTTTTGCACGAAATCAAGTCTCAAAAAATATTCAGCTTGTGGTGTGATATTTCTGTTAAATAAAAAATATTTTTTAGAAATTGTAAGATTCATTCTTTTGTGTACGAAGTATTTAGAAAAATCCTCTTATTCAAGTTTTAAATTGTACTCCCGTCATTAAATGACCTTAAGAAATGTTTCTCAAAAATTTTACAATTGTTAAAATAAAAAAGTTCGTCTCCCCTTTATTTTATCAATTCCTTTTCTTTTGGGTAATAATCTGCAATTTACCTTTTATTTGAATTATCTCCAATAAAAATTGTATGCATAACAATTGTCATCATCAAAGACAAAATCAATTTCGAACAAATTTAAATTTTTACAACAAAAAAGAAACAAAATCATTCTTATTTTTTATATAAACTTGTATAACAATGTCGCTACTTACAAGGATACATTGTCCTGCGATGCATAAAATTTAACAACCAGACCATATAAAAAATCCCACTAACAAACACACAAATACACTCACATATACACAAATACTGATTATTAAAACAAAAAGGTATTGAATTTCAAGCAGCTGTGTGGAATCGCTTACTTGGGTTTGACTGAAATTGAGTAGAGTGTTTTGGTGTGGGTTTTTTTTCTGACTACAATTCCCCCAACCACCAACTTTTTCTCTTTAAACAAATAATAGACTTGAGTTTTATTCTCCACTATTTTCTTAGAGTTTGTCCATTTGAAATAAAAGACGTACAAAAGATGAAAAAAATAACAACAGAATAAAATAACTAAAATAAAAAATATATTTGGAATGGAGAAAACGACATCATCATCAAAAGGGCAGTAAAAATCAGTAACACAAATCCCAAAGTGCGGGCTAAAATAAAAGTTTATGCAAATGTTGTTAAAATAAAACAAAGTGAATAAAATTAAATAAAACAAGTTGCAGAAATAACACACATACAAACATTCACTTATACTCTCACTCACATACCTACAAATTTATCGAAATTATTTCAAATGTATTCAAATAAAAAGGAATACGAATCGTTTCTATTAAAGAAACAAGTAAGAATGCTTTATTCGGCTACACCGAATCATTAATATGCTCCACCTCAAAAGCGTGCAAGTAAATATATGAGACAAAAGATAAGTTATATTTTTGGTTATCACTTTTTCTACTGAACCGATTTTCATAAATTTTTTAATGATAAAAACGATAAAAAAATCATAATTTTTTGTCAATTTCTAATTAACAATTTTGCGAAAATTATTCGCTGGAACTTAGAGGTTGTCTCAGACATCGGTTTTTGCCTTCTGACATACTAAACCAATTGTGCTTATTTTAAATAGAAAACTATATGGGACTATAATAAATACTAAGGCCAAATTTCTTGAGCTTTAACAACAAGACGGGCAGACAGATTGACAGACATAGGTAAATCGACTCAGATTTTTCTCTGATGCATGAATATATATTCTTTATGGGTTTTGGGGGGACATTTGAAATAATTCATCATAACCAATTTCAATAGAAATACTACTTTCCAAATTTCATTAAGCTTTAAAAGGACAACCAGCGGACAGACATGATTAAATCGAATCAGGAAGTGATTCTGAGTCGAATGGTATACATAAAAGTGGTGGAAGCACTACTCTTTCTGACCATTACAAACATCTACCCAAACGCATAATACATCAACCAACTACGGTAGTGTAGGGTATAAAAAACTCAAGGTCTGCTGGGAAATTCAATTGAAATACCTGATAAATATAGAAAAAATAAATACAAAAACAAAGAAAAGTTTTATTTTACTTTAAACTTTGTTTGAATCGTTAAAGAAAAATTATGCGACAAAAATATAAAAATCCATAAAATTTGTAACAAATTTGTTTCTTAAACTTTAAGTTTAGGAAAAACTTCTTTCGAATAGTGGGAACAATTTCAGGTGTCATTTTTTCTATTTTCATTTAACATTCTGCATTAAAACAAAAGACAGGAAAAACTTTAAAAATATTTCCGTATCAAAAAAATTAACATAAAAACTTTTTATGATTTTATTGCAATTTCTTTTATATTTTAAATAAAATTCTATGTTCTTTAAAAAAAGGAACAAAATGTACGAAATGTTTTATTATTATTTTTTTCTACATTAAATAATTTTAGCTTCAACGGAAATCATGACGGACATGTTTCGTATTCGTAGCGGAAATGTGTTTAAAAGTTAACAGGAGCTTAATGGTCATACTAATAAAGTTTTTCATATACTCTTATATACATTTGTTGTGAGAGAGAATATGTAGGATATTTTAATTAATTTAAAACTTCCGTTTGGACAAAACTCATTATTATAAAAAAAATTATGAGAGAAATTTAGACAAAAAATGGAACGAACATTTTTATGTTTTAAAATAATTATAAAACTAATGGAATAAAATATTTATTTAACATTTTGCAAAGTATTTGATTTTTTGTAGAAATTATATTAAATTGTCGTTTCTCTATGCTATGCCGGATGAAATAATAGTGAAGGAAAGTAGATCACTTAAATTCGAATTCTTTCTTTATTTGCTAAGATTTCCTTCTGGTAGACACTCATGCAGAAAAACTAATTCAAAAGTCATTTATTTAAAAAGAGAGAAAGTTTTTATAATAATCAATTTTAATCTTTAAGAAGTATTAATTTTTAGTACACTTTTAAAAAAATTGTTTCTTTGGTATTTCTTCAAAAAATGTCGAATTAAGAATTCTTTTAGATTTTTCAATAAATTTTCATTAATAATAATTCTTTTCCTTTTACCTTCGCACGGTGTTGCAAATCAATTTTTTTATTCTATAAATTTTAAACCTTAAAAATTACGTAAAAAATAAGTTAATTTGTCTTGAGAAAATCTGGTTAAGGTCGAATTTTCAGCTAAGGATAAACTTCTTACCCCAAACTGTAACATGTAAGAATACGAGTTATAGTTTGTGTATGTTTAAAGTATAAATAGTGTAATGCAGTAATGCCAACCGAAACTACCACACATTTGTCATTAAATTAGTGAAGCAGGAATTGTTAATTTTGGTCATCACTGCTGTTCTGATCTTATACACATACTCACTAATAACAAAAAAACTATTTAAATATATTAAATATACAAAAATAAATAAAAATTAAAAATTCATTTGTAGGTAAATTGGGGGTCCAAAATTTTTAAATATTTTTAACTATCATTTTTATCTACTTCACGATTCATGGAATAGTGATTAGATAAATTTAACTATAAATTATAGTTAAACTTTATTTAAATCTAATAACCAGTATTTTTTGACTTAATTTCGAGGTTGTCTTAGATATCGGTATTAAATATCTTTTTTAACTGGACCGATTTTGCTGGTTTAATAGCAAACTGAATACGTGAGAATATTTCCAACAGACAGACAAACAAAATATACTTACATATATTTTTTGAAAACAAAATTTTTCCTTAAAACGATGCTATCAAAAATCATGATTTTTTTCTTTTTCAGAAATAGTGTTGTTGTTGTAAAAGCTCGGCTGTATCCGATAATTCTTTTTTGGGGAAAAAACTTTGGACAAAGTACGATTCGGATCGTTCTGGAACGGAGATCCAATTATCGTGGGAACGTCATAAATGGTGTCACGACAACAGTTTAATTAAGAAAAGATAAAAAAAAATTAAAATGGGAAAAACGATTAGAATGGGACTACACAATTATTATTTATCGAATCAACCCCAATTTTTTAGTACAAATTTAAGGTCTAAATTAAAGAATTACGATACATAGTTCATATCTGAAAAAATTGTTCAGTTAGGATAAACCAGTCTGTCAGTGACATAAATCCTTCATATATTATTAAATATTAATAAAAAAAGAACTCTGAAATTTTATAAAAAGTTATAAAGAACTTTAGAACAATATTTATTTTATCTTGCTCTTTAAATGTAAATTTTTTCAACTTATTACTTTTATTTACTAACGAATTATGAACAAATTTCTTAAAATTTTCCCTCAACAAAATGTTTTACATTAAAAATTTATTTTGACCATTATCAACACAATTTCTTAATATTTTATTACAAGTTTTAAAGAGCTCCTTCAGAGATTTCAATAGCTTGTACTGACTTATTGCTAAAGACAGCACAACCACACCTTCTAAGATTGAAAAATTACAAAAAAATACTATTTAAACAACACAGATTCCTCATTCTAGCGCACTCTATGATGTAACTGAAACCCACAAAATAAAAAAATAAATGAAAAAAAAACTGAAAAGAACCACAACAGGGGGAAACAAAACCTAAACTTAAGTACGCGACATTTAATTTAATTTCGTGCTTCTTGATTTCTTCATTTTTAAACAAATACTCACACATACAGAATAACTAATATAAAAAACAGAATACTGATTCTAAGGACCTTGTTAAGAATGCCACTAACAGTAAGAAAATACATCAGGACTATTTTATTTACGTTTCGAGAGCAAAAGGTAGAAGATGCCAGTGAGATGGTATGAAATATGTTGGAAGTAATAGATACAGATGATAACAAAAATTGTCGCGAAGATGATGATGATTCTATTAGTAATAACAAATACTTATATAACTGTGTTAGTTTATGTATCTGTGTTTATTACCTTTTTCCATGGTGTTGGTTTTCATTTGTAATTTAAATACTTGTACACCGTCAGTGATGTTGTTGTTCATTCGTTGGTGCCCACTCAAAAATTATAAATCACAGTGTTTTCTTGCGTGAATTGTTTGCTAGTGGAATTAATGCATTTTTAAGACGACCAATAGTCCAAGAGACTTTACCGTAGTGAGTACAAATACAGGAAGGAAACTTAGGAAAAAAAGCAATATGTTTTATTAAAAGACTTTATGTTTTCCTTTTTATTTCTTCTTGTATATTTTATTAGTCTATAATTTATTTTGTAGTTTGTTTTTCTTTATTTCAAATTCACTTGATTGTTTTTGACTTGCAAACTTAACAGGGGGATTTTAAAAATTAATTAATATTTAAACTGTCTAGTCCTGTCCTAAAAAGGAACAATGTGGTATTTGTTTTGAAGGATTTGTAGTCAGGTTTGTAGTATATTAAGTTAGCAATATGTATCTCTAAAATTTGCAAATTTCTGTTATTGAAATTTTGGTTTGTTTTTCCCCAGATTGAAAAGTTATTGACTTTTTCCGAAAATAGACCAAAAATATTTTTATATGAAATAAAACTATTTTAATTTTATTTTTTTGCGTTTTCAAAAATTAGAATTTTTGGATTTTGGTCTATAGAGTCCGAATATACTAGAAGTATGCGTTGGGAGCTCTTTGTAATGTGGACCATTACCTCTTCATGAATCGGGATTTCTTTTAATGGACAAGTTTCCCTTTTCATTGGACACAGTTTCACGGTAGACCCTTAATAATATTGAATAATTTCAGTACATTTTTTTTAAATTTTTGACTTTAAACATAACAACTAACATGTTTTTCATAGTTAACATGATAAAAAAGAACAATTAAATAATACTTGTTTTATGGTTTTAGTGAAAAACGTGTGTTAAGAATTTTTCAATCCAAGTCAATATTAGGGATTTTAAAACAACATATTGTTTTAAGATTTTGACTTTGGTATTTCGGATCATATAGGTAAGTTTAAAAAATTGGCCGAATTCGAAAAGACACGGATTTAGCCCTTCAGTGTTTTTGGATACAAAATTTAAATTTTGACTTTCTTTTTAAAGAAAACTTTTAGTCAAATATAAATTTCATATATGTATTAAAGAAAAAGTGTACTCTAGCTGAAAATAAATGTAGACCAAATCATTTTTTTGTTAATTTTTAAATAATTTTGTTTCTTTTGATTGCGCTGAGTAGTCATATTGACAATATTTATTTGTTTCCTTAATATTTTTTTTTTTAATAAAAGATAAGTAAATATCATGAGTAAGAAATATTTTAAAACGTTTTTTAAAAAATGTATTGCCCCATTTTTCTCTCCTGTAACTCATGAATTCCCCATGAAGTATATGTTACACTATCATTTTATTAAATTCCATGCAAATCCAAATTTCGGTCATTTAAACATATTTCTTAACATACTACTTCCAATATATTTTTGGTTATTTATTAACAATATTTTTATTGCTGCAACTAAATTATTTTAAAAATAAAATAAAATCAACAATTGTGATGTTGGTGAGAACAATAAATGTGAGCCACGAAAATAGTAATATTACGACGAAAATATTGTAAGTATGACTTTTCTCTGCTTGTAAATAACATAAATCGTAAAAAATCAAATCTCTAGGTTGCTATAGCGGAAGTGGGTATAAATGGTGAAAGAGATCAATTGTAATGGTGTCTAATAATTTCTTTAACATCCCATTAACTTTATATCCTTATGTCAAATTAAAATCTGCGTGAATAAAGCATGGTCCGTCCATCTGCTTTTGGCATACTCACTTCTATACTTATGGGAGAATATAAAAGACACTTTATTTACCTCTCAGGACAAGCTCATGTTAAAATTACAAGTCGGCATCTAAGTAAAAAAAGTAGTTGTACTTTGCGATCGCCTTACGATTTCATTACTATAACTATAGTAAAGTTATTTTAATGGAAATGTATTTTCTCTACATATCCTGGAATCAAGGACGGAATTTTTTAACAATTTTTTAATTAGATAACTGGTATAAAAGTGACGTCCAATTAAAATGTAAGTTGTTTTGAAATTTTGTCAAAAATTCAATTGTGAATTGCGATAAAATTTAAACGGTAGAGAATCAAATTAAAAAGTCCATTTTTCATTCTAAAATTTTTGAAAAATGTCTGTAAAAAAGATTAAGCGAAAACAAATTTACTTTATTACGTCTACGTAAACAAATTTTTTCAATTATATAAATTACACGTTATTTAACAACACGTTCAAATTATTTAAACATTCAACACTTAATTTGCAATTTCCTTAAATACTTTATTTTATATTCCTTTAACAAAATAATGAGAGTTAACTTAATTTTACCTTTTTTCATTTCCCTCTAACATTTTTTCAGGTTATGATACCGATACAAGCAATCAACAAAAAAAAGGAACCCTCCTCAAATATTCATCTGGAAAAAGGGAAAAGAATAAAAATTGTCGAGATAATCACTTTATATTCAACATTTAATAGATTATGTGGCTTACAACACATTCAACATAATCATAGTCATTCAACATAAAACAGCAGCAGAAGCAGAAGCACATAACCAACATTTAGTATGTTAAACCTTAGATTTTGGATTACCTTGCACCTACACACTACTCACTAGCACTCCACATCTACCTCCACTCGACTCCTGCTGATAATAACATTTTGCAGTTTGAAAAAAGTGCTAGATAAACTTTTAGCCCGGATGGAATTTTACATACTTCCAATTTATAAAGTCCTTGTGCTACTTCAGAGTATCATAATAATGTTCTTTGCAACTGATTGTTTGTTACTGATACTTGAGCGATATGTGTGTTTGTGCTGTTACTGCTAGCTGATGGTGTCAGAGAAAAGATGATGTCATGTTTGTTGGTTAGATGGTTTTGTGGAATGCTTCAGAAACGAATTCACTTTAATCTTTAAAAATGTTTATTTGTAAGTGTGTTTGAATGCTTGATTCTAGTTATGTGTGGTGGCTCATTGTCTAACACCGTGTACGTGATATGAAATTTAATGTTTCAATTAGAGGTAAAAGTTAAGTACACACACTAACCATACACACTCTTATTAACGTAGATATTAAATCTAAAGTGTTCCTTCAACGGAGAAAAAAATACGCAAATTCATTTGGAGTCATTTTTGAGGATGTTGCAGACTTTTGTTGGTAAGTTTTTTTCTACATTTTACTTGTATTTTTTTGCAACTAGTTGTTGGTATTATTATCTAGTAAAACTAAAGTGTCGTACCTATGTCAGCACTTATCAGGGGATCAGCTAAGCTTTTTCCTATATATATGTACATAATTTTTTTGTATTATCATCCTGTTTTTGTTAGTATAGTTCCTCAATAATTTCTACATAAATATTGGAGTTGGAGGGAGGTGTTCATTCAATGGAAAACGTGTTATATGAACTTTTATGGAGTTTGTGGTTAAATGTGTTGGTTAATTCTAAAGTGCTTGGTAAATTTTTACTTAATGTTATTTTTAAGTGGATATATTTATTTTTAGTGAACAATGAGGAAACAGTGGGCTAATGGAAAAACATAAAAAAGCTGGTCTACTCGTAGAAATTCATCCAGATCCGCTTGGTTTTGTTTTTTATAACATTTGCAGACTCTACTTTCTTAATTGAGATTTTTGCAATTAATTTTATTATGTACAATAACTAAAGGATTTACAAACTAATTGATATAATATCTTTCAAGATATTTTAAACATACTTCCTTTCAAAATATTTTTTCTTCAATGTGAAATTTAATTTATCATGTAAAAGCTGCATTAATATATATTTTTTTAATTTTCAAAATTGAACATAAAACATTTTTGAAAAGACGTATATGGTTCAAATGAATATTTAATATCCATATCGGATACATAACCTCCCAAATTTAATATTTCATAATAATTTCAATAAAAATTGCAATTATTAATAAAATTTAAATTTTAATACAAAATGAAATTATAAATAAAAAATCTATTTTCAATAAAAAATTTAGTTTTCTCTGAAAAATTTTTATAAAACTTAATTTAAATTAATTTAACTTAATGAATTTAAAATTCCTTTCCGGAATGTTATTTGAACGGGAGTCACCTTGCAAATTTTAATTCTAAAATTTCTGCTTTCAGTAACATACTTATTTCTCATAATTTTCACATTTTTGAGGTGAATTTAGGAAGTACGGTTTGCAGGAGGGTTATACAAAATTATTGACCAATTTGGTACAGCTTCTTCTATATAAATCGCAATATATGTATGAGAGCTGCTGCTATTTGTAAACCGATCTTCTTGAAATTTTTCATATATATTTGAAACAAAATTTCTATGCCAAATTTATTTAAAATATTTTCTATGAGTTTTACATTCTGATATGTCATTTTTATGGGCGTAAATAGGGCTTTACCTTGCCAAGTATTTTTGGAATAAGTTTTAAAATTCTGACCTAGTGATTACCCACAGCGCTGAAATTACAGCCAGATAGACAAGCAGACAAATGGGCAGACATAGTTAAATCGACTCAGAAAGTGATTTTGAGCCGATTGATAACTAAGGTCTATCTATTATTCAATCTTTGTTTCTCTTTCAATTGACATCTTTTCCAATTTTTCTTAGAATTAAAGTAATACCTTTTTCTCTTCCTTAACCCACTGTATAATTTTTCCATATATATTTGTTATTTGAAAAAAGGTATGTACATTTTGGAAAAGTGTTTTAATGTAATCCCTTAACTAAATCTCTCTATATCAAGCACTTTTTAGTTAATTTGTTTGTACAAGAAAAACTTTTTCCAACTTATTCAAAATCAAACTAAATTTCATTTTATGAAAATTTCTCATACAAAAACTCATCATCTTTTTAATCATCTCGAAAGAATAAAAGAAACTTTATGTTAAATTTTAACATAAAATCAATGTAACTTTAATTTATGTACTCGTTGAAAAGATATTAATCATAAAAATGTTTATTTTATGGTTTTTTTTTGTTCATTTTCGTACTTGAGGAAAATGTGGAAGACATTTGTATAAAAGTGAAATGAAATTTTCTTTGTTTTATGATGAAAATTCATACAATTATATTAACCTTCTTCCAACAATGTGGCAAATTACGTCTAAAGGTATGTTAAGAAAAAGCCAGAAAAATGTAAAGTACATGAGAGGTAAAGGGGAAACACACACACTAAGACAGGCAAGACAGACAGAAACAGACAGTTAAATATACAGGCAGTCACTCAAAATGATTGATGAACTTTTTTTGTAATACACAAACGACTTTATATGTATTTAATACAAAAGCATGCATGTATGTGTTAGTTTTTGTATGTGTACAAATACCCATAACAATCAGTCATATGTTAGGGATTTAAGCAGAAAATAATGTTCTATTATTAAAAAAGCTAAAATTAAACGTAACTTGTCATCTAATACTTGTGTATAAACTGTTTTTATACAAATTCACATAAATAAACAATTTAAATCCTTTTTGGAGATAAATAGTTTAAAGCTCTTTTTATTTTTTCCTGACCATTTTATTTGTTTAACTTTTTTTGTTATCAATTTTTTAACATGGATGATTTTTATTGTTAAACAAAACGGCTGTTTTTATTGAAAAAAGAAGAATTTAAAAAAGTTTTTAAATATTTGTTTTCATAAAAACCCTTAACTCTGTTCAGGACACGTTGATTTTTCTAAAAAAAAAGTATCATGCGACATTGAGCGAAAACGAACTTTAATTATACTATTTTTTAAATTATAGAGTATTTAAATTTTTATTCCAAAAATTATAAAAAGTATTACTTTAAACTAAAATCTTAATATTTATAGGGTAATAGACGATACCCTACACCACCATAGGTATTTTGGGTATAATGCCTATGTATTAAATCTAAGTCTATTCAACGATGTTCGTCCGTACCCATATGTCATAATTTTGACCTAAAGACGGTGCATACTGAATATGGAGATGGTTGGTTCATTATTAAAATTAATACCTATATAAATGTCCCTTCCGGAATGGGGTTTTAAGCTCATAAAAATATTTAACCTAAAACTATTTTAACGAAATTTGCCACAAATAATTCGTATAATATTTTATAACAAATTATACGATAATCAGTCCATTATATCTCATAGATCCCATTCAACCCTTCTTCCAAATATAACCTGGAAAGGCCTAAATCTTACAAATAATTATTCTAATTATATTTGATACAATTAATTATATTTGATACAATTAAGATTGATACAATTAAGATACATATAAAACCAGTTTATATACAAAATATTTCTAGGGTCGATCTATACATTCACATAAATGTTGGTGGCACAGAAACCAAATATTATGACGGTCGTTCGTTAGTTTTTTAACTATAATTTATGTTACATAATCGGGTTTGATCGACTATAACATTTTTACATGTTAAAAGTTAAAATTTTGAAATATTGCAGCAATGACAGATTAAATCCATTTTGTTCAATAATGATTTAATTTTCTAGAAATTATATAAAAACAATTTAGTTTATTTTTAAACGTTATTAAATCAAAACCAATTAGATCCAAAACACAAAATTAATCTAGTAAAAGATAAAATTATATTTTTTCATAGATTTTGGAACAAAAAAATTAATCATGAATAAGGTTTATTTAATTTTATTATTTTATTCTATTTTGCTTTCTTGAAAAAATAATTTTTTGCCAAAAACGCGGTATTTAGGCAATTTTTAATCTTCCTAACTTTAAATATAGAATTCTTATAGCTTGTTTTAATCGAAAGTGCTGTATTGACCTAATTTAAACAATTGATAACAGATTATCAATTTATTTGCGATTTTACACGTGATTTTAGGTTAATTTTTTATCGATTAGATGTTTTTAATTTATGAAAACATGAAAACATAATAAAATTTTATTTTCATAAAACACAGTAACAACATCTAAACTTTAAAAGAAAAAATCATATATACAGGATATAATGATAATAAACTTATTATTCCTAGATTTAGAAACGTTTTTCTCTTTTTGTATAAATTACCGCATATTAAGCTTAATCTGAAGAAATAGAATTTTACAAATTATATCTATCAAAATTCGAATTGTCCAGAAATTAGTTCCATCGATTTTAGTACATCGCACGCACTCAAATTGAAACCTCCGGTTCTAATTTCTAGACACTTTCATTCTTCATAATTGATCTTTAACTCACTGAAAATTTAAAAGGTGGAATTTGAAATTAATAGTTATATGTAGTTTCTTTTATACCATTTCTGTCAGTTGAAACATTAAGGTCTTTTGGTAGAAATTATGCCGAAGAATTGACAAAATAAATGAAATCTTCTTCCAGAACATTGTGGTTTTTAATTTCGGAGTGTTTACTGAGAAAACGTAAATAAACACTTTTGTAGTAAGATAGAAATATCATTTTATAACGCATCATCTCTTTAACAAACTATTCCCCCATAACCCCTTTTGTAGGGTATCAAAATCCTAATATTCGCACATACATAAATCTTATTGTATTGGGTACCTTCATAATAGTCCTGATGATGGTGATGACAAAACAGCAAAAAAAGTGAACATTCAGCAAATATTTATCATCATATGTGAACAATAACCATACAAAAACACGGTTAAATATGAGACTAAAAAAAAAGCAGAAGAAAAAAGAAATAATCATACAAAAGCAATTCATACATTCATTCATCTATTCATTCATAAATACTGTTATGAAAACCTACATATGATTATTGATGTGTGGTTTCAGATTGTCCTTTTTTCTTTTTGCTGTTGATGTTGTTTTGCCCTTCTATTGTTTCGATCTTAGATGATTTATTTTGAAAACATGAAAACATAATAAAATTTTATTTTCATAAAACACAGTAACAACTTCTAAACTTTAAAAGAAAAAATCATAAATACAGGATATAATGATAATAAACTTATTATTCCTAGATTTAGAAACGTTTTTCTCTTTTTGTATAAATTACCGCATATTAAGCTGAATCTGAAAAAATAGAATTTTACAAATTATATCTATCAAAATTCGAATTGTCCAGAAATTAGTTCCATCGATTTTAGTACATCGCACGCACTTAAATTGAAACCTCCGGTTCTAATTTCTAGACACTTTCATTCTTCATAATTGACCTTTAACTCACTGAAAATTTAAAACGGTGGAATTTGAAATTAATAGTTATATGTATGTGTTCTTTTATACCATTTCTGTCAGTTGAAACATTAAGGTCTTTTGGTAGAAATTATGCCGAAGAATTAGACAAAATAAATGAAATCTTCTTCCAGAACATTGTGGTTTTTAATTTCGGAGTGTTTACTGAGAAAACGTAAATAAACACTTTTGTAGTAAGATAGAAATATCATTTTATAACGCATCATCTCTTTTAACAAACTTATTCCCCCATAACCCCTTTTGTAGGGTATCAAAATCCTAATATTCGCACATACATAAATCTTATTGTATTGGGTACCTTCATAATAGTCCTGATGATGGTGATGACAAAACAGCAAAAAAAGTGAACATTCAGCAAATATTATCATCATATGTGAACAATAACCATACAAAAACACACGGTTAAATATGAGACTAAAAAAAGAGCAGAAGAAAAAAGAAATAATCATACAAAAGCAATTCATACATTCATTCATCTATTCATTCATAAATACTGTTATGAAAACCTACATATGAGCCACTATTGATGTGTGGTTTCAGATTGTCCTTTTTTTCTTTTTTGCTGTTGATGTTGTTGTTGCCCTTCTATTGTTTGGCAGCTTAGAAATCTGTCAGTAACATAAACACTCATGTGGCGTTTGATTTTTTCATATATAAATTTATTCTAAAATCATACATTTTATTTATTTTCAAAAGAAAAGATAAACAATATTTGTGATATTTATATTTATTTAGACTTTAGGATTTATGTGCAGGAATATTATTTTATTGTTGTAATATGAAAAATGTCCCGAAAAAATACCTGTGACCTGAAACTCTTTTGCAATTTATGTCATTATTTTAGAAAAACTTTGTATTTTAAAGCCGTTTTAAAGCGAAAATATTTATAATAAAAAAGGTTTGTTGTTAAAATCCACATTAAAGTGGATTTTAAAGTTTAAATAAAAAATTGAATTAGGGCAAAATTGGCTTTTTAGTAGCTCGAAATCGAAATTTTGGCACAAATAATTATCACTTTTGAAAAAACTTGAATATAGGTTTTAATCTAAAGCATTTTATGTAATTAATATTGCGTTTTCCATCAAATAAGTCCCAATCTGTGACCACTTCTTTAAAAATAAAAAAATCGAAATTTAAATTTAAAAATTTAGTAAAAAAAAAAAAACATTTTACTCCGAAAGAGGCTTCATTTTTGATTACTTTTGGAAAAATCAAATATCGAATATTAAGATTCAGTAAATATTTCTTTCAGTCAAAAAAAAAAAAAAAAAAAAAAATAATAATAATAATAATTTAAAAAACTATAAATCAAAAAATATAAATCAATAAACATTTTTTCTCAGTAAATAAGTATTTCCGCACAATTATTTTTAAATCGAAATTTAAAAAATTGAAAAGATAAAAACGTCTATAATATAGACAAACACATGTTAAACTTAATAAATAAGCGTAATCTGTGATCACTTTTAAATTCAAAAACCGAAGTTAAAATAAATCTTCTATGTAAACCGAAAGTGAAAAAGTTCCATGACTCGGTAAATACCAAGTTTTAAGTGAAATAAACTTTGTCTGTGAACATCTTACATAAATTACAGTTCAAAATAATTGTTGTCCATATTTTTATGAATTTCTTCCACCTAAATAAGCTTAATCTGTGATCACTTTAAAAGTTTAATTTTCTGCATGATATACATTTTGATACGTTTATAACTCCGTAAATATGACTTTTATGGATGTTTGCTAAGAATCTCTTCAATTTGCTTGTAAAACTCTTAAATATGGACAATTATTTTTCTAACTGACTTAAATGTATATGATTTTGCAAATATAGTTCTGGAATTGGGGTCAATATCTTTTATTGAAAATTGCTTCAATTATATTTCTCATTGCCTTTGTACGTAAATAATGAAACAAATACCGGTCCATTTTTGGTTATAACTATTGTATAAGGTCTCCTTGCGGAATAATGTTTTAAAGTTATAAAACATTTAAATTTAGGCCAAAATATTTCTCCAAAAATAAACTTAATCTGCGATAAAAATCAAAATTTAAATCTAGAAAAGGAGCTTAATATGTGATTTTTTAAAGCAGAAATTGAATTAATTTTTTTTTAATTCAATTTTGTGCTTTAAAAAATCACATAGGGACACATTGGTTTTAACTCCCATTAAGGTCCCCTTGATTTATAGAGGTTTTTAAAGTTATGAGACAATTAGATTTATACAAATTCCTTTTTTTTCAAATTAAACTTAATCTGTGATCAAAAATCAAAACTTAAATCTTGCAACGTCTAAGAATATATAAATACTGCGTTTAAGAAGCTTATAATTTGATATATTTTTTAATAAAAAATGAAGAAAGAGGCAAAAATCTCAAAAATATCGTTTATAGCTCCCATACAAGGCCCTCTTCCAAAATAGGGGTTTAAAATTTGAAAATAATTAAATTTAGAACCAATATAATCTTCCGAAAATAAAATAAAAAATTTAAGTTCAAGCTAAATTCGCAAATTTATCTTATTCTTTACTTAATATTCAAAATTTTCCACGTAAAACATAATTAAAATTTCATTACCTTTTACAAATATCTATAATTTTAGCTTTTGTGGAGTAAAGATACTGTGATTCATAATCATTTATATTCCGCAACATTCAATTTGTTTTAATCCTCTTTTTTCGCTTTAGGTATCTTGCAACATATATTAACAATCCAACATCTCTATAATTATTGCAAAAGAACAAAAACAACTACAACGATAACAACTGAACATCTGATGTCATATTAAGTGAGCAGAGATTTATTTACATGACAAGTATTATGGAATTATTATCATCTTTATTATTTTTATTGCAACATTTTTCAAAGGTATGTAAAATAATACTCATAGTAGTTGTTGTTGTATATAAAATCATACTTTTTACAATTTATACTCTGGGGAACAATTTGATAAAAAAAGAAGATAAGAGCAAAAAAAGTAATTCGCGTTTTTTACAACAAACCGCAACAATAATGAAATCATCATTTTTGAAAGAATCAAACTGGCGCACAAACATAAATATTTATTTGCATGCAACATTTACATGTATATATGTGTAGCTGTGTACGTATGTCAAAAGACTCTCAAGTTGTTGTATTATGAGCATCCGAATAATGTTTTGTCAAATGTTTATTATTTGCAAACAAAAAATCCTTCTTTTTTGTTGTTTCTGTCACAAGTTGGCATGCAAAAAATTTCATATTCACTGTTTTTTTTTCATTTTTGAAACTTTGTGGTTGAAACGTAAAAAGAGGGTGTCAAAAGAAACTCCTTTATTTTGGAATAGCTATACTGCGTTCTAGTCCTTTAAAGTCTTTTAGAGGCGGGAGTAAGCAAATAAAGCAATTTGTATTCAAAATATGAAAACAACATTCTAAAAGATGTTTTGGTTGCTGTTGTTTTCGTTGTCAATACTTTTGGTTGTTTAAACTTCTATACGATTGAGTAGATTTTTTTCTCTAAGTTATAATTTTTGTCAAATTGTTAGTTGAAGCAGCAGTAAAAAAATATTAAAATAAAGGGACTCAACGAAAACAAATTTATAAAAATATTAGATGAGATTATTTTTTGTATTAAGGAAATTTGTTTGGCCAATGAGAATTGATATGAATACTACACTTGTGAAAGCTTTGAAGAAATTATAACATAAACAAGTACGAATACCATATTCAGATATAAAGACATACATACACTCACAAACGTATGCAATATATAAAAGATTTTCTTAAATATAACACTGGAACACTTAGTCATAAAATTAGCTGTATTTTTGGCTATAACTTTGTTTCTGTACTGTATCGATTTTGACAAGTTTTGGAATTGTAATGACATACTTAGGGGTTGCCTCAGATATCGATCCATATCTTTTAATATACTGAACAGATTTTGCTGGTTGTAAATAGGAAACTTCTCAGGACTATAGTAAATACTCAGGCCAAATTTCATTGAGCTTAATCAATTATTGTGGATGTGAGAGTACCAGACAAGCGGACGGACAAAGCTAATTTTTAATTTATTTTAAGCTAGAAAATATGTGTACACATAATGGGGTTTGTGGAGATTCCTTCTTAAATATGGAAGAACAATATTAATATACCCACCAGTTCTTATACCATTTAGTCATGATTTTTTATAAAACAAGAATTATGAAAAATTTATCCAAATTTTTTTTTTATAAAAATAATATTTTATTTAAATTTATCAACAATATTTTATTAAGAGCTTTCATCCAAAATATTCTATTAAATAACAATTTATACAACAATTTTCCATAAAACTAAAATTTATAAAAAATTTCATTAGAAGCAAGTTTATACAAAAATAAGAAATCTATTCAAAATCGAAGAAGGAAATTCATCAAGAAATTTCTACAAAATTGAAATTTCTATATAAAAGTTTCTACTATAGGAAATTTTATATGAAAGGAATATTTATCCAATTTGATTTTTTTTTTTTTTTTTTGTAAAAAAGAATTGTGTTAAAAATCTTTCTTTAAAAACAAAATTTTTCGATATTTTTACAAAAATAAAATTTTTATTAAAAGAAAATTCGTAAAAAAAATTATGAAAAGAAAATTCGTACAAAATTCCAAATTTTGTAGAAAACGAAAATTTCTACAAAACTTTTTATTAAAAGAAAATGTCTACAACATTTTCTAAAAAAGGAAAATTCGTAAAAATTTTTTTGTAAAACGAGAAGTTTTACAAAATTTGTCTATAAAACATAAATGAAAATTTGCTCAACATTTTCCTAAAATAAAATTTGCTTAAAATTTCCCCTCTAACAGAAAATTGGAAGAAAAATGTATTTATTGTACGAAATTCCTGAAAATTTATATCTGTTAAAATATGTCTTCTATTGATATTCTATATCTATCTACTATAGAGTGCAAATTAAATTATACAAACACTTGGTGGTAAATTTATATGTCAATTTTTTTGCTCTCTATTTTCTGAAGCATCCTTAGTGTCATTTAAAAATATAAATATGAAAAAATATGTAGTCACCGGTATACGAAAAAAAATACCAGGAATATTTTAGTGGTTGCGGTAGAAATTTTTCATATTTAACTCTCCATTGAAGGAAAATTGTCATTCAAAATATTTTTGGCATTTCTAGGAAATCTACGAACGTCATATATTCTTATGTACCTCTTACACAGCTATTGACAGTCATTTAGTTAAGTCAGTTAGTCTGTCCCTGTTTATTATATTCAACCAAAACTAAAATGACAAAAACAAAAACATGGAAAATTTTTAAAAAGAATGTTTTGGATTATAAAATTATATGCAAAATAATAACAACAACAATCTTCAATTTACCCACATACACACACATACACAAGTTATTTTGAAACTGGCGCCACTTTAAAGTCATCTACACTTCATTCATTACTTTTGTAATGACAATGACTTACATTTTGTCAACATTTCTTTGAGTTTTTCTATTTAAATTGAAAAACGAAAAATAAGGAAAAACTCATTTAATTTTTTTGTTGGTTTGTTTCTAACACATTCAAAGGCGTTTTTCTCTTTGGAAGATTATTTAAAGTTTGTGATGTTTTTCTATTTTAAATTATTTTGCAGCAATTTATATTTTAATTTGGCAAAATTTTCAGTCAAACTGCTTCCTAGAAAAAAGTTGTAATATTTTTCTATTTTTGATTTTTTTTAAATTATGAAAATCTAAAATCTAAGGAGTGAGATCGAAAAGTTCTTAACACAGGTATAAATTCCAAATTTGAACCCAAGTATTGTTTTATTTTTTTAACAAGTTATATATTGTTGATCTGATTAAGATGATTGAACAGAAAAAAGTGCCATATTGGTACTAAAAGTTCTAGCTAACGCAGATTTGAAAACATACAAGGCTAAAAATATTCCAAAAAGAACGCTGCTTAGTGGCCAAAAACAGAGCATAATGTTTGGATAATGTGATATTTTACCAAGGCAGGCATTTCTCCAGTCTGTCCGGACAATGGAGAAGTATTGGGCTTAAGGTGCCTTAAAGTGTGGTAGATCTTAAACGCAGATGAACTACCTGTTCGAGCAAAGTTACAGAAAGCTGTATGAAAAGGATTTCCAAAAAAAGTTCATAATTTCATGACTATTGATTAACTCTATAGAAATATTTTTTTAAATTATAATAATTTCAGTCAAATAACAAAATAAAAACTATTAGTTTTGTGGTTACGTTCTTATTAAAATATGTATGTGTGTGAAGAATTTTTCGATCTCACTCTTTTATTTAATAAATTTTAATCTCAAAGTATAAAAGTTTAAACTTTAAAAACGACAACAAATTTTTCGAACTTTAAGGATAAATATTGGAGATAAATAAATCTATTATATTTTATATATCACTCACATGCTGCAAGATAGTAGTAACTCAAAAATAATATTTTATTTGAAAAAGCATTTTAAGCTTTATTAAGTAATAAACAAAAAACAATGTATTTGGGATAAATCTGTCAAATAGGTGAATAGTTTGTTCAAAATTAGAGCTTTTCGAGTTATGACGATCTTGCAACAAATGGGCCATATAAGTTTTTTTATGAAAAGGCGCTGCATCTTGCGCTATTAATAACTTTATATTCTGTCTTATTTTTCCTCCTTTATTCCAAATACCAAATAAAACATTAATGTTACTTTAATTATTGGTTTTTAGGTATTGCGGTTTCAAGTACATGTTGTTTCCTTATATTCACATCAAATTACATCTTAAAATCATGTGTAAACTTTTCTTTTCTTCTTGTCTATTTGTTTGGTTTTGTATTATTCGAAAGGATTTTTTTGTATCTTTTTTTCACATTTTGCTGGCAAATGTACAACAACTTGTTGTGTGGTTAAACACAAAAATCTTTTAGTTTCTTTTCTTCGTCTTCAATTCTGTTCTGTTGCACTTTTCCTTCTACGAACATTTTAAATCGAAAGTTATTTGATGTGAATTTTCGTAATTGATAAGATGAAAAGAAGAAAATTGTTTCTTTGGTTTTGTTTTTGTGTTTATTAAGAAAAAGTTTTGTATTTAGTTATTTGTAATCAATTTAAAATTTGATCAATAGAAAAGCGGATAAATTTAGAAATATAAACAAAAAAAATGATTTCCATTTTGCTAAAATGAACTCAATTTTTTAATTTGTTTATTTACAAAATTCAACAGATAAATATGGGAAAATGGATTCTAAATTATTTTTTGTTTTTTATAAAAGTAAATTGTTAATAACATAAATCCCCTACATTATAGAAAACTAGTGATCACTTTATCGATTAGTAAACAAATTATTATTTCGCAAAATATCGAAAATTTAAAATCTTAAAAAAAACAGAAATACAAATAACAAATATTTGGGTTTTTTCTTAAACGAGTAGGGCGTTATAGTCGGTGAAGATCGATTATAAAATACCCTGCACCAAGGCACCGCACACTGAAAATATGATCCGACCCTCGTAAAATTTCATTTTATGATTTGTGCTTGTAAATGTGCTTGTTTAAAAGATGAATTTCTGACATGGGATATAGAAGATTATAAACCGATCATCGCCAAAATTTATACTATTTTTTTAGATATATCTGTTTTAAAGTTATCTTTGAAAGTGAGTGTGAATAGAAGCTACAATCATTTGTCAACCTAAATATACCATTTATATGTGGAATTATACCGAATTAAAAAATTAATGAAAATATCTTTATGTGTGTGACCGCATTTCGGGAATAGATTTCAAGGGGAGCTAACTTATTGTCCTCTTTTGGAATGCTTTAATATGTATGAAATTTAATCGATATATCTCATAAATACATTGACCGCCAGCAAGAAAGACTGACAGACGAACGGAAGACATCACATTTATTTCATATATTCCATTCATATGTTGTATGGGTTGTATGGTCCATAATTATAAAAAAATCTTTTATTATTTGCTACATGATTGCAAAATAATAATAATAATTGCGAAATGTTATTATTTTGTAATATTTTTTAATTACAATTGTTTTCTATAAGTAAATAATTGCAGTATCATTGTTTACCGCTAGTAGGGTGTTAATAGTTAAATAGAAAGCAACCTAACGGTAGATCTCTTTATGATTTATGTGTGTAAGAGTAATATTTTTAAACACGTTCGGTTGACTGTTGATTTGCATTTTTTGCGTAAACAAAACACAAAACAAAAGTAGGAGACAAAACACAAATGATTACATATGTTTATATATATACGTATATATGTATGTATTATGAGTGAGAGTTTTTGTTATTATAGTAAAAGAGAGATTACAATTAATACATCTGTAGTGACGTAATTAAATCAATGTTTATTATTTTTTGCTACTTTTGAAAAAAACCTCTTGTTATTTTGCTGATCGCCTGGTAATTATTATAATGTCGATATGTATAGACAAACGATTTATAATGAGTATGTATGTGTGTGTGAATGATGATGATGGCTAGTAAATAAAGTCTTGTAAATCTTTGTGATCGGTACCATTGAAAGCAAAAATTTTTTATTTGAAATAACTGAAATGAATATAAAAATTTATTAATTTTAATGTTGCTGATTATAAACGATTAAATCTTTCAATTGTTTAGCTGTTACTATTTGTAGAGTGTTTTCTTTAAAATATATAACGGTGTTTTTTAAATTTGTCATTTTTTTGTAACACTATTTGTTGTTGATCTGTTTTGTTTATTATTCTTATTTATGTGTTTTTTTAAGAGCTGCCTTTGTAATGATTATATTTTGCCTGTATTTAGTGAAAAAAATCTCCTTTTATTTTATATTGTGTCAAAAATATAATTAAAAAAAACTTTATATATTATAGATTTTTTAAATGAAATCACATATTCAGACTAGAAAAAAGTTATAAATTTAACAATCTGTTCTAGAAAATGAGATTTTTTTCCAGTAAAACTCAAATTTGAAAATAATTGATAGATTAGATTCTTATTATAAAATATGTATATTTTTTATTATAATCAAATTAAAACTGTATGAAATAAAATAAATTTGATATCAGAAACTCACTTGATTTCAACAGTTTTAAATTTTAAGCATAATTTTATTAAATAAATATATTTTTATGTAAATGTCAGGCATATTTTGAATTAATTTGTAAAACCTCTTCTACCGCAAATGGTGGAAAGGGTATATTAAAAGAAGGAATCATCTAGGACTTCAAATCACGAACAAGCATATTGAAATTGATTCAATATTCAAGGTACAATACAAATTCAAATACCCTGGTAACATTTTGATTTTATTGGCTAAAAAAAATCTTGCATATGGCCAAATCCATATGCTAATTTCACTTTTAAGTGTACAAATTTCTGATAATAATTTCGAACAGTCCTCATATAACTTTGAAATCACCATCAAGGCCATCAATCTCTCATTTAATCAAAGTGAAGTAACATTAAATATGAGAACAATTCGATATATGCAGTGAAACTGGAGAATTCGGGTCAAATTTATGGTTAATGAACTGTTTATAAAACAAATTTAAGATTCTTAAATAAACTTCATCCTGAATTATTGAAAATAGTATTTTTATATATTTTGTTCCGTAAACTAGTGATATTCATACATATTATATATTTTTTGGGTAATTATATATACTTTGAAACTTTAAAACCAATTAAAAATATAATCTGGCCCAATATGTACAAATTTGATAGTAAATGTTTATGTTTGTTGTCTTTTATATCATATGTATATTGGCCGGTTTTTCATGGCATAATGTCTACATATCAGTTTTAAATATAAAATTCCCACACAAGGTATTTCCCCAACTTTATGCATAAAATGTGGCAACTCTGCTCTTAAAATTCAACTTTAACTCCAATATCTTTTTAATTTATTTATCCCTCCTAAAATTTCTTAACGCCTAATACAATGACTTTATTACACTCATATTATTAAAGAGCGCTTTGTAGAAAAATAACATAAAGTGACGTCATTAATTTATAAAAATCAATTTTAATAAAAACACCTACTAATATTTTGGTTCTCCTGGTATATTTTCAGATGGTGTTGTTGTTTCGCCTGTTCAAAATTTGAAAAAAAAAAACAAAACTGGAAGAAGGCAAGTCAGGATTAATTGAAAAATAATAATAAAAATTCATATTTGATCTAAAATTTCTGAGGACCTAGAACTCTACAAAAAAATGTTATTTATAAATAAGAAAGTCGCAAATGACGTAATTTTTAACTTAATAGTGATTCTGTGTGACTAAGATCTATATTGATGACGTCATTGATCACTTTTTTGTAATTTTTTTGCACTACTTCTAATTTTCATGTTCGCCTAAAGCTTTGTCGTTACTTGTAATGTTCCTTTTTGAAGTTTTATTATTGTGAATGAAATAAAAAATTTTGAAAAATATTGTAAACAATCGTCTATCTATTAATTCTATATGCCTGGTATGTACTCACATTTTTATAAACCTAAAATAATTCCTGAAAATAATAAAAAATAATGTGACGTCATTAAAGGTTAAATTTTAATATTTAGTTTTGTATTCTATATTTTCTGATCGCCTGGTGAGTACATCAAAAATTTATATTTAAAAGTTTTTTTATTTTTTTAATGACGTCACATTTATCTGAGAGAGATCGTAGTTATTATTTGCTTTAATGTCACTTCCTATTATTTCTGATTAAAGTTTCACTTTTATAAAATCCTCTTCGCCTGTTATAATATAGATTTCTGACTCACTGGTTAGCGGGTTTTCTGATACTTGGAATAAGTAAAAAAAATTAATGACGTCATATTGTACATCATTTAATTTATTTTCTACTTTCTAGGTTTTATGTTCTCCTGGTAAAATTACAAAAATGTTGATTTGACTTGGTACAAAAAAATGGGAAATGATGACGTCATTTGTGTTTAATTTTAGTGACTACTGGTTGTTTTTTTCTGTTGGTCTATTACTCAGAAAGATCTTTGGTACCTACTGCTTGGCGTTTGTTTGAATGTGAGCAAAAATCATTTTCTTAATTCGCCGATCTATTTAATGCTGTTCGCCTGGTATATTGAATTAAATCTTTGTCATTGGAATTGGAAATTTTGTCAGGGTTTCCCAAATTCTTGCAACTAAAGACAAAGTTCGGATTTGCAAATTTATTAAGTAATATAAAATAAAATAAATACAATTTACTTACTTTCTAATAATAAAATTTAGGTTCTGTATAAATAAAAAATGCAATTTATTTAAAATTTTTCGTTTATTTCATAATTCTTCTTATTTTTTTATTTAATACACTTTCACAAATATCTGAAATTACTATAATTTTATTATTAAATTTAAAATTTTATAAAATAAATGTAAAAAGCAATAATTGTAAAGGAAGTGTTTCTTTTTACATTTTTAGTGTATTATTAACAATTATTTAATTATTTACGTTAAATTAAAACAATTTTTTTCAAATAAAAATCATATTCAATTACTATCACTATGGATAAGTTTTTTCAGACTTTCCATAATCTCAAGTTGTATTTACACTCGGCCGGCCTCTTTATCTTGTTTTTGATTGCACACATATTCTAAGTCAATTGACATCAATTTTCGAATTATATCAACAACTTTTTCATATCTGAAAGAGAAAATATTTTAAAATTTATAAAATAGCAACAAAAATTATTTATATTATATATTTGCATCGAATCTAAAATATGCTCTACAAATAATTGTACTGTAAGAATAATTATATAAATGAAATCAAATATATGTTTATTATTCCTCCTCATGGAAGGTCCCACAATTTGAACCCACATTTACATTTATCCTAACAACGACATAAAACTGTTGTTAGGATACCTTTTTAAAATCGGTTTGTACAAAAGAGCCTCGTCAGGAAGGAATCATCGAAGACCCCATAAAGTATATATTTTTATTCCATTTCTAAAACTGGAATTGGATAAAATTTTGCCAGATTGTTTTCTGTTGCCCTAAACTCTTTCCTATTTTAAACTAGACATATCGGTCTTATAACACAAACCCATGTCTGAGACAACATGAACATTTCGATGATAACATTTTTTCATTGGGATTCGGTACACTTATTCTAACTATCATTTATATATGTAACTAATTTAACAAATGTCGGACTAATCTTGGTTATAAGTGTCCTATAAAGTTCCTTCCAGGAGGAGGGTATTAAGTTTATAAAACTGTGCAAATGTTTTTCTAATTATTTTTAATTTTTGCAAGAAGATTGTATGTTATAATATTCTTTTGATCTATTTAGGAAAATTAGGTAAATAACTTTCTAAATTCAAATTTTCTTATTCCCTCTTAGTATTAATTTCTGAATCGCTTTAAAATTGCATGTCACAATTTTAGAGAAATCTTGATGAAATTCGGTTCCTATTATTATTTTGGGCAAGCACGTAGCCTATTTAAGTTCTTCGGTTCTACACTTAAGGTAGCTACCTTACAAAAGTTCACCCGGAATGAGATTTTAGGCTCATAAAATTAGAAACTTAAAGATATTTTATTTTTTTATCAGTCTAAATTCACGTGTAAAATTCTATGAAGATCATTCCACAATTGCCCGTTGTTCCCAAAGAAATCTTCTTCTGAAAATATCAAATTTACCAAATTATACGAAGCTCGATCCATAATTTCCTATAGCTTTTATAACTCTTTCGAAAATCCTGTGTTACACTCATTACGACAAATTTAACATACCGTCTCTTCATCTTTTGTGATAATGAAATATATGAAAAAAAGTTTTATGTTTTTAATGACATCACGACGTTTTAAAAGTTTAATAAAATTAATGAATTATAATTATGGATTTTGGAAACCTTTTATGTTTTTTGCAAAAGCCCTTTAACTAAATTTTAAGGATAATCACATAATTATAATTAAAATCAAAGAACCCAACAAAACAAAAAATATTAAAAGTATAAAAGTTTTTTTAATGTGAAAAACGTGGCGGACATGTAATTAGAACATTTCGCGGTTTTATATCTTTTTATTAGTAAACGTTCATATAAGCGATAAAGATGGTCAGGATAATGTTGACCATCTTTTACATGACCATAAGGATAAAAGAAAAATTATGGAAAATATAAAAAAATAACGGAAGGTGCATATGAAAAATTATGGTGGAAAAAAATTGTATAAAAAGAAATTTTTTATTTTATAATTTTTTGTGTAACAGGAAGTCTGAACTGAAAAAATAACAAAAACACAAACAAACATAATTCTTCTTTATGACTAGAAACATGACATTTGGTATGAAGTCCTGTACTGCTGCTCTTACCACCGCTCGAAGGTTTAGTAAATGTAAAAGAAACATGAACATAATTTCAAATTCACGGAAAACGTAGAAAACATTATAAAAGCCGCGAAATGCAACCAAGAAACACCATGAAAAACCTACAATAAATTAAAACCACACTTGTACCCACCGAGATGATAGTAACACATTGTAAAGGACAAAATAAAGCAGGAGTTAAGCTTTTATTAGTAATATAATAATCTCTCTGTAAAAGAGCAGAATGGCGAAAATAAAAATTATAGGTACACTGTAATAATGTCCTTAATATTTATATTGAAATAAACCCAAGTATCTTTGGGAGTTGTTATATCCTATAAATTCCTTCCTGGGGGCGTCATTTGTTTATATTTCACGTAGCAATTAATATTTCAACTCATCCTCGATTTTAAGATCATAAACCATAAACAATGTTTGTATTCACGGCCAATAGTTGTTTTTCTATGTTCCAGACATTTTAGGTGTTTGTCTACTAACTCCTGTTCTTTTTATTGGTTTAAGGTTATTTAAAACAAAACAGGTGTTGTTTTAATTTATTGATGTCGCGGTTGAAAATGAATAAATTTCATTTTAACAAATAAATTAAAATTTAATAGAACAAAATATGGATAACAAAAGAATGTAACTTCAACGTCCAACTTATATCAGTTTAAAAGGTTAAAATTACAGAGCCATTTTTATATCTACTTTTGCATAAATATCATGGATTAAGCTTATTTAAGGCAAAAGCGCTGTATTTATAGAGCTATGGCGAGTTTTTACTTTTATTTCATTTTTGATTTCACAGAAATAGATTTTTTGATTCATAACTGGAAACTATTTATATAAGTTTTTTTTTCTTTAAGAAATTTCGTAATTTCAAAAAGTTTTCTTGTGTACTTTTTCTATATCTCTGCAACCGATATAGAGGAGCAAACATTTTATTACAAATAGAATTTAGAACACATCAAGCTAAAAAACATAATCCTTTTTTTTAAATTCCAGCTTGGCGATTCGAGAAATTTAACTCAAAAATTTAGGTTTTTGAAAAATTTTTCAAAAGTTAGTGCTTCAGAAAAGTATAAATTCGGTGCAGGTAACTTAAATGTTATTTTTTTACTTATTTATTTTGACAAAAAAATGAAAATTCAAAATATTGAAGCATTATTTAAAATTTTTTTATTATGCGAGGTGTCCAATTTTGGGAGCCTATGGACTGCATCCGTTATGTTCAGAGAGTCAAAATTTCATTTCATTTCACACATTTTCATATATTTTTAATTTGTTTTTAAATTGTTGTAACTTTATTCATATAAATTAGTCGTTTTTTTTAGCAAATTTCTTAGAAAATTATAAAAACTTGAAAATTTCAAAGTAAAACTATGTGACCGAATGCTTCGTTAATAGAGAAACCCAGTTTTACTCGAATTTGAGTGACTGCCTTTCGTTCGCTTGAATTTTGGTTTGATATAGAGACACAGGTTGTAAAACTCACCTACAATTCTACTATTAGTGTGTGAAATTTCATTGAACTAGTCATTTGGAAGTTACGGATTTATTTCTGCTTTATTTTGCATATGAAACACTGTGCACCATCATAGATGGTTGGGATATTATGCATTTGAGCAGAAATTTCTTAGTGGATTTAACGATGTCTGTCATGTATCTTTGTGAAATTTTGCATCAAAAAATTAGCACAGATGATTTTTTAAAACCAAGAATGATGTCAAGTAGCATCCATTACAAATGTATTCCTGGAATGTGATTTTAAACTCAAAACATATACAGACATGAAGTAAGAAGTTCCGCCTACAAATGGCCATTGTTCCCATAAAGAACCAAAAAAATCATTGCAGTGCAGGGACACAAAAAATTTTAGTTTTGTCATATGTTATGCTAGAAATTACGGTACCAAATTCTACGACGATTTTACGACAAGATATAATTTTCTATAAACCTGACATAAGCCCTATTACAATAAATCACTACAAATCCTGGATAAATCTCTCATTAATTTGAGAATAATGAAAAAAAAAAATAAATAGGATCTGCTCCCACTTAGTTGTAAAAAAAATCATGTTAAAAAGGTTTTTTAATTTTATTTGGCCTAAAAAGCAATATATACCGAGTTATGAACGTTTTTAATTTAAAATTAATGTTCATATGTACTCTTTAAGCATAATAAAACTTTAAGTTTTTTGTGGCAAAAAACGCATTTTTGGTCACCATAGGTGGTGTTGAGGGTATGTACTTTGTTATTTCGTGTTTAACGCTAAAAAGGAATCATTTCAGACACTTGTATCAAATCAAAATCTGTGTCGATTTATCCATATCCGTCTGTCTAACTTGCTATTTTCTATTAAAAACTAGCAAATTCGGTTCAGTATATTAAAAGATATAGACCGATATCTAAGATAACCTCTAAATTCAAGTAAAAAACTTTCATAATATTGTCAATTATAAATCCAAATCGGTTCAGTTAAAAGAAGTTATAGCCAAAAATATAGTTATTTTTTTACTCATTTAGTATTCGGTATTTTATTCATTTTGTTTATATTTGTATACATCTGTGTATGTATGTGTGAACATAACGTATTTGTTTTAATCGTATTTGTGATGGAAGTTATTATTGAGATTCGGCATAATCGTATAAAACATTTTTACTTGTTTGTATTCAAGTTAAATTAAAACTTTTATATTTTTCCATATTAATTATTCACTTTCAATATTAATTTCTTTTAATTTATTTTTAATAACTATTTTCACTTCAACACAATATTTTTTTTCTTTTTTTATATTTCTAATTTTCTATAAAATATTTCATGGCGTTGACAGTTACGATTTTTTTGTTGTTTTTGTTTGAAATGAAATATAATTTCCTACCTTTCTAACGCATCACCCAGCCATTGTTAGCAAGTGTCATAAATTTAAATTGAAAAAGGAAAAAAATCCAACGACAATAACAATCGCAAACTACAACAGTAAAAGCAAGAGAAATTAAAAATTGTAGTCAAACAAACAATAAAACATTTAGAAAAAGAGTGATTGTGTGGATGAAGAATCTATTCATATTTGTAATTTCTAATATTCTTGGCAAACAGTCATTCGTACTCTCCCAACCGACTTAGCCAAGAATCATAGATTTATAATAGTGAATATCACGGTTAATATAAAACTCCCCTGCTGCAATTCTGTTTCTCTTTTTTCTATCATTCAGTTGTTTGTGTTTTGTTTTTTAATTTTCTGTAAAATATTTTCATTCTTGTTTTCATAAATTTAAATTATGCCAGACACGTCCAATAGGTGAGACTGCTGCAATAAGCCTGAGGTGCATTTTATTTTTATTTCTATAAATATTCTTGTTTTTTCTTTCTTTTTACTACATTTATTTTTTTTATACTAAAAGAAGTGCAAAAAACTCGTAGTAATGCAGGATGTTCAAAGAATGTATTTTTCTAAATCATATTAAATTTAAAATTTTGCTAAAAAGGCCAACTTAAAGTAAAGTTAACTAAAGTTCAAAACATCTGCAACTTTGCGTTTTTTTGTCAAAATAAGCCTAATTCATGATCACTTTTCTTGAAAATCAAACCCTCCACTGTATATACACACTCACACCTACACTCACAGACGCATACAATATATAAAAGTTTAAATTTAAACACAACACGGAACACTTAATGAGTCATAAAATTAGTTACATTTTTGGCTATAACTTTTTTCCACTAAACCGATTTTGATCATTTTTGGAATGGTAATAGAGAACACATAACTTAATATTATGGTAAAATTTATCGATTTATAATTGACAAAATTTTAGAAAAAAATTTTGCTTAAATTAGAGGATGCCTCAAATATCGTTCTATATCATTTAATATACTTATACTCTGGTTTTAAAAAGGAATCATTTCAGGATTATAACAAATATTCAGACCAACGAGCCAACAGCAAACAAACAGACGGACAGAAAGACAGACAGACGAACATAGCTAAATCGACTCAGATTGAATTAAATGCAAGAATTTATAGACATTATTGGGTCTGAGATGAATCCTTCTCAGTGTTACACACGGAATTTTTTATCACTTGTGGTGAAAAAAAACTCGGTAAATATTGCATTTTTGATCTAAAAGAAAATCCAAAAATCCATATAAAAATAAAATGGACAAATAAAAACTTCTATAATTCAGTAAATACTGCATTTTTTGTTCAAAATAAACTTTATTCATTACCACTTTCTTTAAATTAACATAATTAAGTAAAACTTTAATTTGGGTATAAAAACATCTGTAACTCTATAGCTTCATTGACGAATTTTCACTTATAATCACTTTATAAAAAATCAAAATTTCGGTAAATTTTAAAAAGTGATTATTAGATTATAATTAAGTAATATTACATAAGATCAGCCATTTCACAAAGAGGTATGATGTGAAAACTACAGTGGCAAATACAGTGTCATATTAGTGAAATTCACTATAAAACAAAGTTTATAAACCGACCAAATTTCAATAAAAGTGATCTACATTTAAAAATTTTATAAGATCATAAATCCCTTCCGAGAAGCGTACTTTTTTCGGTGCTATTATGGACTGATATTAATTTAATTTAAAAATGACGTATTTTTGTAAAATTTGTCCATATCTAAGAGTTTTATAAGCTCAAAAGTATTTTCTGATAAGAGGCCTTATATATATGAATCGATATTTGTCAAAGCATACATTCAAAAGAGTTAAAAAAATAATTGTACCGGATTTCAATAGAATTGGTTAATATTTAAGAAATTTGCATTATAGAATTATGTTCCAGACAAGGAGCTCATATGGGAGCTATAACCAAATATAGACCGATATTCGTTAAATCCGTTCGTATATTAAAACTAACATGAAATTTGCATTAAATATTATAACCTTTTTTTGGGAAGGAGCGCTTTATAGGATATATATCCAAATATCGGTCAACATTCTTTAAATTAGTTAAGTAAGAAAAGTAATTGTGCATTTAAGAGTTTTTCAAGCTTAAAACTATTTTCAGGATGGGGCCTTATGTGGGAGCTATATTCCAAATTTCAAAAGAATCAGGGATCATATTTGAGAGTTTTATAAGTTTGTAACCTTTCAATAAATTATCTTTAAAATTACAACCTACAGACAAGCTTATTTTAGTGTAACAATTTTTTTTAATATTTAATCTTTTCTTTGATAAATTCTGTTCAAATCCAATTAGTTTCCATTGATAAATTTAAAAGAGTTTTTCTTCTGGATATCGAATCAATATTACCATTTTAAAAACGCCAAATAAAGACGACTATAACAAACATCGAGGTCAAATTTTGTTGGAATTTATATACTTTATGCGGTCTAAGATGATTTCTTGCTGGTGTTACAAAGGGAATGACAAATTTAATATACTCTCATCACCACTTGTGGTGGTGTTTTAAGGTTTCTAGCCAAATAATTAAATCTTTTATATTTCTGAATCCAGTTCTACAATGGTATTGAGTGTCTAACAAAACCGCAAAAAAACTGAGTAGAGGAGAAAAGGTCTTTGGTTTGTAAAAATAATGAACATCCAAAGAAAGTAAGTAAAATAAATGAACGAGTACATTACTTTTTTTCAACTTCTTTTTAACAAAAACAGCCTCAGGGTATTTTAGTTGTACAATTTACAATTTAATACAAGAAGTTCATTTTTATGAAGGAGGAAAATATGAATTAAACTTGAAAAAACGTGCTAAACGAAAAAGTGAACAATAAATTCACGTGTTTTTTTATATTTTCATTAAACGCGCGATGGCGATGACATGACACTTCAACTATTGTTCTGACATTTAATTCAGCATGAAATTGGTTCCTCTTCTATTTTATAATAATAATGGTGATGACGATGATAATGTTTATAATGATTATTGTGTGCATAAATATTAACATTAAAAAATATATTATGGTTGATGATGGTGATGATGTTGACAATATTAAAATTGAAATCATTTTATGGATTGGAAGTGATTTAAAGGTGTGTTTTTGATGTTTGAATTGAAATGTAATCAAAATTTTCCATTCAATATTTCGGTTAAAAATTAAGAAGTGATAATATTTGATTTTAATTATAAATGTGTTTTCTAAAACCATTGAATTTTTTAAATTGACATCAAATTATATATGATTTTAGAAAAATTTCGCACTTAGTTTTGAATTAAGAAATTGAGAAATTCTGAAAATCTAATTTTAATATTATTTAAATTCTGCGAAGATTTACTTTAATATATTTTAATTTCATATATGTTTTAAAATAACGAATAATAACAAAATATGAATTCTGATCATATATAAATTAAAAAAAGAAATACTTAAAAAGTTTTCGTATTTTTTCACATTTCTTTTCTGATATTTTTTCTTTTTTTGAATTAATAAATAAGATCAATATCAACAAGTGAGTATGTTATATTCTGCTATACCAAATTTATAATACCCTCCACATTTATATATGAAGTTTCAATTACATCAAGATAGACACAAACATTCGGACACAGCTTTCACTTATACACAATGAGCATATATTTGGAGTGAGTCCAAATTTTGGAATCACAAAAGCTGACATATTTTTGACTATAACTTTTTTGATAATACTTGGAATAGTAAATGTTATTTTAATCTGGCAACTAGATTTTGCAAATTTAGAAAGCTTTTTGTCTGAATTTCGGGATTGTTTGAAATATCGTTTTATAATTTTTTTGCTACTGTACAGATTTTGCTGGTTTTAAAAATTAAATCACATTTTATTGAATTCGGATTATTATTGACCGTGAGAATGTTTCAAAAAGACAGACTTAAATATGTCACCACTTATAGTGGTGGAGGGTATTATAATAAGTATAATTTTCGGTTAAGTTTAACTTTATGATGCCCTATAACGTGACACAAGTTTAATTTCAAAATTGAACCTTGAGAGTGGAATATGAGCTATGGATTATTATTGAACGGTCCTTTTGATGAATTAATTTACATGATGTGAATTTGCCAAATTAAACTAAAACATGTTTATTTTTAAGCATTTTACAAGATTTAAACCCCTTTCCGGGAGAAGATTTGTAAAATATATATATTCGATTATCATCATTTTTAATTCCAATAGGAATTATTCGAAACTTTACGAAAAAGGTAAAGTTTCGAATAACGATATTTACTTGTCCATAAATCCATTATAATTTTTGATTCCCATTTTTCCATGAAGCTTTTCTTCAAAGCTTAAAACTTATATTTTTTAGCTTCAAAAGTTTAAAAGGGTCACCAACTACGGCTGTGAGCTCTTCCACTTCAAAATACCTTATCTCATTTATATGTTCATTAAGGTATCTCTTACGGTTAAAAAGTTACAGAATTATTTGAAAAAAAAAAATCGATTTGGATACATTATGGATCAGAATAGTAAATTGAATAGTTCTTAGTTCTCTCAAAATATATTTTAAAAATCACATAATGAATACTTTGACTTGGATATAAGTCTATAAATGTGGGGATGTTGCGGGAATTTTCTCATGACTATAACAAAAACTTTCGCTAAATTATGACAATTAGTTTGGATGTGAGGGTGCCAACAACAGATAGATGGCTATATGCAGTATGTTTTTAGAACACTCTTAACTTCGAAATCTAATTAAAAGGTTGAATTTTTTAATTAGCCAACTATGAATTTAAATTAAAAAAACAAATTGAAAAATCTTAAAAAAATATTAAATTTAATTTTATTTTGTTTTTTATTTCCGTTTCCTTTTTCAAAACAAGTTAATGTCCTTTAACTGTCATTCTAGATTAAAATAAACATCTGCATTATGGAAAACGTGTTATGAATCTATTGTTCAACTGCACGGAAAAATATCTACAATTTACAACAATAAATTGTTGGCCATATGAACATAAAGAAACAACAACATAAAACAAAAAATATGAACGATATAATAAGAATTACAACTACATACCTCTAGGATTTTTATACAACAACAACTATAAGGTTTTCACACACATAAGTAGATTGCGAAATTGGAAGAGACATTAAAATCCTGGTGTAAAATACAAAGTAGCGTCACTAAGGCTGTTTTATGAAACTAAAACGCACAATGGGGCATAAAAAGTCCCATATTGAAGGATGCATTAATTAAGCATCCTTCGGAAATGTAATTGTTTCACATCACTTTAAATCCATGTAAAATTTTATTTAAATCCACTTATTCTAAAGTTCGAAATTTATAACAAAAACTTTTTCATTCTGTCCTATTGTGCTCTTAAACATGGTGGATTTTTAAATCAATTTTAAAAGCTGAAGGAATTTCTCTCTACTCAATGTCTTTTTCATTTTATAATTTTGGAATTGGTAATAAACACTGTTGGGTTACATCCGCTATACACTACTTCTACTACAACAATAGCACTGACAACGATAACTATGGAATTCATATGCGTGTAAATATTATTGCAGTAAAATAAAGAAACAATAAGAAAGAAATAAAAATAATAAGTTTTTGGCTTGAAAATTACAAAAATATTTTACCTTCTGCATGAACGCAAAAATTGGTTTTTAGTTTTTTTCTTAAATGTACGAATGAATGCACATACACATACAAAGAAAGTACCTTATATTTTAGGCCATAAAAACCCAATAAAAGAAAAAATAAATACAAATGTAACTACATTTATGGAGCTGGTGAAAATTATAACAATTTTGCTGAAAACTAGTCTAACACTCATACTTAAGTGCATTCAAAGAGGCACGTGAGTGAATGAGTATGAGTTTCTCCCATTAGTAGACGTTGCGTATACGCTCCACATGACAAAATCACATTTCAACAGAATATAGCTAAAGAAAAAAACGAGAGTTCAAAGTCAACGGTAAAAGCTATATAATGTTTGAATAAAATTTATATCATGATTTCTATTCCCAAACACAATTTAGTTATTGTATGTAAAAAGAAATGTATATTTATTTGTATTGTTCGTGGGGAAATAGAGTATAATTTCAGAAAAAAAATAAAAATTATGATTTTTCATGTTAAACTCAAGCCAAGAATAGAATGTCTTTGAAAATGGAAAAATATCGTATTTACACTTTTAGTGTTTTAGAGATTTCGTTTCCATTTTAAATACTGTTTTTTAGTTCTTTTTTGCTTTACTCGTTTGTGCCAAATGCATTAAATCACCAAATGACAGACATACGTGTAAAAATTGTGAGTTAAGTGATTTAAAATAACTTAAAATGAAATGGACAAATAATGCGTGAATTTCTTTTAAATCTTAAATTTGATAAGAAAAAATTTATATCCTTATTCGCTGCAAGGTCTTCATAACTCAAAATTCGCAAATTTCAACTCAACATCAGTAATGCACACACACAGAACAAAAAATGAAGCAAAATCAATGTTGAATATAATAAATAATCTTTTTCATTGTTTCAATGAAACGTTTTTTCCCATTGTACATCTTAGAATCTTTCGATATTAATATAAAACATTATACAACAATAAATTTTTTAAATTTCTTTGAATCGGTCAAATCACATATATAACATATATTTTAATTTGATTTACAGGACTTAACATCCTACTTGTAAAAATTGCAAAATCAACGTTGAACATAGTTGATTTAAAATCGATTTTTTTCATTTAGTTTTAATTGAACCTTTTCACGTTTGTGGTAAAAAATATAATACATATTAGAATCTTTGGATATTAATATATAAAATTACACAATGGTAAATTTTTTTAAAATTTCAAGAAATCAAAATTCAATAATATTCTCAAGAAGTATTTATTGTGAAATAATGATTTTAAATTTAAATAACCATTCTTTGTTTATGAAGTAAAACCAAAAATGTAAAGAAGTAAAATTATTTATATTTTAGTTAATTTTACATTATATTTTTTCCTGTGTGTACACCTATATAGGGAGTTACAATGGTAATAACCAAACATTATAAAACAGCCCTTGCACTTTTTGGTGATCTGAATTAGATTTGATAGTGCATAATAATATAATGATTGAATTTTTATGAAATATATTGAAAAATCTTTTTTAATTTTTGTCTATATTAATTTTGAAATTATATTTTCTACCTTCCAATTATCTAATGAACTAATAAAATTTCTCTTAAATTAACTAAAAAAATAATTTTCCAAATTAAAATTAAGAAAAAACGAAACTAATTTAAACTGTTTTGCTTTTTGTGCTAAAAAATGGAGGATATGAAAATGAAAGTAGTTTTTCTAAAAACAAAACTAATTTTTATTACTCAATATAAATCTATAAGTACACATACAAACACATACGTGAATGTTTCTCACTTCAAATAGTAAACATACAAACATTTTCTTTTTTGCTTTAACTGCTTCTGCTGCCTGTTGTTTTTGTTTAATATCCTTGTTAAGCTTTTTATGTGTGAAAATATGCCTGTTAGCTATTTTAACATCATCACAAACAAACTTATATATGTATAGAAAAAATAAGTAATTATGTATTATTGTTATGGTTTTAGTTTTAATTTTTTTTTCTAAAAAAATTAAACATTTTATGTTTGTATATGTTTATATTATGATGACGGGTTTTTATTGTTGTTTATGTATGTTAGCACATAATTAACATTTACATATAAATAAATACATATGAATTTAAAAATAATTACATATATACAATACATGTGTAAATTTGAATAATATTCATGGTAAAACTTTCGACATTCATAATTATTGTTCGAAAACTTTGAACGAATGTGGCACAGGTTTTTATTAGCGAAATGTTTGGTTTTAATGAACATTTCAATGGATAAAACAACTATATATTTTGTTGTTTTCATTATTTGTTCATAATAAGAACAAATAAAAAATATTAACTAGAATTTTTTAAAACCTTCAACAAATTGCAAAAAACCAAAATAGAACAACAATAATTATGAGAAAAATAATATTTGAATATATCACACAAAATATGGAAATAAGTTATTTTGATTTTGAACATATTTTTTATAACCTACAAAATTATGACAAATTCTTATAAAACTATTGGAGCTGTAACGTTATCAATTCTGAATAATTTTCAGTAATAAGTTTATTGGCCTTCAAATTATTTTATTTTAATTTAAAAAATATCTAAATGATAGCTTCACAACAGATACAGGGAGATAAGATCAAGATAGAATGAGCCGAATCTTCAATATTTCACAACTATTTTTTTTGGTGATGAATGCGGAATGACAAAGTTAATACCTTCTTTCACCATTCTTAAAAGACATTTACGATGATATATTATGAAAGTTAATCGTACAAGAAGTATATACTACGACTAATAAGAAAAGTCTAAAGATCTCAAGTTCTGCTTTGAAACTAAAGCTCTGAACTTCTTTAAGCATTTTAGAGTCCTGACTGTAAGATTTAATTTTTATACCACTTTTTCAAACAACTGTATTTTTAGTCCACAGCACACTTTAAGCAAACAACCGTATTTTTAGTTCTCAGCACACTTTTTGCAAACGACCGTATTTTTAGTCCACAGCACACTTTTTGCAAACGACCGTAATTTTAATCCACAGCACACTTTTAACAAACAACCGTATTTTTATTCCACAGCACACTTTTTGAAAACGGACGTATTTTTAGTTTTCAGGACACAATTCACAAACTACCGTTTTTTAAAGTGATATTTTTTGTATTAAATGGTGAATATGAAAACGTTATATATTATCCTTTGCCCAAACCATTCAATATTAATAATTCTCTCACGATTCTTTAATTATCCTTGTATTGTAACTCCTTAGAAAAATTAACTTTTCAATTTCGTCTTATTAAGTGTTTTTAAGTCAATTTTCTTTATAAAAGAAAAATTACAAACAATTCCAAATCAATTTATAGATTTTTTCCCAAAAATTCCTTTTATTTTTCTTTTACACTTGAATGAATCAAATTAAGCTTTAATTTATCATGTTCATGATTTTTTTCAACAAATACTATAACATTTACACAAGGAGCACTCATACACATATATAATAAGACCATATGCTGTTCAAATGTTATCTAATTGCCATTTCGACATACATTTAATCCTTATTAGTCCTTTACCTTTCCTGATACCTTTCAAAAGCTTGATACGTTAGAGAATAGCACTCGTGCTTATCCTTTTCTTATATTCTGCATTGACTTCAATATAAAATTCCAACTTAATGCGAGAAACCATTTATCCTTAATAGTTAAGTTTTTTGATTGTTGATACTTGTTTTACACACTCACGCTTACACATTCACTAATACACTAAAGCAAAGGCATTTTAGCCAGAACTGTTTTTGTTATGAAAACATTGTTTTAAGCATTATTTTAGTATCTTATACTAAATATTTGTTGGAGTAAACCTTTATTAACTTTTCATCTTTGTTTTATTTTATTTTCCCTGTTTTCATTTATTTTATATTGATGATGGAAAAAGTCTCACGTGTGTTGTAAGATAAATTTGTTCTTTGAATCTATTTTGGTGTGAGTATCAATTGCTATTTTTTTGGTTTGTTGTCTTATTTGTTCTTTTGGGGTGAGTTAATCTATTTGGTCAGTAGACAAGTTTATTTGTTATTTTTTCCATGTGTGTGTAGTAATGTAACAGTTGCTGATGACCTTATAATTGCTGTTGTTCAATATCTTATGTTAGAGTATGTGTACAAAAACACCTACAAGTTGATTTTTAAGGACATGTGTTCAATATAGACAATTATATTGAAGTTTATTTTAAGTCTACTTTATGATGTGAGGGGAGTTTCATATAAAGGAAAAAAAGAAAAATTTAAGAATTATTCCACAAATAGAAAGTTGCCTTAAATTTTGTCAAAAACTTTATAATTTGCTTTAATAGTTTAATAAAGCTTTTTGTTAATTTTTTTAGAATTTTTTTTCTTTATTTACAAGTGATAAATAAATTTTGTTAATCCATATTAAACACTAACAAGAAAGCGACCAAAGTATCATCAAAACCTTACAAGATTTAGCTAGTTCCATCTTTTGTTGGCATTTTGTGGCCTGGAGAAGATAGGAACTTGAAATTTGAAAAATCGGTTCAGTTGAAAAAAAATATTACATACCGATATTTGAGACAACCTCAAAAATTAGACAAGGAAATTTAATCAGTTCAATTGAAAATAAATTGATTTGAAATTAAAATTTTTCATTACAATTTTTACTAAAAATTTAATGAAATGATTGGGAATTTTAACATTTGATTGAAAGTGGGATTCTAAGCATTTTCTCTGAAATTCAATTCAATGCTGAATTCGAATAATTTTTTCATTTTTGGATGATGAAATATTTGTAAATTATTTTTAAATCAATGCACAGTTTATTGGAACAGGTTTACTATAGTGGAACCCGGAAAGCTTAAGCATTTAATACCTCTATAGAATTACAAATTATTATCCGTCACATGGTCAATACTTTCTAAAGAAAGAAGAGTCATGAAACACATTCCTAGAAACATATAATGTAATTATTGATTACCGACTAATATACCAACATACAAATTCACTTTGATTATTATTTAATGGCTACTATAATGGCTAAGGATATGGAAAAGATAGCACACATCTTTATAATACGTATTAAATAGATAAACTTAAAATGAATCAGTCTTAAAATCGGTTGCAATAAGATTGACATTACTTCAGAGTTTGATAGTATTGCAATAAAAATTTGTTACAAACAGCCCCTAGGAAAAAGGAAGGTACGAAAATTGTGAAGGTACAGACTCTGGAAAAATATTATCACATACTCCTGGCAGAGTTACTATTGAATCATATACATTTTTTCAGTGAAACAGTGAAATTAGAATTAGAATTTGATATGATGCAATAACATTTATACTTTATGGGGTCTTAGATGATCCCTTCTTGGCACTACACACAGAGTGTCAAAGTTAAACAACCCCAAGTTCATGGAAGATCTTTGGTAAAATTCTCAATCATAAATCAACCAATTGGAACTAAATTTTACCATAATTTTAAGTTGTATGTACTTCATTACTATTCCATAAAAATAAAAAGATCGGCTCTGTAGAACAAAAGGTATAGCCTAAAATTTAAATCAATTTTTACTCATTAAGTGTTCCTGTGTTAAAAGTATGAAAAACTTTTTTATATTTTTTGCATTGAGTGAAAGTGTATATGATTTGTGGTAGAGCGGCTTAGCCGAATGTAGCATTCTTACTTGTTTTAAATTCTTACTATTTTTTCATTTAATTAACGAAGCCATAAAGCAACTGACTTTATATCGACATCAATATTAAAAATTGAACGAGTTCTTAAAATTAAGATAAATATTATTGAAAAAGTCTGTATGAAATACCCCATAAATAAACTAAATCATACATTTTTGTGTGATGTATTTTTAATCTTTGACAATTGTTCTTTGGAGAATTAACAAAAAAAGGACAAATTTTTAAGGATAAATATGTGTTAGTATATTTCTATATCCTTACATATGTAAGTTAAGTGTCCATATATATTGAAAATAAATTGCATATATTTTTAAATAATTCCTATTTTCTTGAAAAGAATAAAGTTAAAATATAAATATAAGAAAAAAATTGACGTTCTTTGAAGTTGAATATAAGACGTGATAAATTTAAAATTTCTATAAAATATGTAACTATTTCCAAAAATGACTTCAAATTCGAAAAATAATAAAAGCGTGTTTTACTACTGATTTAGTTAGGGAAAAATCAAAGAAAATATTAATGATATGTAAAAAAGAGTTATACTTTTTTAAAATAATTTTGAAAAAAAAAAAAATATATAAAAGTTGTTGTAAGATCTAGGAAATATTATCGGAGTAATACACTCAAGATTTTCTTTAAATCTTAAAATTTGTGATTTTTTTAAAGTATAAAAATCCCTTTTACAAAGATAACATTCAAAAGCTCATCAAACTCTTAAATTAGGTGGAAAATGTCTTAGGAAGAAATAAAAGTATTTATTTTCTAACCAAATTCACTATAATCCTTTTAATGAATCTTATCTTTTTTCAGAAAAAAACTTTAAAAACCGGCCAAATGCTGCCATTTGCAATTAAATTTAATTCGCCATGGTTCTCTTAAAAATGTGAAATAATGAAAAAATAAGCGATTTAAAGAAAATCCCAAAAAGTTTCTCATTAAAAATTCACCTTTTTTCGGAATAACTTACTGGAAAAAGAACAAAATTACTTTCAAAACTTTTTATAGAAAAAAATAAAAAGGCGTTAAAATCCTTTTTTTTCAAAAAACAACAACCTGATATAAGAAATTATCCACCAAACCCAAACCTTTTTTTAATTTTTGTTATTTTTCCATCATCGTCATCACAAGAAATTAAGAAAAACTTTAAAGGGGATTAAAACTGATTTTATAATTGACGTTTGCTGTTCAAATAGACATTTTTGACGTGAAAAAATGATTAAAAAAAACTTTTGATGTTAATAAGAAGATTTTTTATAATGACTTCACTCCATTTTTAAATACCCCTTTAGAAAAGAAAAAAAATTGATATTTAAAAAATTAAAACTAAATAAAAATCTTAAGGAAAAAATTTTACTAAATTGGCAGTGTCCTCAACCACTACAAGTGGTGAACACTAAGAAAAAATCATCTCAGACCCTATAATGTATACATTTTTGATATAATCAAAATCTGAGTCGATTTATTTATGCCCGTCGTTTGTCTTTCCGTCTGTTATTGGCACGCTCACATCCTAAATTTTAGACAGAATTCTGTTAAAACTGGCCTGAATATTTGCTGTAATTTTGAGAAGAACTTCATTATCACTCAAAAAATTATCAAAATCGGTTATAACAAAAAAAAAAATAACTTATTTTTTGACTCATTAAGTGTTCCGTGTTATATTTAGGAATAACTTTATATATTGCATACGTTTGTGAGTGTATGTGTGAGTATGTACGTACGAAACATAATGCATTTGTGGTGGAGGGTACTAAAGGTTCGACATAGCCGAATATAGCATTCTTACTTGTTCTTTCAATTTTTTTTTAGAAAAACGTATTATTTTGAAGGGTTGATGTTTGTTATTAAGCAGATTTGAGCAAGTGATTGTTGTTACTTTTCCTGTTACATACCTTCATTATTGTTGATGGCTAATTTAACCTGATGGCAATTGGGTGTTTGTTTGCTTTTTTATTAGACGCTGCTGTTTTCTGGCAATTTTAGAAGTTTTTTAAAGGGTTTTACTTTTTCTTTTCTTGAAAAGAAAAAAATTGTTTCTATCATTTTCAATATTAATTGTTAGACAACACGTTGTTTTCATTGCTCATTAGTTAAACGATTTTTCATTTCATTTTTTTCCAGATGTAACAATTTAGTAAGTAAAAGGAAAAAGGATGAAATTTAAGTTTTCGTTAAGGAGCATTTAATAAGAAATTATATTTAAAATATTTTTAGTCTTATTATAGTGAATAACTTTAGCTGGCCTCTAATTTAGTGTTACAAACAAAGTTCTAATTTTATAAATCTTGGATTCTCATCTATTATGTACAAATCGTTTTTAAAGCTACAATTTTAAAAATATGACCAGAAATGTACATAATTATTAAACATTATGAAAATAAAATAAATTTGAAATGATACAGTGAAATATAAATGTGTAAATATTGATCGGTTGGATGGATCACATGAAATATGTATGTTGTAGGGTGCAAAGTAGGGCACCCCAGAAATTAGATTTTAAACCGTCTGGCAAATTCTTGTTTCTCATTCAATCTGTTTGCAACTTGTGAAAGCTATATCATTTTTTAATATATATTCATCAAGTTAACATCAACATATATGTTCAAATATTTTCAAATAATATAGGATCCTATTTTACCTTTTTAAAGGATTTAAGGATGTTTTCGAAATATAATTTAAAAAAACCGAAATTAAGAATACCAATATTTTATACGCACCACCACCACAAGTAAATAATCAAGGTATATTTGTTATGTTATTACTTCGGAAGGACAATAAAGGATTTTCCAATACCCTATAAAGTTTGCATAGTCATGCATAAAATCAAAGTCAATTTAGTTAATACGTCACAGCTCTTTGTTATTTGTACCGATTATTTGATATTCGTTAGAGATAAAAAGTAAACTTGTAAGTTTTTGGTTAATAGAGAGAGTTTTATAAATATTTTTAGAAAAAAGATTATTCTTATCATAAGAGATGATAATGTGTATATATTTAATTTGGCACAATTTTTAATAAGAACTTTGGAAAGGCATTAAAATCAAAAACATAGATTTTGTATCAAGATTAGTCGACACTCTAATTATCTGAAAATAATACCAGTAGAAATATGTTATGCATATAACTTAAATATTGAATGCTCTTAATAAGGATCTATCATAAAATCGGTTCTGTTTCAACTTTATCCGAAATCGATATTAATTGTTCATCAAAAAAATACAAAAAACGCACACACATACTGTCATAAGATAAACTAAATAAGAGCTTTTGTCAAAATTCTCTAAAAATATTAAATTAAAAAAAATATATTTTACAAACAGAAAAGTAAAAAGACAATCACTTGTCATTAACCGCAAATCGAAAAAAAATCTATATTAAACATGTTACCACATTAATGTGTGAGCAATAGATTAAACATATGAATTTGTGTTTATCGTCATCATCAGCATCACTTGCAGAGACTCATATTTATATATCACTGAAACTAACGATATTTCACACAAAATTCATCTCTCTCTCTTTCCTTCATTAACAATTACCCTTTCTTTAACTTTTTTCAAGAAAATGTGTTCGCATGTATGAGTGTGTTATTATTTCCCTCAAGGAAAACGAAAATAATTATTTACACATCTTCTTCACAACAAATATGACAGAACAAAAAAAAAATAATAACAATAAGAAGAAAAAATTCATCATTAATTTTGATAAGCCACCAAAGGAAAAAAGGAGTAAAATCTGTGAAAGACGAACGCCAACCTTCCTAAGTTATGTGATTCATAAGTGTGTCTGTGTATGTTTGTTTCACTTTGTCATAAATAAATAATTAAGAGACAATAGAAAAAAGAAAGAGATCACGTGTGCAATAGTTTTCTTATTTTGGCAAATGAATAAAAGTATCTTTCAAATATTTATTTATCGTCAAATATAAAAGATGAAGAAGAAAAATTTTCTTGATAACAATAATCATAATAATAACAAGATGACAATAAACAGAAAAATTCATTAAACCTCATAAACAGTTATTTACAAACACATATGAAATTATACTATTTATATGTTCATACAGATGTGAGTGTGTGCTTTGGGAGTATTAAAACAAAGTTATTAAACAAATACATATGAAAGTATTTTAGTGAATCTAATCTTAAGTATAGGAATATAGAATTTATGAAGTTTGTTAAGAATTATTAGGGGTATTCAGAAAGACATGTTTTATGTAAAAAGTTGTACAAAAAATTAAATTTCACATAAAGTTTCCGATGATTCCAGGGGAAGTGAAATACGAATTTGGTAATTTCAGAAATTAAATTTTTAAATAACAAAAATTTCATTTGTGATTTTATTGAAACAACGTTAGTTAGTAAGATCCAAGGGTAGTGCTACAAAAACATCTCACTTGGGTACATTTGTTGCTGATCCCTTTGTATTACCCTAAAGGACAGTGATTTGATTCGACTGGTATTCAGTGGACTTTTTGACATCTTTTCGAAATCACCCAGCTTCCAATTGTAATAAAATGAGTGACCCCAGATTTGCGTTATAAAGATGAACTTGTTCAAGCGTTTAGGTTGCAAGTAAGATTTTCGTAAGCTCACCAAGTGCTAGACAGAGACATATAATGTGGAAAGCTTTCTCTTCTTCTTTCTCGTCATAGTAACTGGAATAGAATTCAACTTCAAATGTAATATCTGAGCCAAATATAGCCGGAAGTTCGACTTTTTAACTCAGTTCAATATAATTTCTCTCAAAGCATACCAGTAGCAGTCCAAGCAGATAATCGATGTATTCATCACTGAGCATCGCACCTTGTATGTCAAGTTCTGGTTTAACCACAGTCCAAAAAATTGGCCAATTCTATAAGATGAGTCCATAGATCTTCTTTATAAAAAAAAGAAAAATTGAAACAAATGTCATGAATTATATGGTCCTTGAGCACATTCTGAATGTATGTTAGGGACGGCACAGTCAATATTACCGAGACTAGTTGGTATTGAGCCTATTGCTTCATCCCAAGCGTAATTGATCTAGTACTTCATCGGTGGATTTCGGCACATTTTGTTCAATGTCTGCGACAGTTATGCCTACAAGTTTGCAAGTTGACTGTCTTTTCGAAGGCAGAAATATCCGCCTGTAGTTTGCTACGGTCATTCTTCAGTCTAAAGGACTATAACATCGAAGTCCTCAATAAAACAACTACTAACCCTTCCACACCGTTTGAAGCCACAGATGTACGGATCTCTACAATGGAGTCACGTTCATCGGTCGTTCCGTTGGCATTGGAATAGTTATCGAGAACCCCACTACATAACAGGGTTTCCAAATGTAATAGTCTTTTAATCACATCACGACAAAGGATAACAAATTTTCCGTGAGGACATTTTTTATGTTATTGTTATCGATGATGCAAAGAAATTAACTTTTAATTTTGATTTCAATTCTTGATTACTTGTTTTATATACAAAACTTCTTTCTATCCCATTTTATAAATTGAATCTCCCTATTACATTCATAGATTTTATAATGACACATAAATTGCTTGCGGCATAATTCATTAATATTTGTTTCTTATCAACATCAAATGTCATCAAACGTACATATGATGCGTATGTGAATGTATATGATTGCATAAATGTTGGTAAAGTCTAAAGGATTTAATCACAAAATAAGGTATAAACCACATATACACAATACAATACAGGCAAAGCTTCATAAATAACAACAATAAGTCATATGCCATTTGTTACTCTACACTCGATCTCTACCTCCCTCTCTACACATGTAAACGTGTATAAATGATGTAAAACTATAATTTGAAAACCTTAAAGTTCATATTTGATGATTTCTCTCTTAAACTTATTGTTATTTAACCATTTGATAAATTATTTAATTTATTATAGATGACAAGTTACTACTTCTAGTCAAAAACTTATCAAGATTATTTCAAGGGTTTAAGGAGTTAAAGGTTTTCCTTGAAATTAAATTTATTACATAAAATTTAACCTTTTTTCTTAAATTATAAATCAAACAATTAGTCACAGAATTTCTTCCTAATTTAAAATAGTGACCACAAGAAACATGTTTCTTCGTTTAAATGTTACCCAAAGGTCTAATAATATTCCTTAATTTTACCTTTTTGACAAAAAACTATTTTAAATGTCCTTAAATTAATTTATTTATATCTTCGTTCTTTTGTTTTTGTTGTTGTTTTTGCATTTTGTAAATTTTATAAATATTTGTCACTTTTGGTTGTATTTGTTGGTAGGAAAATATAATTTATATTTGTGTGTGGTTGTGAAAAAATATTTCTTTACAAAATTTCAAAACAAAAGTGTAATAATTTAAAATTATTTAGATTTCTTTTTGGTTTAGTTCTTGACTGGTTCATAGTTCTTAAGGGGCTATTTGGCTTTAATTTGTGTTGAGTTAAAAAAAGAACTTCAAAAGACTGAAATCATTTGGAAATAAAAAAATAATCAGAATTTGACATAATCTAAGAATAAATATATTCCATAAGGTCTTACTTGATTTCATTTTGGTATAACTAATGGATAACTATTATCATCAAAAATATCCTTATATACAAAAATCTCTCTCGGTTAAAACTATATTCATTCAAATTGGTTCACTTTATCATTATTTTACACCTAGTACCGGTCCCAAAACCTTTACCAATACCTACCACCACAACTAGTGAAATCCTATAATGAACATATGTAAAATCGGTATATAAAAGTTATAGACCGATATCTGAAGCAAGCCCTTAGTTCAATCGAAAAACTTTCACTTCCATTATCGTTCCTCAAATTATCAAAATTGATGCAGTAGGGAACAGTTCACATGAAAATTCTTAAGGAGTTTTTGGAGATTTGGAGATGATCAATTTCTAAACGAATGCCAATTTGGTAATATGGGTTATTAAAATTTGTCAAACAATCGTCAAATTTGTTTATACCCTTCACCACCATAAGTGTATATTAAGTTTGTCATTAAGTTTGTAAAGTCAAGACCCTACAAAGTATATATTGTTGTCCACGTGTTTGTTTGTTGTTGGCGTTAATATATCCACAATAAATGACAAAGCTCATTGAAATTTATACTAGGTATATTATTGTCCCGAGATGAAACTGAAAAAATTGATTAAGAAATACTGAGTAGTTCCAAAGTTATAGAATATTTTTCAAAAAGCGTTTTGAGATCATTGTGCAAAAATGTGAATGAAAGATGATTGTTTTATTCGAATCCAGCTAAGGCAAGACATGCAACTCTCCCTAGAACAAGTATGCATGAAAATAGACTGGTGATAGCAAAGCCACTTAATAACACTTTTATCAAAATATATGCTTTTAGCCTTCAAATTATCAGAATATTTCACAAATATACAGAAATATTTTAGATTATTGAAAAACTTAAATTATTCCTTTAAAATCCTGCAATATCTCATAATCTTATACGTGTGAGAAGATACATAACTTTTCATAAGTTTATGTCCTTTTAGTTGATAATTTATATATTTAGGCAAATATTTTTGTAATCAACCCCTTTTATGATAGTTTCGTTGACTTTACACTTTAGTATGAGAGAAGTTTTTATCATGTTTTCGAAAATAGAGAAAAAGTTTTTCTGTTTTATAAGAAAACTACCTTAATGGTATCTAATGTTTCCCTAGAGGTAGAAGATTTACAACTTTTCTTCGTATATAGAAAATATATGTGTGAATAAAAAAATCGAACGTAAGAACATAAATTTGTATAGAAAAAGTTTTAATAAAGAAAAATTATTAAGTTAAGATTAAGGAATTTATAGAATTTAGATGGAAACAGAAACTTTAATTGTAATTGAGGAAGAAATTCGAAATATTTTAATGGATTTAAAATAAAATTTATTGAAGAAAAAATTTATAGGAAATATTTGTTAATTTTTTTTAAATATTTGTGTAAAATTTTAAAAATTGAAAACGGATGAACTTAAATGTAGTTTTCTTGTGTAAAGTATTCATAAATGTATTTGATATCGTTGGATAGGTAATAATTTTAATACGTACATAATTAATTCCTAAAAGGATATTCTTATATAATTGATTTTTTCAATCCGAAAATTTTTATTTGCAATGCGAAGTTTTCTTTTAATATTTGACGATTAATAAAATTAATAAATAAATAAAGCCTAACAAAGTTGTGTTTAATACAGGACTATAAACAGTTACCGACATTTTTTATTCCAAAATACCTATAATATCAATTTAGGGGAAACTAATTTCGAAAAATTTACTTTAAATTTACTTCTTGTTAAAGTCGTTTTGGTTTGACACATATGACGATCGAGGTTCCTTTTCTTTTATTAATCTTAAGAATTTAATACATTTGCAAGGTAATTACGTTTATTTCAGATTTATATATTTTTTAAAGGATTTTTTTTAGAAAGGAAGGTAATGTGCAAGCTGTTGTAAATTATGGATCGACCCTCGTTTAATTGTGAACTTAAATACAATACGTAAGTATATATTTATTATGCTCTTAAAATGATATTCGCAAGTGGGTCTTGTATGACAGCTGTAAGAAATAATGAACCGATCCTCATAAAATTTACCAAAATTTTGTTATTTAAGTTTTACTTATTTGTGAAAAATTATGTGAATATGATTTTATACATAGGAATTTTATGATCTTAAAACACTATTCCGGAGAGATATTTTTTGGCACAAGATGTCTTCAAAACAGCGACCTGTTACAAGCTTTACGTCGATAACAGGCCAGACGGACGTATATTTTAAAGTGATTGTTGCATTATTTTTTCTGCTCTTACAATCACACAATCGCACAATTGCATAATGTCACAAACACCTGTAGTGTAGAGTATAAAGATGAGGTATTCATAAATTAAATTTGTTTAGATTTAGCGTTTCCTTAGGTCTTCATAAAGTCTAAGTTAAAAATTGATTTTTTTATCTCTTTTTATCTGTTCATAACATCAGTAACTTTAGGATGGTTTTTAATACCAAATCGCTTAGGAAAATTACAGAGTTTATGGATCAAACGAGCCTACAGATTGCAAATAATTAAATCGACTCAGATTTTTTGGATAAAAATATATATTTTTATCTGCCTTTTGTAAAAATTTCCTATTCGACCACCAGAATTTTTTGGATTAGAATTAAGGAAATCTTTTTGTAATTGTTTAAGTTCAAAAAATATAAGTCGCTGAATCAAAAAACATCTATAAATATAAATGTAAATTGGAAATATCGCATTACAGGATTTCGGTAAGCGTTTTTGGAATCATAAAAAATATTTCTTTTCAAAGTTATTAACGTCTATGAAATACTAAAAATATGTGGTGACATCTTTTCAATAAAGTATAAAAAAGTGTCCATTAATTTTTGCTTAGAAATAAACATTTAAAACTAAACTCATTCCAAGAAGAAAATTTATAAATTCTATAAAATAAAAACTTCAATTAACAAATTCTGAATGCAAAAATAATAGAGAAATTGATTTTTAATCTCAATCATTATAATCAAGTTCAGCCCACCGGAACCAAAATATTTTTCAATAAACAATTTTAAATAAAATTTTATTATTCCACACGAAAAATGTTGTTTGTTTAATTGTGAAAATCAACGAAATAATAAAACAAACTTTTTTGTCAAAAATACTAAAAAACAATATTTAACATTTTTATCAGCAACAACAAGTAGAACTCAAATCTATAGAATATTTTTATAAAGTATGTAAAGAATGTTAGAGAAGGAAGAGGGTTGGGAAAAGGAAGCTGATGGAGGGAGGTATAAAATTAATGTACAAGAATTAAGATAGAAAAACAGGAAGTTAGAAAAGAAGAACAAATTAGCGGTAGCATAATCATCTTTTGCCTTAAAGGCGTCGGCTTTTACTATTAATTAACCCCTTTAATAATGATTGTGTAACATCTTCAATTCGCTTCTTCTGTTTTATCTTTCAGAGTGTTAAAGAATGATGAGAATCAACTTTTGCTATAGAAGAGAAACACACACAAACAACAAAAAAATCATAAATGCAATATAACGAATGTTGCGTAATGCCAAAAAATATAAAAAGCGGAGTAAAATCACAGCATCCAGACTTGTCTTAAATATGAGACTTTGTGAGTGTATGAACGAAAAAAATATCTAGAAGTTATATTTTTTTATTTTGAACTCATCTTTTAAGTTTGAATGAATTGTAATAAAAAATCAGCTTAATAACATCTGAATTTAGATAAATGTCCATTAGAAATCTATTTGACTCTAATAGTTCAACCGATTTATTCAAACTAAATTGTTAATTATCGTTATTTATATCGTAAATTTCAGGAAACTTTAAAGTACATAATAAGGTGATTCCACAGAACTCATATGGTGGTATAGTTTGTTATTTGACTCTAATAGTTCAACCGATTTATTCAAACTAAATTGTTAATTATCGTTATTTATATCGTAAATTTCAGGAAACTTTAAAGTACATAATAAGGTGATTCCACAGAACTCATATGGTGGTATAGTTTGTTATTTGACTCTAATAGTTCAACCGATTTATTCAAACTAAATTGTTAATTATCGTTATTTATATCGTAAATTTCAGGAAACTTTAAAGTACATAATAAGGTGATTCCACAGAACTCATATGGTGGTATAGTTTGTTATTTGACTCTAATAGTTCAACCGATTTATTCAAACTAAATTGTTAATTATCGTTATTTATATCGTAAATTTCAGGAAACTTTAAAGTACATAATAAGGTGATTCCACAGAACTCATATGGTGGTATAGTTTAGCCCATACCTTAAAAACGATAATGCGAAATATTAAGAAATTGTGAATTAAAATAAGTAAGAGAATAAAGTAACAGAATTGGAAACTTTTTCCATTATAACACAAGCCACAAGAATGAGTGAACCCACCAACCCGCCAACTAAACATCGAACGAATGCCAGTCAGGGAAAAGTAAAAATTTATGAAGCGTTTAATTGAATAAATTAAAGAAAATAATAATAATAATGATACCTTCCCAACCAAAAGCAATACAAGAAAAGAAAAAAAATAATAATAAATAAAAACAATAATAACCTAAAGGATTAAAATCAACGCAATTTATACAAGCAGCAGTAAGAAGTAATATTATGGCCTTATGGACTTTCTTCCTCGTTTCGTTCAGTAAGTCTTGATAATAATGGTTCGTAACTCTTCTTTTTGCTTTAATGAGAAACAAACAGATTGAATCTGAAGCAAAAAGAAATTTTAATTTATTTTATAATAAATTGATTTTTTTAATTACTCCGCTAAATGTTGTGTTAAAAAATTTAACTGTTACACCTTTTTTGAATTTCATAAAGATCTTATGACTCGAAAATGTCATAGTGGTTGGCTGGTTGGTGGGTTCGTTGAATATATAACATTTGTTTTTCTTTAATATTTATTTTAGTTAGATACTCATACTAAATCATGGAAAGATACAAAACCACTTGTTCCATAAATCACTAAAAAGTGTCTAAAGGAAGCTTAACTTTCTGCACAAACATTTCGCTTATTTTTTTTTTTTTTTGTTTACTACATTTTTACACATGTTTGTGAATTTATATATATATATGAAAATACGTGGGTAAAAGGAAAAGTTTCTTAAATTCATTAAATAGATTATTCGAATTTTTATTGAAAATTGTACAATTCTCTTTTTAAAGAATATTTTCGAGAATTTTCGAAAATTGTCTTGCTAGAGCCATTTTTTTGCGAGAAATTTTCAGTTTAGATATATTTTCAAAAAATTATCTTTCTCATTAGTTTATAGTTAAGTTAAAGAGAATTTTCGAAATTTTGCTGACAATTGTACAATTCTCTTTCTAAAATATCTTTTCGAAAAGTTTTTTCTTAAAGAGAATTTTAGAAATGTTTTTTATAGAGAATTTTAAAAACGTTCTTTTTATAAAAACTTTTCAAAAAGTTCTCTCGAAACTTATCTCATAATAGATTCACTGTTTGTAGCGAACTTCGAAAAGTTCTCTTTTTAGAAAAAAATTTCTTATTAGAAAGAAAGAATTATATTTAAGAAATATTTTCAAAAAATGTGAAAAAAAATTTTTAAAATTTCGGTAAATATCCAACTTTCGGGAAATCTTTTATGTAGTGAAAAAACATTAAAAAAAATCTACACAGAGAAAAATTTCGATAAATCTTCTTTTTATAGACAAGTTTCGATTAAACTTTTACCTAGAGAAAAGAATCGATAAATCTACTATTTAGAAAAAAATCGATAAATTTTTTTTAGACAAATTTCGATTAATCTTCTATTTAGATGAAAGTTACGATAAAACCTCTATACAGAGGAAAATTTTGATAGAATTTCTATAAAGAAAAAGTTTTTTAAAATATTTATTTACAAAAAATTTTTGTAAAAAAAATCGATAAATCTAGAATTTATAGAAAACTTTCGACAAGTTTAGAATTTATAGAGATCTATCGATAAATATAGAATTTATAGAAAACTTTCGATATTTTTTTTTCGATAAGAGTTTACTTTATATAAACTTTAATGAATTTTCCAGTTAACAGAATTTTTCCGATAAAATTATACTCTATACAAAATTGTTACTACCTCTAATGCAATTATAGTCATGATAAAAAATGTGTGTGAATTTTTAAAGTCACTTTTCAATTCTCCTTCTTCTTACATTTAGAGCAAAAAATGTAAGGAATGAACATTTGACATATGCCCACCAAAAATATTGTTACAAATGCAACAATAAACAAGTAAGAATTTGGCTATGCCGAATGTTCAATACCTTCAATATTTTAAGCTATAATTTTTTTTCTATTGAACCGATTTTGATAATTTATGGAGTGGTTAAGTCTATGTGACTTTGTATTATGGCAAAATTTCGTTCTATTTTATCGACTTATAATTGCAAGTTTTAGGAAAGGTCTTCGCTTGAACTTAGAGGTTGCCTCAGATATCGGTCTATATAATTTTGCTGGTTTTAAACAGAAAACTTTTCAGAGCTACAACAAATACTAAGGCAAAATTTTATTGAGTTCGGTAAATTTTTGTGAATGTAAGCGTGCCAACAACAGACAGATGGACAGAAAGACGGACAGACAGACGAATATAACTAAATCGATTCAGATTTTGATTTGTTACACATGGAATGACAAAGTTAATATACCTTATTCACCACTTGTGGTGGTGGAGCGCATAAAATAGGCACACAAACAGTACGAAAATCACTCATAGAAAGAATCAAAAACAAACAAACAAACAAACAAACAAACAAAGAATGTATAAATGTAAGAGAAGAATGAGAAGAAGTCGAAATATCTCTCTATATTCATTTAACGTACAACATAAGTTGCTGCCTGCCATAAGTCAAAATTATCAACAAGCCTAAGTATTAGTAAGAATTATGCTTGTCGCCTGGATATGAGTCGTTTGTGAATCTCAATGATTCCCGGCTTAATGCAGCCTGAAACTGTTTCTAAAAACAGAATACAAACAATAACATCATTCCCAGCATCATTCTCATCATACTTCTAAAGATGGATTACTAAAATAGAGACATACAACAAACAAATACATTCATACATACATATAAATACATGCAACAAATATAAATTTACACACTTTTCATAAATATTTCGGTTGTTATTCTTTCTATCTTTACGTTTACGGTCACAGGGCATTAAGAGAGTTTAGAGAGATAGATTAAGCCAAAAGAAGAAAAAATATTGCGTTGTTACAATAAAATTTCTTAAATGAACCCACAATAAGTCGTCACTTTGTGCGAAAAATAAAAAATAAGGAATTTTGGGCGAAAGAAAAAAAATTACGCAAAAACTGTCACGCACGACACACGCAACATTGCGAAAAATATGTCTTTGATGTCATAAATCAATTAAAGTGTTTTACACGCAGCATTCCAAAAATGTAAGGAAAAACAGAAAGACGGGAATAAACTCCGGTCTAAAGTGTTGTAGAGAGATGAGACACTTACTTTATATTATTTGTTGGTTGGTTGTTTAAGACAGAAAACACCATTGAAGGGAGATGAATGAATCATGATGGTATCATATATGATTTGGTTGCCTGATTCTTCTGTATCTTTTGCCACGACACAAAACAAAAGGAATAAACTCATATTTTGGGATTTATTTATGTTTTTAAAAATTAATAAGTGTTCTTATTTCGATTTCAGTGCTGGTTATTTGTCTTTTGGTTTATTTTGAAAAGTTTTATATTTGTTTAAGGGTATTAAAGGTATTAACTTATTTGTTGCACATTATTTGTTTGTTACAAGTTTAATTTTTTAATGCAGACAAAAGAAAGATGAAGTTTATTGTTCTTAATTTAAAATTTTGATTAATAAGATTTATTTATAACTAAAAGATATTTATATTATAATTTTAAATTAATTTAAGACAATTTAATTTCTTTTACCAAAAAGTCAAAAGTGATTTATTCGTGAATTAAAATATTTATTATTTAGGATATTTGAAATTTAAACCACTTTATTAATTTATTATATTTTTGATCTTCTATGAACAGAATAAATTAAGCCAGCAAAAAATGGAGGATTTTATATTTGCGTAAACGGACTAAATTTATGAACAATGACAATAATTAAAACGTACAGTTGTTCTAAAACATTTTGTTTAACTAATTTAAATTTCACATGGACAATCCTTAATTGCAGTCTATATAATATTATGGAATGCTGGACTTTAGTGACTCCGGGAGGGGCGATGGTTACCTCGCAAAGTATAATAACAATCTTTTAAAATAATTGTATAACTTTGGAAATACGTTGGAAGTTAACATGGGCATTATAGAGGTGGTTAAAAAAAGCAATGTTGATCTGAGAATAGCGTACATTTTTTCATTCTGTTAAAACTAAGCGTTTTTTATATTGTACAAAGTAAAATCTTTAGATTTTTTTTAATTGTAAAATTTAAGGAAATAAAATCTCAAAAAATTGATTTATTGTGAAGCAATGTTGATTTAATATTTAATTTATTTATAATTATTAATTTTTAGATTTAGAATGTTAATTCAATATTGCTCCACATTAAATGCAGTTATTTGGAATTTTTTCCTTGTAAAGTAATTTTGAAAAATTTCGTTATATAATTTTATAAAGTAATTTCGAATGATTCTAAAATGTGCGGTAATTTTTCACCACAAACTAAAAATGTTTAATTTAAACAAATATAAAATTGACATTGTCTAAAATCAACTATGTTCAACGTTGTTTTTTTTTTTGTGAGAAATTATTTTTCTCTAGGGGATGTTTCGAGGCATACCTTATTCGCTTGCATTATAAGAATTATGTTTATATATTAATATTTTTGGTTTTATTTGAGAAATTTGAGGAAAAGAAACACCAAAGTAAAAATTTTTGCTTTGGAAACAATATTTTAAAAGTATTCGTGGATCCGTTAAAAACTAATATTTTTAAATATAAATTTTTAATATTTTTCAGAATAATGTTCACATAACATAATTCACTATTTTTGAGCAGATCAAAATCTGAGACGATATAGCTATGACCGTCTGTCCGTTTATCTGTCTGCATGTTGTTGGCAAGCTAACATTCACAGTAAATTGACAAAGTTTAAAGAAATTGGGATTATTTTCTTTTTATCCTGGGAAGAATCCTATTAAAAACCAATACATGACAACCTATAACGATATTTGAGACAATCTTTAAAACGGCTTATTCATTTTTCTTGAAATTTGGTACGCGGGAATTGCAAAAAATTAAGTACTGTAAAAGTTTTGAACAGGACATTACCATCGCATAGTTCTATAACTAATCAACTGGGAACTCACACATAATTTTATGCGTGAATCGTGCTTTGACAACACAAAATTAAAAAAATACAAAATTTTCGTACAGGGCTCGGAGAAGAGGTATTCCCTTAATAAATGAAACTGTTAATATAGAATAACTCTGAAACTTACAAAGCTTGTTTATTGAAATTTGTAACGTAGATAAAACTTTAACAGAAATATTAAAGGCTAACAAAGTTTTTGATAGAGCATGGGTAAGTGGCAACTGCCTTATAAAAAAAATTTTTAATAAAGTGTATATCGGGAATTATTAGCGAAAAATCAAGGAAAATGGGCCTCAAGAATATTAAAAAAGAAATTAAATTAAAAAAAAATTCGGATAGAGTACGGGCTAGTGATATTAAACCGGCAATTATAGCATTCTTTTTTGATGCACTTCAACAATGTGTCGGCATATAACTCGACATTGATCCAGCCGCAATGGTGCGACATTTATATAATATGTGGAGAATGCCCTTTGGATATATTTAATTAGCACTTTTTTGCTTCATCTGTATACAATTTAAATTCAATTTCCCACTCAAAAGTTAAAATTTTTTTTAACATTCTTTTAAATCATAAAAATTTTAGAAAATCTGAACAAAAACATTTAAATATTGAAACAAAAACTATTAAATAATAAGAAAAAAACATTTATAATTTTCTTTATGCAAATATTTATAAATAAATACAACAAAACTACATATTCTCCATAAATATATAAACTCTATAAATATACAAGATCCAAAGATAAAGAAGATATCGAATAAAAAGAAAAAAGTTTGTAAACATCCTACAACTACAAGCATTTAACCAAACAATATGATTTGATTTAACCCAGATTTAATGCAAATTAAAAAAACATAAAATTACAAAAAAAAATAAAACTTCAAAAAAAGAAAGACAACAACGAATTAACAAACAAAAAATATTTATATGATAATATCGGGTACAATGAACCCTGATTTAAGTGTTTTTTTTTTTTTTTTGTTAAACCAACTACCGGCAAAGAACAAGTCTTCGCTCTTTTTGTGATTTACACAAAAAAATCAGTTAAGAGATAAACTGAGCGTAAAAAGAAGAGTTAATTGGTCAAGACTTCGGAATAATTATAAGTTTTGGCTTAGATCTCCAAGCCAGTTTGGCTGTATGTTTAAAGAACATTGAATTATTTTGCAATGCGAAAAATATAAAAACACGAGAATAAAGAATTGTAAAAATAACTGAGAATAAATGGAGAGAGACAAAGAGAGTGATTATATTGAGAAATTTGCGCATGTGTGACGTTAATTGCAAAATTATGTTTATATTAAAGGTGTTCACTTCATATGTTGTGAATTATTAAAGAATGAATGTTTATAAAAAAATAACAATATCTTAGAGAAATTATTGCCTTATTGGGCATATTTACTGAGCTTCCATATCTCAGTAAATATAAATATGCCCTTTTTGACCGCTATAATCTTTCTCTATGATAACTTTTTCAAGAATAAAAACGAAAATTTAATAAGATTAAAAATTAAAAAATGAATTGGTAAATACTGTCTTATTTGCTTAAATATCCTTAGTCCTTGATCAGATTTTTAGAAATGTTGTAAAAATTCTCCATAAACTGCTATAAGGTATGGACTTTCTCGTAGATTTTGCTTTTTATCTCAAAAAAAGCTCACATTTCAAAACTTGACATTAACGTTATAATTAGCTAATCGAATCATACGACAGATAGCGCACCAAATAAGCTCAACATGATCACTTTTTCAGAAATCGCGAAATCGAGTCAAACATTCAACTTGAAATTTAAAACGTCAATAAGTCTATAAATACTGCGCACTGTGCGTACAAATTGATTCTTTGGAAATAATTCTCTAACTTTTGAAAATTTAAAAAACATTTATTAATAAAATTTCACACGTTTAAAGCTGAGTTGTTTTCGAGCACAGACACGTTAGGCGGGTTTTGGGGAACCTCCAAATTTGGACGTATCGTGTATGTTGATTTTTGAAAACCTCATTTGTAAAACCTTGTAAAACTGTATAAAAAGTATGTCTACGTTATCTTTTATAGCTTCCGAGATATTTAAGTCGAGTTTTCTTACAAGCCATTGGGCTTAATAGAGATAAAAAAGATATCAAATTCTAAAAAATATTGATGCAAACATATGGAACCGTTTAAAAGTTGTTTTGATCTAAGTTTAGAATTTTTTAAATTTGTTTTTTTATAAAAACGTGACAACATTTATTCACTGATAAAACCATATTTTTTGTTCTGAACATTATAATTGGACTTGGGACATCTACCCACAAGCTCTATCCAAAGTTGTTCAATTTTAATGGAATTTTATAAATTGTTTTGTTAAATATTATAAATTGAAAAGCTATAATGTATCCTTAGTATATAGCCTCATCTGTAAGGTAAATATCTTAAAAGTATTTCCTGCCGGGCAGCCTTTATAAAGACAGGCCGATCATTTAGTGAAAAAGGTCAAATTTTTAAACCATATTTACATGGAATAAAATTTTTAATCGTCACATTGTGACGTTTTCATAGATATGAAATACTGCTATAAGAAATGTATATCCTGGCTGAAAGTACAACCTTAACTAGCTTTGTCTAGTCAAATTCAGTTATTTACCATACATCAACATTCAAATTTCAGAAATCTCTCAGAAAATATTTGATCCAAATAAGCCTAAACTATGCTTCTTTTCGAAAATATAAAAAAAATAAAAACTGAAAAAAAGCATTATAAATCTTTTAATTGCTTTTTAATACAATATTATTGTATTAATTAAAACTTTAATTGAAACTTAAACGATTTTTGTTCAAATATTAGTCAAGTGATTTTCCTCTGTAATTTAAATTCCTAATAAAACTAATAAAAGTTTCTTCTCCTCCTCTCATTAAGCGGGCTAAGGCCATTAATACCCTCCATGCAAAACTTCTTGAGTAACACGAAAATACCGTTAACAATTACCGAAAAATAAAAATATTGTAATATAACTTAATTGAAATTATTCCCAAACCAATATTCAATTCAATACACTTTCAACTACACAAATAATAATAACAACAACAAAAGTAATAATAATCAAACTCAACACCATAAAAACCCCAAGACAGGGGGAATGAAAAGAAAGAAAGATAGACGTGGACGTAGAAAAGTTTCCTGTTCCCAATTGCGCAATCAAATATCAAAAGCCACTTTACAACAACAGGCGGCAAAGTCTAAATAAATACACTTAGAATCACTCAGTCTTGAGTCCTTAGGTAATTTACCTATAGAATTCTAAAGGAATTGAAATGTATAACGTCTTGTTGTATACCTTTTCGAACAATAAAACGTTAAAGTCCTTAAATGCCTGTGAGTACTTCCATTTGCGAATAGTCATTTTATTTCATTTTTTTCTTTCTTTTAACTTTGACCCCCTCTATTTCCCATTCACTTTCTTTAATAACTTTTCTTTTAACGTATTACATGGCGAATTGCTTTAATTCAAGGAAACAACTAATTTTGAAATTTACTTTTTGGAATGTTTTTTGTTCATTTTTTTCGTGATAACTTCTTAGATGAAGTTGTATCCTTATGGATTTTATTTCTTCATTTCTTTGGTGAAATTTTTTTAGCCTGAGGTATTTTTGCTTCTTATTTTTCGTTTTTTTTTCTTGAGAGAAATGTCTTCGTTATTTTCTTGTATTTAAAATTAGCCACTTGTTTTATTTTCTTAGAAAATTATTTGAAGTTAAAATTCTCTATCAGATTGTGTCTGGCCAGACAGTATTCGGAAATTCAAAGATATTTTATGGTAGAATTACTTACTTAACGAAATATGCTAATCTGAAGTTTTGAATCTGTGGAATTTGTGTTGAATTAAACTATTACATAGCAAATCATAACAAATGACTTTAAAATTATTGAGTAATGGGCTTGTCGAATCTTTAATACCCTAAATATATTTAGTATGAACATTTTGCGAAATTTGCTTTTAAAGTTTCTGAGATATGTGATATTAAAAATTTCGTTTGATCTAAAACTTTTGAAGTAAGAAATATTTTCTAATAATGGCTCTATTTATGGCCAAAATTCCATGAAATGTTCTATAAAATTTTTAGATGCATACGATATTAAAAGTTTAGTTTATAAGGAGTTCTAATCACCAGCACAGTATCTAGAAATTTATATTCTACAATATTTTGTTGTGCCTGAGATGGACAAATTTGGAGGGTCACCGACTAAACCTTCTTGTCACATATGTACTTGATTTCTTTCAGATCAAATCCAAAATAATTCACCTCTAACCATGTGAAATTTCATTAAGGTATCTCTAGCGGTTCAAAAGCTATACAAGTTCTAATTTGTGCATATCTTTGTCGATATTTTTTTTACCGAACCGATTTTGAACGATTAGTAAGACAATGGATTTGTGGTTTGCTTAAACCCAGTTTTCAAATGATTTTGACAAATTTTCAAATGATTTTTGTATGGATTTTGGGACTGTCTTAGATATCGGTTTATATCTTTATTGCAATCGTTCATATATTAATAGTTTTAATGTAAAACTATAATTCTTCCAATGACATGGACACGGCTAAATCGAGTCAGGTTTTGATTTGATGTAAGAATTTATATCTTTATAGGGTCTTAATTAATACCTTCGTGGCGTTACATATGGAATGACAATGTTTAAATAACCTCTTTCAAATTCAAATTCAAACGAATATAACTTTTGATTCTTAAATATGTTTTAAAATTGTTTCCTTCCACAATTCTCAAAAGTCTTGCAGAGAATTTCGCCAAGATGTGTCATAAAGAGAAAGTCTCGAATTGGATATGCTGTCTCTAACACTACAATCTTTAAATAGGTTCAGATATAACTAATCAGAATTTTTTTTAAATATTATTAAATATGTTGCAACTTTTTGACGAAAGAGTATTTAAAATTTCATGTATCAAATGTATTAAAGGAAGTCTCTGACATTCTCAATAATCGTAACATTTCAAAAATTAATTGAAGCAATTAATTATTTTACTCAAAATATAAACAGATCTAACATTGCATTTTATTGCCAAAACCGATTTTCCTTGTAAACAATTTTACAATTATAATCAAGTCTCAAAAGTTACTAACCTCTGACCGAAAAAATAAAAAATAAATTGCACAAAAATTGGTCAATTGTTGCTAGAAAACTTCAAAGTCAATACTAAAACAACAAAAATTGCAAAAGCGATCTCAAGAATTGCAAAAAAAATATGAAAATCTAGTTAAGATATCTAAAAATGTTTAGAAATTATGGTAAAAACTACTGAAATAAACAACAACATGTCTAGAATACTTAAGTATAAGAGAGAAACTAGATTAGAGAGAGAGAAAATAAGAGAATCAAAAAAACAAGTTTCTAAGCTTAACTCAGTCTTTATTAGTGTTACCACAGAAGTATTTAGAGACTCCAAAAAAATACGAAACAATGATCCAAAAAAGGTATAATATCAAATATATATGTGTCATATAACGTGCATTCTTGCACATCAAGTGTCATATTTATTCATATGGTAATTCTCCCATATTATATTTGAAAATTGGTTCTAATCAGGATCGCACGACACTTTTTTGGACTTACTTTTTTCTTGAAAAAAATAGTAATACTACAAAAATAAAAATCACATGATAATACACATTACACACAATATGTGTAATTTCACATGAAGTGGCAACACCGACCCCAATAGACAGTGTGTTTTTTAGTATCATTGTTTTTTTTTAATTATCACAGATCTTAACCAACAACAAGAAAAAATAAATCAATTTATATTTTGGTATTGAAGTTAATCCATAAAGTTCAAATTACAAAACATGACCTATATTTCTTTAAGTTTTGGGAACGAACAATGCAAACACACCTACAATTTGTCTGTGTCTGCGTCATATCACCTCAAGCCAAAATTAGAACACGTTCATTAATGATTGATTCAATTAGACTCGTATTCTCGTGTGTAAATAAAGAAAATAACATAAATTCGAAAAAAAGTTGTTACGAGAAAAGTTTTAACGTAAGACTTTCATTTATTTAAATAAACAAATAAAATAATGAGTTCGTATGTAAATTAATAAATTTATAAATACATACACAGACGAAAACAAAAAAATACGCTTATTTTACTTTCTAAGTGACCATGGTTACATGTAAATGTAAATAATGATTATAATAACAACAAACCATAAAATTTTAATGTATTTAAATGGTTGCAGTGGACAGTGGGATAGAAACAGAAAATATCTTTCAAATTATTGTTTTTTCGGATTCTTAAACCCTTCGTGACGACCAGTGATGGATGTAGGCAGATTCGGTTCTTTTTAGAAACAAATCTTACTTTCTTATTCAATTTCTAAAAATTTGTACCGTTTTCATTAGTTAATATACAAAATTATTTATCAATTTGAAATTTTGTAAAACTACGAATTTTTGTGTTTTTTTGTTTGAAGGGCTTTATTACACAAAATGTTTTAGTTTAAATCTCTTCAATTAGACTCTTTAAAAAAATGATTTAAAGAGTTTAAATCTTGAAAATTTTTATAGGACTAGTTCCAGAACCTATTGAAATTGTCTATTTTTAATCAAAATATAGAACTTAGCCCCCATTTCATGCAAATCATGCCGATCAAAAGTTATAAATATCCCCTGTATATAATTTATGCCCAGATTAATTTCATCCAAATTTTAAATTTAAATTTTATTGCAATAATTTCACATTTAATAATTTTATGAGCGGAACATTTATACTGCAGCTTTCTGAAATATTGGCTCAATCATTAATATGCCCGAACTTGGACTAAAATAGTCACATATGTCATTGACATATTTAAAATGAGGGCCTGCAGAATATTCAAAACGTTGCACTGTATAAACCCAGCCATTTGGAAATATGGGCGGAGGAACATTCTCGAACCGAAAGTACTAAAGATGAAATTCTGAGCTGATCGTTTATTTTAAGGCAAGAAAGGTATTATATTTCATATATTTAAGTTAAATAGATTATTACTCCACTTATTCTAAAATTTTATACTTTTTTATTTCTACTAAAATTTTATACTTTTTCGATGAATTAACTATTTCTTTCTTTGTCTAAAAACTAAATAAGATCTTGTGGATATATATCGAAAGATCTAAATTAAATTTTGGTAAATTATAAATAAGTTGCAATTCCAAATATCTTAACAACATACAGAGATAGCGGGTATAAACAAGCTTGTAAACGGATTTAGAAATCGAGATAGAAAATGTTGATTATTATTAAAGCTAAAAGAATTTTTCTTTTAGTCGGTATTCTTTCTATATATTTTTTGTGCTTAAAGTCCCATTACGAGAGGACATTTCAATGGAAGCTTGTCTAATGGAATACTTAATAAAACTGAAAATTTAATTTATATTCAATACAAATGACGACTTTTTATAGCACTTTCATCACTCCCAATCCACTGTCTTTATTTTAAAAATAATGTACCTTAATAATGATAATCTTTTCATGATAATGAAATTAAGAATGCCAACACTTACCACCTTCATTTTGAGGTGCGTGTATAAATATGCGACAGACGAAAGAGGTGATTTGGAGAAAGACAAGCAGAGCGTCGTATTCCCTATTTGGAAATATAAACTTCATGCTCTTATTTAATCGTATAAATTTAATAATTCTCTTATGTCGTGTTTTGATTTTTAGTTATTGTTGTTGTGTTTATATCTACCTTTGTGGTCGGTTAGTTACCTTGGCTTTAACATTTCAGTTTATTACAAAACAACAACGACAAAATCTCACATTTATTTTATTAACTTGGCTTAGATACGTTAAACAAGCAACAGCATTTCTCAAGTTCTTGCTTTTTTCTGCTTGTTCTTACTTCGTTAGTTTGGAGAGCGTAACTATTTATCGTTTGGATTTCAGAGGCCAGTTATGGGATTTTCATAAAAATCTTTGATTTACTTTCATACAATTCATTTAGGTTTTAGACGTGGTAACGTCAACTCGTTTGTAAAACTAATTCTAAAAGTTTTTTGTGATTATTTTAAAGATCTTTTTTGTAAAATTAGTGATATTTTTTAAAACAAAAGAAATTTAAATAGATAAAAAAGACAAAATGAAATTTTTGCAAGCGTGTAAGTGAATACTTAATGAATTAATGTTTAATAGAAGTGAAATTTTGTTGAATATAATTTACAAAGACAAATAACAAAAGATTTAAATAAAAAAGTGCATTTTGACTAAATAAACATTATTATTGGAATGATGATTAAAAAGTGTTTTACAAATAACTGACTCTGAGATCCGATCCTGAAATAAATTAAAAGTTTTACTGAAAATAATGTTACGTTATATTCATGTCGAATAATCTCTTTAGCTAAATAAGTTGTAATTGAAAATATTATTTTCAATATTAAATTGGAAATCGAATGGAAAAATGTTATATATTATTTTTACTTTAAGTTATTCAGTGAAAATATATAATAAAAAATAAAATAAATAGTTTTAGTTTTTACTTCTCAAACTTGTAAGTTTTCGTCAGAATCGGTATATATATTCAAAATTTCGAATTAAAAAAATTGGATTAAAAAATTAAATTTGGTCATTTTTAACTTTTAAAGTTCAAAGGATGAAACAATTTGTTGGAATTGGTCATAATTATATAAAATGTATATGTATGAAATATAATTGAAAAAAAGGAAAATTGACAAGACTTGAATAAATGTTTTTTTATTTTCAAGGCTTGAATACACTTTTAATTCAAATAAATGCATTATTTCAAAACAATATTTTTAACTTATTTAAATTGTCAAATTTTCACATTTCGTAACGTCAGTTTCAATTATGTTTTGGACTTATCTTCATCGAATGAAACAACTTTCTTTTTGCATTTTAATACTTCTATAATATATGTATTAAATTTAGACACAGTAAAATGTAATTTTAAGTTAAAAATTTTTTTTGGAAATAAATTCATGAATTTTGATCGGCTGGTTTGATTTAAATTCATTCAGATCTTTAGATTTCCCAATAAGCACCCAAAATATAAAAATTCAAGTGTTTGAAATTTTTATTTTTAATTTAACTTTAATTCCAGTCATTTCTGCAAGTGTTTTTAAAGACCTTTTTGTAAAACGAATTTAAAAATAAAAATGATAAAATTGAAAATATAACAAATTATTTTTAAAATAAAGAGTTTGCCCTTTTTAATCAAAAAAAGTGTTAATAAGAATCATAAAGTAAGAAATGAATATACGAACGTATATTTACTATTTGTTTTAACTTGAACAGTACTTTAATGATAGCTTTGAATTTAACTCTCTTAACAATGTTATGTTCGTTTTTTATTAAGTTTTCTGTTAACTGGAGAATGTTATTGAAACAAAGTATAATACAAGTGCATTTCAACACTTGATGTTTGCATTTATAACTGGAATTAAATTGAACTTACGCTTGAATTCCAGGGAAAAATGTTTTGGATTAGAATGCAAATTTTTTTAATAAAGATACAATATTTATAACCGCAGCATCCACCTGAATTTTTCAGGAAATTTCGATAGTAACAAAATTTAATTTTTCAAAAATGTAAAATTCCACGTTTATACACTATAATTCGAATCTAAAATACATATCAGGCAAACAAAAGTAGTAAAAGAATTAAAAAGTTTTCTAAATTGGAAATTCTTTCTATAAGCCATCTATTCGGTTCACCATTTCAAAGTTATAGTGCTATACTTCCCTACTATTTCATGAACTCAAAATCTGATAAAAAAAATTGCATTTATAACAAAAACAGGTATTTCTGTTTTTTTTTTTAATTAGAATTCGAACTTATTTATTTTAAAATTATTGTCATATAAAAGTTTATTTGTTTCTTAAAAATTTGAAAATTCTATTTCGGCTTCTGTACGGCGAATTGATCATTCATAAAGTCCCCTTGGACACAAATGAATCTTTCTTTTTAAGTGCATTCTTTTGTAATTACACACTTACACATACTATAAAATTTTTCGATTGAGCTGAAGAACTATAATATAGAACAAATATGGACTATGGACCATAAAAAAGAATCGAAAATTCTGTAAGTTTGTTCCAAACTTTAAGGCAAATACGATGCGTAAATCTAAGAACTATTAAAAACAGATTTGAATTCAATTATTACCAAACTTTAACAGTCGGCAAAATTCATTTTTAATTTTTAAACTCGATCAGAGATCTTAAAAATGTTAAATTTTTCAAGGGTCCTGGATTATTAAGACCACACCACATGATTTTTATTATTCTATCTCCTAATTTTTATAAATCAATTCGAATTTATATTTTATTTATTTCTTTTCCAGCGCTTGTATTCCTTAGTTTGGGCTTCATCACAGCATTACCCACCAAATCGGAAGAGGCAGAAACTTCCTACGCAAGCAAAGCTTCCCAGATAATTGCTACAAATTTACTTAAATCTTACAATGATATTGATGGAAATCAAGTGCATTCACCCTTGGGAGTCACCACAATGTTGGCAATTTTAGCTGAAGCCACACAAGGCGATACCTATAATGAATTCTACAAAGTTTTGGGTTATCCCAAAGAAAGATCGGCCCTAAGAGACTCCTTTAAATCTATATTATCAAAATATCAAACCAAAATATTAGGATCAGAACCTTCATTCCAGACATGGCTTTATATTTATCGTAATTTTACGGCCCGGGAAGAGTTTAAGAATTTAGTACGTGACAATTATTATGTTGATGTAAAAGACATAAGTCGCGATGAACTTGACAGTTTCGAAGCAGATAAATTTTTATCTTTGAATGGTACCACTAATAATAGTAAAGATGTTATAGGTTTTGAGACCTTAAAACGGTTAAAGGTAGATGATGATGATGAAGAAGACGATGTTAATGATGATATACAAAATGATGATGAGGATAACACGCATAAAGTAGCTGTTACTACAGTGGGTTCTTATACCGATAGTTATGGTGAAGAGTTTATAGAAAAAGAAACTTCTAAGTTTGATCGTTTTGTGGATGATAAACAGTACGTGGAAAAGCCGCAAATTATTGAAGAAATTAAAAAAGCTCAACAGCAACAACAAAAGCAAAAAGAGGAAATAGCTGATGTTGCTGCTGCTACTGCTTCTCAAACAAAAGCAACAATTGAATCAACTGAAAAACTAGAAAATCTTGATGAAAAACCAGTTGCTGATGCCAGGCAACAGTAATAATGATGTTCAGGATCAAAATAAACGTGAAGATGATTTAAATTTAGAAGAAAATGAAACTGTACAAGAGAATGAAAAATTATTGAAAAACTATAAAGAAGCAACAGTTGGAGAAGAACAAGAAACTGAAGATGTTGAACCAGCCGCTAAAGTATTAATACCCATACAAGAAGTCTTAGAGTCCAATGAACCTGAAAAGGTAACATTGCCCTTGCAAAAACTTGAAAATGTTTTAGATGAAGCCTCCAAAGGTTCACAACCAGCTGAAATAATGTTGGCTTTAGAGTCTCACGTTAGCACAGCAAGAAGTGTAAGTATGAGAAGAAGAAAAAAACAAAAAGAGGAAGAAAATTAATATTAGAGGAAATTATTAACAAGTTTTTTTTTATTTCAATATAAAAGGCTTTTGGTGGTCGTAGTCTTTTCCGCAGAGATGATATTTCTTCTGCTTTAAGTGCTAATTCTATTACTGGACGTGATGTAGGTTCAAAGACTAAAATGTTGCTTTTCAATGGTTTATACTTTAGGGGCAATTGGGCCACAGAGTTCAAAGAAGAACGTGAGATTGATGAGTTCTTCTTTATGACCTCTGAAGATGCCATGAAAACACCCATGATGCATGCGCGAGGAAAATTCTATATGGCGGAAATGCCCGAACTAAATGCTAAGCTCATATGTTTGCCTTATGAGGTAAAGGGAGGAAGAAAGATTACTTTAAATAAAACTTAAATTTATATTTTCTTTACAGAATCTAAAATATAGTTTAATGATTTTGCTGCCTAACGATCTTGAAGGTCTTCATTCGGTTATTGCCAAATTGGAACCCAGTGATTTGAAAATGGCTAAAACAGAAATGAAAGAAGAAGATTTACATATTGTTTTACCCAAATTCCAAATCGAAGAAACCTCTCGTTCTGAATCCATGCTTAAGGGTTTGGGTTTGACTAAACTCTTCTCACGCAATGATGCCGATTTAAGTTTACTCTCTGAGGATCGTGATTTACATGTTGATGAAATTGTACAATTTGTTAATGTTAAAGTCGATGAGGGTGGCAGCTCTAATATTGCTCTCTCTGCCTCTGATACTCAGGCTAGAGACAATGAGACATTTGAGAAAATCGAAATTAATCATCCATTTGCTTATTTTGTAATGGATTGTGAACAAGATTTCGTATTAGTATCGGGTAAAGTACATGCCCCTGAAGTGCAGGAAGAATTGCCTTTAGGCATTGAAATTGAATTTGAAAAAGTGTAGATTAGTTTTAAGTGAAAAATTCTCAAGACTTGTAATAATCTTTTTAATTATAAAAAAAACAATAACAAAAATTAATAATAATTTATTTGTACTTTTCTATTTTTTAATAGAATCTAAATAAGTGTAACTAAATTAAATCACTTTTTTTACATTAAAAATAAAAAAATAATAATAAAAATTAGTCTTGCTTAAGGAATTATTTTAAAACTGAAGTACATTGACTGAAAACCAAGGTACTTGATTATTGAGAATTTTGTAGAAGACAAGTTCCCATGACAGTGATAATTGAGTTGTTATTGTTGTTGTTCTTGTTTCAGTTTAAGTGAAGTGAATTATATTTTGCAACAATCAAAATAATGACTGTAAACAATTAATTCAAATAAATTTACTTATGTAACATAAGATTTGTCTAAACTATTAACATCCCCCTCTCCTCTCCCTCTCTTCAAAAATCAATTGCCTGGAATAACAAATTTATCATCACACACAACAACAAAACAAAAACGACGTCTATTTATCTCTCAACCATGAATGAAAGCATGAATCGCAAAAAAAAAAAAAATCCTGTTTTCATTGAAATTTTCCATCCTTCAAAAAAGGGGTTGTTTAGTTGGCATTTTCAATGATTAAAACACGTTTTTGCCTGTTTTCTAAGAAATATCAGAATTTTTACTAAATATTTTGTACAAACTAAATAAAGGCATCATTATCATATTCTATACTCAATACAAAAATATAAATAAGAACTTTGATGTTTTCCATAATACGGCAGATAAAAATACTTTTGTGTAGAAAATATTTTATTCATGTAGAAGTTGATCTTTGATCCTATAAATGTGTCATTTCACAAAAAAAATAGACAATTTTTAGATTTTTACTCATGTCCTTTGTACAAACATGATGCATCATGTTTGTATTAGTAGAGAGCAAAAGTAAGCCACGTGTCATTAGCTTGGCTTTTATTTCCTATAGACTTTTTATCATTTTAAGTTTCGAGAATATTTGTGATTTCGTAAAAATGACTGATATTGTGAATTGATTTCATGTCATCAAGTCATAATTGTTGTAAAATAAAAAAACACAAATTGCAAATCATTTAACAAATATTAATCAAAAATCTAAAAAAATAAAAAGATTTAAAAATATTGAAATGATGTAATCGTTATGTAAAATATAAGATTATTCTATAAAATGAATATCGGAGGTACGTAAATTAAAAAAAATAAAAAAAAATATTATTTTCCAAATTATTTCAAAACGTACAATCTTGAATTTGGAGCAGAATAATTTTTAATATTTCAAATAAAATTTGCAAATGATCTTAAGGGTCTTCACTCAGGTAATTCTTTGAAAGTGACAAAAAATGAAATGTGAGAACAATCAAATCGAAAGAACCTCTTAATACTCCATACTTTCTGAAGATTGTGATTTTATTAATTTTATAATTAAAAAATAAATGTGAATTAATCCGTTTAATCGATAATGATGATTTTCAAAATACAATTTTTATGCCTTTCTCCATTACTAATATGTGAAAAAATGGTTATATTTAATTTAATGGAACCATACACCGCATTTAAGGTTATGTGCCGATATTTTTGAATTATGGCACATGTGTGAATTTATAACTTTAACTATTATTTAAAATTAATAATTATTTTTACCCAACACATGCTCACAAATTTCAGGAATTTTTTATTTCTAAACTAAATATGGGATACATATCTATAAACGCACATAATTTTTAAATAAAACTCTGAAAATAATATTTTTATTAAAGCAACTAAAACTTTGTTTTAGTTGCTTTTCTTTGTATTTAATTTTATTTTTTACTGAATTTACAATAGTATTTTCCTTTAAATGCACTTAAGTTTATCTCTATGTATAGCGTTATTAATCATAGGTGGATGATTTTTTGTTATTTATTATCTTAAAAAATACTGAAACAATTTCCTCCTAAACTTTCCTTACATTTAGTTTTATCTCTGTTAAAGTCATCATGCTTTCGCTTAATTAATTCTTGAGAATGAATTTTACGAGCCACGTACCCCTACAATATTTCCAAAAGTTATAAGTCCGACTGCAAGCTAAACCATGATTTAGAATGCATTGAAACGTGTACCCCAGATTTATCTTCCTGTAACATGCAATCTTTATCCATTTTTCGTTCATTAAAGAGAGATAAGCATATTCCAGCAATTCGTTATAAATTGTACTATTCTACTACCACCCAAATTATGCTTTGATATCCGAACATCGTTTCATCCCAAATCGTACCAATAAAATTAAAGAAGAACATCGCTTGAATAAGGCAAACAACGGGACTAAGAAAATGTCTTGCTTACTTTGAAAAAGGGCCGTTTGTATGAGAACAAGAAAGATAAAACAAAAATAGCGAAAAAAATTAAATGCGTTTATAGGAATAACGTCAGTGTATATGATAAAAAATATACTGCTCTAATTTTGAGTGTAAAGTAGAGCTGTAGTAAAGTTTAAGTTTTGAGTCGGACTCTATGACACTTGGAGTATTAAATTTGGACATTATGATTCTTAAAAATATATAAATGAAATGCAGATTCGTTATATTGAAAGTAAGGAGTGTTAGTCGAGAGAAATAGTTAGAATGTCTAATACAGTTTAATATATATTTTCTACAAAATTAAATTTCCTCTAAATAATTAATTCTTTTATCATAATTAATTCGACTCATATACATATTTATTTTTATAATAAAATCTTTAGGAATATTTATGAACTCACCCAAATAGAAAGCGTAGAAAACTTCCTGAAAAATAAAAACAATATACGTTAATTTATCTTATACTTCATATAACTTTTTCTCGGAATTAATGTACAAAATCCATCTTAATTGAATTAACTCTACAAATTACTACGCATGTTGCTCTTCAAGATAAAATACAAAATCCATAAGATAAACAAAAATAATTAGAAACCACAAAAAATTTATTTAATATTAATTATTTCAAGAAGGAGCAAAAAAAGTAAATAAATAAACATAACATCAAAGGTAAAGATATAAATAAATAGCATAATTAAATTAAACGTTGTTAATGCATTCGCACACAAATACACACACGCAGGCATAAGTTACACATTTATCAAAGTACGGTTTTTGGCTCGTTTTTTATTCTTCAAACGATCGGATCTTTCAAAAAAAAAATAATAATAATAATAATAATTTTTAAAAAGATTTTTATTTTTATATCACTTTTTGAACAAGAGTTAAATTCCAAATAAATGATAAAAATCTAAAAAGAGCAAAATCCAAAAAAGGAATTTAAAATTAATAATTCGCACAAATTGTTTTGAAATCGTGTGTTTCAATAAAAAATAAAATAATTTAAAATTGTTGTATGAATTTGACAAAAAATTTATGTTGTGTGCTTGTGCATGTAAAAGCACATTTTTTGCTCTTTTCAACAATTTCTCTTACCTAAAAGAAGATTAAAATATTTTTTTAAAGATTAAAGTTTCAATCGACAAAGAGAGTTTAATCTCCTCAAAGAACAGTAAAAACAAAGATCATTTGAAAATAAAGATTTTGCTTCGAGTTTTTCCATACTCTAATATTTAATGGAATAAAACAAAATTCGAATAAAACACAAAGATTAAGATGGAGAGATGTAGAAAAAAGGCAAACAGAACTCCTGGAGAAAAAAGAAAAATAATATATTGTTCTTTGTAACAAATGTTTGATTAAGTGATTTTAGAATTGTGGAATTTTGTTATAAAAAGGTGAATATTTGTAAAAAATCGATATTTTGAGAAAATAGAAAAGGACTGAGATGGAAAAATTCTTAACATACATATATGCTAATAAACCATGAAACCAATAAACTTACAGTTTTAATTTTTTATTTGATTGAAGTTACAATAACAATTTACAAAAAAATCATATGTTGATAGTTTTAATCACTCGTGATGACATTATGATCTTTTTTCGGTAACCCCTTGTTATTTATATTAACACATCTCCATTTAAAATCTACCACAATTTCGGACACCTTTTTGCGCTCTTCAATTCACTTTTAACAGGAGCTTCACTGTCCTTAGCTTTGTCCTTAGTTTGGAAAACTTGCCTCTCTTGGTACTAGTACCACATTCTCCTTCATTAAAAAGTATTATTTCGGTATTTTTAGAACCCATTGTAACAGATGATTGTCTTCTTTTGCCCCAATAACATATTGCTTGCCATATCAAGAACCTTTTGGAAAATTTGTATTGCTTTTGGGTCCTAAACTTTTCTTCAATATTCCCTCGAGCAATTTTTGACCAGGAGGTTGTGAAAAATTTGCCAGTTTCATCCATTTTGCAGCAAAAATATTTTTTTTTAGAAAACTTTATATCAGCTTCCGTGCTGAGCCTTGAATATTTTTTAACCTGCATTACCTTTAACTTTTGGTACCTTTAGAAACACCACGTGGACTCTTTTTTCTACTTGGACCAGGTTTTCTATCAACGGTAAGTTTTCTCCACGGAAAAACGTTCAAATTGTTTGTTACTGTTCTCAGCAGTTTTTAATTTTTAAATAAGAACACGCATAGAGCAACAACAAACCATCTGGCCAAATTTCTTTTAATTCCCCAATCGCTATAAACTAATTTCTGAGACAGAATTCAATCGAATGACAAAATGATTGCGCCGAATTTTTGTATTTAATATATGTTATTTATTAAACCATTATTCTACATTCCGTAATAAAGATTATGCTTAAAATCTTTACTGTGGAATAAATTTTGCATAATTTTTAAATTATATTATATATAATAATTTCGTAAATATCGGCGCTTATTAGACTAAAGCTCATTTATAATTCTCTTTATTTTTCAGATAAAAACTGAAGTTTATAAAACTCTTAAATATAAGTATTTCAATACAATTTATCTAAAATAACTTTGGACTAGACGTAATATTGAATTTTAAGAATATCAATCTACATTCAAAATGGTTCCCATATGAGAAAACAATTCCGGATTAGCAAAGTTTTGTGTTTATAAAATTACTAAAAATTAAAATTTTTTAATGAAATTAGGAAATAAAATCTTCGACTCTGAATTTCAAGAATATCGAATCACTTTTGACTGGAAGATATTTTTGAATATAGGATTCATATTTATTATTACTACAATTTAAGCATTTTTTCATTAGAAAATTATGAAAACATTAGTTTTATAAAATACTTTATATTCTAATTTATTCCCGGGAATAACATTTTTTAAAGAGAAACCCTAATTAACGGACAAGTTTCCCGGTACTATTTAATAACATTGACAACAATATGACGACAGATCTCTGAATAATTGGTCAACTTTATATATAATAACTTTTTAATCAGATTAACAAAATATTGATCAAAAATCAAAGAAGACTTGGGTTAAAAGTTTACTGGAAAAGTTTGTGTGGAGTTTTTCGATATCACTCTTTACTACCAAATATATGCCCTTAAATATTATTAATTTAGTGAAAAAGGTAAGAGTATTTTTTTATTAAAAACTTTTCAATAAGAACAACAAAAAAATCGTATAAATTTTAGCAAAAAAAAAACTAATAAATCTTTTATACCTTTTCATATCAACTGTATGATTTATGTTTAGCTTTTTATCAAATTTCATATTATTTTTGTTTTTTTACATTTTTTCTGTGATATTTTTTTCAGTGATAGAGAGAAGATGCGGATATTTATGTTTGTGTTGACGCTTGTGTTTTTATTATTTTTTTATGAATATGTTTTGGTGTTTTGTATAATTCTTTTTATTTTTTAGTACTGTCCAAAATATATTTTTGCTCAATATACCTTTTATGGTTGTTTAACTTTTATGTTTGTATTTTTGCTTCAACTACCACCACCCTTCATTAAAAAGTATTTGTATATTACATGGTGCTTTTATTGGGTCAAAGCAAAAGTATCCTGGACGATCATAAAGAAAATTGGAAACTTTTTATTAAATTTTCATTATCAAAGATTTTCTATGATTTTTTAATGAGAGAAAAGGTGATTTCCATCAGGGATTTTTAAATTGATCACTGCTTTCTTTAATAATCTCACAATTCAACCATTTGAACACACAGAAAAAACATGAAGCAAAATCCATATTGATCATAGTTAATTTTCATTTAGTTTAAGTTAAACGTTTTTGCATTTGTGGTGAAGTAATATTGTACATTTTAATTCTTTCTTTCTTTAAATTGTGAATTTTGTGAAAATTTTCTCTAAAGAGCGAACTGCTGAGATTTTTTCTTCTGAGATATTTTTCAACGAAATTTTCTGTGAAAAGAAAATTTTAAGAGAGACTTTTCTTTAATGAAAAATGCGTTAACTTTTTTTAACACCCAATAATGTATTAGTGTATGAGGGAAATATGAATATTTTTCATTTGCAAAAAATATATAGTATTTTTTGTTCTATCCAGCCACAGAATGATAGATAATATTGAGGTAATACACTCAAAGAGAAAATGTTTGTAAGACATTCGTACGTTTCCTTTTTTAGATTAAGATAATTAAAATCTTAGTAAGTAAAAGGAAAAAGCGGAATGAAATATACTTAGGTCACAAAAACTAAGATATCAGTTTGGTATCTGGATGACAAAAAGTATAAAATTTTTCTTTGTGCCAAGAAGAATTTGCAGATTTTTTCGGATCCAAATGAGCTAACATTTTCGGCAGTCATATTGGAACAAAAGTGTAAAAAATTAAACACTTTCAAAATGAAATCTAGAATAATTTTGCACTGAATACTCTGAGCTAATGAAAATGATTCATTTTGGTGATTGTATATATTTCTAAATTCTAATCTGTCACAAACTTAGTTTTTCGAGTGTATTATTTTTAATATTTCGCAAAAAAGCTACCTTGTCCATAATATTAGTGTTCACACACAAACTCATACATACTCCAATCTAGTGGAAACTGTAATAAACATTGAATACAGGAAACAAGGAAAAAGGGAAATACTCGTAGCACACTAAAACTTTATACAGGACCCAAATGTATTTCTAGGAATCTCTTTTTTTCATATTTATTTTGCAAAAAAAGTAGACAACAACTACAAAAAAAAGCAACAAAAATTATGATTATCATAATTTTGTGTTACGTGAGTTTTCATGTGGAAAAGATGAAACATCATCAGTAACATTATATTATTACTTTTTGTTTGTTGTTGTTGTTTCTGGCTGTATTAAGAGTAAAACCAACAACTAACTAGTGAAAAAAGTAAAAATAACAACAACAGACCAAAAATCAAGTTGTACATGTTGAAGTTTGAATTTTGTGGTATGAAAAGTTTTTTTTATTTTCACTTCTGCTGTTTTCTACGAACACATCAACATTTAGGATGTCCTTTTTCTAAATGAATGTATATGGGAGTGTGTGTATGTGTATGTGTATGTAATATAATGTTGTTCTTATTGTTATCGTCATCACCATAATCATAGTTTTGCAGTTACTCCTGATTTTACCTCTGTTTTGTGGCGCCCGTCTGACAGGCGCCAATCTCTACGTTATGTTTCTTTTTTTCTTTCTTCTTGTTGTTATTCTTCATCTTGTATCTACATCTTTGTTCCCTGCTTCTGCTTTTAATATGAAAAGGAATTTCATTCTTCTTTTTTAATGTTTGATGCTTCTAGTTGGAATGGGTGCAGATAGTAGTGAAGTAGTTTTAGTTGATATGGGTGTATGAAGAATGTTCAAAATTCATTTTTGTTGTTGTTACAGTAGAAAATCATATCATGTTGTTTAATATTTGTACTTAAAGTTTTATTTACTTTTTAAAAACACACAGAAAACTACATCAGGATTTAGAAATACATATTCATACACGTAAATTCAGCACATATTTTGAGTTTAATTTACTAACGTAACATTTCGTTTTAATAATTTTTTTAAGTTAAATAAAGTAAATTTTGAACGCAGTAAAGCCGAACGATTTTAATGCTTTTTATACCAAACTTATTGCAAAAAATTGGCAAATTTCAAATTCACTATATTTTTCTCTTAATAAAAAATTAAAAAAAAAATTCAATAAATTTTCTCTTTATAAAAAATTCCTCGTTATAGAAAAATTTTATTAAATTTTCTCTTTATAGAAAAATTTCACCAAATTTTCTCTTTATAATACAAATTCACTAAATTTTTCTTTATACAAAATTATCGATATATTTTATCTTTATAGACATGTTTTTAATTTCTTTCATAATATTTCGATAAAAAATGTTTAATAGAAATACTTTTAAAAAATCTTCTTTAAAGGAAAAATTGTATATTTATAGAAAAATGTGTATTAATTTTGAACAGTGTTTCTTTTTAGAAACATTTGATCAATTTGTTTTTATAGAAAATTTTTGATAAATTTTTCTTTATAGAAAAATTGTTAGAATATTTTTTTTTAATAGCAAAAAAATCGATAAAATTAAAAAAGCTTTAAAAATTAAAGCTTTTGATGAAGATCTTCTAGAACAGATTTCTCTAAAAGTATTTTTTCCCTCGTCTACAAATCTTTAAAATTTCCAAATTTTCCAAATAAATTTCTTTAATTAATTTTTTTTGTCTAAAAACATGTCCCCATAATTAAGCATTTTTTGAATTGAAATTAATTTAAAAAATTTGGGAACATTCATCATCATGTTCAAATGGAAGTAAAAAAATGCACTTGATTTTCACATAAGACAACTTTTAATTTACGACTTTCACATGGAAAACAAACACACCACCCAAAAATAAAATGTGTGGGAATCAAAGAAAATCGTCCCCTTTTTTGGTGGCATTCCTAGCGAACATTTGAAAAGATCACTAAATGATCGCGATGAGCATAAAAATGTTAGTGTTACAAATCAAGTGACAATACTTTAACAGCCCTATCGAATGATTTAGAAATCAGACACATGTTTGGGGAAGAAAATATATAAATGCGTATTTTAAAAATAAATTTTATTAGAAAAATAAAATGAATTTTCTTTTTTTTCGATTTTTTTTTCTGAAAACTGGGTAAAAGAGGAAAATTATATAAACTGTTTATTTGTCCATGTGCATTTAAAAAAATTTTAACCTTTTTTGGTCTTCTTAAAAATTTGCAAACAAATCAGCATGACGATTTACTTTTGATCGATGGGGTGGTTTAGGATCAGGATATTTATCAAAATTTGATAAATCTTCTAAATTAGAAATTCTTGGTAACATGAGGAGGTGCTATCTCTTGATTTAACAAAGCATACCAATCGACATTCTTAAACCAAGCATGATCCTTAATGTCTTTATTTCCGTTTATCAAATTACCGAATCTGATGTTTATGAAGAAAATATTTTATTTCCATTTAAAACTTTTTAAATTATATACCTTTTCGACATGTCCACTTGTAATAGATGTTCCACTAAATCTTTGAGCGGGGCACTAAAGTATGTCGGCATTTTATAGGATCCTTCACATATTTTGGTGTACATCACCATAACATCACGATTGTGCGGAGCAAAAGGAGAATTCCCCGCAACGAATTCATATATCAAAAATGCCAAATGACCACCAGTCCACACTACATCCATAAGGTTTAGATTGTATGATTTCTGGAGCCAAATACTCGGGTGTGCCACACAGGGTTAAAGTACGAGTTTCAACTTTCTAAAATCAATCATATTTGCTTAAGATAAATTCCCTCCTTCGACCTTTTAGTTATTTAGTGAATTGCGTTCGATAAAAATTATCTTACTTTTGCGAATCCAAAATCTGTTATCTTGATATATCCTGCATTATCTAGTAAAATATTTTCTGGTTTTAAATCTCTATACAACAGACTCATTTTGTGTAGGTACTCGAGACCCATAAAAACTTGCGCCGCATAGAATCTTGCCTGTTTTTCATTGAATTTTCGTACTCTACAAAAGTTTAAATTAATTTAATGAATCTTTTTTGATAATCAAAAATTCAGAACCAATAATCGATAACAATATTTTCAAAACAAGTTAAATAAAAAACATTTATTAAAAACTCTATTATGATTTATTTATTATTATTTTTAATTTTTTCTTTCAAGATTTAAAAAAAATATTTTCTCTTTCAAGAATTTTTTGTTTTGAGAAAATTTTCTCTTTCAATCTTTCTAACAATTTTCTCTTTCAAGAATTTTTTAATTTCTCTTCCAAGATTTTTTTTTTAGAAAATTTTCTATTTCAAATTGTTTAATTTGCTCTTTCCAAGATTTTTGTTTAGAAATTTCTCTCTATTAAGACTTTTTTTCAGAACATTTTCTCTTTAATATTTTTTCTATAGAAAATTTTCTCTTTCAAGAATTTTTTTGTAAGAAAATATTCTGATTTTTTTTATTTTTTTTCAGAAAATTTTCTCTTCAACACTTTTTTAGAAAATTTTTTCTTTCAAACATTTTTTTAATTTTATCTTTTACGAAATTTTTTAGAGTTTTTATAGATTTTTTAGAAATTTTTATTTTTATTAAAATTTTAACAAAAAGCATTTAAAGAGAAAAAAGAGATTTCAAAAAATTCTTTTAAAGAGATCTTTTAGAAATTGACTTTCACATGGAAAACAAACGCACCACCCAAAATAAAATGTGTGGGAATCAAAGAAAATCGTCCCTTTTTTTGGTGGCATTCCTAGCGAACATTTGAAAAGATCACTAAATGATCGCGATGAGCATAAAAATGTTAGTGTTACAAATCAAGTGACAATACTTTAACAGCCCTATCGAATGATTTAGAAATCAGACACATGTTTGGGAAAGAAAATATATAAATGCGTATTTTAAAAATAAATTTTATTAGAAAAATAAAATAAATTTTCTTTTTTTTCGATTTTTTTTCTGAAAACTGGATAAAAAAGGAAAATTAAACTGTTTATTTGTCCATATGCATTTAACAAAATTTTAACCTTTTTTGGTCTTCTTAAAAATTTGCAAAAAGATCAGCATGACGATTTACTTTTGATCGATGTGGTGGTTTAGGATCAGGATATTTATCAAAATTTGATAAATCTTCTAAATTAGAAATTCTTGGTACATGAGGAGGTGCTATCTCTTGATTTAACAAAGCATACCAATCGACATTCTTAAACCAAGCATGATCCTTAATGTCTTTATTTCCGTTTATCAAATTACCGAATCTGATGTTTATGAAGAAAAAATTTTTATTTCCACTTAAAACTTTTTAAATTATATACCTTTTCGACATGTCCACTTGTAATAGATGTTCCACTAAATCTTTGAGCGGGGCACTAAAGTATGTCGGCATTTTATAGGATCCTTCACATATTTTGGTGTACATCACCATAACATCACGATTGTGCGGAGCAAAAGGAGAATTCCCCGCAACGAATTCATATATCAAAATGCCAAATGACCACCAGTCCACACTACATCCATAAGGTTTAGATTGTATGATTTCTGGAGCCAAATACTCGGGTGTGCCACACAGGGTTAAAGTACGAGTTTCAACTTTCTAAAATCAATCATATTTGCTTAAGATAAATTCCCTCCTTCGACCTTTTAGTTATTTAGTGAATTGCGTTCGATAAAAATTATCTTACTTTTGCGAATCCAAAATCTGTTATCTTGATATATCCTGCATTATCTAGTAAAATATTTTCTGGTTTTAAATCTCTATACAACAGACTCATTTTGTGTAGGTACTCGAGACCCATAAAAACTTGCGCCGCATAGAATCTTGCCTGTTTTTCATTGAATTTTCGTACTCTACAAAAGTTTAAATTAATTTAATGAATCTTTTTTGATAATCAAAAATTCAGAACCAAATAATCGATAACAATATTTTCAAAACAAGTTAAATAAAAAACATTTATTAAAAAACTCTATTATGATTTATTTATTATTATTTTTTAATTTTTTCTTTCAAGATTTAAAAAAAAATATTTTCTCTTTCAAGAATTTTTTGTTTTGAGAAAATTTTCTCTTTCAATCTTTCTAACAATTTTCTCTTTCAAGAATTTTTTAATTTTCTCTTCCAAGATTTTTTTTTAGAAAATTTTCTATTTCAAATTGTTTAATTTGCTCTTTCAAGATTTTTGTTTAGAAATTTCTCTCTATTAAGACTTTTTTTCAGAACATTTTCTCTTTAATATTTTTTCTATAGAAAATTTTCTCTTTCAAGAATTTTTTTGTAGAAAATATTCTGATTTTTTTATTTTTTTTCAGAAAATTTTCTCTTTCAACACTTTTTTAGAAAATTTTTTCTTTCAAACATTTTTTTAATTTTATCTTTTACGAAATTTTTAGAGTTTTTATAGATTTTTTAGAAATTTTTATTTTTATTAAAATTTTAACAAAAAGCATTTAAAGAGAAAAAAGAGATTTCAAAAAATTCTCTTTAAAGAGATCTTTTAGAAATTTTTTCTTTTCAGAGTTTAAGAACAATTTTTCTCTATGGGGAATTTTTTTATCTAAAAATTTCCGCTTTAATTTGTTTAGAAAATCTTCGCTTTAAATTTTCTGTTTTAGGATTTTTTAGAAAATTTTAAGGTAATTTTTTATAGAAAAATCTTTTAACAGATACATATATTTTAATAAAAAAAACTTGTTCTTAATAGAAAATCTGATCTAATTTCCCCTAGAATTTGGTTAATTTTTTATGAAAATATTGGTCCAATTTTCTCTTAACAGACATTTCACCAAAATTTTCTATCAGAAAAAATTGAACTCTTTAATTTTTTTAATAGAAAAATTTGGACCAGTTCTCTCTAAATAATTGTCTAATTTTCTTTAATAAGAAAATTTTGTCTAATTTTCTCTTAATAAAAAATTTGGTCAGTATTTATTAAAAAAATTTAGAACAAAATTTTTGAAAGAACAATTGGGCCAACACAATTGTGCATAAATTTTCTTAAATTAAATAAGTCTTACTTGCGATGATATGTAAATAATTCCCCACCATTTACGAAAGGTAATCCCAGATATAAATAATCATTATCTTTTGTGGAAAATTCTAAATTAATTAAAAATGGAAAATTAATAGAAGCTAAAACTCTCTTCTCATTGTGGACATGAGTCACTTGCTTTGTCTTGACAAGTTGATCTTTAATCAGAATTTTTACTGCGTAGTATTTTGAAGTATTGTGTTGTTTTGCCAGGACCTAAAGAAAGCCAAAACGAAAGAAAAAATTATTTTACATTTTGAAATACAGAAGAAACTACCACGCGTCCAAAGGAGCCTGCCCCCAATGTGGCTAACTCATCATAACCTTCAAGACCATTCTCAGGAGATATTTTGGTAGTATCCCATAATTTATTAAAATCTTCTCGAAATTTTGATAATAACTCATCATAATCTACGGTGGGACTATAATATTTAGCTGACGGTGCTCTACGAGAAACTGCAACAGAATATGTTTTGATTATTGGAAAATGGAGATTAAAGAATGTTTTTTTATGTTTACCGTCATAGGTACTTCCTGATCTGGTGGATATCTTGGATTTGTTGCGCTGTTTTTCAAAGGAAGTTTTCAGATTTTTCTTTCTCGATTCCCCACTGACGTGATGTAAGCTGTTTTAAATTTTCATTTAATACAAAAATTTCATTCGATCTTAGTGGAATATAGACTTACGGTTTCATGTCTTTTACAGGTTAACGATTTTTTTTAACTGAATTAATTGCTTTTAAAATTTATAAAATAAAAGTTCTTTCCAAATAAATGTGTCATGTTTAAAATTTTAATAACAATATTTTTTTATTTCTATATCTGTCATAATAAGAACCCAATTAACATTTTTATTTATATACAAAGAAATTTATCGATAATTTAAATGAATCTGAAATTTTTCAATCAAAAAATATTTATCGAAAAAATAAAATTATTTAAAAATTTATTATAAAACAGACATTTACCTAAAATTTTGTTGCAAAAATAATTAACTTATTTATAATTTTAAATAATATTTATCGATAATTTAAAACAAGCGAAATTTGTTCATAAACTAAATAAGTTTAAAAAATAATCGAGTGTTTGTTATAAAATAGAAATTTATCGAAAATTTTGGTATAAAAAAGAAACTTTTCGGAAACTGAAAAAAAGAAATTTATCGATTAGTTTCTATAAGAGAGATTTATCGAAAATTTTCTTTAAAAGAGAAATATCTCGAAAATTTTCAAGTTAAATTTCTCTATAACTTTCTATAAAAAAATAATTTTTTCGATAATTTTCTATAAAAGAGAAATTTCTCGCAAAATTCTATGAATGAAAAATTTATCGATATTTTTCTATAAAAGAGAAATTTGTTGGAAATTTTCTTTAAAACATTTTAATTTTTAGATAATTTCCTATAAAAAAGAAATATTTCGATAATTTGCTAAGAAACTGAAATGAATCTGTAAATGGTATAATAGACATTTTTAAACAATTTTCAGTTACCGATTATTTTCTATTAAAGAATTTTTTTTTTTAAATTGTTAAGTGCTCGAAAATTTTCTATAACATAAAAATTTATCACAAACAATTTTCAATTCATTTTTTTTATCAAAAATCAATCGAAATTTTCTAATTTTGTATTTATCAAAATATTTTCTAAAATTTAAATTTATCGCAAAATATTTCTTTGTTAGAAATTGATCGAAATTTTTCTCTAAATCAGTTTACCGAAAATTTTCTCTAAATTCGAAGTTTATCGAAAATTTTCTTTTTACCAGAAATTTGTTGAGATTTCTTGAAATATTAAAAATTTATTGATTATTTTCCATAAATCAGAAAATTGTCGGCACACAATTGGCCTGCTTTAGCCTTATAGAATTTTTTGGCGATGATTTTCCGAAAGTGAATTCTTGAAGAATGAATGTAGGTGTACATTTTATTTTCTTTTAAAATTTACTAAAAATTTTGAAATGTTTAATTTTTTTCAACCTGCCCTCCTATAAATTTTAATCTCCTTGCAAAAATACCAAAATAAAAATTTTGATTTTTTCTTGTCTTCATTTTAATTTTTGGGGCATAAAAAAGTGGCAGTGATGACGAGTATGATGATGTTGCTCTTGTTGTTGTTGTTGTCCATAATAAATTGTAAAAATTCTTTTCATTTTTACGATTAGATTATTGATAAAATGTTGCAACAATTGCTTGTTGCACTAAAAGCTAAAATACGTTTTGTAAAATTTTATTACCTTACGAGACTAAAAATACAACAATTTTGCATGCGAGAAATTCACATATAAAAATCATTCATTCCGAAAAACTAATGGGTTTAGTTGGTTGGTCGGTTGGTAATTTTAATAAAAGTTCACTCCGAATAATAACACAACGAACGGAAATATTTAATGGATTACAACACAATATTTTTGTCACAAAATATTTAAGTTTAATGCAAATTATTATTCTTCCTCTTCTTTTTTTTTGTGAATTTCACAGTGGCCAAATTAAGAACCTCCCATCCAAAAAATCGCCGAGATAAAATCTCTACACAAACACCCACTTTTAGATTTACTAATACAAATGTAATAATTGCATATATACATCTATAGATAATATAAGTTGTGAATGTTTATGTGTGTGTTAGTTGCATTTATAGTAGTGGTAAATATTTTTAGTGAATATTCGGTCATAAAAAATGTGGCCCATATAAAATACAATTTATTAGCAAAATGGCTATAATTTTTAGCCAAAAAATATTTAAAACAAGAAAAAGAAAAAAATGATTTTCATTTATTTGTTGCCGTCATTCGATTTTAAAATGAAAGAATTCACAAACAAAAAAATGGCCAAATGTCGGACATTAAATATCAGTTTATCTTTCTAAAAATTCGCCAACAAAAAAAGTGAAAAAATGCAGCTTTCAACAGTTTTGTTTAGGTGGCCATTAAAAATCAATTAATCTATCACATGATACAAAAATGATACAAAAATGTTTCTATAATATTTTATTCTTTTTTCTTGCGATTTCCTGGTTGTCATCACAACCCAAAATCACAAAATATTGTTTTTGCTGTTGCCTCGTTGATATCATATATAAAAATGACATCACCTTGTCATAGTTAGATTTTGGTATGGCAGGAGGGGGATTAGAATGAAAAAGCCCATTGTTAAGTAATTTGTGGCGTATGTCCATAAGGAAGTCAATCATAAAATATACATTATCATTGAAAGCTCTTTATTCTTTTTGTCGTAAAGGAAAAATAAGAAACTGAAAGGACATAAAAGTAAATACTGAAAGGCCAATTGATAGACTTAAATTTTAAATTGATGAAATCTTATTTGATTCAAAATTCGATATAATTCAGGAATGGTCACTAATAAGTATCGTATCTCATGAAAAAAGATAATTTTTTTCTAACATAGTTGGAATCTACCATATTCCGAATAGATTCAGAAATCAAACTTTGGTGAAGAAAATACTTTCCTGATAACTCCGTTATTAAGAAATCTACCATTTCCTCCGGTTCACCCCAGTGTCAATACGAACTAAAAATTTCAGCTTTTTCAAAACAGTTACTTAACTTAACAAAAACTATGTGGAGTTTCACTGCAAAAATATTTAGAATTTAAAAGTTGCAAAGCAACAAATTTTCATGAAAGCGATCAAGTTTGCGCTAATTTTTTTAAGTATTTAGTATCGCTGAATAGATAACTACTTGAAAAAGGACAATACGCTTATAATAAAGTGCCACAGCCGAATTTCTTTAAAAAAGTTTTCTAAAAATCTAAAATTTTTATTTTCAGTGTAAATTTCTGCAAAATACTTTTCATGTTTGTTCTTAAATAAAATCAATATAAAAATGTTAATTTGGATAATTTTGTCCTTAATACAGCACTAGAAATAGATTCCCACTTTCTTATTCCAGAATACTCCAAAATTCAAATTCGGGCAAGCATGTTTTAAAAATTGACTCTTAAAGAAATTGGTCTCTCTGTTAGAACTAAAGCTGTAATTTATAACAGATTTTTTCAATTTTAATTTAAAATTATATGAATTTTTAATTAGATCTCCATCGATAAGAAGTAAAATCGAAAAATTCTTAAGACACGTTTTTCATTTACACATTTAACCAATTGTTATTTTTTTTTTTGGAAAACATGTCAGTTATTTATGTTTAATGCCAAAGAATTGGAATATTTGTTAATCTCATTAAAAGGAGCGACCAGAAAAAGGTGTGTAGTAATATTATTAATTGTTTTCAACAGAACTCAACTTAATCCTACAAAAAGTTGGCCAAGCTTTCAAAGGTCTGTCCTCAAGCTGTTTTTAATGTTGTCAAACAGTACCGGAAGAACTTGTTCGCTGAGAGAAAACCTGGTTCAGTTGGAAGGAATGACCCACATGATGTTTCTAAGATCAAAAACTAGAAAGCATTTGCAAACGATCTCCCAACATAAACGGTAGGAAAGCAGCCAGTTTAGCTCAGTGCTCGGACTAGTTGTTTCGAAAAGTTAAAACTAATGCAGGTTTAGAAACACACAAGGATCCAAAGGTTCTAGACAGGAATACTGCTAAAAGTTTTAAGGGTAAAAATGAAGCAAGGAAGTCAAAGTCAATAAATTTTTTTATTCATTATGGATTACGAAAGATTGCTCTTGTTAAAAAAGAATTGAAGCAAAAAAGTTGCCCAAAATTATGGTCGAATTTAAACGGAGATGAACTACCTGTTTGAGCAATGTGACAGAAAGCATGAAAAAAAGTTATTGAAAATTATTGAGAATTATCTTAATTAAGAAAATTTATAGACAATTTTCTTTGAAGAGAAAATGTATAAAAATTTTTTTGAGAAGAAAATGTATAGAAAATTTTCTTTGAATAGAAAATTTATCGAAAATTTTCTATGAAGAAATTTGAATTTCCGCGAAAAAAAAAGTTATCGAAAAATTTCTGTAAAGATAAAATTTATTGAAAATTTTTTAATAAAGAGAAAATTTAGTAAAAATTTTCAATAAGGAGAGAATGTTACAAAATTATTAAAAACATCACTGTACGATTTGGAAGTCCTCCTTTGCACGCTTTATGCTCCTTCAAATCAATTGAAAAAGTTTTCGAGAATGACCAGTTACAAATTTCATTAACAATTATTTAGTAGTTACAAAATTACAGAATTGATTTTTGACCCAAAAACTTTCTCAATTGATTCAATATAAAATAACGCTTCGATCTTTTATTTCCTTCAAGTCATTTTTAATGATACATTTTTTATTTATTTATTACTTATTTGAAATGCTCGAAGGATTTCGTGCACAAATTGATATTTAAAATTAGAAATCCATAATTTCAATTTAAAATCCCATATTGTTGCATAAAATATTAATTTTCCTTAAAACTAAACTGGTTAACAACAATAAAACTTAAATCAATATTGGTTTGCACCCTTTCATATCCTTTTTTCAACTCTTACTCCTTTCTTCCACCTTCGGATATGGAAATATATACGAAAGGTTTTTTTTTTTCAAAATTTCAAATAATAAACATAAATGTTTGACAATTTGGAACGACAACGACAACAATAATAGAGAAAAAAAGGATTATTGTTGTTGCGCAAAAACTGGCAAATTATTTACGCATTTTAGATTATTTACCAAAATTGAAATTACCTTTTTGTCAACGTGTAATATACGCACAACAGGGAAAATAATAATAATAATAATAATCCAGGAGAGAACAAGGGACAGAAAGTAAAAGTTAAAAATGAACATAGAAAACACCCGCTGTTTGAACAATGACGTTTAAATCAACGCATTATTATAATGTTTAATGTTCAATAAACAATGAACAACAATAACAACAACAAAAAGGATAAAATAGCAATAACTACACGTACAATAATTTTCATATTGAAAAGATAAACATACATATACATACAAAGCAAAGAATAGATTTTAAATTATATATCTAAAATTATGCAGGAAGGTAACAATTTCCACCTTTTTTTTTTGCTTTCGGAAAGTTAATGGGATTTATGGGTGATGATGACCATAAAAGCTTTTACCGACTTTAACTCTATAGTCAGAGAGTCAAAAATTACAAAAGTTTAAGCCAAATTTATCAAACTGCAAGCATAAGAGTATTTAAAATTCCATTGACTGTTGAAGGAGTAGTCCAGATGATAAATCACACCGGAAAAGGTAAAATTTAATCATTTCAGAAAAAAGGGTTTCTGTGGAAGCTGTGTTTATTGCAAAAATGTTGTGTTTTAGTTAAGATAAGAATTCTTGTTTGAATAAAACCACCCTCTAAAAAGGAGAAAGAAAGTGTGTGTTTTGCAATGTCCTTTTTTGTATTGTCACTTTGGTGACGTCATGTGTTTCATTTGTTTTGTTATTTTTGACATTTATTTTGTTGCAAATTTTATTCTATAGAAATCATATGGATTAGTTACACCTTTTGATTTTCTATACTTTATATTTTCTACAAAACAAAATGAATAGAGATTTAGTTTTTGTTTCACAGTAATTTAAAAAGGGGATATTTGCAAAATAACTACAATTATAAAAAATCATATTTTGATATAATTTTTTTTGACAATAGGAATTTATAAAAGAGTATATTTTTTTGAAATAATGCAAACATTGGATATAAAATATCTAAATAATACTTCAGGAAGGGCTCATGCAAATGTCCTTAAAATGGGATTTAAGCTAATTTTCTATAAAGGAAACATTTATTGAAATTTTTCTATAAAAGATCAAAATTGTCAAAATTTTCTTATAAAAAAATTTCATCGAAATTTTTCTATAAAAGATAATATTTTCTATAATTCCTACCATAGCAAAATATATCGAAAATTTTCTTCACTAATTTATCTATGATTTTCAATAAAGGGAAATTTGATTTATTACAAATTTCCTGTAATTTAATAACTTTCAAAAAGGGAAATTTTTTAAATTTTCTAAAAAAGCAAATTAATACAAAATTTGTGTAAACGGGAAAATCATGAAAAAAATATAAATTATTATACACATTTTCTTAAATAAATGTTTAATCAAAGTTTTAATCAAAATAATTAAATCGCATCTTAGTTTCTTAAGTAACTGTTAGAACCATGTATTAAAGTACATTTTTAGAATAATAATTAATATCACAAAATTTTGTTAAAATGCAAGTGACGGGTTTAAATTAAATCCTTATTTATGTAATATATTCACAAAATATCGTTCCATTTTTTGAAATCCCCAAGATTTACATCAAATTTCAAAATTGTGTAAAGTGAGTATTTGTTATTTTAATTTTATTAAAAATGCTGTTCTGAATATTCTGTACTGAAAATGTGAAAATGAGACTAAAATAAATTCATCTTATGAATACAAAAAGTGAAATAAATTTGTTTATATGATAAATATCTTGTAATTTAAGTAAATTAGTAATCGTGCAAAAACTAAACAATTGTCCAGAGCTTAAGAGAGAAAATAAAAGATTAAGAGACTTAATAGAAAAGAAAAGAAAAAAAGAGATTTTATTTATAAAAACTACTTTTTGGTGGTTAGAAGTTGAAGTTTAAGTTATTAATTTTATTCCTTATTCCACATGTGTGCATAATAATACACATTTATATGCACACATATACAAACAAATATATTTTTCAAAATCCTTATAAATACATTGAAAATATACAAGTAAACAAATGTACTTATTATATTGTATGTGTGTGAGTGTGTGTATAAAAACTTTACAGTGCGTTAAAGATAAGTTTAGTTGTTTTTTTCTTATTCTTGTTGTTGTTGTTGTGATATCTTTAGTTTCATTATTGTTGTAAGATATGTTAACGACTGCAATAAATAATCGGATAATATCTGTTTTTAGGCCTTAAAATAAATGTATATTTCTCAACTTTGTTAGTATTTTCTATTTTATTCTATTATTTCACTTCTTATGCCATTTCGCCATTTTCACAAGTTACATTTCTTAATCGTACAAAACTTAACATTTAGAAAAAAAGCGAGAATCTAAGTATCTTTCATAGAGATTAAGTCATACATTCACGTTTTTCTATTAAATTTTTTCTTAGTTATTGTTTTCGTTTGTGTGTGGTATGTGTGTGACAAATATTCCTCTTCAATCCAATATTACCCAGTTTTCTAAACACACACATACGCATATACAAATAAATGCTTGTTAAAATTCATTAGTTGTATTAGTTTGTTTAGCTCTTAGAAAAATATTTCATTTACTTTCACTTTTCCTGCCCCAACTTTTGCTGCCACCATTTCATATCATCAGATGGAAAGGAAGAGTCGTGTGTTACGCTTTTTTCTTTTTTATGCAAAATAATTGACGCCTCGATGAACTGTTGACACACATGACAATTTGTCTTGTGATTTTGTTGGTAACTGATATTTGTTAGTGTTAGTGGTAGTAGAATGGCTGTAAGGATGAAGTCTTAAGAAGCTTGTACGCATTATTTTTAACTTCAAACTCATGGCTTAAGTAATTGTTTATTATCATCAATATGTGTGAGTGTTTTTTTTTATATTAGGGTGGTTGCTTTTTCTAACAAATAAAATTTGTAACAAATTTATATTTTTTTGATAAGCTTATGAAGTTTTCGATAAAACTTCTATTTGCGAAAAAATCGTTTTTTAAGGAAATTTTTGATAAAAATCCATTTTGCAGAAAATAGACAAAATTTCGTGTTGCGCAAAATTATCGATAAATTCTCAATGTAATATTGTTTATAGGATATTTTCCATAAAGTTACATTTTATAGGAATTTTAGTAACCACTCTTTTTTATACAAAATTTTCAGCAAATTTTCCATTTCAATAAATGTTCCCTTTTTAGAAAATTTTCAATAAATTTTCTCTTTATAGAAAATGTTTAATAAATTTTCTCTTTCAACATATTTCCTTTTTATAGAAAATTTTCAATAAATTTTATCTTTTTAGAAAATTTTCAATAAATTTTCTCTTTTTAAAAAATTTTCAATTAATGTTCTCTTTTTAGAAAATTTTCAATAAATTTTCTCTTTTTAGAAAATTTTCAATAAATTTTCTCTTTTTAGAAAATTTTCAATAAATTTTCTCTTTTAGAAAATTTTCAATAAATTTTCTCTTTTTAGAAAATTTTCAATAAATTTTCTCTTTTTAGAAAATTTTCAATAAATTTTCTCTTTTTAGAAAATTTTCAATAAATGTTCTCTTTTTAGAAAATTTTCAATAAATGTTCTCTTTTTAGAAAATTTTTAATAAATGTTCTCTTTTTAGAAAATTTTTTATAAACTTTCCTTTTATAGAAAATTTTCAATAAATTTTCTCTTTGTAGAAAATTTTCAATTAATTTTCTCTTTCAACATATTTCCTCTTTATAGAAAATTTTTAATAAATTTTCTCTTTTTAGAAAATTTTTAATAATAGAAAATATTCCATAAATTTACTCTTAATAGAAAAGTTATGAAAACTTACTTGAAAAAAGACATGAAAATTTTCTCAAAATTTTTAAAAAATTTAGTATGAAAAGAATATTAAAAAAGTTGTGAAAATTTCTTCTAAAAAATTGTAAAACTTTCTTCAGCAATTTTTTAATAAAAATTATTAGAAGAACAAATTATGATAAATGAAAAGTAAATTTTTGTAAAAAAATTCTTCTAACAAAAGTTTTTTGTGAAAATTTCTATTAGAGAAATTTTTGTTTTATGAAAAGTTCTTAAAAAATATATTTTTTAATTATATTTTTCATGAATATTTTTATGTATTTTTATGAATATTTCTTCCAAAATGTTTAAGAAAATATATTACAACAAAATTTTATGAGACTTCCTCAAAAAGAATATTTTCTTTTTTCTTTAAAATATGATTTTTGGAAAATGTTCTTCAAAAATAAGTTTTTAATAAAAGTTCGTCTAAAATTTCGTCCAAATAGAAAATTAAAAAAAAAACGAAAATTCAAAATTTTGCGTAAAAATTTGAACGGCCCTAATACCTATAACTATTATCATACATTTATTTGTTTGTGTTTTCTTAAAAGTGCTTTCTTAACCGGGTATTTTTGCGGAATATATGTAAGTTTATCAGAGTTTTTTTGTGAAACATTTATATTTGACAAATATTACAAAATATGTTTGATATTTTTCAGGATTATCGAGGTGTTTTATTTTAATCCACCAAACCAAATAAAAACTTTTTGCTAAATTGTCTTAAACAATTACGTTAAAAGGTTTTTTTTCGCTTTTAATAAATTTGAATTAATAAAATCTGGAATTGATATGTTAACAAATTTTATCATTTAGTTTCTTTTTTACAATGACTAATTTAATGGACTCAATAGGATTAGAAAATATTAGGTAAACAGAGTAATTGAAAAATTTTATTGCAATATATGACTATAATGCTATATATGACTATATGACTATATCAGAATATATATAGTTTATGTAAAATCCATTATTCTGTACATCATTTCAAAATTAAATTTATGTGTCTGTACTCCTTCTGTAATTACATATAAATTAAGAGCAATTTTTCTCTATTTAAAAACTACTCAAAACAAAGCCCACAAAATTAACCATATGAAGGAAACTAGTAAAGAATGAAGCCAATAAAGTAAAAAATCCATTACTCTTGTTTACCTTCCAGGAGTAACTTACAGAAGTAGAAGAAGGAACAAAAACAAATGACCACAACTATTATTGAAATCTGTTAGTAAAGAAGGACATTTCAATTATTTTTCATCAGACATGATGACGATGATTAAACCTTTCTGCTCTATTCGTCTTAAAAGGGCCACACAGAATTACCTTAAAACTAAACAAAATGACAAATTCACTCAAATATAATTGCCAAATGAAGTGACAGTTTCCGGTAACATTTAACAGGACATTTTTTATTGTGCTCTCCTGAAACTATTCCCAAATAAAAGCCTACTTTTCTCAATAGGTATACATTCACTCAATCATTCACACATGGTTACATGTAAACGAAACGGTAGTGAAAGGTGGTTGGTTGGTTTGGTGACTTTTCGATGTGAGTTGACTTTCTGTTCTCGGATATTACAATCAGAGAAAAAGTAAGAATAATGACTAAATGTCCAGTTGATAAATGATGCTAAACAAGATTACATAAGTTGGTAATTTTCTACAACATTTATTCTTCTTTTTCGTTTCATTTTTCATCAAAGCATATGGAAAATGTTTGGAATATTCTTTGTTTTGTTTTTTCAGAGACCATTTCGAGAGGAGTCTTTTATTTTGTCGGGGGAAATTGTTAATATCCGAGTAAATGACAAGCACATGTCTGTCATTGGTACAGTGGGAATAAAATTAAGAATTTTCAAGAAATAATTGTAAGACTTTCAAGCTGGATCTCAAAGAATGAACTTCGGGAACAAGGATCTCAGTGATAATTTTAAAATGAAAGCATGAGGCCAGAGAATTTACTATCACTGACTTATATTGTTGTTGTTGTACACAATAGTGTAACAGAATATGCACTGAACTAAATAACTCACGGACATCACTGATGAAAATTTAGATAAATTACGGGTTCCAATCTATTTATGAGGTTTACAATCTTTCTCCAGATTACTACATGATCTAGATTCTGGTGGAAGTAAATATTTTTACCAAATATTCCGAATTAAAACAAATATAATTTAGAACAGTTAGTAAAAAAGAAGACTGCATATTCCCTAGAGAGACTTTTCAAGACAGTCTACAGAGACTAATCCCGACAGTCTACAAAACAAAACTGAGGTGCACGCGGAAACAACAAATGTTATAGATAAACACTATATGTGAAATTCTTTGCTCAAATTGAGGTTCTCACCGAAAGTTGATTTTTATAATTCACAAAATCAGTTCAGAGGGTAAAAATAATTAAGCAATTTCTGACACAATCTTAAAATCAAATTAGTAAATCAAACAGTGAAAGTCGGTCACGACGGGTGTAAATGATAGGTACGAATAGTAATGCAACGGCCCCCGTATAATTTGGTTCTCCGATAAAAACATTTATCTCAGATTTATACATTTTTAAACTATTTTTCTGGGATATTATATATTGAATTATGTTTGTATTTTTGTTAATTAAACTATATATTATTACAATAGCAACGTATATGTGAGATGATATATTATTCGGTAGTGTATCTTGTTTGTGAGCTATAGACCACATAATTATCATTTAAGAATTTTCCCGGAAAAAATTTTGAACTTATAAGATCTTTAAATTTTAAGCAATTTTATTGAAATTCGGAATAATTATTTTTATTTGCTACTCCGTATGTAACTCCAAGAAGGAATCATAAATATTATACACCTTGCAACAAATCAAAATCTGAGTCCATTTAGCAATGTCCGTCGCATGTCTAGATTAATTGTCTGAATTCAATGAAATTTCTCCAAATTGCCAGTCATTGTTCTATGTTCTGCCAACATATCGTTCCGTTAGCAAAAATGTTATAGACCGATATGTGAGACAACCTAAAAATTCCGAAGAATAATTTTTAAAGTTTTTCAACAAAAAGTAACTGAATTAAGAAAGAATTTAATCGCAAGATACTGCAATAATGAAGTATATTTATCATGTACATATATCATCGTTAATACTTTTTTGTTATTTTGCGCTAATTTTCACAATTCTGTCCTACTGTGCATTGGAGAACATATAAGTAAGTTAATAGTTTATGCAAAAGTATTCCATTATTAAAAATAAACGAGGAGGTGGAAGAAATGGGTGATGGATTCCTTGTGATAGATGAATCCACAGATAGTTAATCTTCTTTAAAATACAGGTTTTTATTTTTTTAGCCTATAAATCCTTTAGATAATAGTCTTTTTTTCAATCAAGGGTTAAGGTTAAAAATACTTTTGGAAACTAAGAAAATATTTGTGTTGACATTAAAGTGGTTTTTTTCCTGTCTCTAAGATTATTCCTAATAAAATTTATGTTAGAAGAACCTATAATTTTCTTAACTGAAGTAAAAATTAATCAAAATTGATTAAATCATTGTGAGTGAATTTTGTGACTGTTGATTTGCCTTGGAAAAAAATTGTTTTTCCAACAAAATTTAAATTAATTTTGTATTTTGAAAACAACTAAAAAATCTGTTCTTTTTTAATTAAGTTGGTGTTATATGAAACAGATGTCGACAATACGTTCTTTTTCGTTTTATTCGATTATTTCGAAATTTTGAAACAAAGAAAATCACTGAAATCAAAACGTGAATGAAGAAATATTTACACTTGATTTGGGCAACCAGAAAAAAAGTCTAAAAGAATAAAATTTTGATTTAAAAATTTTCAATAAAATAAAAACACTTGTGGGTGAAGGTTTTCACACATAAAAAATCGACATTTTGAAGTGTGTGGATTTATTCACTTTTCTTTCTTTGAACAATGTTTTTTCTGTGGTTTGGTGGCCTTCAAAAGAATATTAAATTGACAGGTTTGCGTTGCGTTTTATACGGAAAATCAAATACAATGTATTTTTCTTTCTTTTGTAACTTGAAAAGAAAACGGAAGAATCCAATATTCGGCGAAGCCGAATCTTTAATACCCTTCACTACAAATGCGTGTAAGTGAATATGTTACGTTTCGTACATACACACTAATATATGCAGTCACAAATGGGTGCAATATATACAAGTTTTTCTAAAATACAACAGTGGAACACTCAGTGAGTTCTATTAGTTATAGTTTTGGCTATAATTTTTTTACTGAACTGATTTTGATAATTTTTGAAATGATAATGAAGTACAAAATCTAATTCTAATTTGTCGATTTCTAACTGATAGTTTTTCGAAGATTCTTCGCTGGAGGTTGCCTCAGATATCAGTCTATATCATTGATTCTTCTGATTTTAAATAGGAAACTTCATTGAGCTCTTTCAATTATTGTGGATGTGAGCGTGCCAACAATAGACAGACGGACAGACAGACAGATGGTCAGTCAGAAAGAGTGACAGACGGAGACTAAGACATATAAATATATGGAAATTAACTGAGATTTGATGCATTGATGCAAGAATATATGTACATTATAAGATCTAAAATGATTCCTTCTAAGCGTTACATACGGATTGACAAAGTTAATATACCCTCTTCACCACTTGCGTTGATGGAGGTTATAAAAATTAAATAAAACATTCATATATGATGAGATTTTAATATGAATTATAATGATGTTTTTCCCAATTTTTGTTTTCTTTATTCAATATTAATTTTCCAAAAAAGAAAAAAAATGTTTGATTTGATTTCCTTCAATTATTATATTGTTTTAATATCAATTTTTGTTGTAATTTCATTGATTTGTTATTTTTGTTGTTTTTTTTTTCTTCTAATTTTCAAAATCTATTGAAATTTCTATTTGTATTTTATTTATAAATGTAAATTGTATTTAAGCGGAAAATGTAACATAATTTGAATAAATATTTGTAATTGTTTTTGAAATAAACATAAATCAATTGTAATTTCTCTATTAAAGGAATATATATGGGGATTGTGCGTGGATTATGGGGTAAAATAGACAATACACTTTTCAAATAACGGAAAATGACAAAATAATACAACGAATAATATTATGTAATATTGAAGTAATAATAAAATATTTAGAAATGCAACTAATTGAAAGAGTAAATTTATATTTGAAGTTAAAACGAATTTTTAATACCCTAAAGAAGTAACTAGAAGTTTGTAAAATCTTAACCTTAACAAGTTTAAATTTTAGTTTTGTTCTTATTAAATTTAATTGCAGAATCGGATGATCGTTCAACATGCTACGGTCGTACAGTACGCTAGAAGCTCTGGATTAACGAAAGGAATAGTTAGAAACGATCATAAAAATAAGTCGCATCAAAATACAAAATTTTTAGCTCGGAGGAACGTACTAAAGTATAGGAAAAAATGTAGCACTTAATCCAAGGAAGACTCATAAAAAAGTAAAACATGAAGGTGGAACTAAAATGGTGTATGGATGTATGTTGATATAAGATGTACGCAATTTCGAATTTATTGAGGAAACAATGAATTTTCTTAACCAAAATGCGAACAATGATCTTAAAAATACTGCTTGAAATCACATACTTAGCAAATTTCAAACAAGAATGAAGTTGACAATTTTGCTTATGAGTGAATACCAGCAAATATTACCGGACGAAATAATTATCCTTAAGGTATATCCTACTAAGTATTATGTATAACATTATAATACACGTAGGTTTTGCATTTTATATTTATTTTCCTTTAAAATGGTAACTACACTTTTACAGTGAATAAATATTGAGATACAAAAAAATTATAGTAATCAAATGCTTTTGTATATATTTTTTTACTTTTTTGAAAATCAATAAAATATATACAAAAAGTTTATTTTTTGGTATTGGAATTACCAACCTTTAATGGAATCTAACATATTCATCAATTTTAAATACCGTACATTTTTTAATAGAATCAAATAACAAAAATATTCATTTTATAAGAGTCAAATTGAATTGTGTGTTTGAAATAAATCTATTTCCAATTTATTTGTTTTAATTTCTACATAATTTAAAAAAAGAAAAACGTCAAAAGAAATAATACAAATTAAATCAAACTAAACAATTTTGTGAACAATATATTTGACAAACTCTAAAATAGCAGGGATGGGCGAACGGCTGTCCTCAACACTCACAATTTATAAACGAAATTAAAAAAGTTAGAATATCATTTTCAGCTTTACCAAATCTTTAATATCCTCCATGACATATATCTGTGGACCAAGGAATCTTAGTCATTTTAACGTGCACCTAAAGTATTTGAACGTATAAGGCTTTTTCATCCGACCCTGTTCAAAATGATATTTTCTGCCTTTTCCACCAAATGTGTTAAAAACTTTAATTTTACCAAACCGATTTTGGAACTATATTGAGATACATATAAATAAATAAATGTTATGGTAAAAATTCTCTTCTATCGATATATAATTCAAAGAATTTATAAATTAAAACATTGTCCCAGATATCGTTCCATATCTTTTAAATTAATTAATAGACTCTGCTGATTTTAAAAAAGGCACGCAGATATTGAACTATTAGTGGAGATGTAAGCGTAGGGATGTACGTTTTAGGTCGAAAAGATGATAATTGTTCGATCCTCTATTAAGTTCAATTTAAATTTTAGTACAAAATTTAAATTTAAGCATTTTTATATCCTCCTGCACCACAAAAGGTCAAGAGGTATATTAACTTTGTGATTCCTAAGAAGAAACCATTTATTGTGGAGGGCATGGCCGAATATAGCATTCTTACAAAATTTGTATCTTAGTATCAAAACTTTATTAGAAAATATAGATTTAGGAATAAAACTTTTTAGTGATTTACTCGAATCCAAAATTGATAACTTTTTCCGAATAACATTTTTGGCCCACCCCAGAATTTATAGGTTTTAGCGTAAAAAAATGGAAAGAGTTTTCTATTAGTTGCTATTTTTATCTACCCTATTTTAATACACATTGAAAACAAATCAAAGCACTTCTCAAGAGAATATTTGATACCGTGACTTTAAATTAAATTTTTGCTGGTACATTGAATGGATGACATTAACATTTTTTTTTGTCGAAAATTTATTGATATTCAATTAAAAGTCAATAATTTGTTACGCCTGATAACAAAATGAAATTTTAGAGTTTTCAGTTTAACCAAAAAAAGCAATAAATATTTTAGTACAAGAAATTAAATTAAATTAATGTTTAATTCAATGTGTAAATAAATTTTGTAAAATTAGTTTATTTGATTCAAACAAATCAAATAAATTATAAATTTAAATACAAATATTTAATTGAAAACAAGAGATTTTTAATCGAGAGCAAATTCAACAAAAAATAACATTTTTTAAATTTCCTTCAATTTATACTTTAAATATATTTCTTACTCATCTTCTTCCCTTTTATTCCTTTTCTATTTTAATTTTTTTAACCTTTTAGAATGTCACTTTTATCAATGTTGTAATGTTTCTTTGTATTTTCCTATTTTTTGTTGCTTTTATTGTTTTGATGTGAAAAGTGTGCAAAATTTTCATTATGATTTGTGTGCTTTTTTTCCTTTTCATCCAAAACTAATTTTATCTTTTTTCAATTTCTATATCAATATTTTTGGGTGGATGTTATTCATTTAGTATTTTATCTAATTTTTTTATTTTCTATTTAATTTCACATAAATTGTTTGTTATGTCATATCGGTATATCTTTCCTGCGATACAAGTGTTATAACTTCGTTTCGCTGATAAAAATTGAGAAGAAAAAATATATAATTTTAAATCAAGTACTAAAAAATGAAGACTTTTCTTATATTTTTTTTAAGTGTATTTTCTCAATCACAAAATATAATTCTCCTTTAGTTCACTACTTCATTTCAAATTGAGTCAAGAGAAAAACTATTCCATTGCCATCAGATATGAATATTTAAATTAGATTCAATATATATATATATATATATATATATATATATATATATATATATATATATATATATATATATATATATATATATATATATATATATATATATATATATATATATATATATATATATATATATATATATATATATATATATATATATATATATATTATGTATTATTACGTTTTATGAAAATGAATTTTCTCGATAAAGAGTGAGAACGAAAAATTTTAATCTCTGATAAAATTGAGTAAAACTGTATTGGAAGATTTTGTCCATTAATAGAACATCTGGTTCAGGTAGAAGGGATGGTACACATGATGTTTCTAAAGTTCGGACTATTTGGTACGATTTAAAGCTAACGGAAATTTAAAAAAATACACGCTTGAAAAGTTTTGGACAGGGACGCTGCTAAAAATTAAGAGACCCAATATAGAGCGCGAGAATTAAAGTCAAATTTTCTAAAAAAATGTTCTTGCTGTAAAATTGATGGCAGTTTTTCGCAACTTGCTGGTCAAAAATTATATGTTGTTAAAACTCGAGGGAATGTTGGAAAAATATAGGACTCAAAAGCATACGAAACTTCCAAAATGTTCTTGGTATGGCAAGCAACAAGCAATTGCGGCAAAGGATTTCAATCATTTGTTTCAACCAACTCTATAAATACCGAAATTTATATAAAGGAATGTTTGCACTAAAGGCTGATTCCATTCATTACACTTCTCACTTAATCCACTTATTTTTGTCTTGACTTGGTGGTACAATAATATGGCAAATTCTTCAAACTGCCCAGAGCTTAGGCTAGTGGAGAGATATTGGACTCTTGTTTAGAAAAGGCAGCCAAAAGTGTGATAGATTTTATACAATAATGCACTGCCTGTTCTAGCCAAGAGACAGAAAGTACTATACAGTAATAGAAGCATTTCCGAAAGGGGTTCAAAAAAGTATATTTTTCTTTTTATAAATTGTATTAATAATTTCAAATAAAAAATTGCAACTGCAAGTTTAGTGGATACGATTTTATTCACATATTATGTATGTTAAGAATTTTTCAATGTCACTCCTTACATCGACACAAACTTAAAAACATTTAATTAAAACCGAATGAAAAAAATCTAGTCAATATCAAATCAAATATGTTGAACGATGATTTTGCTTTAAAATTTTTTTATGTATGCAGACATATTTTAAGACAAAGGTCTTGAGAACAGAGACAGAAAGAGAGAACGAAATTGTGTTAAGATTTTTTTGGAACTCTTTCTTTATTCACAAAAAAAATCTAAATTTTGATTAATCACCTTTTCCTCTTATTTTCGCAATTAAATACTTTTGAAAATTGCAACATATATTTTACCATTTAAAATCAATTTAATCACCTCAAAGCAAACAACAAATTCCGAACACATGCTGATTTTATGTTTTCCACTTGGACACCTCAAAATAACACAGAATCGAGAGAAAACAACAAGAATTCCTTAAGAAAACATTCTAATGAAAATAAATGTAGAATTAACAACTTAATTAATTAAAGCGATATTCGTATAAAGAGTTTAATGCAGCTGTTCTAGAAACATTACCTTACAAAACACCGCGCGCCAACTATATAATATATATATATATATATATATATATAGAATTGATTTGATTTGGATACCAAAAAAATAAAAAAAAAAACAAGTAAAATTGTTATAGTCGGTCAAGCCCAACCATGTAATACGCTACACCACACTGTTGGTTGTACGAAAAACTTATGAGCAGCTCTCGTACAATTTGCTTTTCTTATTTGAGGGCAATAGATTATTATGATACTAATATTTATGTGAAATTAAAGGATGAAGGATGAAAATTAAAAAAAAAAAAAAAAATTGGACCGATCCTCGCACAGCGATTTTGGCCTATTTTTATTTCAATTTGACTTAATATTATATCAATATCCACGTTTATGAGTGGGAAATTATGGACCGATCCTCGTATAATCGCTTTACATTTAGAAATTTTATGGGCTAAAGATCCAAATCCAGGAAGACATTTTTTGATGTCCGTCGGACGAGCAAACATGGTAAAATCGAGTCAGCAAGTATTTCTGAGTCGAATGGTATACTGAAAAGTGGTGGTAGGGACTATTTTTTCTGCCCATTACAAACATCTGCACAAACATCGCATCATACCCCCACCACTATAAAGGTGTAGGGTAGAAATGAAAAAACATTTTAAACTTTACGTGTGTTCTTAAGAGTGGTAAATTGTGACAAAAAATTGAGAAAAAATACACAAATATTAAAGAAGTTGAAATATATGACATTTTGAATGCAAAACTAAAAAAAAATATTGAAAAAATTGAAAAAAAGTAGAAATAAAGGAACATATTGTAAAGCCAAAAACGTTTAACCACTGAGTGTATCAATATGAGAATAATATTGACTAGAAAATTTGTGTTTTTGTTGTGGTTACACATGTCATCTGTCACCGGAAGCAGCCGTTTTAGACATCTATTGAATTTTATAGTCTAAAGATATTCTTTTGCAAATTTTATTCAATTTTTTCCCAAGGATTTTTGCGATGGAAAAAATGTGGTTTAGGAATCTCCAAAAAAAAAGGGAATAAAAAAACTAAAGAAAAAACTTTGTGAAGCTAATATGAAATGTCAGTTGGAAACACCGTGAAACATTTTCAGAAAAATTTTAGAATTTGGTTTTATGAAACATTTTTGTAGAAAATATTAGTACGTTATATATTTTTGGTTTTAATTAAACGGTTTGAACTTTTTAACAGGAAGTAATGTGATAACGTTAAAATTCCATATATTGCTTAAAATCTAGGTGGCGCTGTTTGGTATTAATAGCTGCGATCTAAATTAGCCAGCCTATTGTAGTGGAGTTGTATTTAAAGGATGTTTGAGAGATGAGCGAAAGCATTGTTATTATGGTTAGGAAAGCTATTTGATGTTCTTACTACAATAAAAAGAGTTCGATTTATTGAAGCTAATCTCAACATATCTACCTTATAGGAAAGAGAGAGTCACAAAACCAGAGAATTGGCTTTTCAGAGATGGGGTTCATTTGACGTTCAAAAATTTTAATTAAGTGCCGATTTACTGAAAGAATAATTTGCAGAATAATGAGAATATTTTGATTATCGTTTCGAATGTTTTGAACTTACATCTCAAAGTTTTTGTTATATTTTAAATATTCTTAGTCACAACTCCTAAGTGAACCTTTTATCTTGTAATAAGTTTAGAAACCACTGAAAACATAATGTTAATATTCAAGAACTACAGAGAGAGCACAGTGATATGTTCTGTAACTTAGGAACTATTGAATATTTTTTTTAACGAAACTTTAGACATACTTCCTTGAGTTGTTCCCTGTTGATTTGAAGAAGGACATGTTTCTAGTTATGGGAGTTATCGAACATAAACAATTTCAATAGGCTTCGTTCTTGGGCCAATATATGAACCCAACTTAATCAAAATGTCTCAATAATTGCGACCTGTAGAGTGTTCACAAAGTTTACATTGACAGCCAAACGCCGGACAGACATACGTACGGACAACGTTAAATCGACTCAGAAGTGATTCTAGCGCAATTTCGTTGTTTTTTTACAATTAGTTCCTGATTATAAAGTTTATTGTATGAAGTGAGATCGTAAAATTCTTAACATACAATATTTAATAAAACTTTTAACCCATTGGCGCACTAAAATTATTAACCAACAACAAAATCCAACTTGGTCCTATAAAAATTTGGGCAAGTATTTCAACTATTTCCAAAACGTGGTTCAGGTAGAAGGAATGGTCCACATCTTTAAAAAGTTTAGAAACAAAAATTTATGTTCTGGCAAGCAACATGCAGTTTCGGCCAAAAATCGATCATTTATTACAGCGGGCTCTATAAGTACCCAAAATTACATCAAGGAATGTTTCCAAAAAAGTAAAGCTTCCTGTAATAAGACTTTAAATTGTATCCACTTATTTTTGGCCTGACTTTATTTTAAACAAGCCCCTGAGAGGAGCACGAAAAATAATATGGAATTTGTACCACCAAACTGCCTGGAGCGTAGGCCAGTGGAGGGATATTGAACTCTTGTAGACCACAAAAAATTGTGTTCAAACGTTTAGTAGATTTTAAACGAAGATGGTTTACCCGTTTCAGCAAAGTGAAAGAAAATAAAATAGAAAGCTCTATAATAATGGAAGGGTGACCGAAAAAGCTTCAAAATTCCATTACTCAACTTTTCGATCGCACTCCCTTGTTTGAGTTTAAGTTCAACTAAAAATGCAGTTTTTATGTGTAAAATCTTCAATTCCATTATTTCTTCATATTATTAGTCATCATAATAATATTCACAATTATCCACAAATACACCAGTGAATTTATTTCACCTATTTTTTATTTTTATTTTTTTTTATAAAAACATTTTTATATTCCAACTTTTTTCCTCTTCTTTCGTGTAATTAATGTTCACACTTTATATGTGAAAATCTTTTAACAAATCTTGGCAAATAAATCAAAACTGTCATAAAACAACAGCAACATTTAATAAAAAAAAGGAGAAAAATCCACATAACACTTTACATGACATCAAGACTAATTAATTAAAATGCAAACTGAACTGAAGTGCAAAAAAAATCAGTATTTTTATTTTACAAAAATTACCTGTAGCCAAATTGCAAATGTTGCCAAAATGCAAGTGCAACTAGACAAATTGCCAACATTGACAGTTAACAGCATGATGGAATCAGACTTTACGTTTTCAAGACAACGCCTGATGATTTTAGAAATCGACTTCCTTGAAAATTTTCAATAAAGTGAAAATATTTGTTTTCATACAAAACGAATCACTTGAAGAATTTTTTATTGAAATTAAAAGAACTCTTGAGAGAAAATATAATAGAAATTCAAATCCATTTGATTAATCATAACATCCGTCTAGTTTTAGAATTCAAAATCTAAGAGCTTGAGAGATGAAATAAATATTAGAGGTGGTCAAGATTATATAAAATACACTGAAAAGTTTTTCGATTTCAATTTTTCTTTCAATTCACCAAAAAAGTCCTTAACAATGAAATTATGGCAAAAATGTAATTTTATAAAAAAAAAAAAAATAAATTTAGAATAATTTTTAAAAAATTTTCTTTTTATATGAAATTTACGTAACATTTGCTGTTTAAGAGGGAATTTGCATAAAATTTTAATTTTCTCTTTAGAAAAAATTTGCATAAAATTTGCTCTTTAGAGGAAGTATGAATTAAATTCTTCTTAAAGCAAATAATATTTTCTTATTAGAGAAAATTTGAATAATATTCTCTCTTTAGAGGAAATTTGCATCAAATTTTCCAAAAAATTCACTTTAGAGGAATTTTTTTTACGGAAAATCGCGTAAAATTTTCTCTTTAAAGGAAATTCGCGTAAATTTTCTATTTAGAAGAAATTTGAGTTTTAGAAAAGCAAATTTTTCAAAATCTGGAGATTTGCTTTTTAGAAGAGATTTAAAAAATTGTAATTAAGAGATTTTCTAAATATTTGCTCTTTAGGGAAGATTTTGAAAAAGTTCTCTTTAGAGGAGATTTTCGACGAATTTGCTCTTAATAAGATTTTCTTAGAGAATTTCTTTAAATTTTTTTTTCACATATTTTTTTTATTTTTGAGAAAAATAAAAAAAAAATATTTTTTTGTCTAGAAAACTTAGACTTTCGTTACAACTTCTGTTTATAAACACTTTTTTGGTGGAATTTTCTATTATTTTAATTTTTCATTAAATTTCTCTTGATAGAAAATTTTCGTTTAGTTTCTCCGTGTAAAATACCCAAATTAAAAAATGTTTATTAGAAATTTTTATATTGAATTTGACGTGTGTTTTGTTATTTTGATCATGAAGATGATGCTGTTTAAAAAACACACGTCCGATCATTTTTAAAATACACACGAGAAGTGCGAGTGAGTAAACACCAGAAAATAATCTTGTTGTTTATGAACGAAGGAAAAAGTGTAAATCAAGCTGCCGCTTTTCATGATATCGCTGATGATGATGATGATTTTGAAAGACCCTCCTGTTGGGTCTTTGATTTTGAAAAGTATTTTTTTATTTTACTTTTCCGTGCATTAATTCTTAAGAAACGAGTTTTTGTTCATTTCAAAAATTTTCTAATAGAGGAAAAGGGAGTATAAATAAGAAAGAGGGAGGTATATTGTGGTAAAATGTGGGGTGTTTTAAAAATAGTTTGCATAAATTTTGATCAAAAGGATTAAACGTGTCGCTGAGTGAACAGTCGGTTGTGCGTGGTGTTGTTGCACTTTTTTCATCTTGTTTTTGTTGCATTTTAGCAAGAAACGTATGCAAACAGAAGGTGTTTGGTTGAATATTTATTTCTTTTTCCTCAAGTGATTTGTTTGTAAGATTTGTTTCCCTTCTTAAATTTTCGTTTTTTTTTTCGTTTCAATATTTTTGAAATGCATTTTCTTTTCACTTCATTGAATGTATTGATGTGTGTTTGCACCGTGTAAAAAAATATTATTATATGTGTTTAAATGTTGTTGCATTTGTTTATGATGAGGTTGATGTTACATATTTCATACGCTTGTGTTCCCATTGAAAACACTTTGAAGCACGTTTCTACAATATTTTGAAATTATGAATTTTTTTAATTTCTTCATTTTTTTCGCAATAATTTATGGTAATTTTTTCCTGTATTATTTTTTTATTTTTAATTTCTTTTTTGCGATATAAACAATTGAATCATGTTTTAAACTTTATTTCATCTTATATTATCAAACAGGTGCTGTTGCAACAATTTAATAAAAATGGATAATATTTATATGACTATTTGATTGGAACTCTGTGTTATTATAAGGAATAAGGAATGAGGAGAAACTATATAGAGTTAATCTCCAATAAAATAATTTTCTAGTAATCTTTATAGAAAATGTGTGATAAAGAAAGAGCATTTTAAAGACTAATTTCTAAAAAAAAAAATAAATTTACCTTAAATTTTGTATCAAAATAAATTAGTAGAATTCTGTATAAAGAAATTTTAAGAAAAATTTTCTGTAAAAATTTTATAAATCTAAATTTTGAGATAAACGTTCTGTATAAAGAAAAAGCAAAATTATAGAAAATTTCCTACAAAAATCCTGAAAATTTCCCATTAAACTAAACTTTTCCATAAAGTGAACATTTTTCGAAAAAAATTTAACAATACAACAAAATTTTCGAAAATTTCATATGAAAATAAAATTTTAAGAAAATTGCAAAAAAAAAATATGAACATTTTCAAATCAATTTAAGTTTTTAGAAAAAAATCTACAAATAAAAAAGCATTTTTTTTTGCAATTTTTCAAAAAAATTATTTTGAACATAAAATTTAACCCAAATTTGTCAAATACAACTATTTTCAAATGTATAACTTTTATTGACAATTCACCACACAAGTCTGTGCAAATGACATTTCTAAGAGGGCGTATTATAACAAATAAACGCGAAAGTATTTTAAAACCCCTTTTGAGTAGATAAAACAAATTTATAAAATAAGAATTCATTTGCAAATAAAACTATTCACTTCTATATTATGTGATTGATGAAAGAAGCAAATCTTAATGTTTATTTGATTCAACAAAATAATGTTGGTTACAAAAAAAGCGAAAGAAATCTCAAAATCACAATAAAAAACAAACAACTAATTTCCACATTTTTCACATTTGTTAAGACAAATTGAGGTGAAAACTTTAGGTCAGAATAATAAAATGTCAGAAAAAAGGACTATAAAGATTTAATTTAAACAAGAAAAAGAAAAAACTACAAGTTCTGAAATAAAAAAAGTCTCATAAAGGAAATTTCTTAAGAAACAAGATGAAGAAAAAAGGGGTGTTGGGGAAGAGACTGAATAAAATTTGAAACACACGCCAAAAAACTCTTGAACAATTCGAAGGACGGACAGACAGACACACTTTTAAAATTTAAGCGTAAAACTGTAAAAAACACAACAACAAAAGTTATTAATGTTTAAAAAAGAAGTAAAATAACACAATCTTATGAAACTATACTCGTATTCAATTTTAAACGACAATTGCTATTTGTATGTTACGTATTTTTAGTTTAAAATATTTTATTTATTTTGAACAAAATCTTATAAGAAATCATGTTTGTCAGCAGGAAAGGGGTTGAGAAAACAATAGAAACCAAGAAAAAAAGGTTCTGGTTATAAAATAGCGGCCTCATGTCTATGACAATAAAAAAGTCAATATCAATTTCAATAAATATTTCGTTTTTTGTTTTTTTGTTCTTCAAACCTCAACTTGAAACGCAGGACACACTTTCTTAAATATGTACCAACACACATGAAACCTAACACACACACATAAATACGTAGAGTGATAAATACCCTTTTGCAAAAAATTGCACAGTGTTTTAGATTTTTTTCTATAAAAAGAAAGTCTTCTAATAACAATAATTTTTAAGGGAAATTTCATAAGGAAATAAGTAAATTTGCTTGTAACAAACATTTCAAGAAAATTTCCTAAAAACTATTCTAAAGAAAATTTAATCAAAAGAAATATTATGGAAAGTTTCTATAAGAGAATGTAATTTTTAAGTTAATAAAAATTATAATAAAAAGTTTTTTAAAATTATATTTTACTGAAATCTTTCAGTTATTTAAAAAAAAAGAAAAAAATTAAAAAAAATTCCTATAGAAAGAAATTTTTAGAAAAAAATGTCTTATGAAAGGAAATATTCCTTTAAACGAAAATTTTTGTTTTTTCTATAAAATATCTCTTCTCATTGAATGAAATTTGAAGAAATTTCCTGCAAAATAAAATTTAATGTAAATTTCAACAAAACTAAATTTTAGAAAATTTTCTACAACATAAAATTTTATGTTGTTATGTGAGAAAATTCTTTTAAAAACAAGCTTCTCGAAAAATTGTCTCTGAATATAAATGTCATTGACATTTTTTTCGGAAAAAAAATTAAAAAAATATTTTATGAAAAATACAATGAAATTTTTGGACTAACAGATTTCAACTAAAAAGATTTTTTCCTGCAAAAATTACTTAAAGAAAAATTTTCGAAAAACTTCCAATGAAAATATTTTTTTCTTTTAGTTAATAATACATTTTGCTTCAAAATTTCCTATAAAATAAATTTTTTTGATAAATTTCTTATAAAAAATTTTTCATAAAATTAATTTTTCTGTAAAATTTTAATGAAATAGTCAATTCTTGTAAAGAAAAATCTTATATTTTTTTTCTTATAAAATATCCCTTCAACAGACATTTTTCAATAAAATTTTCTTTGAAAGAATTCTTTAATAAAAGCAATTTTTCTGTAAAATTTCCCAAAAAAAGTAAATTTCCTTAAAAAACTAATTTTCTTTATAAAATTTCTTTTCTTTTGCTGTAAAATTTCTTAAAAAAAGAATTTTCTGTAAAAGAAATATATTTTTTACGTAAAAAGTAAATTTTCAGATACTTTCCTATAAACTCTTAATTTATAGTAAATTTCCTAAATGTTCCTAGAAAAATAAAAAATTAAAATAAAATTTTGGAAAATTTTCTTAAAATTAAAATTTTAAAAATTTTCCTTTAAAAACCAAAATAGTAAACTTTTGGAGAATTTCTTAAAAAAGGAAATTTTTGGAGAATTTCATATGAAAAGCAAACTTTTGGAGTATTTTCTATAATAAGTAAATTTGTGGAAATTTTCCTGAATAAATTTAGCAAATTTTCTTAAAAGCAAATTTTTCTCAATTTTCTTAAACAAATTATTGAAAAGTGTCTTTAAAAGTATTTTTTTTTTAATTTCGTTAAAATTTAAAAATGTATTTTTTCCAAAAATCTTGTTTTGAAAAAACAATTAAAAATCAAATTGTTTAAAAGTTAATTAAAAGAAAATATAAAAATTCTTCAATTTTCTTTTTGGAATGTTTCCTTTAATATCAAATTTTGGAAAAATTCTTTAATATGAAATTAAAATTAAAATTTAATATGAAATAAAAATTAAAAAAATTGTCTTTTCAAATAAAATTGAATTTTTATTTTAATAAAAAACAAAAATTTTCTAAAAAGTAATTTTTCTTCATGCATAATACTTTTTTACTACTTCAACCCACTGTGCTTTATCCCATCAAAATATGTCATGTAATCTTACGTACTTTCAAATATTTTACAAATTTCAGTTTTCTTTTTCGCCGTTTGTGTCTGTGTTAATATGCCAATGAAGCATAAGTATTTCAATGTTCTTTTTTTTTTGGTTTAATAGATTGGACAATCAACCAATACGCACACAATTACATACACACATACGAATAGCAAGTTACAAGTAAAGTTTTCCATTTCATTTAAGACAACAACAACAATGTTTGTAAGTGAGTAAATAAGAAGAAAAAGAGGAAAAAATGTCATAAAATCCTTTAACTCCTACCAAAGCAAATTGAAACACCCCTTTTACCACAACAACAACGAAGAACTATTTGAGTTAAAAAAAAAAAAACTACTATAACATGAATGTAATTTTACACACGTAATTTTACTCGTACTGTGTTTCATATAATTTAAGTTTGACTTTCAGTTTTTTCTTGATTTTTATTTGTGATTTTATTTTATATTTATTAAAAAATATAACCTACTTTTATTTAACGTAATGATTTTCCTCTTTCCTCCCCTCCACCACCATCCCATTCATTTCCTTCTTTTTGGTTTTATGATTATTTTATTTAAAAAGTGAAAAAATGAACATTTTTTCTTTTTATACCCTCCACCACCACAAGTGGTGAGGAAGGTATATTAACTTTGTCATTCCGCTTGTAACGCTAAGAAGAAATCACCTTAGATCTCATATATATATATTTTTGCATTAAATCAAAATCTGATCGATTTAGCTATGTCGGTTGTTGACATAATAACATTCTTAGCAATGGACGCTCTATCAATTGTTAAGAATTAAAATTTAGCCTGAGTATTTGCTATGCTCCTGAGAAGTTTCCTGTTTAAATACTGCCAAAAAGGCAGTATTTAAACTATCTGAGGTATCTGATACCTGAGGTAAGCTCTTATTTCAAGCGAAGAACTTTTGTAAAATTGTCAATTATAAATCAAAAGAATACTAAAAATTTTTGCTATAATATTAGGTTGTATATACTTCATTACCGTTCCAAAAATTATCAAAATCTCTTCAGTTGAAAAAAGTTATAGTTAAAAATATAAATAATTTTATGATTAATGAAGTGATCCTGTTTTATATTTTTAACAAAAAATGTTATATATTTTATACGTCAGCTACTGCATATGTGAGTGTGTATGTACGATACATAACGTATTTCAAACACACGTAATTGTGGTGAAAGGGTATTGAAGATTCGGCATAGCCAAATAGTTTATTCCTGTAGTTCAGTAGTTAGCTGGTCTATGAGATGATATTTATGGCAATTGGGAAACAAAAAATTTCTCTAACAAAAATTCATTTATGGCCTCCACCGTATGATGAAATCAAGTGTAGAAAAAAAGGGTGTTAAGTCCTTTATTGGTGAGTGGCATAAAGTTGGTTGTTTGTTATTACACAAACAGTTGTAAATTTTAAAATAAATACCATTAAAAGTTAAACTTTTTGTTTGGTCAGGAATTTCTTGTCGTTTTCGTCGTTTTTTCATATTTAACTCTAAACAATTTGTTGTACTTTTATTGCTAAAATATGCGCATATTTAGTCAAACATTCATTCGTACATTCGTGTATGAGAGATCTGTTACTATAATGAATATTATACAATTTGTGTACACACTTTATTTTATCCATGTTGTAGTGGTATGAGTATGTGGTTGTATTAGTGAACAATTGTAGTTACACAAATCAATGATGTTTAACTAAAAACATTATTTACGTTTTAGCCATTTAAAATTATTGTCTATCGTTAGAGATTTATTTTAAACACGCGGCGTATTTAACAGTTTTTATTGGAAATTTTTTAATTTTTTTATTTTGACAAAGAAAATTATTGGTTAAATAAAATTCTTTACTAGGAAACGCAAAAAAATATAATAAAACTTTGTTACACAAAATATATATAAAAATGTTATCTAAGAGATATAAATTAATATTAGAAATAAATATCACTTGGAAATAAATGTTTCGACTGCAGTTTGTGTCTTAAATTGTTTATCAAAATTCTAATTTAAACCTTTTTCGAACACTTTTACATTCATGTTTTATATTCATTCACTTTACTCGAACAGGAACTCCATCTCCGTTTAAAATGTACCACACTTTTGAAACCTTTTTCTGACCCGATATTGAGCCACAGCCAATAGTTCCAAAGATTTAGTTCTCATAATGTCTACACGGTGTAATGTAATTTATCATAAAAAAAACTTAAGTAACTAATTATCTTTTACTTATAATTAATTTAAATGTGTGAACATGACTCGAAGAAAAACATATTTTTAAATAACAAAATTAATCAATTTTTCTCAACTGACAACGGGATCCTTCGTCATGTTACTTTGAAATGATGAAGTTTTCAAACACATTTTGACATACAATTCAAATTCACACTTGCTACCGTTTGAAGAGCTAATTTTTCTTTTTTTCAAAAAAGGAAGTAGAAACGTAGAATGCAACATATGTTTTAGTTTTGTAACCAAAGAAAAATTAAAGAAAAATCAGTGCAAAACCACGTTTTAGGTAAAATGCTCAATTTATTATAAGAAAATACAAATCACTCATACATTTATTTAGTTTTCAAAAAGGATAACAAGTCAAATATCCTGTTTTCATACATTTCAACAAAATTTAAAAAAGGGAAACTAAGGAGTGAGATCGATGAAATATTAACATACGTTTCTCATTGAAACTTTTTGTGATCAAGTGGCCAGATAAAGGTGTTCACTAAAATTAGTTAATATTTTCAGCAAAAACCGACATGGTCCTACAAAAAGTTGGTCAAGTATTGAAATGTCTGCCACCAAACTGTTTCCAATATTATTAAACGGTACTGGGAGAACTTGTCCACTGATAACAAAAAACCTGGTTCAGGTAGAAGGAATAGTTCACATAATATTTCTATCGTCAAAAAATAGGAAGCATTTTGAAAGAAGCTCCCAACATAACCGGTGAGAAAGCAGCCTGTCTAGCTCAAGCTCGAACTGTATGATAAAAAAGTTAGGGCAATGCAGGCTGAAAAACATTCATGGTTAAAAAAGTTCCTAACATTAGCTTAATCAGCTTAAAATTTAAAGGCCAAAAACAAAAAACAGAAATTGAAGTAAAGTTTTCTAAAAAAATGGATGATGAAAGTTTCTGCATAACAGATCTGTGTTTATGATGGTCGAAGGGAATGTTAAGTTTAGGACTCAAAAGCAGTCAAAATTACCTCAAAAATATTGGTGTGGCAAGCAATATGCAATTGCGGCAAAAGAAGTCAATCATTTCTTACAACGGGCCCTAGAGATGCCGAAATTAACATCAAGTAATGTTTACAAAAAAGGGTATCACCATTCATAAGACTTCCTAATATGTACACTTATTTATAGTCTGACATGGCATCCTGTCACTATGGTAAACAAGCCTTTGAGTGGTACAAAAACATTAATGTGGTATTTGTACCAAGAAAAGCATATTCTCTAAACTGCTCGTAGCTAGGGCCAATGGAGAGATATTGGTCTCTAGTTAAATGAGAATTAAGGAGCATTTAAAAGGTGTCGAAAAGTGTGATAGATTTTAAATGCAGATTGAACTCCTTTTTGAGCAAAATGACATAAAGCAATATAAGAACGTTAATGGAAGGGTTTCCGAAAAGGGTTTTTAAAATTTCATCACTAATTATTAAAACTGTTAAAATATTATTTGTAAATTGTAATAATAATTTGAATTTAAGTGGAAAAAATTACAATTGTTTTCGTAGTGCTTTCGTTGTTACTAACATATATGCATGTTAAGAATAATTCAATCTCACTCCTAACATTCTTATGGAAAGAATGTTTAATTTATTTTACAAAAGAAACTAATTAATCAACATATTTGAAAAATACTTAAGAAACAGACGGAAATATAAAGACAAACGCATACATACATATGAAGTCATACATACAAATCCAAATTAATTAATAAACAAATCTTAAAGGATAAACATTGTTCTATTGATTCTTCTATTGGAGTTTTTTTTTTGGATTTTAGAACAAATGTAGATTCAGTTCTAAAAGTTTTTACTTATGAAAAAGAAAAATTCAATTCAATATTAATTTAGTTATTTATTATTTTAACTAGTAAAAATACTTAGAGATTTTATTCTTTAGCCAGAAGGGATGATTTACAAAAAATAAAAGGGAATATTTATATTTTCGTTATTTTTTCCTAATTTTCTATTTAGTTTTCAGGGCACAACTTAATTATGCGTAACAAACAAATGTTTTCATTTAACGTATGTGTGTCCATGTATGGATGTATGTATGTGTGTATGTTTTGAAAGATACTAAATTGATACATATTTTTATTATTATTAGAAATCATAATATTAAAATCAATTCCTTTTCTTTTTTTCTTATTCTTCTCTTTTACACAGGATGCATAATGTTCCTTTTTTGCTTTTAGTTACTTTAGATTTTTACTGACCATTGGTCGGTCTGTTGTTCGTTCAGACGTTTTTGTTGTTTATTTTTATTTTGTCTTTCAATATTTTTTGAGTTCTTTTGTAATGAAACGGATATTAAAATCACAGTGGACGGGGGGAATACAACGATTTGAAATGATAACAATATAGATTTTTCCTTATTTCGAAGGGATACAAATATTCAAATATCTGAAGTTTAGCCTAAAGATATTTATTTGTGAAGAAAAAAAATGATTTTTAATATTTATAAAGTCAAAATGGAGAAAAATACTTTTCAATAGCAAATTTTAAATTTAAAGTACTTGATATGCATTTGTTGAAGAAGAGCAGGAGCTATTAAATTATTAAGAGGTACCGCAATATGTCCACAATAACGTTAAGACAAGGCACATAACCATGGTTATGAAGAAATCGCTATTATTTAAATTGGATCCTTCCGAAATTGATATCGGATTCAAAAATTATCACAAGGGGAATGAAGCCGTTTTCAAATTGTAAACTAAGTCCGATTAGACTAAAAATGGCGGCGCTGTACAAAAACAATAAAAGCCTTGATTTTGAATTGAAGCATTGGAAATTGAAGGTAGATACAAAATATAACCTTCTAGTAGTTCTTATAATATAATTTACGCTTTATTTCATTGAAGCTCTTTGTCGAATAATAAAGGACGATATTGAAGCATTTAACTGAATTAGATCAGATGCATTTCCCTAATTTTAAATCTATTAAGATGAAAAGAACGTAAAACTGATGCTACGTAAAACTGATGAGTCGGAATAACAATGTCTAAGCATCTCCCTGCGGTCCGCCAGGACAACTATCAAAAGGTTGTGAAATTTGGAATATATTTCTATTTTGTCTAAGGAAGAGACCCCTGAAATCGGTCAAACTTTTCTGGTAATCTTACAAATGGTATTTTAAGCTCACAAAACTAATATTATAATACTTTATTTAAATTTAGCACAAATTAATCGCATATTGGTCCATATCCACATGACGAATTTCAGGTTTATTGGTCCACAAATGCCCGTAGCTCCCACTCTGATCCACTTAAAACTAAAGTGTATAAATGTAAAAAATATAGGAATTGTGATATCTCGTATGTTTAAAATTAACGATCATTTTTTTATGTTGCTTCATATATTTGCCGGACAACAGTGTGTCCAAATAGCTTTTTTTGGAAGTAATTCTGTAAGTTTTGAACAGTAGTCGATGAACCTCGAAATTTAGCAACTTAAGGGATGTTGATTTTTGAAAAATTCATCAAATATTTACAAATTGACACCAAAGAATAGATAGTTCTTATAAGTCATTATTGAAATGTGATTCTGTTCAAGTTATATATTATAGTTTCAGAAATATTCCAGTCGAAATAAACTCTCTACTTAATATCGGTGGTAATAATCATAGAAATATATAAATTTGTTAATAAATTGTATTAATCTTCATTAGAATCTATTAAAAGATTGTTTAAGATCTTGGAGCAAAGACCTGCCTGCAATCCCTATATTTTTTTATAAAAAAATTCTTAGTTCTTTTGTTAAGTTCTCAAATCGCAAAGTTGGAATCGTTTTTGAAATATCCCTGATTTATAGACTTTTATGTAATCTAAACACCAGAAATTATTATGGAAAACAGTCTTCATAATGACAGGGCGACCATTTCATTGAAAAAAAAGCAAAATCTTTGAACATGATTTACACTAATTAAGATTTTGGGCATTTCCATATGGAAAATAAATTAATAAAATAATTATATAATAAAAAACTTTAAACATGACATATTGTAATTATAAACAAATGTCTTTATTCCGTTCAGTTTTATTAAAGTTTAAATATAAATTTTGTTTAAAAAAATGATATAACTATGTTCAACGTTGATTTTACTTTATTTTTGTATGTTGTAAAATTTAGTTATTTTCATCATAGTTTTTCAAGGTTGTGAAAATTTTACTTAAGAAATTCAAAAATTTATGAAATCCGCTAATATTTATTAACGAAGTATTATTTTGAACCTTTATAGAACCGCATTCTTGAAAGCAGAATTTCGTAGAAATATTTCATCTGACGTTGTAAAATGATTTAGTTTTTATATTTAAATTTTGTAAATAATAAAAATCATATCGTTATTTTATATATTTAAAATTTATATTCATATACTTTTTATATAACAACATATTCAAATAATTTTAAATTTAAAATTATAACTCACCATTTTATCTTTCGATCTGCGAAATCTGAAACGAAAGTAAAAAAAGAAAAAAATGAGAATTTAAGAAAATTACTTTATAAGAAAATCATGTCGCACATAAATAACAAATAAACCATAAAATGTCAATTAAACTAAATCTCTTAAGATCCACTTAAATTCCTAACAGCTACAACAACTAGACACTTTAATATACACACAAACCGGCACCCACCCATACACACCCCATTCCTAAGGAAAACATGGAGAATAAAACTAAAATGCAACGAATAAGTGAGTATTCGTGTTGCATGCAAATCAAGTTGCAAGTAATAAAATTGGCTTGTAATTTTAAACTTATAATACGACCAACTAACCAAATCCCGTGAAAATCTGCTGCTTCTGATACAGAAGACAATTGTCTTAACGTTTCATAGACACCGAGAAAAAAGGGAATAAAACAAAAAGAAAGGCATCATAAATTACTAAATCTCGTTAAGGTTTTAGTTTGCGAAAAGAATAAAAGTAAAGAAAAAATTCGGCGAAATGTTGCAAAAATTCACAAACCATAAAGTATGAAAAAATTTTTTTACATCTAAAAATCTGGGATGTTGGAATTTAAATATTCAGTGATGTAGTGCAATATGAGTGATTTTAAATTGTGGTAAGACGAAATATTAACTATAAAAGAAACGGATGTAAGTGTAAAATGTAATAGAGAATATGAAATATGTGTGAAGAAGGTATTTAAATAAAAAATATATTTTAGATCAAGAATAATAAAAGAGAACTTGAAAATATGGACTAAAACACAGGGAAGAACACTATACTAAATAAGTCGAATTTCATAGACCGAAAGCTGTGAAAACATGATTCAAATAATCACGGTAAAGTTAAGTAAATAGTTGATCTTTTAATTGGACATTTTTGGAAGTTATTTTCTAAGTATTTTTCAGACTGTTGCTCATATTTGTTCCTCAATCCTCTATAGGGGGTAATAACTGATAATTGAAATTTAACTATTGAAATGAATTTTTAAAAATTTATCGTTGTATAATTTTATCTATTTATATCGAAAGTTTCTAATATGTACAATATTATTTCACCACAAACGCAAAAAAAAATTAATGTCAAATCAACTATGTTCAACGTTGATTTTGCTTCATATTTTTTCTGTGTGTCGTGATTATATTTTGTTTATTTTAGATTTAAACAACCAGATAATATTATAACAAACCGATCCATAATTTCCTTAGCCCTCATATAACCATCACTTCCGAAAAGAACCTAATTTTGCATAAATCTTTTATATATATGAGTATGAAGGAAAGATTTTAAATCAGTGTATTTAAAATAAATACAAATCAAAAATCAAATTCTACGAGGGTCCATAATTTTTTATCATTACATTTACATTTGTTTTCGTCATAACTCCATTTCTATTAATCTAATTTCTGGTCTTAACTCTTATAAATTAAGATAAAGAAAAATTCACTGTAACATTTGGTGGCGTCCAAGAATTCAGAATTTAAGGTGGAACAATAAGAATGTTCTAAAATGTGTTGCTATAATTTAAATTTACTTAAACTTAAATTTCATCAAAGATTATGGGGTCTAAAACTTATATATAATATTCTATACATTATAGAAATCTTCATATAAGATTCTTCCACAATTCAAGTTTAACAAAAATTTTCATTCAAAATAAAATATTTCTATCTAAAGTTAATTTCCAATTAGAAACTTGATAAAAATACCAGAACTTTAAAAAATTTAATTCTCAGGAATTCTTCATTTGTACTCTTCAGTCAGTACATATCGTTTGAGATGTGATGCATAATTAACCCATTAAGAAACGAAACAAAGTGATGGCAGAGAAGTATAAAAATAAATTTTTGAAAGGAAGACCTAATTGGCACAACTAATTATAATTAAATTTTAAAAGATCGGACGACGAATCATCCTTTAACAAAAACAATACAAAATAATGAATTTATAATTATTTAATAAGATATGAAAAATCGAAATTTTTGTTATAACTCGAAAATCGCTTTCTTGAAAATGGTGATTCTTTGTATAAACCAGTTGGATGTAATGAAGGACTTGAAAAGAGATCTTGTATTTTATCTTAAGTTTAAAATATTTTCGGTATTTTTAAGCATTTAGAGGAAGTTAACTCAATTAAGATAAAATCAAGTTGCACTATTTTCATCCGGGAGTTATAGACATCATCTTCAAATTGCATAATATTCGAAAGTGATGTCGGCTTTCATCATCACCCACTTTAAATTTCCTAAATCTATATTATATTTTCACTTTCACCATATTACGTGTAAATATTTCTCCCGCTAAGTCCCAAATTTATAATAAAAGGATTTAAAACATAATTCCCATTCCTGTTACTAAAAAAAATATCTTTTAAATCTCAAACGAGTTTAAAGAAAATATAGATTAAATACAGAGACAGACAGAAAGATAATAAACATAATATTCTCTCAAACGTAAACTTTATTTATTTTACGTTTTTTTTCACATTTTTGTGGTTTGCGGTTAACGCCTTTAGGTTTTCAGATCTTCACATAAAACACTTTTTCATATCATTTTCATATTTTATTATCCCTGCAATTGTAGTTGTAGTTGCATTTGCAATTATATTTTTTTAAGGTTTGGTTTAAATCTTAGTTGAGCCCTTTTAGTGGTTCAAACATAAATCCGTGTTCCAACGCTCTAAAACAAAAACAATGTTGAAAACGATATAGAAAAAGTGTAAAAAAGTAACAAGAAGTAAGTAAAATGTGCTCGTATTTTTATATGAATTTTTAGCTTAAAATTTATGGTTCATGTTTTCACGAAATGATGGGACTTCTCGAGTGTCAGACAACTTTAGTTGTTTTTTTTCTTCTATGAAAGTTTGTGTGTTGCAATATTAAAAGCTTTTTCTGTTTTTCGAGAAACGTGTTGTGGCACTTTTACATGAAAAGTTGTGCGATTGTTAAGAAATAACGAATTACGAATGAGTGAAAGAAGTAAAATCTATGTAAAGACTAAACATATTTATGACCGCGACATGACCTGTACACATAAATGGATTACAGGAATATATGAGATTCTCGGTGTGTATGTGTATGAATCTGTGGAAATATTAAGTGGCTCTTTAAATTTAGAATAACAATTTTATTGTGGGTTAAAGCAAATATATGATAACGGTTAGAGTTTTTAGGATAAAGAAAAATTTAAATTACAATTTTGAATTTCTCTACAGAATTAGAATTTTTCTAATAATTATTATTTTTTTTTAAACTTATTTTTTTTAAGGAATTTTTTTTTTAATTTTAAAAATCTTTAACTTTTTTCAATTTAGAATTTTTCTGAAATTTGAATTTTTGGAATTTTTCTAAAAATTATTAAAATTTAATTAAAAAAAATTAATTTTTGTAAAAATTATAATTTTTGTAAAAATTATATTTTTTGTAAAAGTAAAAACTTAACACTAGAAGTTATAACCATTTACCTTTATATTTTTTATATGATAAGCTTTGACTTTTTAACACAACCCGATCACTTTTGCACTTAATTTTCAATTTCAATATTTAAGTTTTCTTTTCTTAGTTTTCACAATTTTATATTTTTCAAATCAATTAATAAAATAAACTAATTAATAATTTATATTATTATTTGGAGTTATTTATTTATTAAAATATAATCAACCGTATTACACGATCACAATAAACTAATTATTGACACTTTAATATTAAAGTTGTAAACAACAAAGTTTAACATGCCAAAACAAGTTAAACTAAATAATTGATTTACAAAAACAATTTCATTTACACTCTAAACCAAAATTCAATAATGAGAGGTAAAAATATAAATTACAGAGAGTGTGAGAGCAATGTATGAGTTATTTATAAAATCTAACGGCGAATTGATGATAACAAAAACAATACAGTAAGAAGTTAATTGTGAATATTTTATAGAAAACAAAAAGAAAAAATGCAAAAACAAAACAAGGAGTAAAAAAAATCTATATATTTTCTAAATAATTAAAAGTGTCAACAAAATAAAGCAGTGATGTCAATACAGAAAAAAAAAAGGAAAAAATAGGAATAGTGAAGTATGCGTCGGCAAATGCGTTTGAAATCGTATTTTTAAGAAAGTTAATATTATATGTCATTGTTTAATTTATTTGTTAAACTAAAAATACAATTTATTTGTTAATAAAAAAAACTTTTATTTTGCTTTTAAATGGCTGCCCAATTTGATTGGGTTTTGTTGAAAATATTTAATAATTATAGTACGGAATTTTTTCTAGTCACTCATTTTAATCATTTTAACTATATATTCGATTGTTGGACATTAAACATTAATAACGCACATGTTTAAAAAAGGAAACTTATTTGATCATTCAAAAAACATGTAAGAATGCTATATTTGGACATAGCTAAATTGACTCAGATTTTGACTGATGCAAGAATATGTATATACAGTTCTTAAAGTTACACACGGAATGACAAAGTTAGTACACCCTCTTCACTACTTGTGGTGATGGAGGGTATAAAAATCAAATAAAACTTGCGTTAAAATAAAAGTTTTAATGAAAAACGTGTGTTAGGAGTTTTTCGATCTGATTCCTCAAAGAGTAATCTTGAAGAGAACCAAATGTGTATTTCAATCAATCGAAATCTGAATAAAAATAAGTTTAATGCAAAATTTATATCCCATTTAATCCAAAATATTCCTGAGATTTTATAAAACCTCATTCTATAACATTTCATTTCCTTTTTTTTTCTCAAAATTATTAATACGTTTCGTTCTAAATTATTAATTTTTATATCATATAATTAAATGACCTTTTTTATGATATCAATAGTCAATTATTTATTAAATGCCAATAATAACAACAACAAAACAACAATAAGATAAATAGATGAAAATATATCTACAATATGAAAAATAATTCAAAAATATTTTTTTTATTTTATTATTTTTATTTTATATCATTTATTTAATATTTAATGTATTGAATTCCAATTACAAATAAAAATATGACAGAAACAACAACAACAAATAAGCAAAAATGACCATAATAAAAATATCTACACGTTCCATAAACAAATGACACACTTTGGTTGGATGGTAAATGACTTTCGACTGTATGTATGTGTGTGTGTGTGTTTGTATATTCGTTCCCTTTTTATTATTTATAAATAATAAAAAAATATAAACAAATCGGAAAATTAATTTCAATATTGAGAATAAATAACGAATTTAAAATGAGCTAAAGAAATTTTTGAAAATCAATATATTTTGTCCAAAAGTTCTACCATCCCTCTCAACTACATGAATTAAGTTAAGTTTCAGTATAATATGGACAAAGTTGTCCTTGGTACAGGGCTGTAAGCAGACTATCACTTTTAGTTCAGGAATTTCTTAAATTCCAATTCCGAAAAGCTTGTTTAAATGTTTTTTTCGGATTAATTGAGTAAATTGCTCACTTTGTTGTTAAAAGGGGTTCGGTCCATTCCAAATTTTTTGAGTATACATTTTTAGCTTTATCAAGCTAAATTTAGAAAATATTGAAAATTTTATGGATATAAAATGATCATATCATGTAAAGAAAGTAGAGGAAGATGACATATTAGGTTTGTTACACCTGATGAAACACCCAGAAGGAATTTTCTAAGATCCCATACAGTATGTTGCTCCAAATTAAAATCTGAATAGATTTAGTTTTGTCCGACCGTTTGTCTGTTGGAAAAATTTTCACGTATAGATAAATTGTCCGATTTCAATTAGGTCAGATAGGTTGAAATTGCCCTAAACTCTAAAACTAAAATAACAAAAAAGTTATAAACTGATATCTCAAAATTCAGATGATTTTTTTTATTTTTTCAATAAAATCTAATTTGATTTAAATAAAATGTTTGTTCTTAATTATCGTGAAAACATTAATAAGGAATCAATTTTATTGAAATATGGTTTAATTATTTTTCCAATTATTATAGTATAATTATTTTTTAATTCAACTTTATTCTATATCACTCTAGTCCAGGCCCGGAATGGGATCTTAAGTAGAACAAATTATTTAATAATAAAATATTTCAATCAAATTCGTCGATAATAATTTTAGGCTTCGTAAGAATATGTGTGACAAATTTCAAGAACAACGGTCCAAGCTCTTCTATAGCACATATGTAAGACTCCTTTCGCAAAAAAGGGGTTTAAGGCAATGAAGCTCTTTAATATTGAAAAAATCTAATAAAATTCATGACAAAATCTTTTAAAGAAAAACATTTTTAAAATATATTTATGGTTTTTAACGATTCTAAGGCTTTAAATTTGAATTTTGAAAAAAAATGTACGTCCCTCTGTCTGAGGTTGCACGCTCACATCCACAATAACTGAGTATTTCTTAGAAGTTTCCTATTTAAAACTGACAAAATCAGTTCTGCAAATAAATGCTAAAGACCGATATTGGGACAGCCTTTTAAATGAGTTTGAACAGTCATTACGACAGATATTGACTTTAGTGACAAATATGGTGCACTATAAAATTTTTGATTAGGGCGAAACATTTAATATTACGTATCTCTATAACTAAAATACGAATAGTTCTTTGATTGGTAAATTTGTGCATAGGCCACGGGTAAAGGTATCCCTAACAAATGGAACTTTGAATGTCGCAAATCTTTGGAACTCTTAAAGCTAATTTTTTGAAATTTGTAACAAAAGTTAAAGACTTAAATATTTTTCTTGAAGACACGGGGGAGTGTTATCCCCATTACAATTTTTATTGCATATTGAAATTCTTTTATCGCTTAAAAAAGAATTTTGGAGAATGGATAAAGTAATAAAAGCAAAAAATTATAGACTAAATAATTTGAGGAACAGGGGCCCGGCAGAGTTTCTAAGTTGCTTTAAATAAATTTTTCATAATAGCAAACATATCTGAATTATATTCCAAGGTTCTTAACGGCTATGAGAAGGTTAATAATATTTGGAAATTGTATGAGAATTAAAATGTGGTAAAATATATGTCAAAGGACCCCAATTTGCACCCCTATAACTGCGGACATCGAGATCATATTGGAGTCAAATTTAGATTCGGTTATCATTATGTTAAATATGATAATGTTACAGATTTTGTCCATAAGTTCTCTCGATGCACGGTCCATTTAGATATCAAATTCTTACATAACACACATATAACATTTGAATGTATGTTGTAGGGTGTAATTAAAGTAAAATAGCAAAAAAGACAAAAAATAACGTGTAATAAATATATTTGTTTATGAAATGGAAAATTAGAAAATAATTTTGTATATTGACAATAAACAGAAAACAAGCAATTACCACATTCAGCATATTTTCACAATTTCAACGGTTATTGGTTGGTTGGTCCATTGGTTGGTTGATTATTTGTTTGGTCAAAATCATTTTCATAGTCATAGTCAATTTTTTTTTTTGGGGGGGAAATGAAAACTAACTAATTTTTACATAATATAAATGTGTACATATGTATTTAGCCAAATTACATACATAACTAAATATAAATATTTTATTATTAAAAACATACTTAAAACTACATTTAACAACAAAACTACATTTAACAAAACACAATTATTTGCTGCTAAATGTGCGGATAATAAATTTATTGTTTTTTTTCTCAAAAATTATTACATAAAATAAGTAAAAAAAAGTTAAAATAAAATGTGGCAAAATTTCATTTACTTAATTTTAACAAATTAATTATATTTTTCCAAAAATAAAAAAAAAATCGAGAAAAAATAATAAAAAAGAAAAAAATTTAGGTGTATCTTATACAGTCCCGAACAAAACTATTGGTATAGAAAGTGAATTTTTCTGTATGTATGTATCTATGTATGTATGTATGTATGTATGTATGTATGTATGTATGTATGTTTCGTAACGTATGGACTCCGAAACGGCTGGGCCAATTTTGATTAATTATATTCATAATGATGAGTGTATTCGAAAGTAACATGGGTTATGAAAAATTTCGATAGGATCAGAGGGAGAGGTACCCCCATGAATATCTAAAGATTTATTACAGCGAGGGATATAAAAATCTGCAGCAGTTACGCTACTCTTAGACACCATCACCGGGAAAAATATAAGACGGAAAGTTGTAAAACAAACATAAATCTAAAGAACTATAACAAGACGGTCTTAAAGTTTTACACGGATCACGCCACTGAAAAGCAACTTCACTGAGAAAAATATAAGGCGGATAGGATCTGCCCCATATAAAGCAAAATTAATTTATAAATATCAAAGGAACTATTGCAGTAAAAATCCTACTGTGAAAAATATAGGGCGGAAGGGATCAGGTGGAGAGGTATCACCCATACAAACAAAATATTGATTATCAAATACCTAATGAACTATTACAGCGGCAATCTTGAAATTGCTGCTAGAAGATAGCTTCACTGGTAGAAATATAAGATGGATAGGATCAGGGGAAAATTATACCCATATAAAGCCAATTTTAATTATTGGATATCTAAAGAACTATTACAGCGAGAATTTTAAAATTTAGTTCAAATCGTTTTCTAGAAGAATTGTTTCACTGTACAAAATGTAGGATTGATAGTATCGTGGGGAGTGGTTGGAAGTTAGTATTTCTTCCCAATTTAACAAACGAACTGGGCAAAACTCCGTTACATGATTTTTTTTATTTCATGTCAGGATTTTGAGAATTGTTTTCTTAATCCAGAACGAGAGGAATTTTTGTGCTGCAAAGAGTACCGGGTAAAAACTGTAAATTTTTATATACTTTTTCTCAAAATATAAATTTCCAAAAATACTTATTCATTTGAGAAAAATTATTAACTGAGAAAACATATGGCGCCTGTATTTTATTTCAATTTTAGTCCTTTTTTAATGATTTTTCCCATAATCTCTCGTTTATGAATTTATTGGCCCTGAATTTATAGTTAAATACTTTTATAAGTTGAATATATTTAAATAAGTATGTGTGTTATTTTCGTGTGTAATAAATAATATTAATTTTGTTAATTGTCTATAAATTTATATGTTGTAGTAGAGTTTCATGAATTATGGTTGTTTTCCATTTTTATTCAATTTACTTAGCTTTTTTTAGATGGAAATAAAATTATGTGAATTTTGCGTTTTTTCGCAATTTATAGGTGACCATGAAATTTTTGTTTGATTTTATTCAATACTTATGAATATGACCTTCTATCTGTCTTTAAGTGTTTTTTTATAATTAAACCTTTAAATAATTCAGAAGTGGGCCAAACTTTGGAGCAAAGGAAAATATATACTATTTAAAATTTGACTCCTGAGAAAAATAAAATTTTCTTTTTTCGAATCCTCCAAAAGGAAAAGAAATAAAATCCTTTAAAAATATTATAAATCAAGTTCGTTATAACCTCTTTCAAATTATATTTTATAAAACATTTCTATTTAAAAGAAAATCTGATCCGATAGGAAAAAAAACTAAAGAAACTTTTCCACTCAGTTTAGTCTCTAATATTATTCTATAGAGTTTAAATAATTTTTTATTACAAACCAAAAAAAATATTATCTTTTACGAATGCAGATCTCATCGTCCATAAGAGAGCCCACATTTTCTATATCTACGCTTCATTGACTTCCAAAAGACCTTCTCTGAATTAAATGTGACTAGGAGAGCATTTGTATCTAGGAGAATCCCTCACAAACATATAAGCTTTGTAAAGTTTGTTCACATTTAAATAAATCTGAATGGAGATCTAACCAGATATAAAAATCTGTTCCACTCAGTGTAGTCGTATTCAGACTAAACTGTTTTTATTACAGATAAAACATAATTATAAACGGATTCAGACTTCTGAAGTTCATCATCATATATTGTGAAGAAATCTATAGAATGACATTTACCGCTTTACCTTCAAATTTCAATGAATAATGGCAAATTTGTGAAGTGTTGCAATGACGGTAGAATCAGCAGTTTTGAAGATTAAACAATGACTCTTAGCATTAATGCAACATCACAGTTTTCTATTTATAAGAACAGAATAATTTTAATCTCTTGTAAAAGGAACAACAATAATCTCTCTACATACGAAAATTTCAAATCTTTATGTGAATGTATAGTCCTACCTTTTGTCCGGAAGCAAGACTTGATATGCTGCCTCTTGTGATATACGAAAATCCTACTTGTATTTTGCTCGAATATTATGTATAATCATAAGCTTTGGCATAAAATAGGGTAACCAATTCTAGCGACTGAAATGAAGACATTACAAGAATTGTTTTAGACTGGTTCCTACAAGCAAACAGAAGAAGGTACGCATAGCGAATATTTGAGGAAGATTGAGAACGAAGTACATAAAACTAAAGTAAGACTTAGTGAGAAATAAAAGCTTTAAATAAATATAGAACTACGTTCAAGAATATTATTAAAGGCCTCTTTGTGAAAACGATGGATCCGTTTTGTTTATATTTCCTCAGAGAAAATGTTGCCTCTTTTAGGAGACAAATCTTCTGAAACATTTCCTTTATCAACATTAAAAATTTCAATCCATCAGCAATAAATCGTCCAAAATTTTGGGTAACATTCACATTTGGTTATAACAAATTATTATGACGTTTGAGTGCAACTTATATTGACATCGTGTGTTGTGATTGGACCCACCCACTAAGTTTTAAATTTTTTATAACATTTTTTTACATGAACTAATCGGGCTGATTTTCCCCCAAAAGGTATTAAGGGTCTTTTAATATAATATGGAAGGTAAACTAAGCATCGGTCATCTCCTGTACAACCGACTTGGATGTTTTTCTTTAATATTTAAAACATGTTTTATTTTTCTTCAGAAAATTTGATGAAACTCATTTCAAATGAAATTTGCTTTTGTTTGAATAATATCTGACAATTTTTAATGATTATTAGATCCAAGTAAAACTTAAATATTCCTTCCGAAAAAATTGGTAAAAACTTCATCAGACAGTTCAAAAAAAACTTAATTTAAGTTTAGTTAGGTCATACCTGCTTTAATCATAAATCACTTATAAATATTCATTTATATTGATCTTATTCCTCCAAAAAGAAACAAAATATTTCCCCTCTCAGTCCAAAAAAAGAACTCTCCATAAAAATACCAACATACATCATTTTCTTTATTAAGTGTACGAAAGAGAAAAAAGCGAAAATATATTGAAATATAAATCAGTATGTGAAAATTAACTAAATGAGTGAATTTTTAATAAAGTGTTTTTCTATGTTTTTGTATGTTTTTTTTTTCTTTCTTCTGTTTTCAGTCTTCATCTTTTGATATATTTTTGGCAGTTTTAATGTGTTAATAAAAACCACAAAATAAAAAATATGGCCAAATAAAATATGAAGCTAAAAGCACACAAAAGTGGGAGAAAAAGAAAACGTAAATTAACACAAAATACAATTATTATTAATTTTAGTGATTGCAACAGCCAGCGGTGGCCATACGGTATCACTCAACCCCGGCTGAACTCATCCATCCCATATTTTTTTTTCCCCAAAATAATACGAAATGAAAAAAGTTATAAAAATTCACGAAAATAAAATTATAGCAAGTGTTGAGGTATGGAATAGAAAATTCAAATAATTTTCCATTTATTGTTGTTATTCTTTGGTAATAAAGTATGTTGAATATAATTCAAAAAATATATATTCACAAGATACAATTTATTTCAAAAAAGAGATTGAATATTATTTTTTATGAATTTATATATTCAGCAAATTGTAAGAAAATTTTTTGTGAAAGTAAAAATATTACAAAAGTAAATAAAAATTCATAATATAATCTTAACTCGTATCGTCTCCTGTAAATGTAAAATAACTCTTTACAAGCTATTTCAAAGATATGGATTGAAGAAACAATTCGAATACCTCTATACCTTGACTGTACATCGAGACATTTTTAAACTAATTTAACTTTAAAACACATTGTCAAAATGTTCCAAATAGTGTATTCAAAAGACCAACATTTTCTGAAAACCGGTTTTTGAGTCATTCGAAAAATGGGTTTTTCATAAATATGGTTTTTTATTTATTTAACCAATAAAAGCATATAGCGTGCAATGGCCTTTATATGAAATGATGTTGAAAATCTGATTCGATCACAATCGAAATGTGTATTTGTTCTTATATCAAAATAATCATTTGTAACAGAATTCATCAAATTATTTTTGCGATGTATAATGCCCTAAATGGGTGGGGTATAAACATTTTTTGTTAGTGTTTTTCGGTATCGTATATAAAATAATGTATCGAGATACCATGGTTTTATTTAAATCCATTATTTTTCCTTTAGAGAAGCTCTTTCGTTAAATTCTGAACATGTCTAAAGTGTAGGCCTATATCTCTTTACCTAAAAATTGTATATTGATGAATAAAATAACTTGCAGCAAAATTGATTTAGAATATGATGTCTTAGAATGCATTCAGCACTTTGATCTTGTAACACACGGAATGAAAAATGTTATGGAGGAATATACAAAAATGAAGCCGAATATTTTAGTAAAAAGTTTAAAAGTGGTTTCCATTAAAAACCGGTTAACCGACAGAAAAAAAATTGACTTGAAGATTTAATTCTATACTCAGTTCAATTTGGGTCTTCGATTCAGTTTTCGAACAATTTCTAATTTAGTTTAGTTTTGAGTTCTTTCTTAGTTCTTAAATCAGTTCTATTTCATTTCTCAGTTTCGTTCATACATCAGTTGGTAATTCTGTTCTCATCGTTTTTCTTCAGTTGATAGTTTATTTAGTATTTAGTTCTCTTCGTAGCTTAGTTCTTGGTTCAGCTTTTTGTTTAATTTCAAGTTATTATTAATTTACCTTAGTTCATTTCTTAGCTCAGATTTTAGTTAGTGAACTAATAACTCAGTTTTAGTTCAGTTCTAGCTCAGTTCTTGGTTCAGTTCTAAGTTTAGTGCATGGTTAAGTTGGTTCCTAGTTCTGTTTTAGTAAAGTTCTGGTTCAGTTCGTGGTTCAGTTCTAGATTTAGTACTTGGTTCAATTCTAAGTCAGTTCTTGTTCAGTTCAAGTTTACTTCTAGTTCAGTTCTAATTCAGTTCTAGTTCACTTCCACTTCATTTCTAGTTCATTATATTTTTCTTAAGTTTAGGCCGTGTTATCAGGTCTCACTGTAAACACCAAAAATTTTAATGAATGAAATTCTCTTAATTGTTAATAAATTTATTATAACAATTTTATGTTTAATACAACCACATAAACCGTGTGTGTATATCTGTCTATTGGATCATTAACTTAAATTTTATTTGCAAAATTTTCCTTTTAATATTTATACTCCCCATAATTTCCATTTCCATATGGAATCCCTCGAAAATTCTTTAATGACCATATTTTGGCAAAATTTCCAAAATTATGAAAACGTTATAGTCAAGTGAATGACTAAAAGGTGCGTGTTATACGCTAAAAATTTAATATTATTTTCTTGTTCATGTTAAGACATTAATGCAGTTATAAACCATTTTGATAATAAAAACTTTTGATGTATTTTCTTTATAATGAAAATTCATTAAAATGAGGAAATATTGCAAATAAAAGGAGATGAATTCATTCATAATGACTTTGTTTTTTTGGGAGATTTTTAGTTTGAATATTTTGAAAATGGAAAATATATGTTTGTATGTATTTGGAGCTTAAACATAAATTGTTTACTATTTTCTGTTTGTCTTAATAATGTTATGCTTGGAGCAATTAAAATTTACCACCCATTATGTTTAGAGGGAAATATTAAAACATACTTCCGTTTGGAAGAAACTATTTCACAAATTGTTTTAGTGCTGAAGCAAATATTTAGCTGTTTTTCCTCTAAATCAGAGGTTTTCTTTCAGTTTGTATATAATTTGACTTTAATTAACACATGCAATTTTGTGCTGTTTAGTTTCTGCAACATTCTAGTATGAAACTCTTCGGTCCATATCATCACTTCATATTCTCTAGTTTATTAACTTCTAAGATATATAACTTAGTTTCCATTCCAATATAGGAAAATACCTAAACCCTAATTTCCATGAAACAACAAATCTTTAACGATTCTCCATCATTTTCGATACAACAAAACGACAATAAAATTCCCATTAACGAACGTAAAAAAACTTTTCGAACATTACATGACATTGTACTTGGTGAATATTTTGTTGGCCAAAAATTGGATTGTTTATGGATTTTACGTGAATTAAAAATACACAACTCGCAAATTTTTATGACCTGTCAAACAAGCAAAAAAAAAATCCTCCCATTTCCATTCTTAGGGAAGTGAAAAAGGAATAAAATATATATTTTAATATAGTTGACAAAAACGATTTTTATGATGGCTGTAACATGTTTTCAATGGATTTTTATGACATTTTTGTTGTTGGTAATGTTTTGAGGTGGAACACATAATATTTTTTTTATCTCAGGAGGACTCGAAGGAATGCACTCAACATGTTGCCAAAAAGAAAAACATGATTACAAGATCATAAAAATCGAAACAAATGAAGTGAAAATAAATTAAATGTAAAACGCATAAATGAATTACAGGAGAGAGGAGTGATTGTTTTGTAAAAAATAGGTGACAAAGCAAAAACTTTGGAATTTTTGTAGTCGGGGTATAAAGGTAGAATATTAAAGAGTAAAATAATTTGGAACATGAGAAAACTTTTATTATGGAATTTTAAAATTTCTGGTCTTCAAAATTCGTTTGCTTTTAATTTATGATTTTCTTAAATGCAAACCCCCTTTCATCCATTATACCCTACACTACCATAGTCGGTTGGTGTATTATGCGTTTGTACTGATTTCTGTAACATTCAGAAAAAATTGTGTTACATCCGCCTTTTGGTATAACGTTCAACTCAGAATCACTTTTTATATTTATTCAAGGATGTCCCTCCTTTCGTCCGGCTATCTGTCTGTCTGTCCGGCAGACTGTTGGAACACTCTATAGGTTGAAAATTTTGAGACATCTTAATGAAATTTAATATATGTTATATTTTTCGGCTCAAGGACGTAGCAAATATTTCAAGTATCTCCCATACAAACTTCCTGCCGGAATCGGGTCATTAAAGTCTTAAACATAAAGTAATTTTAACGAAATTCAACAAAAATAAGTCTTATAGTATTCTGAAACAATGTGCCAAATCATGCGGGAGAGGGTACATTGCTTTTCAAATGTCCCTTATATGGCCCTTCCAAATATCACCTGGAAGTACATAAATATTATACGTATGTTGGTACTGCAGTAACAACGGGTCAAATTAAGATAAATAAAATGTAAAATCGAATTTTTAAATATGAATAATGGTTGGTCCATTATTTCATCTTAGTCCGAAATAATCTCCTAAAAAAATCCTCTTGAAACGCATAAATGTTTGTAACATAATAATGTACTTCACAGTTAATCATAAATTAGAAAACAAATTTTACGAGGGTTGTTCATAAATTTTTCGAAGTTTTCATTTACAACAACGTAGTGTAGGGTATTACAAAGTCAGACTTGACCGATTATAAAATTTTTACTTATGTGTTCTTTTTTTGGTTAACAAACCATATGAAATTTTCTTTTGTGATTTCTTTCATTTAACCTCATTTTTTGGGGGAAATTTTGGCAAATAATTTGGCACTTATTGTTAGATTATGACTGGAGTTGAAAAACCATGTAAGTGAAGTTACCTTTTTCACAAAACCAAACAAAATATATATCACATTTCCCCTAAGTTCTAAGTAAAACTAGTGAAAATAACTTAAAGTGCCTTTTTCTTGTCATTTTAAGTTTTGTTCGTATTTTGTACCTTTTGCCAAATTCATTTGACCGGAACTTAAGTTTAAATTTGGATGTGATCCAGTAAAAAGCTTTCTGCCATAAATACTCATCTCATATGTGTTTACATTACTATGTGTGTATGTATTTAACATACACATTTATGCATTGTCTACTCTTAGAAATCAATGTCACTAAAATGCATAAAAATTGTTCAAAATTTTTTTCTAGTGAAACAAAACAGAGAACAGAAAAAAACACATTGACACTGTCTACTGAGAGAAAGAATATCGTAAATTTTCATTGTTCTATTAAACACACACGAACAATTTTACAAACATATATACATATGTATTGGTATATATGTTAATATAGTTGCATGTATATAAAAACTAGAAAAATATATGACTGTCATATACAGATGAGATCAAATATATAGTAATTAGAAAAATGATCGAAAAAAATATTAGATAGAGCTTAGGAAATCATTATTGCGTTTTCATTCATATCATTATGTACCCAATATATGTAGCTTTTGAGTATTCACAGTTAAGATCAGAACCTATCTAAGTCAATAACCTATGGACATTAAAATTAGGAGAGTTGTTAATAATGAATTAAATAGAATCAAAGTTCAACACATTTAATATAAATATGCTGGAAATTATGTCTATTTTTCCAAGCTTAGAAGTGAGATTGAAAAATTCTGCTTTCTGTTACTTTGTTCTTACAGGTAGTCCAACTTCGTTTAAAACTAGAAAACGAGAGCCCACAATCTCTCTACTGTCATAAGCTCCGGGATTTGCCACATTATTGTGTGGTATTTGTGACGGAATGGTCAAATCAGCCAAAAAATTGGAAACATTATGAAATTTTATGAACGAAACCAGTTTTCTTGTAAATATTCCTTGACGTAAATTTCTGTACTTATAGAGCCTGTTGTAACAATTGATTGGATACTATTGCCGCAATATTATTTGCCCTACCAAGAACATTTTGAAAAGTGTTGACTGCTTTTGGGTACTAAATTTTTCTTCAAATTTTTTACCAGGGAAAAAACTGCCCGAACATACGTTTTGCCATCCACTGTGCAGCAAAAAAAAACTTGACTTTAATTTCCGTGCTCAGTTTTTGACATCTAACTTTTCAGCAACGTCCCTCTAAGGAAATTTTTGAGCCTTGCATGGTTTAAAACCGGTATTAGCTTTAACTTTTCGTATCAAATAGTCCGAACACTGAGCTAATCGGGCCACTTTCCTACCGCTTGTGTAGGACCCTCTTCTGAAAATGCATTCCATTTTTTCCCTTATAACTGAATCAGGTTTTATATCAATGGAAAAGTTTTCTCGTTACTGTTTAATAACATTGGACAGACCTTGGAATATTCGGCCTACTTTCAGATGGGATTAATAATGCATTCATTTGTTTGACATTAAAGATAATAACTGACATGTTTTACAAAGTTGACATATTTAAGTTGATCAAAAAAGTCAAATAATATTTGAAAAGGAATTATGCAATACCAATTTTTGGAGAGGTATTGTTATCGCAGGAATTCTCAATGTTTGACCATTTGAGGGTCTTGCTTGAAATTTGTAATTTTTAATGTTATTATTTATAATTTATTATTTAATTAGATTAATTATAATTAATGCTTTTTGAAATATATTCCAAACTCTTATTTGGATGAATAAGTGGAAAGAGTAGAATCATTCACTTATGTAGTTGAAAATTTTCATTCACAAAATATATTTAAGACTTTTAAAGAATGTAGTACTTTTTTCGGATTCTATAGAGGAAGTGGAATATAAGAGACATAGAATTTTGTGCCCTGTCTGAAAATCCAACCTAAATTAGACATCCTTTAGTCTAATTTAGTTATTCCAACATATTCTATTATCAATACTTTTAGAATGGATTGAGTAAGACAATATCTTAAAAAAACGTTCGGGATTTTTAATTAACATTTATTACTGTTACTAGGAATTCATCACATCCGATATTATCATTTTGTTATAAAATTATTCTTTCGTTTAATTAAAAGATTGCAAAAATTTATTCTTCGAACTCATTAAGAAAGTTTTAAGAAATAAGCTGCTCTTATTACAGTCCATACTGTAATACACACATATATATTCATAAAATTTTTATCAATTTGCAAACACACAACTGTAGTTTAGTTTCATCGAAAGATTTTTGTTCAAAATTGTACGTTTTTATTCTTCTTTCTCTTTAAGTGGACAATTGGTTTGTGTTGACATCTCATGACATTTTTTTCTTTGTAAATGCATTATTTTATTCTATTATTTTGCTTCTTTTCTCTTTTACTGTTCTATACTCGGTGTTTTACCACCTCATCCAAACGGGTCGGATAGCACAGATTTCACTTCCCAAAAAAAATTGTGTTTTAAATAAATTTCATTTAAATTTTTCTTTTCGTAGTCAACATTTAAGATTTTTATTCTATTGCAGAAATAAGTTTTTTCTTACGCTTTTCAAAACCAAACACCTCAAGTCACTTCATCAATCACGAGTTTTTCAGTTCGCTAGTTGCTATTTTGTTGTTACAGTTGCTGGTGTTGGGGAACGCATTCAACTTTAACGTTTTGTTTGGCGCGCTCTAAATACTTTTGACGAAATTAATACAAACCATTTTTCTCATCATGTTCATGTCTTTAGTTTTTCCCCCCGGTTTTGCTTTTATACCCTACACCATCACAAGTGGTGAAGAGGGCATATTAATTTTGTCAGTCTGTATGTAATCGGTAAGTATATTAAAAATATAGACCGATACCTGAAGCAAGTTGAAGCGAAGAACTTTTAAAAATTGTTAATCGACAAATTAGAAAAAAAAATCGACATTCCAAAAATTATCAAAATCGGTTCAGTACAAAAAGTTATATGTTTTATATTTAAGACAAACTGTATATGTTTATAACAATATATATATATGTATGTATGTACGTACACTTTATATATACGAAATAAAATGTATCTATTTCACACGCATTTCTAATGGAGGGTATTGAAGGTACGGCATAGCCGAATATAGTATTCTTACTTGTTTTTATGTCTTTCTGTTCAGGTGACTTAATGGTGCGTTTTGTCTGGCGCTCGGTAAATTTTCTTTTCCTTTTTTTTTAATTTATTATATTTTTGGCAAACATTTGAATTCACCTTTTTTCATTTGTGATTTATTTTTTTTCCTCGTCATCATCATCATCATGAAAATGAGCCCCAACTGCATCATCCGTAAATGTGTTATTTGGTGACTTTTGTAAATGTGTTTTGTTGTTTCCGAATAAAAATAATGCTAAATTTGTTTAATTGAGTTTAGTGTGGAAATAGTGTGATCCATCTATAGACAGTGAAAGGAACAGAGTGTTTACTTCTGGGTGCGGATCATTAGGAGGCATGTTAATGAAACTTGACAGTATAAATTGATAAAGATTTTAATTTTGCTAAAGTGTAAATCTCTTGTATTCAAATTAAACGGATTTGAATTTATATTTGACATCAGTAATAGATGAATTTTGGTTGCACTATAACTTTACATTGATAAATTTTGTAATTGAAATTAAAATTATTTTTTTTAATTTTAATAATGAGATGAGATAATCACAATTAATAATTTAGATAATGTTTTTATCATTTTTAGAGATTTTATGCGGATTATAGAGTACAATATGAAATTTTCTTTAGTCATATAATATTTTCTTATTAATGATTTCCAAGAAATATGCAAAAGATTTTCAGATAAGAAACTTTATTTTTGACATTTTTTGTTTTTTGGGTAAAAAAAGTTTACTTTTAAACATTTTATTTTTCATTAATGTTTTTTGACAAAAAATTTCGTTAAATTAAAATTAATTTTTAGTTAAATTTGTTTTTATCAAAAATTCAATTTTATACCAAAAATTTAAATTTTTGCCAAAAATTTTATTTTTAACTGAAGACTCTATTTTCGCGTAAAAATTTTATTTTTTTACCAAAAATTTAATTTTAAAAATCATTTTTGACTAAAACTTGTAAAATTTTATTTTTGAGTGAATTTTTTTTTTTTATAAAAAAATGTTTTTTTGATTTTGGTCAAAATGCGAGTTTTAGTGAAAATTAATTATTGACCAAAAAATTAAGTTTTTGCAAAAAATTTATTAATATAAATAAAATTTTTTATTAAAAATTTTATTAGTGACTAAACAGTTTTTTATTGAAAAATCTTTTTTGCCCAAAAATTACAGAAAATTTAGTTTTCATCAAAATTTTTAATTTCAAAAATTATTTTTCATCAAAAGAAAATTTATTTTTATAAAAATTTTCACATCTGAGGATTTTCTGAAAAAAATAAAATGTAAAAAAATGTCGAAACCACATGCATTCTAGACAAAAATGTAACAAAACACTAAAAAAGCAGAAACACTTTACTTTGGTGACTAAACAACCTTTTTTGTAATACCATAACTATATAACGTTGTCGCACAACCATATTATGGTCCTGTCAGAATAAATGAAAAACATTGTAATAAAAAATTTAGAACAACAGTTTAACAAAATTATTTCGAACATAAAAACAATATTTGTTAAATATTTTTGAATTTAATGGAAGCAATTTTTAGTGAAAAGTTTCGTAAATATGAGATTCAATTATTTTCAAGATTCAGTTGTTATTGTCCATATTTTTAATGGAGTTGTCATTGATAGATTAAGAGTGTCAAAACATAACTGGTTTGATAACTAGAAATGGTGCTATTGGTCGTAACACTTGGTCGGTTATGTGGCTGCCGTTGTTACTAAAACTCTGATGTTGGAGAAGAGTTGAAACTTTATGGTTTACTTTTGGATTTCTGCAAAAGCAGAAGGTATTTGTCTTACCTTCGTATACGTTGCAATGTAAACCTTGTCCGTACATTCTACTTTCGTGTTAAATCCATATTAAAATAATAATTTTGTAAATTAAATTAATTGAAATAATTAAGAAAATTATTATTAATTTAATTAACATTAAAATTTTGGTGATAAGAGCAAAATCAAATAAAAAGTTAATTAACATAAACAATTTTGTAATTGAACCTGATTTTTATTTCTCTCTGTGTACAATTCATTAAAAACAACTATTTGATCTGATATGAAGTCTCGAATTACATGTACCTAATGATTTCTTTATCCTCACAAACTGGCTGTTACATAATGACAAGAAAAAAATCACCTTAATTTCTTTAAAACGCAAATCAATTTATTTTCCTTAATCTAAAATCCTTTACAAAAAAGTAATCGAACATTAATTTTTCAATATAAATCCTTTAAAACACTTAAGGTGTAAAGAGAAAAAATCCCATCAAGTCTTAACGCTTTGACACTTTGAGACTAAAAACAAAAGCAACAACAAAAAATAAACCTTTAAAATGAAAATTTGCATCTCAAATAGAACATTTAATAACCGTGAGTACTTAAGCAGGTGTTTTCAAATATCAAGTAAAAAGAGTGATAAAAAGGAAAACGAAATAAAGCAAATTACAATACAACACTCTTCTATATCTTTCAACTACAGTCATGTCAGTCAGTATGCTGATGCCAGGGATTTTCATGTTGATCCTTTTTTATATAATTTGTGAAAATAGTAAAAATGAAAAAAAGAAAACCTTAAGGCCTTTTTCGAGAGTATTTTTTTGTTTTTTTTTTTCTTTGTATTTTAGACAACAAAATTTATAATCAATCTCTAAGGACGAAACAAAAATTGTAAGAGTTTTTGGCATTAAAGGCGACAAACAAGATGGTAAAATGATGTTTTTATTTTGTCAACGACATTAAGTAGCTACAATAACAGAACAGACAAACAACAACAACTCAAACTCTGACTATGACTGATAGACGTGTTAAGGACGGACATTAGTGGTCTTATATATTCCACCAGGAGGTGGTTTTCCTTTTGAGTTGTTTTTTATTATAAAAGACACAAACACATATTCATACTCAAAAAAGGACAATTATAAATTTAGATGTTGTTATTGTTTGTTGTTTTAACAGCATAATTATGCCTAAAACCGTCTCTTTCGATGGGCGTTCATCGTAACCATTCCCAAATAGGCAAATGTTGTTGTTATTGCAAAATAAAATTAAATGAATTAAAACAAAAAAGGTATTAATGAGACATGACACTCTGTCTCTCTCCAAATAAAAGTCCTTTAGGTACTTTTTCGTGTTTGTCAGCAAAAATGATAAAGGGACAATTATGTTAAGCTTTCTTTTGCTCTTTTTTCTCACTCACAATGATTGATTAGCAATTAATTAAAGCAACAACATTAACAAAAACCAACAACAATTTGAAATTCTTAATAAAACAATTTAATTAGTTTCAAATTAAATGTAAAATAAAATAGAATATTCATAATGAAGGTCTAGTTTTATACCCTCCACCACAACATGTGGTGAAGAGGGTATATTAAGTTTGCCATAACGTGTGTTACGCTAAGAAGGAAAAATCACAGACCTCATAATATATATACATTCTTGCATCAAATCAAAATATATGGCGATTTAGATATGTCTGTCTGTTGTTGACACGCTTACATCGACTATTGTTGGCAGAGCTTAATGAAATGAAATTTGGCCAGATTATAGTCCTGAGAAGTTTCCGAAATCAGCAAAATCGGTTCAGTATAAAAAATGATAAAGATCAACATTTGTCAATCTAATCTGTCAATTAGAAATCGATATATTAGAATAAGATTTTGACATAATATAAAATTATATGTACTTCATTATTATTCCAAAAATTATCAAAATCGGTTAAAAAGATATATAGTTATAGCCAAAAATACAACTAATTTTATTACTCATTAAGTATTTCTGTATTGTATTTAAGAATAACGATTATATTTTATATACGCTAGTGACTGTATGTGTTAGTGTGCATGTACGAAACATATAGTATTTACTTACATATATTCGGCATAGCCGAATATAGCATTCTTACTTGTTAAAATTGCACCTTTTTTAGGAAATCCTTTAAATAAAGTTTGTACCTTAACAATTAGACTATTTTGGAGTAAAATGCTAATTTTAAAAATCTGTAGCTTTACGTGTTGATAAAAACTTATTTTCACTTTCCATAACTAAATTATTTAAGTTGTAGGACGAGGAATACAAAAAGGAAAAATATTAGAAAGTATACGAGGGCAGATTAGAAATATATTTAACATTTTTAAGAATAATGTAAAAAAATTTCTTTAAACCTTAAACATAAAATTGGAACTCCAAAGGATCTTCCAAAAATGAAAAATTGATGAAAAAAGAGGTAAAATAATTATAAATTGAGTTCAACTATAGGATTCACAACGTATGTTCTCTGGTTTATGTACTTAGATCAAATGTTTGGTAAATCGGATTTAAATAAAAAATATGATCGATATAAGTTTATTCTCAGTATTCTCAAAGTTTTTAAAGTGGAAAATATGACGGATTGGGAAAGAAGAACAAAAGACACTCATGTAGAATACATCAAATGAAATGAAATTTATTTGAAATGAATTCATCAAATCAAGTATATCTGTTATTATCTATTCAATTATGTAGGCTACAAATGATCAGAAGGGGGCGCTAATAACTTTCACTTTACAAACCAACATAATCATTTCAATTGACGTTAACCTGCAGGGACGTCCTGTTTAAATAAAGAAAATAGATTGATATCGAATATCAATCAATATCCCATTACCTACATACATACATACATACATACATACATACATACATACATACATACATACATACATACATACATACTTACATACATGATTAATAAACTCTCCTAAATGTTTTCTCTACAACTTTTTTGTACCCTCTTAACATTCCAAAACTATAGCTAAAAATTTCAGATATCATATTATATATTTTATAATTTAATGAACCGAAACCCTTTTAAAATTTATAAATGATCACACCAAACCATTAGTTTGAATGCGGGCGTTCCAACAACAGATAGACTAACAGTCCTTTCCATTCAAATTACACATGACTTGAATTACTAGACACTATGCGAGCGTAGCATCCTCGTGGTACTTGTCTGTCACAAATTTCTTTTCCAAAACATTCTGTAGTCATTCGTTGTGTTTCATGACCGCTAATCAAAACCTTGTAAAGTAAGACCAGGAACCCCTCAGGGCGACGAGATAACCATAAATCATAGTCGACACTTAATCACTCGAAGATCTTAGGGGTTACATTTAATAGTCTATGTACCTTCTCAACTCATGTGACTACAATCACCCAAAAATTGCGAAGTAGGAATTAAGGTCCTCAAAGCACTAGTCACTTGTAAATCTGGTATAAATAACGTAAATATTCAAATAATGCAAAATGGCAAAATGCAGCCTTTTAAACAAATGTCTCCAGTATGCCACCTGTATGAGAATTGCCCAGTAAACAATTCCATCATAATTACTTCAAAATAACACAATTGGAGTTTTCCCCGAAGTATATTTGAAAATATTTTCGAATATATGGAGAGATCATATGTTTAAGATTCTTTTAATCGGGATTCTTATATAGCAGCTTTGAATGACATTCACTGAGACCCAACAATTTCCATGATTTCAGGTTACCATATGAATTTAGAAATTGAAGGCTGCCTACCTCCAATGCAGCTAAGATCGGGTTGAAGCTATAAATTCAATGCCTACTGGTATTGGGCGAAGACCACATAATACATGACATTTGTTTAACTGGTAAGCCAATCCTACCACTCTAAGTCCAAAGTAGCTTATTGTAGCAAGTTGCGTAAATTCTTGGACTGGAGTTAATCCAGAACATGAATCATGATAATTATCAGACTTATTTGTACAGTTGTTACAACCATAACAGTCAAATTAATAGGGCTAAATCGCCTCGGATTTTGAATGATTTCTCTTTGGCGCTACATGATAAGACAACTCTTGTAGTGGTGAATGACATAAAAAGAGAAATATAAAAGAAAATCATGCTGAAAGTAAATCCTATCGTTACCGATATTGAGTTTTCATAAACGATACATCAAGAGATTGACTTTGCTAAACACAGTTTACTTTTTTACCTTCTAAAGATTGTATGTATGTGGGGTCTTAGACGAAAATTGTGTACATTTCAAAAGGAATAATAAACTTATATTTTTCCCTTTTGATTTAGTCACGTGAAGGGTATGAAAAGTGCTCCTTTAATTAATAGATTTCCTCAAATTACCCTCGTATATGCTCCCAAATATAATAATGTATAAAAGCAACCTTAAAGTACATTTTGTTACGCATTTTATGAGATATATGCAAAAATCAGAACGAAAATTAAATTCTTCGTACAACAACTAATTTGCATGATTTCTTTTTATGTTTCAATGTAACGAATTTTTTTAGTATTGACAACATTTTAGAGTTTTTTCTTTCCAATATTTAAATTTCCATGGAAAATATGTTAAAATTTCTTTTATGAATGAAAGAATATAAAAGAATATAAATTTAGATCAAATCTTTTTTTGCACTGTTATTTTTCTACTCTTGTTTTAGGAATTTTTGTGTTATTCGTGAAGGTATAATTTTTAGCTGCTGCAAATAATTATTGTGTCTCAATGGGACTGTTAGATTTTGTTAGACTCCTGTTTCTTCCGTTATAGTCGTAGTCCTTGATGTTGCACATAATATTCGTTGCGCTTGATTGCAAAAAATGTATTTTTTTATTATTCTTTTATCGTTTTATGGTTTATATTTTGTTGTTGTTATTTTTTATTTTATTAGAGATTTTTTTGTTACAGATTCATCGTGTCCCGGGCTAAATATTCTTTAATGGTTTTATGCATTTTTAGCAATTTTCATTTTTGTTTTTTTTTTTTTTTATTTCAGTTCAGTTCATGGTTAATAGAAGTTTTATTAGATATAAAGCCAAATCATCCCTGAAGGTAGAATTGATATAAAAAAAGCGAAGGTATGTCATGTCAAATAAAACAATGGATTCATGTTTTTGCATGCAAAATGAAATAGAGGTAATTGAACATTTTTTATATTTAAATTTTAGCATTTTAGTGCAAATCGATATTTTGAAATAAATTTCATTTGAATGTTCAATATTATGTAAGAGGGTTTATGGTTAATATATTTTAGGATTATAAATTTTGGGCATTTCATTAAAGTCTTAAATAATATTTCCTGAACTTCGTATATCAAAAAAACGGGCATATTACATTTGTATACATCAACCACCAAATACATCTTTATATATCAAAATGAATCTGTGCTTGTTTGTCTGTTTGATTGTTTATTTGGTTGGGACCGAACAGATTTTTCTGAAATTTTCATAGAATGATCCCCATATACCCGAAAGTAACATAGGCTATAAAAAATTTCGATAGGACCCTAGGGAAAGATACCCCCATACAAAGGAAATATTGTTTATAGAATATTTGAAAAAAAATATAACAGCGAGAATTTTAAAATTATGTTTCAATCACTTCTTCAAGAACAATTTTACTTGACAAAATGTAGGACGGTTAGGATCAGGGAGAGAGGTATCTAAACAACCTCTTCATCGAAAATGTTCAAATTTAGTTCCAATAACATTTTCAAAAAACCATTTTACAGGACAAAATGTGGGGCTGATAGAATCATACAAAGCTAATTTAGATCATCGAATATCTAAAAGCCACTACACCGAAATTTTGCAAATTTGGTCCCAACAAATTCTTCAAGTAATTGTTACACTGAACAGAATAGATCATGGGAGGGATCTCCCCCATACAAAGAAAATGGTGATTATCGAATATCTAAAGAACTATAATAGCAAAAATTCTTAAATTCGATCCCAAACAGCTTCTCAAGAATTTATTTTACTAATCAAAATATAGAACGGGTAATATATTAATACTACTATTAATATCTAAAAAACTGCAAAAGTGGAAGTTTTCAAATTGGTTCCAATTACTTTCCAAAGGATACTTTTCTGGCCGAAATGTATAACGGATAGGACCAGGGGGAGGGATCCCTCCATACAAAGGAAATAGTGATTATCGAATATCTAAACAGCTATAACAGCGAAAGTTCTAAAATTTGGTTCCAAACAGTTTCACTGGACAAAGTGTAGGACAGTTAGGATCAAGGGAAATAGTAGCTCCCAAGCAATGTAAATATTTAATAAAATTTTAGAACGGACAGGGCCAGGGGCATTTGAAGAAATGTACATTGCATAATTTTTTTTAATACTCGTTGTGATTTGTGAAATTTCTTTCGAGATCTTGGACTGAGCGCAACTTTTAATAGATTTTAGATTATGATTTTGGAATTTAAAATAACTATTCATCACGATATTTAGATATATAAGAATGGGAACTTATATGAGTCAATTTTGAAATCGAGTCCATTAATTTATGTAAAGATTAAAGTGGCCTCAATCTACTTATGAAGTCTTAATGTAGATCTAAAATATTTACCCATTTTCACAAAATAATATACTCACTTTCCTATAATTAGCAGATATTTATGATAGATAAACATTATAACGAAAGAAATGGAAAAATATTTTTCAACCATCACTAAATTACGTTCTCTCTGAATCGAGCCAAAAGTGTGTCATTTCCTTTTTCCAACTTCCTTTTAGTTCAACAATGATTAAAATCTGCAACGCAAAAAATATATTTTCTATTGATTTCTACCTTCTTTTTATAAATGTTAGGAAAAGTCTTATCTCTTTTTACTATTTTTATTTATAACAACAACAACAACAGCAAAAAGAAAATATTTTCCCATAAATATTTTTGTAACACAAATCATTAAATGACATAATAACGGAAATTTACACGTTACAGTGATTCTTTCACATAAGTGAGTATAAAAACGATAAAACGGATGTAATAATGATATAGGATTACAACTACTGCTGTTCTAACAACAACAATAGCAACAATAATATTAAGCATAACACCAATATCGGCAATGTCCAGATAGAGATAAAAAACAATAGCAACAACAAAGTAATATTTCATAAAGCAATTAAAATGAAAACAAAAAAGAAATTTCCAAAGAAAAAATTGCAACCGTAAATGATTGTATGAAAAGTGTTCTCACTCTCTCTCTCTCTCTCTCTCTCTCTCACAAAATCTATTGTATTTTCTTTATATTACAGCACACAGTGGGACGGAATGCAGAAATTTGGAAACAAAATCGATGAGGGAGAAAAGTGTAAGTCAAAACAAATAAGAATGTTGTATTTGACTATGCCCAATCTTCAGTACCCTTCACCATCTATGTGGGGTTATAATCACATTGCGTTACAAATTTGTAATCTAATAAATCCATTTTAGACTAAAATTTGTTTTCTATTGATCAGATTTTGATAGATCTCATTTTTTTAATGAAAAAAATTATTATTAATTTTTTAGGTTGTTTCAGATCATTGACCGATGACTTTCTTTGTGATAAACCGATTTTACTGGCTTTAAATAAATCAGCATAAAGAAGTGAACGTGCAAGACAACAGATGGACGGACTGACGAACAACAACTGACTTAGATTTTGATGTGATGCAAGAATATGAATAAGAATAAACCTTATGGGGTCTTAGATAATTCCTTTCTTACACATGGAATGATTAAGTTATTATATCCTCCTCCCACTTGATCGGAGGACATTTTTTAGACATACGAATGATTATTTATTAAATAATGTCGAGAATAAAGGCCAGATCGCATGAACATTTTGGAATATATGAAAATACAGGGTCAATTCTCGCTTAGTTTCATATAAAAACTAATGTGAAATGATATTGGTCCATATCATATTTACGAACCCTTTTAGTCTAGATCCTATTTCGGGAGGGCTACAACCAAACATGACACGATAATTGTTAATTTAGATAAACATGTAAAGAGCATTAATAAAATAATATACAATATTTCAATATTTTTTTTTTTAATTTGTAGACTTATAAGCTTTAAACCCTTTTTCAGGAAACGGCCTTTAGAGATTATATATCAAAGTATGGACCAATGTTAATATATTAAAGATTGTTAAATATTTAACAATGACGATTAACAATAAAATTGTTTCATACAGAAGAGTTTCATAAGTTCAAAACATTATTCCAAGAAGGGGCCTTATGAGGGAGCTATACGACAAAATACGCTTGTAAACTTTCGGGTTTAATATTGCCAAATAAAATTAGTGAAACTGTTAGATTTATGACTTCAAAACTGGTTGAAGAAAAAAAACCTCAATTCAAATGGCTAAAATTTAGTACCCTGATTCAAAAGACTTTAAATCGATTGAAATTTTATTTTTTCTTTCTCAATAATTTCTCCCCACTGTGCAATCCTCTATACAACCATTTGATAGTTTCCTTTAAATAAAAACAATAAAAATTCTGAAGCAGGAAAAAAATGACACGTGCGAAAATTATGCCGTAAAAAAATATTTTTAGTTGATATTGAATATTGACGATTAATCGTTACAAAATTGCAAATCGAACTCAATTGATGTTTTGATTTGTTGTTACATAAATTATGAGACCCAAAAGATGAAAATATACACTAATAGAGAGTTTATGCTTATAATTTAGGGATGTAACCCACAAACACCATTAAATAAGGGTGCACATGCTTGTGAAATGATATGATAGTTTTGCAAAAATATTAATCTCAGGAAATCTGATATCGTCAATAAAATATATACATTTTTTGTTTTTATTTTGTATCCATGAATTGTAATTTTTGTCAAAACTTTGCACTTTTGAAATCCATTACAAATTTTACATTGTGATGACGACAGTTACGGACACAAACACATACACACATATTTATGACCTGTGAGAAATTTTGTTGTATATTTCAAATATTGCAAAAATTTATCACTAATAGATTTATTGGTTACAGTTATTTAAAAAAAAGTACGGGAAATGATATCAATATCATAACTTCCTTTACTTCTTCATCTTCTTTTTTCTATTTTAATTGACACGTGAATTTTCAAAACTGCTTTCATTTCCTTTTGCAAAAAGTCCTTAGAGAATTAAATTTTAGCTCAATTATAATTATTATTTTATTCTCTCATTGGAGGGTTAGAGGGGGGAGGATGTTATTTTTAAAGTATGAGAAACAAAAAAGAACTGTTGTTTTGTCTATTCAGTCTAAACAATGAATTTTGTATTATGATTTCATTATTTTTCTTTAATTTCTTCAAATTGTTTTGATTCTATTAAATTATGATTTTTTCTTGTTCTTCTTTCCTTAGTTTTATTCAATATTTCGTTATATCTTTATATTCAATGTCTTGTGCTTATTTTAATGTATTTTTTTGAGGGAACAAAAGACAACCCTTTTTCTGGTGAAACAATAAAAACTCCTTTTTTCAGCTTTTAAATGTTATTTAAATTTGTTATATGATTTTTTTTTGTCTTATTCACTTTTTATATCACAAACGGCATAAAATATGAGAAAAAGTCATTCACTGTCCAATAAGACAGTGAAAAGGAGGAAACGACATAGGCCCTTTTTTGAAAACGTTAATAACAGGAGATTAGTCAAGTGTGCATGTCTCTATTACGCATATGTTTATAGATCCAAAATTTGAGTCAATTTTAAGATTTCCCTCTCATTGACTTTAAGTGTAAGTGGAAAAGTAGTCTAATCTAAATTTCAGTGTATTTTCCATTATATAGTATTGAGACAATGATACAATCCTTATATGTCCTGAAATTAAGTCCAGCATTTATTCAGTAATATTTCGATGTTTTTGAAAATTTTTTAAATCTGTATTTGAAAATAAAACAAATAAGAAAATTATAGTCAATCAATACATCACATCGTGTTGTTGGTGATAAATAGTATCTATAAAAATAGCTGCTACTAATTGGAAATAATGGGCCAGCCTACAGTCGTCCCAAAACGTTTGTTTTTCGAAAAAAATCTGTAACTTTCGAACTACTGAATATTTACATGAACATTTTTTAAGGTGTTTTACAATTGATTAAATAAGGACATGTTTCAAGAAGATCCAGAGGTCAAGAAGTGTCTCTCCAAAGTTGGTCACCTCGGGTATGAGGATCTTTGAAAAGATCTTCAAAATTATATTTATGATTTGATTGAAAAACATTTAACATACATGCAGCCTTTATACTTCTGTACAAAAAAATTTGCTTACATGTGTGGGATATCACTTATAGTTTAAGAGATATTTAGACAAAAGTAAATTTTTGATCCATTTTGGAAGTTTTTTTCTTTCAAAAGAAAAAAATTTAAAATATTGTCTGGATTCTGTACAAACAAAATTCTTAATAACTTTTATGCAAAAATAATTAAATTTTATCGATTCAATAAAAAGTTTTATTATATTGAAATAGAAATTGTAAAAAGGTTTATTATTCGTTTTTTAAGGAGCAAAAAACGGTCAAAGCCATATACCATGATTATGTAGTTACACTTATTAGCTTCTCACTCAAGAAATCTGTAATGGGTCAAACACCTTATAACGGCAGGTTGAGCAATTTACTACAAAAAGTTTATTTTTTAAATAATTTTTCTCCGAATTAAAATTTTGGGTATTTTGGAATGAAAAAGTGGAAATATTTCTATAGTCCTACATTAAGGACAACTTTGTCTATATCATATTCAAATTTCATTAACTAATTTAGTGAAAGTATATACATTAATTTTTCAAGTGATTTCCCTTCCCTCGATACTAAAAACTGATATAAATATTGGCCCTTCCCTAAAAATGTGCACACTTTTGATGCAAATATGCACTGCAGAATTCTACGTTATAAGTGAAAAGCAATTTCAAAATGTCTTTAAAAATGCTTCATACATTTGTAACCTTTAGACTTATTTTAGTGAAATTTCGCACAGTTATTTATCAAGTACTTTTGGATTGTTTGGTAGAGCTTTTGCAGGACGGGGGCAGTACCTGCGAAAATGGTAGCAACCGATGTTATATACGAGGTCTCTTCACTAACTGTTGTTATTAAGTTATGGGGCCCCATTTTTCCACGTCTTTCCCGTAAGTCCTTTAAACAATTTTAATGAAAAACTCAAGTATTTTTCTTAAACAAAAACTTATAGAAAAAAATCTGTGGAAAATTATTATTTTTTGTTCTCCTCAAGCTGAAGCTAAAGACAAGTGAGTTTCTTTTTAAACTCATAATAGAAAAAAAAACTGAAATTCATCACAAGCAACTCGCAAAGAGAAGTATTATTTTCAAAAAAGGTTATTTATGGCCACCGCCAACTAAACATTTATATGAGAAAAGCTGGCCACTGACTATTGAGTGCCTCCCCCCACCCCATTCTAACCCAAAAAAAACCCAAGTTGTCTAAAGAAATGGCTTAAGGATGTTATGAATTCAAATTAAAAGTATACAAATCTAATAACTTGGCATTAACTGGCATAAAATGGAATAAAGTGAATGAAGAAGAAGAAGAGAAAGAGAAAAAAGAGCAAAGGAAAATTATATTTGTAATTTATTTCATATTTAAATTTTTACATTAAAAATAAACAAAAATACAAATTGTTTATAATTGTTGAGCTTTTAACAAATTTTGTAGTTTTTATGATTTAAACTTAATAAAAAATTTATATCTCTAAAAAAAGGGGGTAAAGAAAGAAATGAATTTAATGACTTCTTTGTGAAGGAAAAGAGGAAACTATAATTTCATTTCTTTTTAAAACAAATTCATATCTTATTTATACCCTCCACCACCGCAAGTGGTGAAGAGGGTAAAGTAACTTTGTCATTCCGTGTGTAACGCTAATAACGAATCGCCTCAGATCCCTTAATGTATATATATTCTTGTACCAAATCACAATCTGAGTCGATTTAGCTGTCCGTCTGCCTGTCTATATGTCTGGTGTTGGGACGCTCACATCCAAAAAATTGACAGAGTTCATAGAAAATTTGCCCTTCGAAATTTCCTATTTAAAACCAGTAAAATCGGTTTAGTATATTAAAAGATATAGACCGGTATCTGGGCAATTTCTTATTCCAAACGATGAACTTTGCGTAATTATAATTCGATAAATTAGAATCAAATTAAGCTATAATGTTCTTTATTGCCATTCGAAAAATTATCAAAATCGGTTCAGTGGAAAAATGTTATAGCTTAAAATGTAACTAATTTCACGACTCATTAAGTATTCCTATAATGTACGAATATTCTTGCATCAAATCAAAATCTAAGTCGATTTAGCTAAGTCTGTCTGTCTCTTATTAGCATGCTCACAGCCAAAAAATTGAAAGTGCTCGAAGAAATTTTGTCCAAGTATTTGTTATAGTACTGAGAAGTTTCCTATTTTAAATCAACAAAATCTGTTTAATATATTGAAAGATTTAGACTGATATCTGAGGATAAAAGTATAACTAATTTAATGACTCAAGAAGTGTACCTGTGTTCTATATTAAAAAAACACTTATATAATGTACAAGTTTGTGAGTATATATGCAAGTGTGTATATACAAACATAACGTATTTCCTTTACACGAATTTGTGGTGGAGAGTATTGAAGATTCGGCATAGCCGAATATAGCTCTCTTACTTGTTCTTTAATCCTTTTTCCTTTCTTCTATTTTTCTTATTTTAGTAATAAATATAATTTTATTATTATTTATTTCTTTAATTTTGTAATTATTTTGATTTATTTTTCTTTTCGCAAAACTACATTTTATTTGAATCATAAAATAATTGTTTGTTTCTATTTATGTCATTTTCTCTTTTTGTAGCTTTATTTGCGAAAGATTTAAGTGCAGTTTTTAAGTTTATTATTTGTAACATTTTTATTTCCAGAAAGAAAAGATTCATATTCATATAATACGATTTTTTTGCTTCTCTTGATTAATAGTTTAAATTTTGGCAAAAGAAAGAAATTATTAGATTTGCTTCTTTTTCAAATATTTTCCACACCAACGCCACGAAAAGTTATAAAAATGATTTAAGAAGATACAAAATATTTTCTTAGTTTAAAGGCCATAAAACAGAAAAAAAGCAATAAGAAATCTTATAACGTAATCACTATTAACTTTATACTTTGTTGAGATAATTCTCATTCAGTTTGATTTAAAACCTAATTTTCATTCATTCACCTTTCGCTAATATAACACAACACTACGGTTCAAATTTAAAAGCTTTGAAGTAGTAAATATTTTGAAACCTTAAATCTACTAAAATTGTCTATAGCTTTTACACAAGACCCTATTTGAAAATCACTAAAACGTCTTAGACATTTTAGAAGATTTTTTGAAGACAAAGTAAGTGGAATGTCATTTGATTAAAAAGAAATTAAAATGTCTTATTTTTGCCGGTTTCCATTGAAGTTATTATTTAAAATTTAATAGAGTAGAAACGAAAAATTCTTAACAAACGTTAATCTGATTAAAATGTGAGACCTGAAAAAAGTGCATAAAAAATTTAATATTTTCCACCAAACCCAATTTGGTCCTACAAAATGATGGCGAAGCTCTCAAAGGTCTGCTTTCAAGCAGTTTCCAATGTTATTAAATAGCACAGGGAGAACTTGTTGATAGAAAACCTGGTCCAGGAAGAAAAAATTGAAAGATGGATGAAAAGAGCTCCCCACACATCCAGTCAAAATGCAGTTCTGTTACCTCAGTGCTCGGACTATTTGGCATGAAAAATTAAAGTTAATGCAGGTTGCAAAACATACAAGGCGTTCCAGACAGAAACGCTCCAAAAAATTAAGAAACCAAAAACAGATACGGAAATTGAAGTCAAGTTTTCTAAAAAAACTATTCCTACTGCATAATGGATGAGGAGGCGAATATTCTGACCGTAAAATTTCCAAAAATTTCTTGGTGTGGCAATCAAAATACATACCAAGAACGGGCTCTATAAATACTGAAATTTACATCAAAAAATATTTACAAAAAAGGCTGCTTCTATTCATAAAACTTCATAATGCGTCCACTTATTTTGGCCTGACTTGACAGCCGTCGATATATTAAACAAGCTTTGAGAACAATATAGTGGTATTTTTACCAAGGCAAAACCACCAAACAGCCTGGAGCTAAGGTCAGTGAATAGATATGGGACTCTTCTTATAACATAATTGAAGAGCACAAAAAGTTGTCAAAAAGTGTGTTAATTTTTAAACGAAGATGGATTATTTGTTCGAATAAAGTAACAGAAAACATTATAGAAACACAAATGGAATAATAGTTTCCGAAAAAAGTTCAAAATTCCATCAGTTAAACTTTTTAATATTTAAGTATTTGAATAAAATCAGCAAATAATAATGTTGGTTCAGTAATAATTTCAAGTCCAATTTAATTTGTTTATTGTTATGATCCCAACATAATTCTCATTCAGTTTAATATTGAATTTTCTCCTCAATCACCTTTTGAAAATCTAATTTGTTGATCTTTAAAACGAGTTTCTTTTAATAACATTAAAACTGTTGCCCACTTTTAGGCTGCCTCATAAATATATTCTTATTAGAATTTATAACAATTTTATTGTAGTTATTACTTTAAAGAATCCTAAACTTTATATTTATGTTATTTTATTTTTATGTTTACTAAAAATTAAGTTTACCTTCTGTTACTCTTATTTAAAGTCTCATAAACTATAACAATTTTTCCCTAAACAATCTCTTTTACAAATATATGACCCAGACACTCGCCCTCTTTCATTTCATATCACTCCTTTTCCACCTCCCCTTTTATAAATACAATTAGAATTTTACCTTTAAATAATAAATTGCAGCTGTGTTCTTAATTCCGGCCCCAACTCTTTGACCAAAATCTAGTAAATATTGAAAAAATACCTTTAATATAGAATTTTTAGTTTATGACAAGAAAATTTAGTTTTTCTTTTTAGGACTTTGGAAGAGAAAAAGAAAATTTTGTTCCTTTTTAAATGTTTTGTTATTGTAATGTTGAAATGGACCTAAATAAATAAAAATATGTTTATAAGCAAAATATGGTATTAAAGAATAACAATGGAATAGAAAAGGAAAATATCTAATAAATATTTCCATATTTTTATAAATGCGACGACGACGATTGTATCTTAACAAATTTTATGCGAAAATAGGAAAAATTGGAGAAAAAGGTATGAAGTATGAAATATTTTATGCTGACTGACCAAATGTTTTATAAATGTAAGAGATTTTTACTTTGAGGAATCATCTCAGACCCAACAATGTATATATATTATTGCATCAAATCAAAAACTGAGTCGATTTAGCTATGTCCGTCTGTCCGTCTGTCCGTCTGTCTGTCTGTTGGAAACATTCTCACGCCTAGAATAATTGACCGAATTCAATAAAACTTGGCCACATTATTTGTTATTGTCCTAAGCAGTTTGCTATTTAAAACCAGCTATATCGGTTTATAAGCAAGGAAGTTATAGACCGATATCTGAAACAACCTCAAAATTTCAAAAATGAACTCTTATAATTTCTTCTAAAAATGTAATTGGACTAAAACCAAAAATTAATTTTAGCATACAATTACACGTGCTTCATCATCGTGCCAAAAAATTATCAAAATCTGATTAACCGGAAAAAAGTTATAGGCTATAATATGCAAAATTTTGATACACCCCAAACTCTTTGTGTCATATGGACCGCAATTTTTAAGATAATTTACTGAAATTTGTCACAACTAATTTTTAAACCATTCTTAATATATGTTATAAATTTTATTAACATTGGTCCATATTTTGATATAGCTCCCATATAACGCCATTTCCCGGAATATGATTTATAGCTCATAAAACTCTTAAATTGGAACCAATTCTATTGAAATTTGGCACAAATAATTGTTTAACTATTTTAAATATATACTATAAATTTTATTTACATGGGTCCGTATTTTGATATAGCTCCCATATAAGGCCCCTTCCCGGAATGTGATTTATAGCTCATAAAACTCTTAAATTTGAACCAATTCTATTGAAATTTGGCACAACTTATTTCCTAGCCATTTTAAATATATGTTATAAATTATATTAAGATGGGTCCATATTTTGATATAGCTCCCATATAAGGACTTTCCCGGAATATGATTTATAGCTTATAAAACTTTTAAATTTGAACTAATTCTTATGAAATTTGGCACAATTATTGTTTCAACTATTTTAAATATATATTGTGAATTTTATTAATATGGACCCATATTTTGATATAGCTCCCATATAAGGCCCCTTCCCGGAATTTGATTTATAGCTCATAAAACTCTTAAATTGGAACCAATTCTATTGAAATTTGGCACAAATAATTGTTTAACTATTTTAAATATATACTATAAATTTTATTCACATGGGTCCGTATTTTGATATAGCTCCCATATAAGGCCCCTTCCAGGAATATGATTTACAGCTTATAACACTTTTAAATTTGAACCAATTCTTTTGAAATTTAGCACAATTGATTTTCTAGCTATTTTAAATATATGTATTAACTTTTATTTACATGGGTCCATATTTTGATATAGCTCCCATATAAGGCCCCTTCCCGGAATTTGATTTATAGCTCATAAAACTCTTAAATTTGAACCAATTCTTTTGAAATTTGGCACAACTGATTTTCTAGCTATTTTAAATATATGTTATAAATTATATTAACATGGGTCCATATTTTGATATAGCTCCCATATAAGGACTTTCCCGGAATATGATTTATAGCTTATAAAACTTTTAAATTTGAACTAATTCTTTTGAAATTTGGCACAATTATTGTTTCAACTATTTTAAATATATATTGTGAATTTTATTAATATGGATCCATATTTTGATATAGCTCCCATATAAGGCCCCTTCCCGGAATTTGATTTATAGCTCATAAAACACTTAAATTGGAACCAATTCTATTGAAATTTGGCACAAATAATTTTTTTACCATTTTAAATATATACTATAAATTTTATTCACATGGGTCCGTATTTTGATATAGCTCCCATATAAGGCCCTTTCCCGGAATGTGATTTATAGCTCATAAAACTCTTTAATTTGAACCAATTCTTTTGAAATTTGGCACAATTAATCTCTTAATTATTTTAAATATATACTATAAATTTTATTCATATGGGTCCGTATTTTGATATGGCTCCCATATAAGGCCCCTTCCCGGAATGTGATTTATAGCTCATAAAACTCTTAAATTTGAAGCAATTCTTTTGAAATTTGGCACAATTATTGTTTTAACTATTTTAAATATATACTATAAAATTTATTAACATGGGTCCATATTTTGATATAGCTCCCATATAAGGCCCCTTCCCGGAATATGATTTACAGCTTATAACACTTTTAAATTTGAACCAATTCTTTTGAAATTTAGCACAATTGATTTTCTAGCTATTTTAAATATAAGTATTAAGTTTTATTTACATGGGTCCATATTTTGATATAGCTCCCATATAAGGCCCCTTCCCGGAATATGATTTACAGCTTATAATACTTTTAGATTTGAACCAATTCTATTGTATTGTGGGTCCATATTATGATATAGCTCCATTATAACGCCCCTTCCCGAGTAAATAAAGACCAATTCTACTGAAAGTCGACACAATTATTTTGCTAACTGTTCTGAAGATATTATATTAATTTGCCCTGTATCGGTCCAAATTTTCCTATAGCTCCCTTATAACGGGATTTTCCGGAAAACGGATTAGAGTTTATAAAACATTTAAATAAAGATCAATTCCATTAAAATTTAGCACAATGATTTTTCTAACTATAATCAAAGTATATTATAAATATGAACAATCTTGGTCCAAACTTCGGGAAGGGGTCTTATATGGGAGCTACATATAAGACCCTTCCCGGAAAATAGTTTTGAGCTTATAACAAGCATATTTTTTTTGTTTTTATACGCTCCACAGTACAAGTGGTAGAGAGAGAATATTAACTTTGTCATTCTGTGTGTAACGCTAAGAATGAATTATTTCAGACCCCATAATGTATATATTCTTGCATCAAGTCAAAATCTCAATCGATTTTCGTCAATCTCTTTGTCTGCTCACATCCGCAAAAATTAACAGAGCTCAATGAAAATTGGTAGAAAAAAGGCAGTTAATAGAAAAATTTTATAGCTTAAATTGTAGCTAATTTTATGACTAATTAAGTATTTCTGTGTTATATACATTTGTGAGTATATGTGTGTCTATGGAACCTAACGTATTAACTTTACACGAATTTGTGGTGGAGGGTATTTAAGATTCGGCATAGCCGAATATAGCATTCTTACTTGTTCTATGAAAAAAATTCACAAATTTATAATGAGACGAACTGTCTATTGAAGAAAGAAATATTAATAATAAATTTGTTATATAACACTCCGAAATAGATAAATAATGAACAGATGGAGATAAGAACAAAAAGTAATTAATCGTTTAAAAAAACTGAATTTAAAATAAACCAAGAACTGGACGTCGTAAAAAATGATTTAAAAAACTCATATAAATATTGCTACAGAGTAAAAGAAAACATTTAACAAAAGCATTTCTTTGGAAACCGTACGCAGAACTAAAAACAAAGCCGTCTAGAGTTCTCGCATAGCACGAAGGAAGATCTATACGAAAAGATGAATATGTGTGGTAATAACAAAAATGGTATATAGAACAAGGTAAAAAAATACATTTGACTTGGACGGACGGCCTTGAAAGTGAAAATCCAAAGAACACTCGTAAAACAGTTAAACCTGTAGGTTGTAGGTAGTTCAATGGAAAAATATCTTAAAGACATCCCATTCCAATATTCTTAAGAACTACATATAAAAACAAAAGTTGGAAAATTATGAAGTGATTTTCATAAAATGTAGGAGTTTCATAAAAAATATAACCAAACTTCGTAAGAATCTTTTAATTTTTTAGGACATTTATGAGCTCAAAATTCCACTCTCGACGGACATTTGTCTGGAGGTTATAAGAAATAATATATCGATCTAAGTAAAAATTTGTGTGATCACTTGGAAAAATGATTGTGTAGCCAAAAAATTTGATTATGAGTGAATGACAGCAAATAGACCATTTCCCCTACATGCCCTACCCAAAAATTTTATAGAACTTAACGTTTAGTTTGTATGAAAATGTTAAAATTTTACAGGTTTCTTCCAGATATCGGTTAATAACTATGTTCCAACTGTTTTAATTAAAAAATTCTCAGAGCAACAACAAAAAACAAAAAAGGAAAATTTCATTGTCCTCTGTCAATTTCAGTAAAAATGTGCACTGGGTTATATAAAAATTTTACCAATATAAGTTTAAGACCAACAAATTTTATGTTTACTGCAATCATAATATTTTCATTTGTTTTTTATCGAAACGAATATAAATTGTCCACGAATCGTTTACGCTAGAAACTTTTTAATTGTTCACCTCAAACATTTATTTAAAGATGAGTTCAGCTTTGATTTGAAGACTTAAATTTTTTTTATTTGACCAACTTTGGATAGGACTTGCGGTCAGATTTTTGCCCTCAAATTAATCAGGTTAAGACGCATTCCCATTATTTCTCTGCAAAAAAATCAAAACCATGATCTTCAGAACAAAAAAATGTTTTTTATTGGTCAATAAATATTGCAAACTTTTTGGAAAAAACCCAAAAAATAGATTTTTTAAAAGTTCCAATTTCAGATTAATATATCTCTTTAATGAATTCATATATCTGTATGAAAATTATTTCAGCACTTTTAAGCATTTTTTGTATTAAAAAACGTAAAACGGAGTTAAAAATTCATTTCGATTGAATATCTCTGAAACTATAAGAAATAGTCGAAAATGTAGGCGTATTTACAAGGATTATTTATGAAAAATTCTTTGAATTGAATTGATTTAATTCACAAAAAATTTTCACTAACTTTATGAAACAAATATACCCGTGGAATCCAAATTTCAAGAGTCATCGACGATTTGGTTACAATGTGAAGCAGTAGAAAAGTTTTCAAATCGTAAAAATAATTTAGGCTCTAATTAAATTAGAGTTTTGGAGATTGAATTCAAAAAAATGCACTACAAAATCGAAGAAAAATTTTAGACTTTATACCAAAAAGAAAAATAGATATGGCACTATAGTCTGCAAAAGAGTGATATTAAGGAAAATAATTACATAGAATTTTAAAAGCTTTTTTCGCTTCTATTTAGGAACCTTTGGAAACATTGAACATTCTTCCCAATAAATTTATAATTTATTTCCAATTGCCAGTCACAGCTGTTTTACAAGTCAATAACTTTTCATAATGTATTTTTCAAAAAACAAAATATTCATTCTGAAGTAAATATTACCTTTCGATAAATGGTCAATAAATATGAAAATTAATAAACTCAACAAACAGGAAATACGAGGAAACAATATACTTATTTCCAACACCCCCCACTTTCTATACATACACATACATTCGATAAAGGAAAACAATACACTCACACGTAAAAGAAATAAAAAAGCCATAGATTTAACGTTATTAATTTAAAATTCAAAACCATAACGATTGTGTTGAATAACGAAATCTCTAAGGTGTTGAATATAGAGAAAATTCAAAAAGTAAATACGAAAATGCTGATAAAAAGAAAGAGATAGAGAGAGAAAGAAAAAGCTTCTCAAGTAACCTGTAAAAATAATAATATTCATATTTACAACAAGGGACCCTTCTTCTTTTTTCTAACGAGTTCCCAGGAGTCACATATAAATAAAAATGTTGGCATCAAAATTAGATAAAATGTTCTTTTCTATTTCATCCTTCTTAGTGGTTTTTTTTACTTATTTTACGTGATATTCATATGAGAATTATATTCATCATTTTATATTTTAGATAAGGAAAAAATAAGGCATATGATTTCTCTTCAGCCATCAGGTTACAGATTTCCTTTTTGAAATCAAAGTTTGTTATTGATAAGAAAAATTGTGATTTGTACATTCAAATTTGAAATGAGATACATGATCCTTTATCCACATCAAGATATTGAGAATTTAATTTAATTTTACAAAATAAAAATCTAATTTCTGTTCACTTTTGAGTGCTTTTTTGATGGATTTACTAATTGTTACTTTTATTTACTGAAGTGTATGAACTCTTAAAAATTGAAGTGTCCTTTTTGAGTGCAATTTTTGTTAAAAATGCACGAAAAATTGCATTCTTTCAACGAAAAAAATAGGAAAAAATTTATGCAATATTTGCAACATTGTCATCAAGTAGTGTTCAATAGCTGGAAGGAGAGAAGTTCTTTATGAAGTAGCAACACTTTTTTAATTGCTACATGAAGTTTATTTTTTATTGTTGCCATGTAACGTAATGCAGGGATGTGGAAGGTATTTTAGGTTTGTCGAAAGTTATGAAAGTTATATCATGATAAATGTTAAAAATAGGGAATGCAGACACAAAGCTGCATGTTATATACTACTGCCTTGATCATACCAATTGTCCAAACTGTACTATAGTCCAATTTCATAACTATATAATAGTTAACTGTCTGGAGTGTACTGTTAATTGTCCCCTTCTAAAAAACTGGCAATGCAGTAGACTATACTCCATAATAGTTTGAACTGAAGTAGAACTGAACTAAACTAAAACTGAACTAGAGCAGAACTAGAACTTAATTAGAACTGAACTAGAACTAAACTAGAACTAAACTAGAACTCATCTAGAACATAATTAGAGCTGCACTAGAACAGAATTAGAACTGAACTAGAACTGAGTTGAACTAACTGAATTAGAATTTGCTATACTGTAGGTACTTATAACAGTGAGTTTTTTACTATAATATAGACTATTTTCTGGACTTTAGTCGAATTAGTTACTTCCCCCATTCTGCTGCTTGCATAATAATCTGGTGTACTTTACGGGTTTTAGTCTAATTTTATAGGACATTTTCTGGGCTAAAATTTAGCTTGATCACCACTTACCGACTCAAATTTAATATTGAAATTTAATTAAAATATTGCTTATTTAGTTTCCCATTGCCTTAAATCCTAAATCTAATCTAGTTTATTTTATGGAGTTGTAGTCTTGGACTATGGACTGGTATTTTAAATATGAAATGTTTATACAATCGCTTCGAATAAGCAGGGTATTTAAAAAGTTCCATTCTACCGATTATCCAGATGAATTCCTTTTTTAGAGCATTTATGCAGCAGCAATATTGCAATTGTCACGCATGCAACATTTTGACTTATTTTTGTTTTATTTGTACGATTTTTGTGTATTCTTCATCTATCTTCATTGAGTACATTCACATACGTGCAACATCTCATCTCATCTCATCATAGACAATTTGCTGCTGAACTCATAAAAAAATAAACACAACAAATATTTTTACATCGTCATCATCATTTAACATGACCATTTCACACCTTTAATGACTACAAAAACAAAAACCACATCAAGTCCAGAAAAAAAATTCCTCTACAAACATTTTTATTTTATTCTGAAAAGAAATTCGTGGAAATTTTGCATTTCAATTTTAATGAGTGCAATATTTTGTTGTTGTTGTTATTGCTGATATTTATTTTATACAAATAAAAGAACATAAAACATTTGGCAGTTGTTTTTATTTCAATTATTTTTATTTGCAACAAGAAAGAGCGAAAGAAAAGTGCACCTCTTCAACTGAACTCAACTCAGAAACTGAATTTATTTACTTTAGCAGTTTGTCATGTTAGAACAACTATGGACATGGATTTTTATTTAAAGCAAAAAAATACAAAAAAAAAATATTCTCAAAAAATAATTAAAACACACGTCATTTCCAATTTCTAACGTCAAATTAACATTTCATCGTGTCTGCTTGATATTAATCAAAATGTTTGTTGTGTTACCCCTCCCAACACTCTCTTGATTCTACACTTAGTTTTCAGATTCTACAAAATCACAAGCGATGAGTGAAGTTATATTAAATTTTTGATTTCATATGAAACATCGGTTTCATTTACGATCCTATAATTATATGCATTTCTGAACAATATTAAATTCTGAGCCGATATTTGTTCAACCTTTTCTTATTTCTCATTTAAGAATCCAAAATCAATAACGTTTCTGATCAGTTTATTTATGGTTCCTCACAGGAACCCCTAGTTAATCATAAAACTAGTTGCATTTTGGATATAACTTATCTTGTACTGAAATGATATACGTTGATATAACTTAATATAATGTTCCGCTTGAACCCGATTTTTGTTGGATTTAAATAGGAAACTTCTCAGAACAATAACAAATACTCAAACTGAAATTAAACAAGTTTTGTCAATTATAAGTATAATAATGCTATAAAATACTGTACGTTATAACTTGAGATTGCCAACAACAGACAGACAGACAGACATAGTTCTTAGCGTTACCTAGGGAATGACAAAATTAATTTGCACTCTTCACCATTTGTTGCGTTGGAGGGTATATATATATTATGGTCCGATTTCTGAAACTAAATCTGAAAATTTTGGAAAAGGATCCTAAATGTCTAAGATGATTTTTATGTTAATAAGAGGCTGTTGTTTAAGGCAATGAAAAATTATAGACCGATATCTGAAACAACCCGCAAAGCTTGCAAAATATATTTTGTTTAAACGACTTAATCGGTTTTTATGAAATAAAACACATTGCTAAACTACATGTTTTAAAATCAAACAATAGTTATAGACCGATATCTGGGAATTAGAAAGTAAGAAATTCGTGAAATAAAATCATTCATCAGTTTATATCTTTTGATATACTGAAGGGATTGGAGTATTTAAAAAATGACAAGAGTCAGTTCTTATATCTGTTCTTGGAAAACTTAAAATTTCTATCTGATTTTGCTTAGTCCGCATACTTTCGCAAATCTCTCATCTAAAAAGCACAGTTACCGATATTGATTGAATGGTTTGTTGTTTCTTCTTCAAACTTTTTAAACCTGACTAGATTTTTAATGAAATTTTGAGACAGATAATCCGCTTTTTAACTCTTATATAGAACTATATTTGATACCTTCCAAGCTTTTTATTATAAAAGAGGAATGAATCACTTTACTGGAACAATTTTAGAATGACTAAGTTCACAAAAGTCGTTCCTAGAGTCATGTGAAACGTTTCAACATTTTAAAAGAAATATTTGTTCTAAACGTTGACCAATTTTTAAGGAAATTCGACAACTTATATAGAACGATATCTGAAACCTTTAAAACTTGAGAAATATCAAAAAGGTAATAACAACTTTGCTAGAAAAACTTTAGATTGACCAACTTCCTAAGAGTCGTTCCTATTTTTGTTCCCACTTAGTGCCCCTACAATACAAATAATAGTAGTGTAGGGCTGTTTAAATTCTACTATGCCTTATATAATATTCTTTCATATTTTAATTTCAACATTAAAATTAAAAAACACGAAAACTAAATGAAAAAAATGTTAAATAATTTTTATTTGTGAAAACTGAACACTTAAATAATACAACAACCATGGTGGGGTCCATATCTAATCATTAATGATCATGTGTTGACACATGATTATTTACTCTTTACAGACAAAACACATTTTATTTGCAACAACAACAACAAAAACTGCAACAAAAATAAGGTATTTTTCCTTTAAAAAAACTCTAATTTTTATTTGTATAGAAATCAGTAAAATTTATAGTCAAAGTTTTTCATGTTCGTATCCATGTTTTTGAGAATCATGATCGTCATTATTATAGTTTTTGGCGAATCTATATATCTTGTTGTTATTGTTGTTGTTATTATTGCTGTCAGTCGTTAGTCGTTTCGTTCATTGTGACGGTGAAAATGAAATATGAACTATTTTAACGCCTACTTAATTTATTTGTTTCCCTCATTCTCGGCCAGACTATAAATAATAAATTTTATTTAATTACACATGAAATGTATTGGTTTCTATAGTGATTTTTCTTATTCTTCTTCTATTTCTACGGATTTGATGAGTGAGAGTTTATGGTCGAATATTTTCCAATTGTTGACTATAAAGATCTTGTGTAAAGTGCTTAAATTGGCCATATTTGTTTGAGGAAAATATTAAGAATTTTGGATTTGTTAAATGTTTATTTTGTCACCCAATCATATGGTAAATGTCAAAACTCATTTATAAATTTTTTTTTGTTTTCGAAATTAAGATAAAAATTAATAAAATGAAATTATCATTAATAAAATATAATTGGAACAAATTTAATCACAACAAAGAATCAAACAAATCTCGATAAATTGTTTAAACACTCAAAAAGTTCAAATATCACAAGAACAGAAGATCATCTTGCATTTTGGTTGGATTTACAAGAAATATGTTCATCGCAAACACTTATATATTCGCGGTAAACATTTATTGTTATCATCAACATGTTAAATATAAAATTTATTTTATTTTTATAACAATTTTGTTGGTGTAATAAAATTATTTTTATTAAATAAAAAAATATTATGATCACAATATGTTTGGAGATATGTTGACTGATCATAATTTTATTGATATTAAGAGAAAATATTATTTTCAGTTTACTGACAACTGAACATGAAAGAATATATATTTTTCAATTTGTGTAAACATGGAAAATAATAAATATTTGAATTAATATTCTAGTTATTTATAAATAAAAAACAAAATAATAAATAAAATAAATAAAAAAAAACAAAAACATTTCAAACAATGTTTACATCATATTCATACGAAATATTTTTATTCAATAACAAAATAATGCGAAGAAATAAATTTTTCTTTGAGCTAAAAACATTTTTTAGTAGCGATGACAATAGTCTTTGTGGCGATAACAGTAACTTTTGTAATCGATGCAAAATAACAATGGAAGTAAACAAATTTTTTATTGATATAAAGATACATTTAGTGGCGATAACAATAACAATTTTTATTAATGCGAAATCACAATACGAATAAAAAAACTTTTTATTAAAATAACAATATTTTTATTCGAATAACAATATTTTTTGTGAGGATAACAACAACCATTGATAGAATTGCAAAATTGGAAAGCAATCCATAAAAATATTTTAGTTACGGTTACAATATATAATAACAATAGTATGGTGCTTCTTGCTTATGGTTACCGCAAACATATATTTTCTCTATGTGTAGATAGAATCTGTATTATATTTTTACCATTGTGTGTTTTAAGGTTATGGAAGTTAATAACGGCTCCAAATTATTTGAAAATATATTCTAGATTCAAATTTGAAAGAATATGGAAATTTAAAAGAGTATGGGATTACCTCTTTCCTGATTCTATCCGTCCTACATTTTGTCCAATAAACAACCTCTTGAAAATATAATTGTGGTCAAATTTTGAAACTTTCGCTACAATAGACCTCTAGATATTTGATAATTAAAATTGGCCACATATGGGGGTATGAGTGTACCTCTTTCCTGATTCTATCCGTCCTACATTTTGTCCAGTAAACAACCTCTTGAAAATGTAATTGTGGTCAAATTTTTAAGCTTTCGCTACAATAATCCTCTAGATATTTGATAATTAAAATTGGACACATATGGGGGTACCTCTCCTTTTAATCCTGTCCGTCCTAGATTTTTCCCAGTAAACTAGATACTGAGAAAGTTTTTGTAACCAAATTTAAGAACACTCTCAATATTTGCTTTGTATGGGGTACCCCTCCCCCTTATTCTTTAAATTTTACTACTTAAAAGTAATTTCGAAAATTTATCGTTGTATAATTTTATATATTAATATCAAAAGATTCTAATATGTATAATATTATTTCATCCCAAATGTAAAGGCGTTTAATTTCAACTAAATAAAAAAACAATCTTAAATCAACTATGTTCAACGTTGATTTTGCTTCATGTTTTTTTTGGGTTAACGTCACGTACACATACCCTTTTTTATTTTTTTATTATTTTTATAATCAGATTTATTTTTTGTGAAAAGTTAAAATATTAAGTGCAATTTTAGTTATATTAAAATTAATTTTTTTAAATTGTGAATTTTAATAAAATTTAAAATTTTTCCTATAAATTATATTTTAAATCTTACAAAACTTTTTATTACAAAATAATTCTTCTAATAAAATCAAATTTCGCAAATAATTATCTTTTTCATCACATAAAATTATTTCCTAAAAAATTATAAATTTCCATCACAATTTTATGCCACCAAAAACGAAGCCAGCAGTAGGCAACATTGTAATTTTTTATTACCCCATTAACCACAAAAAGCAGGTGCCTGCAAAATGTTCCAAATCCAAAAAAATCATATAAAAATCAAATTTCGCAATCAAATCGCCATCCTTCAAAAGAGCGAAAGAGAGAGTGAGACAGAGAGAGAGAGAGTAGTAAAACAAATGCAACAATTAAACGTTTTACCCACTTAAAAACTAATATCAATTATGTGTAATAAAATATGGTTAATAATTCTAAGAAAAACAGCTCCACAAATAATGTAAAATTTTAATTCACACACAAACACACACATACACTCACACACAAACTCAATTTATAAAATAATAAAAAAATATTAATTAATAAATTGGCGTAAATCCAAAGAAATGGACGCAACAAAAAAATCACACATCTCTTGTTCTCTTCTTCTTGGTTGATTTCAGTTTTTGCTGGTGAAAATTTTATAACAGAAAATTTAGAAAAAATCTTTGAGTAAAATCAAAAGTGCAAATTTTGGATATAAAATTATGAGTTTTCAAATGATATAATAAACAAAAACAACAACAACTAATTTTGTTATTGTATGCAAATTGAACAAAAATTATTAAGTAAATTTTGTCAGAAACAAAAAAAAAAAAAATAAAATTTAATTAAAAATGCGTAGAAAAAAATAGATTTTTTGTTTCTTAATTGTGACGTATTAACGTCAATAAAAATATTGTTCAATAAATTTTCAATGAATTTCAAAATAACGAGAGCCCATTGATGTGGTTTTTGGCAAATGTATGTGTTTAACTAATAAAACAGTGATGAGATTTTTGGAAAAGGAAAGAATTGTTTCATATGTTTCTGATTCTGAAGTCCATCGTAGAGGTATGAGATATAAGTATGAAAAAGGATTTTTTAGAAAATCGAACTCGAATGGAATATTTTTCTATAAGCCCAAATTGTTAAGATTTCGAATACCCAAATCCAAAGTTAAATTTAAACCTTTTTGGAAAAATTAACTATAATTTAAAAAATATCGAAAATGAAAATTTTTTTGAAAAATATTTAAAATATAATTTTCAGTAAAAAATGATCTTAATACGAAATTTTAAGTTATTTATGTTAAATAGTGAATTTAAAAAAAAAAAATTGTCATTTTCAGTGAATGAGAAATTTTGAGCTAAAAATTATTTTTTTCACCTCAAATTGGGATTTCAATTTAAATCAGTATTTTTCTTTTACAAAATTGTCAAATGTTTAATTGAACTCTTAGAAATCAATATGTTTGGTGAAATTGAGAATTTAATGATATAATATTTTTTCAGCGAACAGGAAGTTTATCTCCTTTTGAAATCTATCACACTTTTGAAACAGTTTTTATGAACAAGAGCTTTATACCTTCACTCGCTTGATCGGGCAGTTTGGAGCTTGTACCACTCAAGGACTTGTTTAGCATAGTGACTGAATTCCAAGTCAGACCAACAATATGTGGACACATTATGAAGTCTTTTGAAAGTCGGCATTTATAGAAATCGTTGGCTTCTTCTGTCTCAACTGCACATTTATTTGTTATACCAAAGGCACACAATTGTTGGTCAGAAGTAGCGTAAAAACTGTCAGAACATACGTTTCGTCATTCACTATACAGCAAGAGTATTTTTTTAAGAAAACTTTACTTCAATTTCCGTGATCTGTTTTTATAATTTCTGTGAAATTTTAATTTTTGATGAAGTTTTAATTTGTTTTCAATTTACAGTTTCTATTTTGAAATTATAATTTTTAGTTAAATTGAAATTTTTTGTGAAATTAAAATTTTTAGCGAAATTAATAATATATTTTAGTGAAATTATAGTTTAGGTGAAATTATAATTTTATGAGATTGTCTTATCAAGTTTTTCGGAGAAACAGTAACATATTTTTTAATGAAGTTAAATTTTTAGTGAAATGAAAATACATGGTGATATATAATTTTGGTGATGTTAAATATGTTTTGAACTTTAGGGAATTTAAAATATTTGGTGAAATTATAATTCCAATTAAATCACAATTTGATAATTCCAATTAAAACATAATTTTTAACGGAATCATACTTTTAGCGAATTAATAAAAAATTTTTATGAAAATTAAATTTCTATTGAAATTGAGTTTTAACACAATTATATCTTAAGTAAAATTATAATTATTATTAATAAACATTTAACAAAAGTGAATTTTTAGCGAATTTTCAATAAAACGAAAATTTAAAAAAAAATAAATTTTTAGTGAATTTTAGTCAAAGTATTTTTGATGTTTTTTATTTATTTTTTTTAATAAAATTAATAAAATTAAATTTTTTGGTGAAGAAAATTATAATAAAATTAAATAAAAACAAAATTTTTTGGTGAATTTTTAATAAAACGATTATTTAAAAAAATAAATTCTTTAGTGAATTTTTAATAAAGTCAAAGATTTAAGTAAATTTTTTATAAAATAAAAATTTTACTGAGTTTTTTAAAAAAGTACAATTTTTAATAAAATTATATCTTTTAGCAAACAATTTCAATTCGAAAATTTTAAATTTTATTTTAAAACTCCTGACCGATTTTGTTTACCTAGAAGCCCTGTTTTAATATTTAAAAATATCGATTAAAATATATAAAATATTCATTCCAATTTCTCTCTATTCTTAATTCAACTACTGTTTGTAGTTAAATGTTAGCAAACATTTGCAACATCAAACGATCAAGGTAAATTTTCCCCCCAGAAAACACACTAATTTCCTCTATCACTTATATCATTGTTTACAAAGATTTTTGTTCTCTTTTTATTTCTTGACTCTAATTTTGTTGTCTTAATATTAGAAAATATCATCATGATCGCACACACACGTTCGGTTGACAGACGTCGAGAATAGAACGTAGCGTCGGTGACCATTTGTTTTCTTCAAATGCCTCATTAGTTTTTGCATGGCAATTGAATTTTACGATTGATCGTAAATTCTTCAACTACTAAAACAGCAACAAAAACAACAACAACATAAAGCAGGATCGTTAAATAATTTGTAATAAACATTTTCTTTGCAAAAATTCATATAAAGATCTTCTATAGAAATTCCCTACCCCACACCCGATCTATTGAGGTTGTTTTTGGTAGAAGAAGTAAAAGCTGCATATTTTGGAAAAAAATATTGTTGTTGTTTACGTTGAGTCTAATGATTTTAAGTGTTTTATTTATTTGTATTTGTTACTGTTGTTGTTGTTGTTGTTGTGTTTGTTTTTGTTGTTATTGTAATATACAAATATATGTTACATTAAAGCATTAGATAGTTTTAGAGATCTTAGAAATGAAGACCAAATGAAGAACAACATTGTTGCAAGTTTGTTGACTGATGAAGCATGCAACATGTATGAGGAGTTAAGTAGCGTAACAATATTTTTGTTTTAGTACAAATTGCATTTGTAATATGATTTTCTTAGTACAAGTATGAGACTAATAAAAATTGTTTCAGAAATAGACATCGGTCATCAGACTACTATACGACAGATAGACAGACGGACACATTCAGTTGCGTTTAATGAATGAGTTTGTAAAATTAGAATTACAAATGTTTTTCAATGATCTATTATGTTGTTGTTGTTTGCTTGTTTTCTTTGGTGTTTTATTGAATTATTTCTAGGTAAAAATTTCATTTGAAATATTTATTTTGTTAATTTTTTCTTTGAGAAATTTGAAAAAATGTTGGGGAAGTGGAGATTAATAAAGGAACCAACTAAAAGAAAAGTAAAAACAAGGTTTATATGAAAATGTGCAGGAAGTTATAGTCTACAAAATCCGACTATATAACACCATGTACTATAATGCGATTTATACCTGATTCAAAGCTTATTGTGTAATTAAGCGTAAAATTCAGAACGTCCTAACATTTTTTTAATTTCAATAAAAGGGTGTTACAAGAGAGCCAGATTCATCCAGTTGTTGATGCATTAATCTGAATAGGGTTTAGCCAGAAAACCTCTACTGATTAAAATGCGCGAAATTCACGAAATCCACACGAAAAATCTAGAAGTTTTACGCGAATTTCCACAGTGACAAAGTACAAGTGAAGAAGGAAATGTTTTAGTTGGTCCTGTTTTAGTTGGTAGATCTTCAAAGTTTGTCATCTCGGGCACTAAAAAAATCTCCTCTAAAGGCAAATTACTAAAAAAAGTTTTTTGCGCAAATTTCCCTCGGATTTGAATTTTGGGTATTTTGGATTAAAAAATGTGGAATCTTTTATATTGCATATCATTATAACCGATATCATGATATTCATTTAAGGTATCTGGTACTGAATTGCATTGTAACAAATTAATTATAAAATTATATGAACTTAACGACTTGTGTATACTTTAGTTATAAAACTTTAAACGATATTTGGCCACATTAAGTTTCATTCAGTCATCTAAATGAATATTTTATGCAAAAATATATTTCGTACAATTATTATTTAATTGTACACTTAAAGAAACAATTAATTATAAAATTTTTATATTGCATTAGTATAAATCTGTAACTTTAAAACAAATAATTTATTTCTACTACAATTTTACAATTTAGACGAGATCTTGTTCGATTTTATCTTTTGAGGTTGGACTTTTTGAATTCCTTACTGTGATGGTTCTTTAAATGAATTAAATTTGTGAATATAACATTTTTCTACTGAACATATTTTGATCATTTTGGCAATAAAAATAAATAAATAAATAAATATCTCAGATACCTTTTTTGTAATGAACCGATTTTGCTGCTTTTAAATAGCGATCTCCGTAGGACTATGCCAAATTTCATTAACCTACGACCAATAACAAAAATGCGAACCTGCCAATAACAGACACACAGACGGTTGGTCAGACGAACATAAATAAATCGATTCAGATTTGTATGTTATGCATGAAAATATATACTTTTTGGGATTTTGTGGAACTTCTTCACCACTTGTGGTGGACAATATTAAAGCTAGAGGTGAAATTTTATTGAGGTAGGAAAATAATGGAAGCTTTGGTCAAATTTTTAGCCATGGAACACTTCATACTTCATACATAAAACAAAAAAGTCAGATGATTGAATATTCTCGTTTTTTTTTTGAGTTAACGAAATCTAATAATATCGAAACGAATAAAGTTATATATAACGTGTATGAACTTGTCCATGTATCAGACAATTTTCATGCAGAATTGCCAAAAATTTCAATACGAGTAAATTATAGTGAAAAATTTTACTCTTCATTATGAGTAAAAATCGGTTAAAAATTTATTTCAACTTGAAGGGGACACAATTTCTTGGGAGTTAATTCATAAATGATTTTCTACCGAATTTTTGTAAAATCAACATAACCGAGCTGGCTACATTATGAGGGTCAACGACTATGCCCTCGACCACATATGCGTTTACACTCTTCTAAATCAATTAAAAATCTTCTCAGCTCTAATGACAAGAGATTTCATTAAGATGTCTGTAACGGTTCAAAACTTACAGAATTATTTAAACAGAAATCCATTTGAACAAACCGTACACTGTATTAAAATAATGGGAGGTGTCAAGGTGACTCTGCATGATCAAGTCAATCATATTTTTTTCTCAGTGTATTATTTTATCTTCAAATTTCTCATAGATATTTACACAATTTATGCATAAATATTTAAACAAAAAATTTTTTAACATAATTTGTAAATGTAAAAAAATATAAAATACACAGAAACAGTTTTTCTAAAACTTAAAAATCCAAAAGATGAAGAAAAAAAGTGTTTCATTTATCACGAAAAAAAATCAAATGGAACAAATATTAGAATAAAAACAACAACAAAAATATACACCAAAATTTGCCACCCATATAGTTTTTCAAATGAAATACATTTTTATTACGATTTTTATTTGAGTTCTTTAATTTTTTATTTTGGGTTTTTATATATTTTTATTATGATTAGTTTTGTTCTTGTTCTTGTTGTTCTTGTTGTTGTTGTTCTTGTTGTTGTTGTTCTAAAAGCCAATAGTTTTGCAAACAAACAAATTATATATTTTCCCATCATAATTATCATTATAATCATCATCATTAGCAGCATCACTGTGCGGCATTAACACTATCGCCTACATCCTCATCTCTTATTTTCTTCATCTGACCGGCCAATGGCTTCTGTTAGTGAAATCCATATAGGAAAATCCAAACAATCATGTTTTTATTTCCAATATTTCGCTTTTTTTCTATTTTATAGACTTTTTCGATTTATTTACACGTTTGAAATTATTATTGTTGGCATTTTCATTCATTCATTCCGCCAAATGCTGGCGATCACAAGGAAGGTGTTTTTTTGTAGAAAAGAATAATAAAAAATCTTTTGATGAAAATTTGTTTATTTGAAAATTCAACAATAAAACAACAACAAATTCCCACAATTTTCATTTCTAAACACATAAAGATACTTTTGAATTGTGTATAAATATTTTGATTAATTAATTTGCTTGAGTGTATAAAACAAAAAAATCCTAAGAAATAAAGATGAATTTGTTTTTATATTTATTGGTTTTTGTTTTTGTTGTTTGTGTGGGAATATTTCGATTCGAAATGAAAATTTTGAAATAAAAAAATTGAGGTAAATTTTTGTTAAAATTGATGTGATTGAATTAATAGTGAAATAAATAAAACGTCTTTTGGGCGATTAAAAATGAAAAATTTATAAATTTTTATTATAAACATTAGGGGTGTATAGAAATATTTAAACATATTTTCAAGATGTAAAGAATTTCTGAGATCAGAACCACGATGTCATTTAAAACTTTAGAGACGATCTTTCCTAAAAACCTAAAAAGACTGCAATAACACTCGTAATAACTCATATTTTATATTTCAAAAACGGAAGATATTTAACAAAAGATACTGTATCTCATTTGCCCTTTATTACCTAAAAGAAAAAAACCGGAAAAGATCATCCTAAAAAAAATCCGATATTAAAATTTTCATATAATTTAGTCACCGAAATATAATTTCAAAAACAACCGGAAAGAAACTCCCCTATTTCACTCAATTAGGTGATAATTGATAAAAAATTTACAACGAATTTAAAAAAAAATATCTCTAGATATTATATATTTCCGGAATTCTGACCTATTTAATGATCGCAGAGTACCTTAATTTCTATCCATTTTGAACCACTACTACCGCGAAAAGTTCTATTCCTTTTAAAATCCGTGATGATATTGTTTCTAAGGAAGCAAAAAAGTGAAATTCTAATATCAGAACTGTGTTAGGAACATAAACACATTATGTGATTTTAAAAAAGTCTCTGTCGCTTAATTAAGAGGCCATAATTCTACAGAACACTTGTAAAATTTTGATTGTATAGAATATTTTGAACAGCTAAAGAACTTTACGAACGTTTAAAAAAATTTAGGCATACAGTGACCAACAAGCGAAATAGGTCTTTTGTGCATTTTGCTATCCCCGATCAAGTGCGTTTTTAAGATCTGGACATATTAGATTCTGTCCAGACTTGTGGTCTTGAGTTACATTGTACAAATGGTCTCTTGAATTACATTTCCTTACTAAGTTACTGTAATATTTGCCTAATAAGTGGAGTGATATTTCCTATTTTGTATGCTACAAATAATCACATATTCCGCTTAATATTGGCTCAATACCCACTGCTTATTGATTTTGCCATAAGCGGTTAGCTGGTATTATAGTTTCCTAGAATTAACAATAATTTGACAGATTTGCGGAGCAAAATAGTTATCCTTCCCGAACCTCATTGATGAGGACATTGAGTGTCTGTGTGGATTGCGACTCATTAAGAAACTACTTTATGTTATAGCACAGAATAGACTGAATTGCGTAACAACGTATTTACTTGCAAGGAAGATATGACCAAAACTATATGGGGTCTGGGCATCATTCTTGCTCAATATTTTAGGAACCAATTTGAGAGATGCAACTTTTGCAATATTCAAAAACTGTAGTTCTAAAATAAATGCGGCGAGAATGGATCTTCTCTCAAATGATTACAATAGGAGTTATCGAATTTAAAAGAAGATGAAAAAAATCCTCAATAACCACTTTTCAGATAACGCAAGAAGACCTTCAGTGCTCACGTGAGCCATACCCCATATAATCCAACATTCAATGTTTTCTATACTTTGAACCGGAAAACACTAACTCTTTACGACTGATATAAGATCTCAAATATTGCTCTGAATTGTCCATATAAAAATAAATCTGCTGCTCCGAACTGCATAAAAAATCTGCAGACATTAAAAGCGAATCTAAGTAGGAAAGGACGCTACAACAATCTGAATTTCAAACAGTTTGGTACTGGTGACCCATAAAAACAATCTACCTACGACAATTGAGTCTTCGCTCCGAAACTACAACATTGTTCCACTGTGTTTAGAATGTTGTTAATCCATTTTGAGCATATGAGAAAATTTAAAAGCTTTATCGGTATTTAGGTATATAACCTAATACGTCGGTTTCAAGTTATCGTGTTTCTAAGACCAAACACGTTTGGAAAATATTTTACAAAATCATTTAAAGAGTAAAAATTTTCAAGAAACTGAATAATATTTTTGAACAGTGTACAGCACTTGGAATATGTTATATAAAAATTGTATGTTTTATATATAGAATTATCAATTAACTCTTTAAATCCCCAACTCAAGGTAATAATAATTATTAAAATTTACATTTCATTTGCCGCCAAATGTATAAATGCCATAAAATATTCATTCATAATTGTCGGGCACAATGAAATTTTAGTGACAGATCTTTTACGCAAGAATATTGAAAAATATTAAAATCACTTTTTTTCGATTTTGTTTTTGGCAAATTATGAAAATATCAATTACAATTTCCCATGACTTTTTTTCATTCATTTTTTATATAGAAAATATAACAAAATTATTTATTATTCAATTTTTCTCTTTCTTTGATTTTTATTAAATCGCACATTTTCCTTTTGTCACTTTTTTTCTGGGTAACAGACAGAGTGTGTGAAATGTGTGTAATTTACAATAATAAAATTTTATTAAATAATTTTCTTTATGGCAGCGCCAACAAAAACGTCACAATGAAGGAAAATAAAGAAAAACGTGAAAATTGTAAGTGATTTTGAGAACTTTTTCCTTAGAAAAGTGTTTATTAAATTATTTAATTATTTAATAATTTTAAATCAATTAGAAAATAACAGGAAACATATAATTGAAGGTATAAGACAGAATTAAGGAACTATTTAAGGAGTGAGATCGAAAAATTCTTAACACACGTTTTTCAATAAACTTTAAACCCAAATATTATTTAATTTTTTTTCTGATCAAGTTACCTTTGTAGAACATGTCAGTCACTACGTTTAGTGTCAAATATTGTTTATCTTATTTAAATGAGGGATCACAAAAAGTGTATACTAAAATTATTAAATAAAAAAACCAATTTGGTTCTACTAAAAGTTGACAAAAATTCCAAGGTTTACCGTCAAACTGTTCCCGAAGTTATTATACACTTTTAGGAAAATTTTTCCATTGACAGAAAACCTGGTTCAGTAGAAGTAAAAGTCCACATAATGTTTCTAAAACGAAAAAAATTAAACCAATTTTCAAAACAGATTCCAACACATCCGCTAGGCGGCAGTGCGGTTTTGGTATTTAAGATCAAAATGTTCCAGACAGGAACGCCGCTATAAATTTAAAGGCAGAGTACGGCCAATTAAGTCAAGTTTTCAAAAGTAAATATTCATGCTACATAATGGGTGACGAAACGTCTGTTCTGACAGATTTTCTGTTTGTGCTCTTCAATTGCCATTTAACAAGAGCCCAATATGTCTCCACTGGGCGTAGCTCCTAGCAGTTTGGAGGATGTACCTGCATTGTTTTGTACCACTCCATGGCATGTTTACCATAGTGACAGGATGTCAAAATTTCAAATAAGTGGACAACTTATAAAGTCTTATGAATGTACATATTCCTTGACAAAAATTTCGGTATTTATAAAGCCCGAAGTAACAAATATAAACCTCGAAGTCGTAACAAAATCTTTTGGAAATTTTGACTGCTTTTGGGTCCTAAAGTTTTTTTCAATACTTTCTCGAGAATCAGCTGAAATACCGAAATTTATATCAGTTACTTTGATATAAATTAAGGTTAATGAGAAGGTTTTTTTTTGAAAATGTCATAATAATTTCATAAAAAATACAAGTTTTTATTAACATATACGTATGTTAAGAGTTTTTCGATCTCACTCCTGAGTATATCAATAATTCGAAATCTAAAATTCCTAAATATAGAGCATAAAAAACATATTAGTTTTATGTAATTATTAATTAAATGCCATGATCCGACAATTGCGTCACTTTTCCCTTCTTATCGGAACGAAGTAAAAAACTAACAACACATTGCATCAGAATCAAAATTCGTGTCCATGTCTATGTCATCATACCATATGCAAACAATATTCCTGTATTTTCTCTGACATCCATCCACTTCAACGGTTAATCAAATTTAGTTTTCTAAATCTTGTCTAAAATGTTTATTTTATAGTTTAAAATCTATTTTTTTTTTGCTTTGCTTTTGCTGTAGTCAATTCAAATGTTTATTTTATGGTATTTTTCTTAAACTTCTACTGAATCCAGATGGTTGACATCACAGTTTTTGCTTTAATCTAAATATTTTTGGTGGATAAAAAACGACGACATTGTTTCATTAATTATCAAAATATATATAAAACATACTGTAACGAATAAAAGTGTCATTAAAAGAAAAACAAAAGATGTTAATTTGGGATGAAATTATAGAAAACGGTGTAAGGTGGAACAAAAGTGAAATAAAATTCATTTTATATTTTTATTCTTCTAAAAAAATTGTTATTTTCCATTAAAAAAAAGACGTAATTTGAATTCTGGCGCAATTAGGAAATATGAAGTGATTGAAATACATTTGATCTAAATTCTTTTTTCAGAATTTATAAGCGATCTTTGACTTGGGCCTGAGGAATAAATCTGTACTTAAAACTAATATTTAAACTGCCATAGAAAAAAATCACTCTTGTCTCTTTTTCACATTGTGCACATTCTTTTCACACAGAAATGAAACATTGTCTCCGCAATCAACAACATTTAACATAAAGCTTTGACAATGAAACTACATGATATTTGGATATATATTTTTTGTCATTATAATTCAGTATTCGATAGATTAGGCATAAAGCCTTAGAAATATGTTTAGCGATCCATTTAAGTATGTGAAGACATTAATCCCAATTCGATTTAACGATGTGGTTTTGAACATATTTTTGCTCAAGGTCGAAATCTATTTTACCAGTTATTAAGTTATATACGAGGCTAATTATTCAAAATGACTTAAATCTCTCGTTAAAACTCCCATATTTGACCCTCGTGAAAACATCATATTAAAATGAATTTCCCAAAATCGTATGTATCTCAAAAACATTTTGAAAATTCACGCATAAATAAAAAACAAAAATAATAGGAGGGTCATTTTACAATTTTTCGCTCTTATTATCAAGCAATATAGTATAGGGTGTTGTGTAGTAAATTGTCCTACCAACACTTTTAAGAACACTGTTCAGTTCAGCATTACTTCCAGAGTCGATTTAACACTGTGTGTCCATATAAAGCTTGCAACAAAAGTACAGATCGCAATTTTAAGATATGTTAATGTATATTTTATAGGAATAAGTCCAATACAAATGTCCTCTGGAATGGTGTGTTCGCCCATTAAAGTCCTATATATAAAACGAAATTTGGCAGTTCTTATGACATTGAATTTATTTGCTTTCAAAATTGAAAAAAGTCATAGTACGTTCATATGATAAATTAAGGAATAGGTATATATAATAGGAACTACGTACAGAAGGAGCGACATATTCTTGAAAGTCATGGACCGTCACTAATTTATCATATAAGAAAGGAATTTTACGAGAGTCAGCTGAACCAAAACTAGTCCAAAAGTAAACAATCAGTGTCATTCCATTTATAGAAAAATTTATTTTTTTTTGAAATTTGAACCAACGCACACCGAGGTAAATGTAGTCAAACTTGGTGCCCAATTGGATTTTGAAAATTTATTATTTATGATAAAATTGTATGCGAAATAAAGGTATTCAAAATTATATAAATCATCAATAGCAGTATATATCATTAGTTTATGTGTTATAGTGTTTCTGGTCAGATCTGTCACAGTTAAACTTTTTTATATTTTAGAAAAATAACAAACATTTAATTTTCAATAATATTCGGTGAACTTTTTTTAATTTAAAATTTTTAAAGCCAAAATTTAAAATGGAACCATGAACTTCAATCATTTAGGTTCATTTTTATTCAAGTATTTGTAAATTAGTTTGTATTCTAGTATTTTTGTTATTTTTATTTTTTTCGTATTCTGAAAATTGTCCTAAAATATAATAATTTTTAAGTTTAATGAAATGCAACTTAAAATGTTGCAAGTTGTTTGTTCTGTGAAGAAAAAAATTGCGCATATTTTGGGTCAATTTAAAATATTAACAGTTTTGTTAGGAAGCTCATGTTTAAAACAGAAAAAACACCAAAATCGCGAATAATTATTTTTAAGAAAAAAAAATAAAAAGTAAAGACTGACTATTTAATAAACTATACCACGCAGGCATGAAAAATTATGTACCGATCCTCGTAAATTTATAAAATTTAATTACAATTTCTTCAGAATTGTCACTTTTATGAGTTTATTAGAGTTTAACTCTAATTTCGTGACACGTTTGTACCGAATTTCATCAAGATATTTCTAAAATTGCGACCTGTTGAATGTTCACAATAACGAACGGGCTCAGAAGGAGACTCCGAAAAGTGGATGTAGCATAATTTTATCCGTGGTTTACAAAGATTAACTTAAACATATAATACCTCAACCACCTAGGTGGTATAGGGTACATGTTACCGGGAAATTTTCTCCAAAAATTTAGTTTAACGTTAATAAATATAATAAAATTTCAATACGTTTATTTCCAATTATATTTAGTGTTTCGTCATTCAATAAAAAAGAACAGACAGTAAGAAAAACTTTTCGATTTTTAAAATATATATATTTTTTTTAAATATTAATACCAACTTTACCTGAACTATATGTTCATTTAATACTTATTAAACCGAAGTGAATTGCTAGCGACCGGACTTTGTAATTCTGCAAAAAAATCAAAAATTAAAAAAGTTTATATTTTATCTGAAAATAAGCAGAAAATGAATTCTTGTCTTTAAAAAAATCCCTGAATTAAACGTCACTTTCTACCCATTTTACCCCAACGTGCAATGTAAAAAATTATTCATTACGGATTTTTTTTTTTAATTTTTATGGAAAAAATAAAAATTTTGTATGGAAATATTTCAGTAGAAATTTTTTGTAAAATATACATTTTTTTTTCAAAAAAATTTTAATTTTTAATGAAAATCTTCGTCTAAACAATTAAATTAAACGTTTCAATCAACCGTAAAATAAATTTAAGTAACAAAAAAACATTAAGAAGGAATAGAAAAATCTATTATTATGAAAATATTTCATTTAAATTTCGCAAATTTTTAAAAAACAACAATAACAACAATAATATTAACAACAACAATTTAAAAGACGAAGAGAATTTTTGAAATAAATTTAAAAAAGTCACTAAGAAATTTAAATAATGCATGCCGACATGATGTCTACATAACTGCAATGACAGTGAAACGACAAGCACTAACGCCGTGAATTAAGTTTTGCAAGGTGCTCCCTCTTGTACACGCTTCTTATTCTTCTTCTTCTTCTTTTTCTTCTATTTCTTCTTGTGGCAAAAACAAAAATGCAAAATTTTAAGCGAACAAAATATAGTCACAACAACTACAACAACATAATTAAACAACAAAATTTCTGTATGGCGTCAACCTAAATTAACCAAAATGAAACTAAATTTAAATTCGGCCAAATAACACAAAAAAAGCATATAATGCAAGACTTCCTCTTGTAAAAAGAATAAGAATTAGCGCTATTATTTACATTATGTTGCAACATGCTACACACACTTCAACATTAACATGCAACAAATTACTGCACATAGATTTTAAGGTAAAACAACAACAACAAAAATAATAGAAATCAGAAATTGTAATGCAAAATTTTTACCTCTCAATAGGTGTCAATTGAAATTTAAAGATTGATTTGTGTGTGCGTATGAGAGTTTGAGTATTTCAGATCGTGTGTCTGTCACAGACGCCTGCTATCATGCGTTACAATTTCAGAAAACTGTTGCAGAGTGTTGAAATTGTTGTGGATGAAGTGGCTGGTAATGTTAAGGGCCATGCCCACAACGTCTTGGTGGCGTCTTTGTGAAATGTTATGCTTTACTTTTCAATTTGTTTTGGCAGGCAACGGCAGGCAGCAGCAACAAATATTGCAAATATTGTTGGCTGCCACGTCGTGTAGGAGACGTCAACACAGCCTCAACTTAAAAGTCAAAATTCACATTTATAGCGGATAAGTGGCGTCTAGCTTTTCACTTCATTTTCCGAACATTTAATTTTTTTCTCAATTATTTTCTATTAATTTGTTTTTGTTGCTTGTACCACATTCGTTAGGCCAAACTGAACGCCATGCTACGCCGCACTGCGCCGTCTGCAAATTATTTTCAAATCAATTTAATTTATAATTTCTTAACGGATAAACTTTCAATTAAATGATTTTGTTGAATATTTTATTTATTTTTTAATTTTATTGAGTTCAACCGAAATATTTTAAATGAAACAAATTTGTACAAAAAAAAATTTATATTCTTAGAAAAAATAATCCCCCAAAATCGACCAACAAAAAAACTGCCTTAAACATTTGCAAATTGTCTAGGTTGTTTTGTAGCCCAGTTTTTTTTCATTTAATAATTTTTTTCTTTTCGTTATTCTTCTCCACTATTTAATTTGATTTCTCTTTCGATTTTTTTGTTTTTGCTATTTTTGTTATGCATTTCCGTAAATTAACTTCAAAATATTTACATTTACGTTTTTGTTAAAAATTAATATTGAGTTTTTCATAATTCTATGGATTTTCACTTGAATCATCTTACAATTTTAAACAAAAATTGTTGTTGTTGATTTTGTTGTTTTTTTTAATTAATTTTTAGTTTTTCATTATATTTTCTACGTTACCGCCAAAATTCATTATGAGAAAATCTAATGTGTTCCTGCTCACGTACAAGTATTTATGATAAAATTATAGATAAATTACAATCGAAAACAAAAGTATTTGTACACTTATAAAACGATCAATAAATAAATAATTTTCGGAAAAAATCCGACAATTACTTAGAACAAACATTTCACATAATAAAGAAATTTATGAGTTAAAAATTTATAAAGTGAAAATTATAAATTTAAATAAATATCGACCATAAATTAATGCTGATCGTGTTATGAATTAAATAAATATTGATTTACTAGATTCTTACTAATTCTTACTAATTTTTTCAAAGAAATAATCATCTCAGACCCCATTATGTATTTAGAATCTTGCATGAAATTAAAATCTGTGTCGATTAAGCTATGTCCGTCTGTCTGTTGAAAACACGCTCACATTCACAATAATTGAGAGGGTTTAATGAAATATGGCCTGAGTATTTGTCACAATCCTGAGAAGTTTAATAATTTAAACCAACAAAATTGGTTAATATTATTAAAAGATATAGACAGATATCTGAGGCAAAAAGAAGGCTTTCCTAAAATTATCTATCCTAAATTATTAAAATCCATTCAGTATCCAAATATCTAAAAAAATATAACAAATTTTATGACTTCTTCAGTATTTCCTTTTACATTTAAGAAAAAATTTTATATATTGTATACGTACGAAACATAACGTATTTACCTCACATGCATTTGTGGTGGGAGGATTCGAAATATTTGAAACATTTTTACTTGTTTGTTTTTTAGTGAAATTCGAAAGCATCACTTTCATTGTGTGAATATTTTTATTTGTTTCAATTTTTCAAATTCTAGTCGAAATATCTTTATCATTTATTAATAAGTGTATCTTAAATTTTGTTATCGACTGTTAGCTTTTGTAAACAACAAAATGTTTAAAAATCTTGTTTTCTAAATGCGCCAAATTGACGTGTGCCGATGGTCAATCTCAATTAACTATAAATATTAGATTCACATGTGCAATAATAATTAAATTTTCAGATGTCTTTTTCGCAAGAAAAAAAAGTATTGTAAATATTATTTTCTTAAAGAATTATTAGCTGATTTTGACTCTTTTTCATTCATGCTAACGGAAATACTACTCTGATGAGTATAATTTACATAAATAATCTGCAATTAATATCTGACTTTTTTACCTTGATCGGTCATAGCAGACCATTACTTGTTTTATTGCATGAATCCTAATTCATGCCTTAGCTCAGGTCAGTTTGAAGGTTTTGCTCCTCCTCTTGGTACAAAGGTCACATTACTGTTCTTATATCAGTCAAGGGCTTGTTTACCATAGTGACAGGAGACCAAAAATTATAAAGTCCTTCGAATGAAAGCAGCATTTTTATAAACGTTTATTGGTGTAAATTTCGGTATTCGAAGAGCCTGTTGTAACAAATGACTCAGTTTTTCTTTTGCCGCAACTGCATCAATTACTTGTCAAAATTTGTGTGCAGCAAATTGAGAAAAATATGCTAAAATACACCTTTCGTCATCCATACGCAGTAAGAATATTTTTTTTTCGAAAACTTTACTTCAATTTTCATGCTTTGTTTTTGGGCTCTAAATTTTTAGCAGTTCCTGTCAGGAACTTTCAGAACCTTATATAATAAGCATTAGCTTCAAATTTTCGTACCAAATAGTCCAACCGCTGAGCTAACCGAGGTGTTTTTTTATAATTTTTTTCATTGAACTAAGAAAAAGCAGCCTAAAATAATCCAATAAAAAAATTCTTTTTTTGATCCGTAAGACGAAAAATCGTATTTTTGTGGTATTAAATTGAAAATTGTTTATTGTCGAAGTGGGAAGAGATGTATATTTTATTAATTAATTATTAATTAACAAATTGAAAACAGTGTTCTAATATCTCGCAAAATTTTATAACTTTAAATTCAAATGCAAAATAATTGAAATAAAAAGAATTATTTAAAAGATCAACTCTATAACTCCGACCATAGAGCGTACAATGATACTCACGGCTATTAATGTGTAATATTTCATGCGAATCCATGCAGTCAAAACTTGCATATATATTTCCAAAAAATGAGATATCGTCATTTTAAGACATTTACTTGAAGATAGAAAAAGGGATTTGTATATCGAAACTTTAGAACCCTTTTATTTCGAAAACTAACAGAGAGCAGCTAAAGCTCGTATTTGTTTAATTTTTGTATTAAATGCTTTCATAATATTATTTAGGGATCCTGATTGAAGACGAAAAAGAAAGAATTAAAAAATAACTTACATATTGTGTTGAACTATTTCAAATAAAATACTTAATTGGCAGCCTGTATAACAGTTTCACTTAATATACATTTTTAATAACACTTATTTTTTTATAAAAAATATTACAAAGTTTATAACACAATAAACTCTCACTTTATAAATATCAAAGTCAAATAAAATTTAAAGTCGATCAAGCCTGCTATTTAATACCCTACACCTTGTTGTTGGTTATTAGTGGTAGTTACCACATATTATTGATCGCCACTACATTTATGTGTGATTTGTGAGTTTTAAAACGATTTTTTTTTCAGGAAGAATTATACGGGAGCAAGAAGAAATTATATACAGATCCACTTAAAAATTTTCGCAAATAGAGTTTTTCTTATGTTTATTAAATTATACCAATTTTTATTATCACACCAAGGCATATGTGATATATAGACCTATGAGAAATAATGGAGTGGTCCTCGTATAATTTGACATCACTTTTAAATATTATAAGACTTATTTGTGCAAAATTTATTTATTACTTTTGTGACCTTAAATCCCCATTCCCGGAGAAACATTTGTATGGGGGCTTGATACAGAAAAAAATCAATGTAAAATTATTTAAAATATAATTAATTTAAATAATATAAATTCAATAATTTAAATAGCTTTTTGAGAATATTTTTGAATTTTTGCTACCTCAAATTTAATACTTAAAAGTAATTTTAAACGTTTATCGTTGTTTAATTTTATATATTAATATCGAAAAATTATAATATGTACATAATTTCATTATTAACGAAAAAACATTTAATTTCAACTAAAAGAAAAAATTTTATTCAATATCAAATCAACTATGTTCAATGTTGATTTTGCGTCATTATTTTTTCTGTGTGTTTCATCATCACCAAATTCAAAAGGCATTGTCCCTGGACCAAAGTAATGACACATGCCAAATTTTATTAAGATATCTTTCAAACTGGAACCTGCATTTTGTTCACTAAGTTTACATGGACAGCAAGCGAGCAGACGGACATAGTTAATCGACTAAAAAGTGATTGACGTTTAAATTGGTAGCAATATTCTGTCCATTACAGAAATGCATAATACCCCCAACCAACGACGGTGGTGTAGGGTATAAAAAATAACAAAAATAATTAAACAAAATCTTCACTTTGCTTTCTCAAAACACATTTTTCACTAAATAACTTCAATTATTTAATTGATTTTTTTTTACAAAAATATAAATTAACATTTAGTTAATAGTTTTATGCACAAATATTTTAAATTTCTTTTATAGTTTATTTAAAAAAATTTAAGTAAATTCTTAACAATTAAATTTGAAGAACTAAACACTTGAACACTTTTAGAAAACTAAAGAAGAAAAAGAAAAACAAACGAAGTAGAAAAATGCAAGTTTAATCATGTTAATTGTCGCTGTTTGTTTTGGTTTTTACTTCAATAACAATTAAATTACTCTATTATGTCATTGAGAGTATGCAAATTAGAGAGAAGGAGAATAAAACAATGTTGTCACATAACGTGTACGTTAAAAATCGTTAATATAATTAATAAGTTGAATGAATGTGGCAGAAATTATTAACTTGAATAAAATTAAAAAAGGGAACTGTGACATATTAAGTCAAAAAAGGTGATTGATGTTTTAATGACTGTGAACAAATGATTTGATATATATATCGGTTGTCATAAACTTATTATTTTAAATAATCTAATAATGATCTTAATAACTACACCTGTCATCATACTACACCTAAAGACGGAAGTTAGAAACATTTAAATTGGACGGTGTATTCCTCTCTCCACAAATCGATCCACTAAGAAGGATTTTTATAAATTTCCATGTTTAGAGGGTAATAATTGGTCAATTTATATTTTCTAAACCATAAAAAGGTTTAGAGCTTTTATAAATTCGGCTCATTTCAGAATAAAAAGGGCAAAAACTATATTTTGGTACTCTTTTCGTAGCCTTGTATCTTTCAATTAAGTAAGGAAAGAAATAAAGTTTTATCTCAAACGAAAGTTGGCAAAAACATTTTTTTCGAATGAAGTTTAGGGCATCAAAAGCGTATCTATTTTTGGTAATTTTTATTTATTAGTAAAATTATGTAAATATTTTATTATTTAATCTGAATATAATTTTAAAATTCATAGTAATGAATACAGTCATCACGGGTATGTTGTTTTTTAAATTCACCAAAAATTAATTTATGTATTGAGACAAACGACATTATAAAGCTCTATAAAAAATGCATGTAGGGTATATTTTTAAAATTTCAAACGTTTTCTGAAATTTCTGAACTTTTTTGATATTTTCAAATTATCGGATTTAATATCGGTTTTGATAATAAGGAGGAGTAGAACTCAAAAATGACGAATATGACGAATATGTTGCGTATTATAAATTGTAGTATTTAATCGAATTTCTTACTGGTGCAGGGTATACTGTACTTTATACTTCCTAATATAAAGAGTGAGATCGAAAAATTCTTAACACACATTTTTCATTCAAACTTTTAACCCAAGTACTTTTTTATCAAGTTACCTTTGTTAAACATATCAGTTATTTTGTTTAATGTCAAATAAATGACTGTATTCTTAATCTAGTTTAAATAAGTAACCGGAAAAAAGTGTGTAAAATTATAAAATATTTTCAACGAAACCCAACTTGATATAAAAATTTGACCAGAGGTCTGCTGACAAACTGTTTCCAATTTTTAAGCAAAGAAATATAAAACAGTTTCAAAAGAGGCCCTAACACATCCGGAAGGAAAGCAGCTCGATTAATTAAGTGCTCGGACTATTTGGTACGAAAAGTTAAAGCTAATTCATGTTTAAAAACATTCAAGGCTTGAAAAGTTCCTGTGATGTACATTGTAAAAAATTTATAGGCTAAAAATAGAACACGGAAATTGAAGTCGAGTTTTTTAAAAAGATTTTTGTTGTATAATAGATGATAAAACGTATGTTCTGGCAGATTTTTCGCAACTTTACCGGCCGAAAATGTTATGCTGCTGATGCTCAAAAAAATGTTGAATAAACATTAGGCACCCAAAGGCAGTCAAACTTTTCCAAAATGTTCTTTGTATGACCCGATTTGTTACAACGGGCTCAATAAAGGATGCTTCAATTCATAAGACCTCATAATGTGTCCACTTATTTTTGGTCTGACTTGGAATATTGTCACTATAGTAAACAAGCCCTTAAGTGGTACAAGAACAATAATGTTGTATTTGTATCAAGAGAAGAAAGACATCCAAACTGATCCGAACTGAGGCTAGTGATGTGATACTGGGTTCTTGTTAAAACATAAAAAAGTGATCAAAAGTGGGGAAGATTTAAAATGGAGATGGACTACCTATTCGTGCCAAGTGACAAAAAGCACTATTAAAATGATTAAAATTATAAAACCATTTTTTTGAAAATTATAAAAATTATTTCAAATTAATTAAATAATTGTTTAGAATTTTCGATCTCACTCTTAATATTTTTGTTTATTTAATACTTCTTAATCCCATACACGATCATGAAAATCACGAAAAATTTTATAACGTTTTTTTTTTTTTTTTTTTTCAAATATCATTAATAAATTATTCAAAATACTCGTGTGCCAAACTCATAATATTTACAATAAAAATATTCTTATTAAATAAATATTTAATTATATTTACAATTTTTATGATTCACTACACAAAAACACGCCACATGACACTTCAATCAATAATCGTAAAAATCCCAAAATGCTCTTAATGAAAATAAGAGGAAAATGCATAAAACTGAATAAATATTCAAAATTGCATATGTTCAAATATTTAGATAAAAACGTTTAAAAATCCACTAAAAATCGAAATTATTATAATTCACATGAAATCACAAAATCACCAAAAAAAAAAGAAATAAAAATTATGAAAATAAAAATTTTAATGAAAATCTGTTCCAAAGAGAGAAAAACGTCGCATTTAATTAAAGATGATTTTGAATTTATTATTGAAATAATAACAATAATAATGATTTTTAGATCGAGTGTGGCCCGTAAAGGAACCATAAATTCATTGTACTTGAAATTGGTCGGTCATATAAATAAAATTTTTACAAGAGTAAATAAATCTAAACATTGAGCTACAAAACTAAAATGAGGAGAAACATCTAAAAATGTTATAGTTGGTCAAGACTGACTATATAATACTCTACACCATATTGTTGATTGTAAATGAAAACTACGAAAAATTTATGAGATTTAAGTCAAATTTATGCGATTCAAAAGGATTTTTTCTGTGCGAATATATCGGAGGTGAAAGAAATGATGGACCGACTTTTGCATAATGTGGAACATTAATTTAAGATTATATTTATCTTAATTTGACGATTTATTATTACAATGTCAACGTATACGTGAAATTTATGTCCTTCAAAGATATTTGGAAGTGAGCTTGTATAGGACATATACGAAGTAACGTACTGACCCCCGCTTATACATCTTGATACATCTTTTTAGTATTTCATAAAACATATAAGTAATCACTTTATATTTAGGACCTTTAAGAATTAAAAATCTTATTCCGTAAGGACATTTGTATGAGAGCTCCCTACAATATAGGACCGAATATGACCAATTTCAATAGTCTTCGTCTTTAAGCCAAACAAAATGACATGGACCAAATTTCATCAAGATATCTTAAAAAATGCGACCAGTAAAATGTTCACAACGTTTGTATGGACAGCCGGACAGACGGGTGATCGTTAAAACGATTCAAAAAGTGATTTTGAGTCAAATGATATACTTAAAGGCGAGTCTTACACCAACATTTCTGTATGTTACGAACATCTGTAAAAACGCATAATACCGCAACCACCCACGGTAGTGTAGATTATAGAAAGGATACATCTGTATGTAAAGACATTAATGGTTGATTGCTCTCGCTCTCTCTCTCTCTCTCTCTCTCGTTTTCGCTCGTAAAAATCAAAATATTTAATAATTATTAAACGAAACTAGAGTTAAAATCATATGGAAGAGTATAAAAGAGGAAACATAAAGATTATTATTTTATGACATACATACAAACATACAGACAGATGGATGGATGAATGGACGGACGGACAGATAGACATTTATTTCTCTATTGACAGACGTCAAAAATCGTGTTCATCAATCGTAAATCTGATTTTTATAAGACCGTGACATGGAATCAACGATATCTTGCTAGTGGAGAGTGTGCGTGTGTGTGTGTGTGTGTCGAATGTTCATGTCATAAACTGATATTGAAGTGATTAAGGCAAAAAATATGTATTATTTATGATTTGTTCTATATAAATAAATATGTAAATATTTTTTGTTAATAAATTTTTAATGTTTTTTATAGTTTTTGGTTTAATTTTTTTATTTATTTTGTAATTTTATTTTTATAAGATACTTTGTCTTAACAATAAATTCAAAGTACTTAATTTTATATTTAAAATGTTTTACATTAAACCAGTTTCATATCAAGTAATTAACAGTGCTGGCTAAATGAATAAGAATACAATGTATGCAAAATAGCTAAATTTGGCAAAAGGAAGGAAATTTCTTAGGAGTATTCGATTTGATGGACTGATGAAAAAAATTATGAGAATTTTAAAACTTCAATTTATCAGTTTAATAAAATTGAATACCGATATTTATTGAAATTTCCATATGATTAAACGAACTTGTCCTTAAATCAGAGAATTTTAAAAATTCTTACTTCTTCATGCGAAAATATCCAAAATCTCCATCCGAAAAAAAGATTTTTAAAAAATTACTTTCACCACTGTCATTATTGAGACGGAGTGTCAGAAAATTATGATTTTTTAAAATATCAAGAAAAAATCGTGTCAAAAAAAATAAAATTTTTCGAGAGTTGGTTCATATATTTATATTCGCAAGGGGATTTCTACGGAACCTATGACAAAACAATTCTCGTACAATATAAAAAATCGTTTTAAATTAATTTCTATAGAAGTTATTTTTTTTTCAAATCGTTTAATATTTAGAACTTTTATTAGTTTAAAGCCCTAATTGGAGAATCACCAATTTTAATGGGCCAAAAAAAGAAACACTAAACATTTCATTAAAATATCTCTAAAACTTGTATTTTGTTCACAATATTTATAAGGACAGTCCTTCGTTAAGATGGATGGACGGACAGACATCGTTAAATCAAAAGCCATTCGACTAAAAGTGCTGGTAGAACAGTATTTTTTACTATTACAGATATCTGTTCTAACGCATCACATATCAGGGTGAATATGGATTAAAAAATATTTCGACTTTAATACCGTTATACCAATATTATCGATTTTAATTTTTTTGCGAATTTAAAATCGATATACTCGAGGTACTCAACTTTGAAAGATTACCGACTTCGCCCCTTACCAGATATGGGTCTGTACTCTTCCAAATCATCTCGATAACGGTTAGTTATAGAATTAACATTAAATAGGTGATCAAAACACATAGATCTTTTACATTTTTAACAACTTCGCTTTAAGTTTTCCATATCGGATCAGATTTTCTTTTATATATGATTTGAAAGGATATGAAACTTAAGTTAATGTTGTCTGGTAAACAACTGTCGTTATAATTCAGTGTAGGAAAGACGCCAAAATATGAACACAAATTTTTCCAATCGCTATCATAACGTCAAGGTTTTAGCCTAAAAAATATGTTTTACGTGAGATGAAAGTTTTAGATTGTTACTCGAAGCATATCAAACACCAACACAAAGAGTAAGTGAAGGATGGTTTGCGTGATTCAGATGTTGTAAGAAATGAAGAAATTACTAAAAAGATTGTTTTTAATGCAAGAATTCACATAGCGGTTCCTGAAAGATATCAATCAACAAGCAGTAAGTTATGTAAAAAAAAGAAGTTGGGTTTTGAAACCGATTGAAGAAAATTGAATTGAAAATTATAGAAAGAAGTCAGTTTTGCATTATAATAACACCAGAAAGATAGACAACCAGCTACTCCATTATGCCAAGGTAATGCTCTGTACGGGTGGAACCATTTACTATGAACAGTTTGAAATCAAGTCCGATGATTTAAAGAGAATTGTACTAAAAGCAGAAAGAAAAAACAACAGAAAGCCTCCAGAATATTCGATCAGTCAAGACGCCATTTTCTACCATCAAATTGCAATCGGTAGCGATGGCTTGAACTCAAACCAGCTGACGACTAAATATTTATGATACAAACCTAACTTTTTACAACGACTTCTTCAAAGTCAATTCAAAAGTTAATCTGAACCGATATGAAAAAATGTTTAATTCAATTTTTATCTGTAATGCGTTTAATATATTTGTTCACTTAGAAGTGGGAAATTGAAATAAATGGACCAAGTTAACTATAATATTGTCCTCATTCTTACCGCCATAGATTGTATCAATTATAAATAAAAATGACCCCAATAAAAAAGGTTGACGTCAATCGCGTTTGAATACTAAATTTATCATCAAAATTTCATTTATATATGGTTATTTTCAGAACACCAATAATTCTCATTGATTCTTAATTTATAAGAAAAAAATCCTTCCAAAGGAACACATAAACATACGTAAGTACATGTATGTGTCCATAACAATGTGTTTGTATTTTAATTGTTGCTTATCTGGGCGATAATTAATGAAACCATAAAAACTAAAAAAAAAGTCAATTAATTAAAAATGCACATATTCCAAGTTACTTAAAACATAAATGACATAAAACTGTGGATAAAGAAAACACACTCTCAGCTGCCACCAAAGAAACCCCTTTCTCCTCTGGCTTCCCCCCACAAGTAATTGTTTTATATAATTCTGTGGTTTTTTATACCCTCCACCAACACGAGGGTATATTAACTTTATCATTCCATGTGTAACACACACTAAAAAGGAGTCAGACCCCATAATGTATATATATTCTAGCTTCAAATTAAAATCTGAATCGATTTAGCTTTCTGTCCATCTGTCTGTTGTTGGCACGCTCACGTCCACTATAATTGACAGAGCTCAATGAAATTTAGCCTGAGTATTTATTATAGTCCTAAGTAGTTTAGACCGATATCTGAGGCAACCATTCTAAAAAATATAATGATCGGTTCAGTTGGAAAAAGGTTTAACAAAAAATATGACTAATTTTATGACTCATTAAGCGCTCTTTTATATGTTGTATAAATCCATGAGCGTAGTGCGTATGTACGAAACATAACGTATATACTTCACACGCATTTATAGCGTAAGGGTATTGAAGATCCGGCATAGCCGAATATAGCATTCATACTCATTCTAAATTACAATTCCTTACAAAACAGCCGCCAAAGTGCTCGTAAAAAGTGTTAAAAATATTTTTACTCATTTTCTTCCTTTTTTAGTTTTTATAATTTTACGATACGACACTTGAGTTTTTCCTACAATTATTATCCATTGAATTGTTGTTTTGTTGTTGTTTTTATTTTATAACTCGAAATTTTCATTTCAGTTTCTTTATTCAAAAATCAATCAGTTTGAAATGAGAAAATGTGTTCTAGTTCATTTCACTTGTTTTAAAAATTCTACGGTCATTATTTTATTACGATGCACAGTGTTTCAAATTAAAAGCAAATAAGAAGTTATACCCGGTCAAGACCGAATATTTAATATTGGGTGGCTACCAAAATTAATGAACCACCGTCGTATAACGTATTTTTTAATTTATGCTTTAGTGTACAGTATAATATTCTGGTACCAACTTCCATTTGGAATTATTACGTTCTAATATGATTTTTCTTTGGGCATTACATGGGAGCTAGAAGAAATTATGGACTCACCCTTGTAAAATTCCGCATATTGCTTATATTTATCTTGATTTGACTAATTCTTATTACAACACCAACGTATTTGTGAGATTTAACCCTTCAAAGTGATATATGATGGATAGTTGTATGGACCTATGAGAAATAATGGACCGATCCTCATATAATTTGGCACATCGTTTTAGAATATTATAAAACTAATTTGTGCCAAATTACATTAAAATTGCTTAATATTAAGGATTTTTATGAACTAAATTAGCCATTCCGGAATGAATATTTGTATGGGGCAAGGTGAAATAATGGATACATAATCACCAATTTCAATAGGCATCGTCCTTGCCAAATTTCATTAAAATATCTTTAAAACTGCGGCCTACATTTTGTTTACAAGGTTTACATGGACAGCCAGACGGACATAGTTAAATTGACTTGGAAAGTGATTCTGAGTCCAACGGTATATTTAAAAGTGGTGGTAGTAATATTTTTTTCGATGCGATACAAACTTAAGCACCAACGCATTATGCCCCAACAACGAATGGTGGTGTAGGAAAAAAATCTATAACTTTCGAATATCTATTCCGATTTAAAGAGTTGTAGTGTTTCCATAATTATTTATGAAACATGGAAAGGTGAAAGTAGGTAAATTATATATCAATCTATCGGAAATTGTGTCTACTTTTTAAAAACGTAACGTGTGAAAAAGTACCATAAAAGTATTGGTCTATTTTGGAAATTAATTAATTTTGATCTTCAAATAATGAAATTTCGCATATAAATAGATTTTTTGATACTTAACAAAAAACTATTAACATTATTTTGTGTTCCTTAAAAGAAATCTCGTAATTCCCAAAAAGCTTTTAAAAATTCCCAAAATGGGATTTTCACATTTTTTTCTATATCTTTCGGATATCGGTGAGTAAAAATTTATATTATTAAAAATGTTTGAACATATTGAGCTTTGAAACAAATATAAGTTTTCTAAATTCCAGATTGCGATTGAGAATTATGCCAGAACTCGAGTGTTGTAGGTTGAATTTGACAAACTCAGATTCTTCTAAATTTTAAGTCTTGGATTTTTTTGCTTTACACAAAATCCTAAAACGTAATATTTTAGAAAAGTATTTACCTAAAATTAATGTTGTGGAACTGAAAAAGAGTGTAACTTATTTTTTTGGCAAAAAAACGGCGGAAATTGATATTTTTTCAAATAACTTCACCGGAATCGGTCAAAAAGTTTTTTGAATTATGAAAATAAATATTTCTTAAACAAAAAAGATAACCTTTGTAGGTCGGTCTTCACTGGAAGAATCTACTCTCATAAAATTTTTTTAATCGGTGCAGATATAAGAAATGTGGACCGTTTTACTTTTTTTCTTTGACTCGAGGTGTCCAACTTTTGAACCCTGTTGACCGACCCCCGTTAAATCCACAATTTCCAAACTTTAAGAAAATTTATACTCGTCTACAATTCTACCAACACTATGTGAAAGTTGATTGAAACCGGAATAGTAGTCCGGAAGTTAAAGAATTATTTCCATTTCATTTTTCTTTTGAAACACTGTGCGATGATTATTTTTTGATTATTTCTTTGTTGTATGACGGACTGACTATTGATAGGGTTTGTAAGGGTTGGGTTGAGGGAGTTGTTAAGTTTTTAAGTTGTTTCAAGTCGTTTTCTGTTAAATGTTTAAATCCATAATACAAATGAATTTTATCGTAAAAATCATATGTAATAGTCAGTGTGTGTGTATTTGTTAGTTTTTATATTTCATTGCATAACGAGATACAAAAAAAAATGTTATTTTTATTATTTCAAAATCGTAAATGTCAAATGTAATTTAAGTATTTATTTTATGTCTACAGTTTTATTTTTATATTTATTTATTTAAGTTTGTATTTATGTTTATAGTTTACATTGTTTAAATTATTAAGATAAAGTACTAACGGAGTCATGTGGTCAATTAGATTCCAAAGAGGAATAAGTTTTAGAGATATTTTTTACTATACTTTAAAATTATTTGATTGTCATATACAGGAGTGAGATCGAAATATTCTTAAAATCACTGTGAATTATTATTACAATTTACAAAATAATGTATCTGAACCTGTTTCGGAAACTCTTCCTCAAGCAGGTAGTCCATCTCCCGTTTATTAGAATTATATACATGTAAAATATTTTTCCAATCAAATCATGAATAAAATTTTTACGATTTTTAAAAAATCCGAGGTGACCACTTTGAAGATACACCTCCGGACCTCAGGACCCATTTCAAATCAATAAGAAAACACCTCTACAATGTCCATGTAAAAATTTGTTGAAAATATTCAATAGTTTCAAAGTGACAAAATCATTTCCAAAACTTGCGCTTTGGGACCACTGTGCGTTGTGCTTTTGGGTCCTAAGCTTTTATTCAACATTCCCTCTAGCATCAGACAATACGTTTCGTCATCAATTATGCAGCAAGAATAATTTTTTTAGAAAGCTCGAATGCAATGATCGTGATCAGGTTTTCCACCATTCCAATCATGATTTGTTTAACCTTGTATGTTTTTAAACCTGCATTTTCTTAAACTTTTCGGACCAAGTATTCTGAACACTGAGCTTACCGCGCTGCCTTCCTGACGGATGTATTGGGGGCTTTTTTCAAATCCCTACATCATAATAATACATTGCATAGATGAGAATAATAAGGAAAGCAAATTATACGAGGGTGTTTCATATTTTTTTAGTAGTCAACAATGTGGTGTAGGGTATTAAATATTCGGGCTTGACCGACTATAATATATTTTCTTGGTTTTATTAGCTTTAGAAACATCATGTGGACCAGTCCTTTAACCTAAATCAGGTTTTCTATCATCGACAAGTTCTCCCGGTACTGTTTAATAACATTAGACACAGTTTGACGTCAGACTTTTGAATGCTTCGCCAACTTTTTTGTGGAACCAAATCAGATAAATAATATATTCATTTGTTTGTTATTAAACATAATAACTTATATGTGTTACAAAGGTAACTTGATCCAAAATGGAACAGCTGAGTACAAAGTTTTATTATTGAGAAACTTGTGTTAGAAATTTTTCGATCTCGCTCCTTATTTCATCAAATCAAATCCTACTTGCAAGCCTAAAGCCTTTTTTAACGTTTATTTCGTTTTCTTTCCGAAAATTATCAAAATATCTTAGATCTTCTTCAATCCAACCTCCGATGTATGAGTCAAACTGTACTTTTGACAATGAAAATACTTTATTCCTGTTTGATGCTCAATAAAATGTAATTAGAATTACAATTTATTTAAGGATAAACATAATAAATGATAGTGGGAACAGTAAGGAGAAAAAATACGAAGGTCCTTTAAAACTCTTAAAATAACAACAACAACCGCCAGCAGCATTAATAATAAAAATCATAAAAAAGAAACAAAATATTATTGTTGCAACAACGTCCAAAAGTAACACTTGAAATCCATTTAAAATTTGATTTGTTTATTTCATTGAAACGCAGGAGCAAAAACAGATCTCAGTACATCTATTTAAACACTTATGGAAAAAAGGGTGCAAATTAAACATATCATCATCAGCATGAAGAACAATAACAATAACAATAACCCTGATCAATTTAACAAAATTTTATTTATATTTAAAGGTTTTTGGTCACGTGTCAGTTAAACTAAAAGTTTGTTTTTTCTCTCTCTTTTTTTTTTTGCATTTAATATTTTCATGTTTTTTGTTATTTTTGCCACTTGAGTTTTATCCTTTGCAACAACAAAAAAAAGATACTTCTGCATAAAATTCTCATCATCATCATCATCATCTTCAATAGCGATCTGTTAAGGAAAGGTGTCTTGCTCTTAAAAGGGGTGTTGTTGCTTCTGCTTTTGTAACTCTCTCGTTGTCTCATGTAAAGTTTGTTTACATTTTTAAGGTTTGTTAATGATTTCATTAAAACACACGCACACTTATACACATTCCCAGATGTATGCAGTAGTTTTCTGTTTATATTTAAGTAACAAATATTTTTATCCTGGGAGTTGTTGTCTACGTTCGTGTATCAATTTTTTTTTCCAAATCTCTAGAGGTTTTTTCTCTATTTTGGTTTTAGATTTATTGTGTGAAGTGGTACATGTGCGTGAGTGTGTGCGTGTGTGTCAGAGAGTGTCGGTGTCAGTTTGTTATTTTACTCCTTGATTTAATGTGTTTTCTCAATAAATATTATTAATTTACTTTTTTTAGTTGTTAATGATTTTTCCACGATATTTTTTGGTTTGATTTTATTTATTTTCATAGTGAAAATTAATTTTATTTTCGTAAGAAGTGAGAACTTCGTTTGTCAAAGAGAAAACACTTGAAAATATAATCATATTTTTTGTCTTGAATTAATTACTGAAGGAAAATGTTTTGGACATATTTTTATAAGGAGGTAAATCGGGGTAGATGTGAGAGTCAAAACTGTATTTCTAAAGATTTTGAGTTCATGGAGATTTCTATGAATATTTGAAAGTTAAAAGTCGAAAAATTTGAATTAGAAAATATATGGAGAACCCTATGGATCGAGCTCTGTTAGAACCGCTGCATTTTGTAACTAAATTCTATTTAATCTTTAATTTTAAAGTGACCATATCAACAATAAGCAAAAAGACAGATGGACATGGGGACAGACATAGCTAAATCGACACAAATTTTGCTTCAATTTATTTAGGAATTTTAATACCGAAAAGGTAATTCACTTAAAACATAAAAACCCAAATTAGATCGCATAGCAATGTATCGATTCAAGATCACCACAGGAATTGGCATTCTACGAGATATGTCCCTTCTTGGAAGATCTACAAGCCTTTGCAACTAATGAGAGGTACAGGTTGGGTGAATCATTATCTAGGCCATTACTAACACCAAATACAAGAACAAATTGACTCTGATATGTAAGGACTTACACGGTCTTGTCATATTTGAATGGTTGTTGGTGAGTTCCTTCAGTATTTAGCTGTGATTTTGTTGTAATTTAGACCAAAATCGCTGATGCTATTTCATTGCAATAGAGGTTAACAATAGTGTGACAGGAGTTCAATCTGCAATCCCTAAGCAAGAGGGAATTTAATGTCCGGACAATTTGTATATATAACAATATGAGGGCCTCGGTTTGCGCACTATACTCACTCGGTGTTAAGACCACCATTGGTTTGGTCCAACATGTCAGGTGTATGCCTAAATATGATACATTATTGTCTCCATTCAAGAGTATGTTACAGTATTATGATCTAAAGAAGCCTTCGACACCCTCAGGTGAACTGAAATATGAAATGCATTAAGTTGAAATATGAAATGCATTACTGTAGAAGACAATATAAATCACTAGAGTTATGTACGAAAACACGAAACTCCCAATTTTCAAAACGAAAAGGGTGTCCTTTATCACCTCAACTATTCATCAATCTGGCTGATAAATTGAATTAACATGGCGTCTCGTACTTCAACTTAAGATTTGGATTATCCGTTTAGAATTTCTTCTATTCTCAAATGGGGTACACAAGACGCTATCAAAATTATATATACAAAGCCCACCAGACGTGGTCATTTCGCAGATATAAAAGTTAATAACATGTTAGAGCGAGAGCAGCATTCTGACTACTACAATCAATATGGAGACACAATGTACGTATCAACTAAGATAAAAATATTCATCTCTTGTGTAAAAACAACTATGTTGCAAGGAAATGTTACCTGGTTAGTGTCAACCAACAAATCGTAAAAAAACCAAAAGGAACCTAAAGGAGGAATCCTTAAGCCATATGAACACATGACCAGCCTGGAGACGTTCGATATTCAAAGATCTAGGACAAGGCAATAGTACATGTGAGGATACAAAGACAACAGCTAAACACAGAAAAACAATTAATGTTAAAATCAATTAAATTAAAAAAAAAAAAAAAAACAACTTTTCTCAGTCATAATTTCTCAAATAATTGTGTCAAAGTAAAAGTACTTGGAATTTTACTATTTAAAAGTTATTTTGAAAATTTATCGTCGATTCAAATATGTACAATATTATTTCAACACAGACGTAAAAATGTTTAATTAAAACTAAATGAAAAAAAAATTCAATCCCAAATCAACTATGTTCGACGTTAATTTTGCTTCATGATTTTTTTATATAATTTTTTCTAAATGGAAATTCTTAATGGAATCCATACTCTGCCAGTTTCAGAACTATATGAACATGATTAGTCGATTATATAATGCCGATCTATTGCCTTCTTAAAATTATCGTCGACTCAGTAGACCGAAAATCCAAAGAAAAATATTGGAAAGCAATAGACTTTGAATATTTTATTCGAGACTACGAAACAAATTATTATAAGTATTTTGTAAGCTTTCTACAGGATTCATGAAATATAAAACCGAAAATCCAAAGAGGTTTGAATTAACCAGTGGATTAAAACTATATTATTCATAAGTACTTCTCCAGGAAAAGCATGTGCACTCACACTCACATACTTAAAGGCAACAGCTAGATACAATTACAAACAAAAACTTTGACTTTGACACAATAAATTAATATTAATTTTTGACACACGCTTATGTGACACCTCTCCTCCCAAAGGACAAAATATATATTTCAGAACCAAAACACTTCCACAGAAGCATCTGATGAATACAAACGGAAACCAAAAAATCTAAAACGGGAAAAGTGAAATGTAACGAATCTTTTGGCGTTTATTTCATAAAATTTTGAATAATAATTATTTGAATTTTTGTTGGTGGTGAGTTTTCCTTGAATAATAAATATTTCCAATATTATTTATTCAAGTGTTAAACTAAAAAAAATCGACTCATTTAAAACTATGGTGATTTTTCATTTATAGTTCTTTCACCCTTAATGTGAAATTTTTTCATCTTTTATTTCTAAAAAATATGTATTTTTCAGATATTTTCTTTCGAAGGATTCATCCTTTTTTTTTTTTTTTTTGAAAAATGTCATACCTTCACTTAAATTAGTGAATTTTTCTCTCAATTCTGTTTTCGTTTTGCATCTTTTTCATTTATTTCACATCATTTCTAGTTTCTATTACTTTCAAAAGTATTTTTAAAAGTAATCAATCCTTGTAATTGCAAAGTTAACGGAAAAAAGGAAATAAAAAAATCATGAAAAACGTAGCGAAAAATGAAAATTCATAGAAGTGAAAAAGGAGGAAAAGAGAAAATAATAAAAAATTATTTTGTATATGAAAAGAAGTTTTGGAAGGAAAAGTTTTCTTAAAAAATGCTAGAAAGAGTGTAAATTGGTTGCGACCGACTACACAATACCCTATGCCAAAGCGCAGTATGGAAAAATTATGGAACGACCCTTGTAGAACTTGAGTTTTCAATGTACCCTCGTAAAAGATATATTTATTTAAAATATTTTCATGATACTCATGATTTAAGTAAATTGAGTTGCATTTCAGAATTGAACATTAATATAAGGACTATACGACATTATGAACCGATCTTCATAAATTTTGGTTTTGTATATGCGGATTATGTTAATTTTTTTTGAAGATATTTATGCATTTAAATCGTATCCAGAATTGAGACTAATTTTCGTTAATTTTATGGACCGATCTTTCTGAAATTGTTTACTAAAACTTGTGTAAGATTTATTTTTACCGAATTTGATCTAAAATATTTTTATATCTATGATCTTTTATAAGCTAGAAACTCCTTTCTGGAAAGAAATTTATATAGGAGTCATCAGTAATATTGGATCGATTTTAACTAATTTCAATAGGCATCCCCTGATTCCAATAAATCAAAAGTACAAAAAGTAAAATTGTGATATTTTCACAATTTTAACATAAACGAATTTCAGTTAGTGAAAAATGTGTAGGGTGGTGTAGGGCTTCAAAACACTGTTAAAGATACCAGAATGAAATTAGACAGGGTTTAATGTAACGTATCTTGGAGTAGATATGGAGTAGTTCAAGTGCCTATGCGAGCAGAGGCGTAGTTTTTCTCCTTTCAAATTTGGTCACCTCAGTTTTATAATTTTTTAAAAATTCTCCAAAAATGCACATATGAATTCAGCTTATATGTGTAATTTATCTCTTACAGTTTCGGGGATATTCGAATCGAAATTAATTCGAAATTAAAATTCTAAATATATTGTTGCAAAAACCAGAATGCGTGTAAACTGAGTTCGTTTGAACTTGGTACAAAGTTTTGACAGCAAGTCCTATTTCAAGTTGGTCAATTTAAAAAAAATCATCTTTTTTGTTAAGTTTTTAAATCCCAAACGGGAATCATCTTAAAAGTTTCTTCAATACACTGATGCATATTCCTATAAATGCATTTCTTTTCATCTATAGGAAAATTTCAAGTCTTTTAATGAGAAGCAACTTAACGGTACTTTTTTAAAGTTAAGAACATTCTTAGTCTTCTGGTTTGCCTTATTAATGAGATCAAATGTTCTTAATACCATTTTATGTGCAATATTTCTATAAAAGCAGATGTAAAAATTGGTAAAAAAAATGCAAAAAAAAATATTATAAATTTCTGTTTATTAAAGATGCGGTGACTTTTATATTTTGATTGGTGGTGATTGTTATCCAACATAGTAAAGTGAAGCATCATAAATCATTTACTAAGCTCCTGATTAGTCATTTCAACTTGAGCTTGTTCTAAGAGGTAACCTATTTATTGTATATTTTACAGTCTCCTTAAATTGTCACATTTGTGTGGAATTTACTATCTCCCCACAATACATCTTGTGGCGATCATGTAATTTAACTTATTGTGTTTTATCACTTCTACCTACTTTTTAATCGTGGAGGACAATTGCTTGAGCACCTCAAGCGTCCACTTACTCCTTACGATGCATCTGATTTCATTGAAATGATTTAATGTTAAAGGGTGTGTTATCTGAATGCATCCAAAGGGAATTTTACCCTTCTTTTGAAAACAGCATGGAAATTCAGATAGAATCTTATACAGACATATTCGCAAATTTCTTCTAACTTTTGAACTTGAAATCACTTTATTTCAACTTAAAATTTATTTATTTATTTTATTTTATTTCATTTTATTGCCCCTAAGGAAGAGTCAATCTTTCACCGGCCAAATACTTTTTATTCTTAACACCGAATTTAGCGTCATTATTTTACTATATACACTACAATAATGTTATTAACATTCTAAAAATGATCCAATTATAATAGGAGTATTATAGTTTTGCAGATATTTAACAATTTTATTTTTATCGTTACCGAAAAATATCGTTAATATACTTTTACCGACAACAATAGGAAATATCTTGTTCAGAATAGCAGTTACCAAAAAAAATCGTTAAATAACGAATTTTCATTACTTAACGACATTTTTTTGTCGTTAAAAAATTACAGAATTGCGATACAGATATGAAGACCAAATAGCGTTTTTTTGTTAAAAAATGATTTCATCGCCTTTATTAAACTTTTTACTGTTCAAAAAGTAGATTTTAGTCAGTACTACTTTCTTTGCTCACAACTTAGTTACTCTCTAAGTGCTGTGGTAATGAGTTGTCATCAGTTCTAGTAATAATTAACTATTTTAATGAGATTTTCAGAAATCTTGTTATTAAATCAAACTTACCTCCCCTTTCAGAAGTAGCGCCCCACATCTGCAAAAAATGTAAGAAAATATTTCTTGTTAAACAATTAATGTTTTCACTTAAAATTACAAAAAAAAATCGTTACAATAAAAAATTCAAATTATATTTAAAAATCGTATAGAAAAATCTTCAAAACGAAGAAAAAATGGGAAAAAGCAAATGAAAAATGTTTAATATTACTAATCACAGTAAAGCAATTAGGTGGAAAATGATATTTTACTTTTTCCCCGAAAAAAAATGGAAAACTCCCACCAAAAAGTAAATGGAAACCATTAAGAAAAGGTGGTTATTCGAGATAGAAATCCAAAACAGCCAATTGCAAATATTAAGGAAAATTTTCTTTATTTTCCTGTTTTTTCTTCTCAGATGAAAAGTCACTGTCTTTTTTTATGAAATAAATGGCGAACAATTTGTAAGTTTTAAGTTTTTGTTTAAGACAAAAGTAATTTTTATTTTGTAAAAAAGTAACAAGAATTTTTTAGAAAGAAAAAAGGAAAAGAAAATATAAAAGAAAAATCTAGAATTTTTTTAATTTTAAAAACTGCAATTAATCAATGAAAGGGAAGAGTAAGAGAGCAGGAGGGAATATTAGTTTAAAATGACTGTTTATTATTATTTATCAAAGAAAAGGAGATGAATCTAAAGCATCAGTAGTGAAAGTCGTGGTTTATTTTGGGGCGTGGCAAAAATATTACTTTGTGCATTTCCAGGAACAGTATCAACTAAACTCTTGATTCTAGCGAATTCCCAATAGGCGAATTCCCAATACCGAGGCACAGATTAATGGACATAACTATACCGCCGCATAGATTAAGATAAGAATATTTTGTGCAGTTTCATACAATACTTTTTGATCTATATACTATATTTTTCATCGATCCGAATAACGTTATTATTTATTTTTGTTTCTGAAAGGAATTAGTTTTAATGAACTCTAAAAATAATTTACAGCAGATCAATTACTTCATAAATTGATTTAAGTCCGTTCTGAGTTTCAAAATAAGATTTTTTTATTTACAATTAATATCGGACATACAGCGACCAATTTGCTGAAAGCAAGGCCTTAATTCAGTTCCTTACGGCTGTCTACACTACATTAAATTTTGTCCGGTAATGTGACGCATTACTTAGTAGGATGGCAGAGCATTCGAACATTGCACTGGTCTCGGAAGGACGAACCTCATGTATAAGAACTCTGATCGTCTGTGCTATAATGAACTTTCGCAATTCATTATTAGAATGACATAGACCAGATCGAATGGGGTCAGGACATCATTCTTATACCATACATCATGAACTTTCTTGATACAGTTGCGGTAGGATCCAGACATTGTCCATTTTAGTACATGCAACAAGAAGAAGTTTTCCTTCGAATGACTTTTGCAGGAGTTGTGGGAATGAGAATTAAACGATTCCTCATCTTTTATGCAATTGCCCTGCTTTAAGAAACTTTGGGAGTACTTCGCTGCAATCTTTGACGGATTTGATGACTACTGATGAAGCTATGTCATCGCACATTAGTTTTCGCCACAGTCTCTATAATATGAATGGCTGGAGTAGCTGGACAGCAATTATCTATCATTCTTTCTCTCCTACTTAAACATTTACTTCAATCAACTTTGCTCCTTACTTTACTTCGCTGCTTGAAATTCTTTTCAGAAAGAGACCTTCGGAACACAAACCACTCCTTGTTCGATAAATTTTTCTTGACAATCTGATATCTAACTTAACCCAATACGAGTAAATTTATAAGATAAGCCTGAAGCACTTTTACAGCCAATTTAGTTTTTTTTGGTTCATAATAATGGTGGATTATATTTTTTCACACTCATTATTAGTGGATAATGTCGTGTTTTGAACTTGTGGGAGTCACCACAATTCATTGTACTTTGCTGATTTCTAACTATTTCTTGACCAAAGTTTCCCCAATTGTTAAGATTTTAAACGTCAAAAATTGACTTGAGTTTCAAGATTGTATTGTATGGACATAATGTGAAGATGTATGAACTTCGATTTTAGGAATCATAAAATTCTAATATAAGTATAATTCGAAAATTATAAAGATCGGTTAATAATATCCCATCTCTAAGTGGTATAACGGCCAACGCACAGTATGGCAAAATTGTAAACTAATATGTAGATTTTGATGAGCAGGATGAATTTACATGAAATGTAACCTAACGAAGGCAGAGGAGTGTACATTATAACTTCGGTAGTAAAATTGAGGTACCTCGGACATTCGTTTTTTTTCTGATTTATTTCAAAAATTGGTTACTGCCCTTTATGATATTTATTCTTATAGTTTTCGAATTATTTGCTTTTGAATTCTCCACTTTCAAATTTCTAACTAAAAAAAAGTTGAACAAGACCGGATCAGTAATTTCGAAATATATATTAAGAAAACTGACTCAAGAAAAAACTCAACGCCTGCATTTTTAAAAAGAATGTAGTTTTGGAAACCTCAATGTGTTTGTAATTTAAGAAAATTCCTTTAATATATCGACAATTTTTTTAGAGTTTAATTTAGAATCACGTTCTTAATATTTTCTGAAAATTTCAGATAATTCAACTTTGTTTCCTATTTACTTCAAAATTTCCTAATGTAGTCTTTTTTAAATATCCTAAACTATTTGAAATATTTTGTATAATACCAGACATATTTCTGAGCTATACACAGGAAGGTTTAACTCTTCCACCTGATTCTACGATGGAAGAGTTTCAAGACAACGTCATAGTGTAGGGTATTATATAGTTACACTCTCTTACTGGTTATGATATAAAACAATTTTAGAAAAGCAGATGATAATCGTATTAAATATTGATATTTCAACCAAAATTCTTTCACAAACATGTCTTCCTTCAAAAAACACTTTATTTTTTTTTACGTATTTACAATTTAGTTATTAATTTCTTTCGACATCTTACAAAATATTTCAGTTTTAAAAACATCATTAATAATTTCATTTGGAAAAAAATAATAACTAATTAACCATTTCGAGGATACAGTTAATTTTTCATTGATGACTTTTTACTTAAATCTTAAAGATATTTGACGTAAAATGAAATACATGTGTTTTCTTATGGAAATGTTAAAAAGAAAAGAGATCGAGTAAATGAAACACTTGTAGGTGACATTTATTAACGATAATTGAACTCATCCATATTCAATTTTTATCCATATGCAACAAAACGAAGGCTGTGGCAACAGCAGCAGCAGTGGTAGAAGTGGAAGCAATATTTAGTAGTGCATGAAATGCAACATGAGGCATATGAGTATTTTTGTTTGTCATCCATTCGAACAAAGTGTTACTTGTTTACACATTTTTATTATTTTTAGTTAATTTTGTAATTTTCTTGTTTTTGTTTTTCTCAAATAATTAATCATTCGATCAATTTGTCAATGGAAAAGTGAAAGAATTGTGATTACAAAAATGGCGAAGTGAAAAATATTTCAAATATTTTTGAAAATTGAAAAGAATTTTGGAAATTATTTTCAATGTAACATTTATTTTATTATTAACACTAGATTACCAAAGCAAGTCATTTTGACTTATTTTTGATTATAATTGAACTGCTTTGAGGGCTTTAAGTTCAAAAAATTTTTAATTTATAAATATTTTAATACAATTAACCACAAGTGAGCTTTTTATTAGTCCATATGTGTAAAATTTCCGAAAGTTTGGTCCATAAATGACCAGAGTTCCCATTATTTCGAAAATCACTTAAAAGTACAAAAATCTCCAATAAAATTGTTATCGTGAAAAAAATTTGTACGATTGAGATGCGTACTATTAGTTATAAATTTTACGAGGATCGATCCATAATTTCTCATGGGTCCCACATAAGATCCACTGCAAAATATAACGTAAAACTAAAAAAATCAGATGTTCAAATGTTGGCTTTATGATAATGTCTTGATCACTTCAAATCACAGAATCAAAATTCGATCAGGGTTGGTCACTAATTGGTCTAAAGTATCATATTAAGGACCAAGATCGACTATATAATTCCAAAGACCCCATATTCTTTCTTTTTTATAATTAAGTCATTTCAACTGCTTCTGTCTTCTAGTGTAAATACAACAAAATCTCTAAACAGCTAAATAATTCAAATATTTTAAAATAACTTTCATATGTCTTCGCAATTTCCCTCCACAACACATTTTTCAATTTATTTAAAAGTGTGTGTTTTTCTCTATTTTAAAAAATTTGTAACACTCAATTAATTTAAATGGCAATATTGTTAAAATATCTCAAATACAATCCCATTTAACCCCCACCATCAATCATCAATCTCTATATATTTATCCTCTTTTTTGCAATATCACCTAAAAAATCATATCAAACGCACCGTAACGTATTTTTTCAATATGATTCTATAACAAAATAGTGCGATAAAAATATATATAAATGTCACTCTAATGTGATTAGTTGTAAGTACTCGTACTTTAAACCATTTACGCAAAAAAGGACTATAAAATCAAATCGAAACAAGTGCATTTTCCATTTACAAAACCAAAGAAATTTTCAAAAATGACTGAAAATGAAATCTTTTTTAAAAAGTATTAAAACATTCATATGTTTTAAAATTTTTACATGAAACAGTAAAAGAAAAAGGGTCTTTGCCAAAGGGGGAGGGAAAAAAGGGAAGTGATTTTTATATTTTTGCAAAAATACTTTAAATAACCCATATTAGTGGATGCTTAACTCATATTAAAGTTATAGAAAGTATTTTGTTACTCTAAAATGAAAAGCAGCAGAAAAAATTGTCATATAAATCATCGGAAACAAGCCACTGTAAATGTTTATGATTACACCAGGGACTCGATTAACAGATTTTTAATACATTTCACAGAAACTGTAACTGTTACACTTTCATTTTAATAAATAAATCATAAATAACAAAATAAATATTTGAACTAAAGTAATATAAGTTTCTTCTTCTATAAGATTTTTCTAGAAGAAAATTTCTAAGTTCTCATAAATTTTTCATTAAGAGAACTTTTTTGTTAATTTTCTTTTAAGAGAAAATTTTCCATACATTTTCTAATACGAGAAAATATCCCTTTAATACCAAATTAAAAGAAAACAACTCAAATTTATATTAAGAGCACATTTTCCATAAACATTAAGAGAAAATTTTGAAATTTAATTAACTTTAGAAATAATATCCAACAAATTTTCTCTTAAACGAATAAATGAAAAACTTTTTTTAAGAGGAAATTATTTTTTTTTTTAAATATAATTTCGATAAAATTTATTTGAAAGGAAATTCTCGTTTAAAATTTTTTAAGGAAAAATTCTAGAATTCTCTTTTATTAAATCACTTCGATAAAAATATTTGATAAAATATGTTTTAAAGAAAATTTTTGACAGAATTTCTTCGAATAGAAGATTTCTTTTAAGAGAAATCGATTCGATAAATTTTATTTTAAGAGAAAATTTTCGATACATTTTCTTAGAGAGAACTCTCGATATATCTTCTAAGAGAAAGCGCTCGATAAATTTTGTTTTAGGAAATTGTTGGTAAATTTTTCTTAGGGAAAAATCTTGATAAAATATTTTTAAGGGAAAATTTCCTTTTCGATATTTTTCTTTTATAGAGAATTTCTCGTAAAATTTTCCTTTTAAAGAGACTTGTGTGATTAATTTCCCTTTCATGGAAAATTTCCGATGATTTTGCTTTTATAGAAAATTTCCGATAAAATTTCCTTTTTTAAATTTTCGTAAAAATTTCTTTTTATACAAAATTTTCGTGAAATTTCTTTTTTATACAGAATTTTCATAAGAATTTCCTTTTATACAAAATTTTCGTATTTTTTTTTTACAAAAATTTCTTGAAATTTTCTTTTTATACAAGATTTTCCTGAAAATTCCTTTTAAAGAAAACTTCTTCTATTTTTTTTTAATTTTCCTTTTATCAATACATTTCTATTTTTTCATAAAATTCTGTTTTTTCAGAAAATTGAAAAAAAATCTCTTTATAAAAAATCTGTTTCCAAAAATTCTTTAACATTGAAAATTTTTGTTTAGTTCGCTTTTCATAGAAAACTTTCTATAAATTCTGTTTTTATTGAAAATTCAACTTTTTTGGAAATTTCTCAGAAAATTCTATTTTTATTAAAAATTGTTCTAAAATCCCCGTTTATTGAGGGAAATGTGTAATTAAAAATAACACATAAAGATACAAACAATCTCTTTGCAAAACTCAATATCAATAAATGATGTTTTATGATCCATTAGTAAATGTTGTAAGCAAATATTATTAAGTGTCACCCAAGAGCAAAAAAAAAAAAAAAAGAAATCCGAGAGCAAAAATAGGTGGTGAAAAATTATAAACCATTATATCATTTATCAATGGAGAAAGTTACAGAGAAAACATGTGGCTTTTAATCATAAAAACAAGGGGCGGAAAGTGTAACTAAATACAAATACAGTTAAAATATATACAGATATATAAATACATATGAATAGATGTTTCTATAATTTATTAATGCTCATATGAATGGAAAAAATGTTAGGTTATGTTAACTTATTGTAATAATTTTGTAGCAAATTTAAGGATCATAAAAATTCTCTTCTCTGCTGTTTTTTCTCTTCTTTTGAAATGAAAATGTTATTTGTTTTCTTTATTTTGTTTGATTCACTCATTTAATTTTGCTAATGTACTGTAATGGAAGGCAATTACAATTATTTAATGTTGCACTTTTTTCAATATTCTCTGATTCATTCATTCAGTCACTCATTTATTGTTCACATTTTTGCAATGAATTTCGGATGAAACAATTTAAACATGTTTACTTTTTTTTCTGGGAGTTACGTAAATGTTGAATAGATTTTGAAAATCTTTTTAATAGAAATATTTTTAATCGCTATAAATCTGTTATGGTTGGTGGCTCCGCACTTATGAGGATTTTAGCTAATCTGTACCTACTGGTGCTTAGCTGTGGTGATTTTTTTTTTGCAGCAAGTGTTAGGAGAGACAATTATTAACAAATGTTGCAATAAATATGTTTGTTTGTATTTTTTGTTTTCCACTTTACAAGTTAATTTGGTTGTAACAAATGAAATTAAATTGAATAAAATATTTAAAACGGATACAGTTTTTACCACTTCAAATACTCAGGACGTGAATTTCGGAAATTGCGCTTAAAGTATTTATGGAAATGCATTTTAAAAATATGAATTAAAATTTCTTCATATACGAAACTTTTGTACATTTTCTCTTTAGAGAAAATTTTGTAATAAATTTTCTCTTTACAGGAATTTTTTAAAAATTGTTTTTCATTTTACAGAAAATGTGCACAATATTTTTATAAAATTATTTTTCAAACATTTTCTTTAGAAAGTTTTCTTTCAAAGCTATTTTTACTGCAGAAAATGTTCGTCTTGTAAGAAGTTTGCTTCCAATTTTTCAATGAAAATTTTAGTGTAAATTAATTTTAATAGAAAAAGAACCTTTTTAATTTTTTTCGATAGAAAACAATTTGATAAATTTTCTTTTTTCCACAAAATTTATCTATAAAGAAAAAATTATCAAAAATTGTAATTCTATAGAATTCTATTCTCTCAATAAATTTATTTTTGTAGAACTTTTTGATATGTCATTTATAGAAACTTATTGATATTTTTTGTCACTTTCCTTTCTATAAAACATTTTTCGTTGGTTTACTTTTTATGGAAATTTTTCCAAAATTTCTGGATAAATTTTATTTCTTTATTTTTTCTTTTAAAAATTTTCTTTCTATGGAAAATTTCTTTCCTCAGAAAATCCTTTCATATATTTTTATAAAAATTTTAATACATTTTCTAAAATTTATCAATTTTCAAAAAAAAAAAAAAAAAAAAAAAATTTATAGAAATTCATTTCTATAAAAATAATTTGACAAATTTTCCTTCAATACAAAATATTTGAATAAATTTTCCGTTTATCGAAAAATTTCATAAAATTATTTTATTTTTATATTTTTTTCTTCTTTTTTTCTAAAAAATATTTTCATAGAATTTTTTTCTTTAAAGAAATTTTTTGATAAATTTTCCTTTTTAGAAAATTTTTTATAAATATATACCGTTATTAAATAAATTTTTTCGTTTCAGAAAATTATCGATAAATTTCCTCTATTTTGAAATTTTTCGATAAATTTTTTTGTTTTAGAAAATTTTCGATAAATTTTTCCGTTTTAGAAAATTTTCGAAAAATTTTGTTTGAGCAAATTATCTATAAATTTTTTCGTTTTAGAAAATTTTTGTTAAATTTTACCATTTAAGAATTTTTTTTTATAAATTTCTTCGTTTTAAAAATTTTTTTATAAATTTCTTCGTTTTAAAAAATTTTTTATAAATTTTCGATAAATTGTTTAGTTTTAGAAAATTTTCGATAAATTTTTTCGTTTTAGAAAATTTTCGATAAATTTCTTTGTTTTAGAAAATTTTTAATATTTTTTTTTTTTTTTTGTTTTAGAAAATTTTCGATAAATTTTTTCGTTTTAGAAAATTTTCGATAAATTTTTTCGTTTTAGAAAATTTTCGATAAATTTTTTCGTTTTAGAAAATTTTCGATAAATTTTTTTGTTTTAGAAAATTTTCGAAAAATTATGTTTGAGCAAATTATCTATAAATTTTTTCGTTTTAGAAAATTTTTGTTAAATTTTACCATTTAAGAAATTTTTTTTATAAATTTCTTCGTTTTAAAAAATTTTTTATAAATTTCTTCGTTTTAGAAAATTTTCGATAAATGTTTTCGTTTCAGAAAATTTTCGATAAATTTTTTGTTTTAGAAAATTTTCGATATATTTTTTCGTTTTAGAAAATTTTCGATAAATTTTTTGTTTTAGAAAATTTTCAATAAATTTTTTTGTTTTAGAAAATTTTCGATAAATTTTTTTGTTTTAGAAAATTTTCGATAAATTTTTTCGTTTCAGAAAATTTTCGATAAATTTTTTCGTTTCAGAAAATTTTCGATAAATTTTTTGTTTTAGAAAATTTTCGAAAAATTATGTTTGAGCAAATTATCTATAAATTTTTTCGTTTTAGAAAATTTTTGTTAAATTTTTTCGTTTTAGAAAAATTTTCGATAAATTTTTACGTTTTAGAAAATTTTCGATAAATTTTTTCGTTTTAGAAAATTTTCAATAAATTTTTTTGTTTTAGAAAATTTTCGATAAATTTTTTCGTTTTAGAATATTTTCGATAAATTTTTTCGTTTTAGAAAATTTTCGATAAAATTTTCGTTTTAGAAAATTTTCGATAAATTTTTTCGTTTTAGACAATTTTCAATAAATTTTTTTTGTTTTAGAAAATTTTCAATAAATTTTTTGTTTTAGAAAATTTTCGATAAATTTTTTCGTTTTAGAAAATTTACGATAAATTTTACCGTTTGAGAAAATTATCGATAATTTTTCTCTTTTTCTATAAATGTAAACATTTCTATAATTTTATATTCTATAGAAAATATTCTTCTTATCGAAAATTTTAGTTTCTCTTTTTAATCTCTTTAAAAAATGACATGGAAAGTGTTCGCTAAATTTTCCCTGAAAAGTCTTAGAGATATGATCACGTGTTATTTTTTGTTGATATTAAACGAAAATCATAAAAATTACGTCATAAGGTATTTTTGATAATAAATCTTAAAAATCATGACATTTACACCCAAAAAAGGACAGCAGAATCATATATAACCCCCCCCCCCTGCCTTTTTAACTTATAGATAAAACATTTAATATTAAAATTAAACACACAATTCCAACTCAATTGTTGCATTCATCATTTCATTCGAATAAAATACAACATCCTCATACCTCTATGACCAGAGTTCATACATCATTTTTAAGCACAAGTTCATATAAAAATTCAGAAAAAATAAGTAAAAAAACAACAAACTACAAAACGTAGAAAAAATATGATAAATTGATTTTCAAATAGAAGAAAAGAAGGAATTAAAAATTGATGTAACGATTAATACATCAACTTGTAATACAAACCAAACAACAGCAACAAAATGAAAAGAAAAAACATCGAGAAAACTTCCCAAAATCTGTCCAAAATAAAAAAAGCAAACAGATAAGAAGAAAAGGATATAAACACCCTTAATTTAAGCACAAAATTCCATAGAAAAACCCCCAAAAAATGTATAGAAAACAGTTGACAGAATTGTAGAAAACAACTTTAATGAAAATAACACCCCAGTCTGTCGGGACTATAGTGGGTTGTTGATAAAAATAATTATGAATGTGTAAGTGAGTGTGAGTGTTTGCTTGGTTGGATGTCACAGGAAAAAGGAAATACTTTTAGTTGTCCTTTTCTCTGCAGTAAATACAATTATAGTTTTTAAGCTGAAGAGAGATTCATAAGGTCCTTATTGTAGTTTTGTTTTTGTTTAATCAAACGCATAAGAAAAATAAGGAGTTACAGAGAAATATTTAATAAAATTTACACTGAAAGAAAGTAAAGGACATAACCAACATACAAGTAATCATTAATTAGTTTAACTAACAATTTCTATAATTTTACTCAGTGTAACACAAAAAAAGGATTTATGCTCATCGATCAGTATTAATGAAGAAGTTTAATTCTATTTGTTTTTAAAACTTCTTTTCTATTTTATTATTTTCTATCCCTATTTCTTGTTCTTTTTCCATTATAAGTATTAATTGTCACAGAAGAATGTAGCATTAGAACAATACCATTGTAACAAATAACTCACTTCTATAATTTGTAGTAAAGAGTGAGACATGAAAGATTTTTACATACATAAATGTTAATAAAAACGAAACCACTTTACTTTTTTATTTGATTAAAATTATTATTGTAATTTGGAAAAAAAATCATAATTTTATAGCTTTAATTGTTGATGAAATTTTGAACATTTTTCAGAAACCCTTCCATTAATGTTCTTATAGTACACTTGGCTCAAACAAGTATTCCATCCGCATTTTTAATCTGCCAAACTTTTGGACACAATTTTTTGCTCTTCAGTTTTCTTTTAACAAGAGTCCAATATCTCTACACTGGCCTCAGCTTCGGGTAGTTTGGAGGATTTGTGTCTTTTGGTACAAATACCACATTATTATTGAGCTTGTTTTCTATTGTGACAGGATTATGAAATATTATGACTGGAAACAGCCTTTTTTGTAAAAATTCCTTGATATAGATTTCGATAGTTATAGAGCTCATTGTGACAACTGATTGGCTTCTTTTGCTTGTCATACCAAGAGGTTTTTGCAATCAGCCAGTTGCTAAAAATCTGCCACAACTTAAGTCTCGCCATCCATTATGTAGCAGAAATATTATACGAACTTGACTTCAATTTTCGCACTCTATTTTTGGCTTCTAAATTTTTAGCAGTCTTCTTGTATTGGAAGCTCTTTTGAAAACTTTTTCCAATTTTTTTGTGTAAAGCAACATCATAGGGACCATCTCATCTACCTGAACCATGTTTACTTTCAACGGCCATTTCTCTGGGTACAGTTTAATAACAATAGAAACAGTTTGATTGCGTGGCCTATTTTTTGAAGGATCAAGTTAGATTTTGTTTGAACTTATTCTGGTCACTGATTTTAATAATTTGTTTGACATTTAACATTATAACTGACATGTCTTACAAGAAATTGGATAAAGCTTGAGTTAAAAGTTTTAATGAAAAATGTGTGTTAAGAATTTTTCTATTCCAGTCCTCAGTTTGTCACAGAAGTAAGTAGCATTTATCACAAAGCCAGTGAGTATTTACCGTTTAATATTTTTCTTTTTTTGCAGAAACACAAAAAAAACTTTTTTACTTCTACTCACTCTTCTTTATCTTCCGTTTCCTGTGGAAAGGAGAACTTAACTCACTCCCACAATTAATAGTAAAATAAAACTAAAAACTAAAATAAAAACGAAAATTAAACAAAACATATGTCATGTCGCATTTTAGTTATTATTTTACTTGTTGTCTTTTTGTCTCCAATTTATTCCAAAAAATTGATTTAGTACTTGAATTTAGCGTAAAATAGCGAAAAGAAACTTAATCAATGATATCCAATACTTCAAAAGTGCATTTGTGCTTGATTTGGCATTTAAGGAAATTATTTTATTGAAGTTTTTTTTCAAACTTAGAAATATTCCTGGAAAAAGTAGCTTTTTTGAATCCCTTCAAAAACATTTTTTTGGAACAAAATCTCTTCCTTTTTTTAATTTTTACTGTAAAATTTTCTTGAAATTTAATTTTTTTCAACTAAAGTTGTTGTTTTTTTGTTAATATAAATCATTGTTTAAGTTTGATTTTTAATTTAAAAAGATTAGCAATTTTTCAAAATAATGTGACACATGAAAAAATATTGGCTCGCGTTTCATATTAACAATTTTTTCTAAAATGTGATTTGCTCCGAAATGAAAACCCTACGCAAAATTATATTTTTATACCCTCCACTACCACAAGTGGTGAAGAGGGTGTATTAAATTTGTAATTCCGTGTGTAACGTCAAACCTCATTATGTATATATATTTTTGCATGAAATGAAAATTGGAGTCGATTAAGATTTGCCCGTCTTGCTGTCTGTTTTTGACCAGCGCACATCCACAAAAATTGCCAAAATATTATTATAGTTCTGAGAAATTTCCTATTTAGAACCAGCAAAATGGGATCATTCCATTCAAATATATAGACCGATATCTGAGGCAACCTCTAAGTTGAAATGCTAGAAATCGGTTCAGTAAGAAAAAGTTATAGCTAAATATATAACTAATTTTAATAATCATTAAGTGTTCTTGCGTTGTATTTAAGAAAAGCGGTTATATGTGTGTATGTACGAAACATAACATATTTACTTCACACGAATTTGTGGTGGAGGGTTTTGAAGATTGGTCATTGCCGATTATCAAGAAATTTTGTTTATATTAGTTCTTTTTTTTTTAGCTGAAAAATTAAAATGTTGCCAATATATTTGAGGTTAGAAAACGCGTTTTTATGAAATTTAAAACAAAATCCCAAAATGTACTTACAACTGAAATTTAACATTTAATTAAGGCTGAACTGAGCTCTAAAACCTTTAAACTAAAAATAAAAAATAAGTTTTAACCGGTTAAATAGAATTTTATACACCCTTCGACGGTATCTATGTAGAATTGTTTTATAACAATTATTCTGCCTAACCTTTTGATCTCTTGCATAAATAAAACCAAAGTTAAGACAGTAACATTTACTCACGTCATGCAAAGAAAAGTAATGTCTCCAATATATTCGTAGAAACATTAATACTTTCAATTGGTTATTAATTTTTTCCTTTCGAAACAATTTTGATTCTGCAATAAAATTATTGTTCATAAATTAACAGTTGGTCACAATATAATTAGAAAAATTGGGAACTGATCGATATTTTTGACACAACTATAATATGGTTATGCAACCGTCATTTTGATTGTCCCACAACAATGTTTTTTCTGTGTGTAGTGTTTATAGTGCACATGCAAAATTTATTTTAGATGAAGAGTAGATTAAGCTTTCAGTACAACAATATTAGTATAAAAAGAATAATTTATAACTCGGTTTTTAAAGGCCAATTTTGAACATTTTAAAAGCAAAAAATCAAGAAACCTTAGCACCATACCTCCCATAAGAGGTTAAAATATCGGAAAATGCATTCTTCCCTCGACTTCAAAAGTCTTCTTATTATATAGAACATTTTCCATTACATATCTTACGACATCAACAAGGAAAATAAGGAATTTTTAATATTTTCGCTATTTATGAACCGATTTGAAAATTTTGGAAACCAAAATTCGAGAAAAAAATTGGTAATTTTTCTGCCTAACAAACGCTACAGGAACGAAAAATCTACAAAAAATAATTTTTGAACCGTTAGTAGGAAATGTAGTTTCTAGTATTTATAAAACGGCCAAAATCTCAGTCACATGGAATAAAACGACAATAGCTCTCATAAATTCTTTACAAAGTAAAAATAACAAAAATTAAGGAACCTCCAGTTTTTTGCTAATATTTCCACCATTGTTTGATATACATATCATACATGTTTGGAATTGGTCGGCTCCATAAACTTTATTTCAGCCGACACACGGACGAATATGGCTCAATTAATTTGAATTCCAGTACCGATCCAAAATACATATACTCTTAGATGTCTTATATGAAAATTGTGACAATAACAATTACAAACGAAATGACAAACCTTGACCCTTCTGTTCTGTCAGGTAAAGGGTATAAAAACATAATATGGGGTTAAAAGTGACAATATGAACACAATTGCTTTAAGATCCAAAAATTACTACTTCCACCTAAATGTTATACCAATTTAAACCCTCCATCACAAACAATTATGGATGTAGTTCTTTTTTTTAATTTAGCAAGCTTACGACGTTCCTACTCTTTAGAACTCAGAACGTTAATACGAACTCGATAAAATCTGACCAGATTATCCATGAATGTGAAGATAGCAAAAGTTGTACAGAACACTGTAAAGTATTTTTTCTCGGGGACTAAAAAATATTAGATTTGTTTTTTTATTAAAATTGCAAGAGGAATAAAAATTTAGATAAAAACTTATGTGCCCTTTAACTCCTTCCAATGGAATACAAAGTTCCAAAGTTATAATGCCACACTTCTCTGCTGACATAATATTAAATTTCATGTAAATCTATACTGCCGATCAAAAGTTACAGATTTATTTCCAAAAACAGGATCGGCTAATTGAAAAGATATTTCCAACAGGCAGTCGAATATTTCTAAATCGAATCAGATTTCCATTTGTTCTAAAAATATATATATTCTTATGTGATCATACATTACGTTATGTCCTCTTGGGTCTAAATAATTTTGCATAACAAAAAACCTCTAAAATGTCAACACTCTTACAACAATTCATTATAAATGGCCTTTTGTTTATTTATTGTTATTTTTCTAGTTGTTGTTGTTGTCATTGTTTGTTTAGTTGTTGTAAAACTAATGTTAAGAAAAGACGATTCTTAAATAAGTCTTACAAGTTGTTTTTTTTATACTGTAGACTTTAGTAAGCTCTTGGGCATACATTGGGTAGTAATGAACCAGAAGTCTTAACCCCTTTTATAACTCTACTCCTTCTTATTTTAGAGAGTATATGTGTGTACATATGTATGTAGTTATTGTATCGTTGTATTTGTAAACATATTTGTTTATGAATCCTTGCAAGGAACATTTCTATTATTTTTTTTTATTTTTTCACTAAAACATGTATTATAAATATAGAAATAAAATATATTTTACAGGGTTTCCGATAACATGAAAATGTTCGTGAAATTGTGATTAAAGTGGAATTTATAACATACAACCGATATTTGTAGATTTTTTTATAGGAATATTATATTGCGACGATATTTTCACATTATTTTGATAATGTTCATAATGAGTAAAAATTTTTCTTCTTTTTCAAAAAATGGAATATAAGGAGTGAGAGCAAAAAATTCTTAACATACGCTTTGCAATAAAATTTTTAAATCATGTATTATTTGATTTTTTTTGTTTATTAAGTAAACTTTGTAAAATCTGTCAGTTATTATGTTTAATGTCAAATGAAATGAATGTATTGTTAATCTGAATAAAATGAGGGATCAGAAAAAATTATTAAATGTTTTAAACAAAACCCAATTCAGTCCTACAAAAGTTGATCAAGAATTCAAAGATCTGTCATTAAACTGTTTCCAATGTTATTAAACAGTAACGGGAGAACATGTCCGTTGATAGAAAATCTGATTCAGGTAAAAGGACCATGATGTTTCTAAAGCCAAATAATAGAAAGCATTTTCGAAAGAGCTCCTACCGTATCCGGTAAGAAACCACTCCGGTCAGCTCAGTTCTCGGACCATTTCTAACGAAATTTAAAGCTTATACAGGTTAAAAGGAATATCAGGCTTAAGAAGTACCTGACAGAAATGCTACCAAAAAATTAGAGGCCTAAAACCGAGTACGGAAATTGTGGTCAAGATTTCAAAAGAAAATCTTGCTGCATAATAGACGACGAAACGTCTATTCTGACAGATTTTATGTTGCTGATGCTCGAGAGAATTGGAAAGAAAAGTTTACGACCCGAAAGCAGTCAAAATATCCCAAAAAGTTCTCGCTATGGCAAACAGTACGCAGTTCAGCAAAAGAAACCAATAATTTGTTACAACGGGCTCTACAAACACTGAAAGTTACATGAAGGATTCTTTACAAAAAAGGCTACTTTCATTCACAAGACTTGATAATGTGTCCATTTATTTCTGACTTAACTGGGTATCCTGTCACTATGATAAACACAAAAACAATAATATGATATTTGTGCCACGAGAAGCAAATTCTCCACACTGTCCGGAGCTTTTGGCCAGTTGGGAAATATCTTGTTAAAAAATAATTGAAAAGCAGAAATAAGGTGTCTAAAAGGATGGTAGATTTTAAACGGAGATTGTCTACCTGTTCGAGAAAAGTGACAGAAATCACCAAAAAACGTTAATGAAAGGGTTTCCCCCAAAATTATATCACTATTGATTTAAACTATAAAAATATGTTTCTTAATTTCAATCAAAAAAATAATTAAAAATATAAGTTAAGTGATTTCGTTTTTATTAACAAATCGCTCATTTCCTGCAAGGTCGTCATAATTCATAATTCGCAAGTTTTGACTTTGACTTTTGTAGTCCATAATAAATAATGCATTTTACTAAGTGGCAAATTTTTGTAAACGAATCATTCTTATGTCAGATAAGATTTAAACCAAAATATATTATTCCAATTATATAGTTTATTGATTATTGTCAGAAATAAAGGGTTATTCCGAATGGGATTTGTAGGCGTTTGAGAAATTAACAATGTAAAAGATTTTCATTCATGAATTCCAAGAAATAGGTTTCTGTCAAAGAATTAAAATACGTCTATTTAAAAAAATAACTTTTTGAGTTATGACCATTTTGCAGCAAGTGAGTGATAAATGTATGTCAAGATCTTACTATTTTTTGAAATGTTCACAATAAGACACTTATTTTCATCATTTCTAAAAAATGAAATATATTGTGTTATTTCAAGAAACCCTATTTTGTAGGCAAAAATTTAAGAGGTTGATATTCTTCCTCCAGAAGTTTATTTGTACATAGAAAATGATATATTTGACATAAATATGTAAACATAAGTTTAATGTTGTGTTGCTTTTCCGTTCTTTTTTCTCTTTCTCTTTTTTATTTAGTTTTAGCAAAAAAATAATAATATTTGTTTCTCAAAAACAAAAAAATATACATTTTGTTTTGTTCTTTTTCCAAAATAAAATAAATTCCGAAATTTTATAAAATATAATAAATGACAATATTATGATGTCTACTTGAAAAATTATTGCCAAAGAGTGGGTTTTCGGTTTATTTCTTATGATTTGGATTTTAATCTCTCCCAAAAGAAATTTATATATATATATTTTCATTGGAATGGGATGGTAATTATAAGACAATAAATTTTTGAAGATTTATAACGATTGCAATATAATTTTTGGGACAACAATAATGCGTTATTGTTGGGCAAAATGCAATGTCACCAATGAAATTCTAATAAATTATATCTGAAACTTTAAGAAGGCGGTAGTTGTTTGTTCTAAAAGGAAGCTAATTAGGAAGTTATTATAAGAGTGCCAAAATTGTAAATTACAAGTTTTAAAAGTTTTGAAATTTAAATGATTTATTAAAAATATGTTGATTTTTTATTTCTGCTGTAATCTAAAAATTTCGAATTTTATTCCAAATGAGATAATGTATTGTATCTTATTTCCCAGGATATACTGTTGAGGGTTTTAGGAATTTTTCTAAAGTGAGAATTACCAATTGAGTATTTCTGTTTTGAAAGAAATGTTCTCTTCCGAGAAGTATTCATGAGTTCATTTCTATAACGTGTATAAAACAGTCAGTGAATCAATTCTGACCTCCATCATTACGTGGAAAGGAGTGATAAAATTTAAATCAGAAAATTTAAGATTTATTGGTCACTTAGAAACAGGGTTCCCATTTTGTTACACCTTTTGTAAGTTACAAAAAATTTAATATGTTATTATTTCTTAGGCCCAATATTCATCTCCGACTTATTCATCGCTTTCATTATTAAGTCCAAGTCTATATCATTATGATGATAAGATTAACTTTAGCAATTCCATAGTGAAAATTAATTTAAATTACCTTAACCAGTTTTAAGTCATTCCTCGGCTTCCTCTATTTCCTCGTTTAGCCTGTAGTCATTAGGGTACCAGAATTAACGTGATAATTGTACAATCATCAAGTGGATTTAATTTTTAAATGTTCAAGTAACCTGTAGACAATATTTTCATGTTTTTCTCAATATTGTACACCAATCTCTTGAGCAGTCTTCGCTGCCATTATAAATTCTTATTCTTGATTGACTGGGAATTTTTTCCACAGAAACTGTCCTCTAAATTATTCCCTTTCCTTGACCTTAAAATATTCTTTATGGCGACTTAAAGTAAAGCTAAAGTATGATCTTTCTTGTAGAAAAGAATTTTATAGTCATTCCCCATTTGAATGTAGTATAATTGGTCAAAGTTCTTCAGATTGCCTCTGAAAATTATTCTACTTATCATAACCAAATTCCTTGCTAAACCTCTAGTCAGAGTTCTAGTCCACATTTTTATTGCTTATTATCATTATTTTATTTTTAAAGGATCTGTACCTTTGAACGAAATAATATTCTTTGTTCTATCCGCGTGCAGAACAAATAATAAGGATAAGGTGAATTAACCACTTATCGAATTCTTTAGATGGCTCTATCACCATATTAAAAAGTCCTCCAGGGACTTATCTTTTTCACCACTAGTGGTGAGAAGTTTATATTAATTGAAGCTACGGGTATATTACCAGAGTTTCAAAACAAAATTTATATGTATTTTTGCTCTAAATGGAAAATCTGAGTTGATTTTTTTCTTCTTTTAGCCAACTCGAATCCGTTTTTTGAAAATATATTTATCTATTGATGGCGAAGCCATTTAAAACTGGATAACATTGGTCCATTATTTTTTATATTGACTTTATGCAAATATTTCCCCGAAATGGAGTTTTAAGCCCATAAAAACAGCATTTTTGAACAATGTAGACGCGGATGTGAGTTACAAGACTCACATCCGTGTATAAATCTCGCATATAAGTTGATGTTGCATTTTTATTTTATTTAAATAAGATAAATACAAAGAAGATCGATGTTCGAAATTTTACAAGGATCGGCCCATAGCTTCCATATAACTACCTTTAAATAATGATTTCAAAACGCATAAATCTCACACACATTTTAGTATTACAATAATAATGATAATGAATTTGTAAGTAGAAATCGGACATCAAAATTATATAGACTCGTTCCTAAATTGTTTTTGACAGACATAGCCGTGCTTAAGATTTGAAATTTTTGGACGATTTAAATAATAAAATCTGGCCCGATATAAGAAAAAACTGATATCCTTCTGTAAAATAAACAAAATTCACGTATTTTTGTCACCGTTAGCGTTTGATAACGTTTAAAAATGAAGACTTTATATCTCGTTTTATTTGAATGAGAATTCAAATTTTCCTAATTAACTCTACCACTCTATTTGATTTCTGTCATTTTTCTGAAGTTCCTATAAAAATTAGTTCCTTTTGTTAATTCTACCTCTATAAAACTAAAAATTCTTTTTATTAATTAATTTCAATTGATTTTCATTGCTGTTTTTAGTCATTTTTTAACCACTTTTTCTGTCTAAATTTCAGTCGTTTCTCTTATGATTTAGAAAAATACCGCGATCTTTTGGTTGTTTATTTAACAATTTTTCTTAGTTTATTTTAATTCAGTTCATTTTACTTTAGTCTGCTGATAATGAAGATAATTTTTTTTAAATATGAAAAGATATTTATGATTATTAAACACGCAAAGATCTAAATATTTAGTATTTTTTCTCTCTCTCTCATTTTGTACCCCTTTATTTGTTTTGTAAATTAAGATCGGAGGCCGTCTAAGAATAAAGAAGAATAAGAATTAATTCTAGGTACATTTTTTATAACTTTCATTAAAATTAAACACACATTTTTTATGTTATTTTAATAGTAGTTGTTTTTATTTAATTGAGAACTGCTGCATCGTGGTCCCAAAATGCTTTTCTTAAATAATTCTGTAACTTAGGAATTATTATTGAGAAAGAATTGAGAAAAAATTGTAAAGTTCTGAAGGAAATTTAAAAAAAAAAACATTTTTTCTAAATTTTTATTCAAAAATAATATATATTTCTACTAAATCCACATGGGTACATGGCTTTTGCACTTTAATTATTTAGAATTTTGTACAGAATGTAGAAAATATTTTAAACCCGATTACAGCCCATCAGTTTCAAAAAACTAAAAAATGAACTGTCCAAATGTGGGTTAAAATTTTACTTTGGTTTAAATATCTCTTAAACTATAAAAAATATCCCTAAAATTTAAGCGTCCATTATGTAAAGAACTTCAATCAAGTCATAAATAAAATTTTGATGATTTAAAAAAAATCGTTATACTTAAGGTGGCCAATTGTAGACATCCACTTCCCCACCCCAGAACCCATTAGAAACATGTTGGAACAGCCTTCAAGAACATCCGTGTGAAATTTCGTTACAGTTACAGAATTATTTAAAAAAACGCTTTTGAGACCACTGTGTGCTGCTACTGACTGTTTGGCTGGTTGGTTGATTTGCTTAGATGTTGATTTTTGGAAGGGAGGGCAGTTTATGATCTTTTATTATTTACTCTTTTTATTAAAACCAATTTAATTCAAATAATTTTATGTTTTATATTAATCAAGAAAACGTGTGATATTAAGTGTATTTAAAAATGAATTAACTCACGCCGTTAACCCTCATTATTTTACATTTTTCTAAAAAAAGAACCCCCTCTTTTTTATTTATTAGTTGAAAACTAATTTAATTGAAGAAATTTGTACTTTTTGATTATCTTTTCTTTAATTTAATTTGTGTTATCAGAATAAGAATATCGAATTCAACAATTTCTTTTCAGTTTTAAAATTCAAATCAATAATTATGACATTTTGCCATAAAGAAATAAAAATAACATTATTAAAATTATAAATTCCTAATTTAAGATCTTTTCCTTATTATCTTTTTTTATTTAAAATAGTTGTTTTTTTTCGGAATTATGACCAAAAAAAAACACCAGAATTAATCTCTATCTCATAACACTTTGGCGCCATTTTTCTTAAAGCAGCACTTAAACCTGTCTTCCATGTGTTTTAACGGAATAAAGTTTATATTTTAAACAAATAAATTCTATAATAAACAAACAAAAATTTACATGACAGTCTTAAATCATTCATCAACCTACAAAAACTATAAACTCAACTTTTGGGGGACACACACATCACAAGCTTATAATGCACAGTGGGACAAAACAAAAACAAATTGAAAACAAAATCATACTTTTACTTAAACAAATTGACATTTTCTTACAAAATTCGTATTTTCATTAAAAAATTCAAACTTTTTTTAAAATTAGATTTATATTCAAAAATTATTTGGAAAAAAAAAGAATTGAAAAAAATTTAATTTTTATTAATAATTTCAAAAATAATAAAACTTAAAAAAATAATAATAATTCATTTGTTCAAATTTTCATAAAAATTTTTGATAAAAATTAATTTTATTTATTTTACTTTTATTTTTTTAATAAAATTAGATTTTTATTAAACATTTTATTTCTATTTTATTATAAATTTCAATTTTAAAAAATTCTACAATTTTCCCTAAAATTTAAAATTTTTTATTACAAATTGATTTAAAAAACTAAAAATTCAATTTTTCACTAAAAATTCAATTTTGCACTAAAAAATTCAATTTTTCACTAAAAATTCAATTTTGCACTAAAAAATTCAATTTTTCACTAAAAATTCAATTTTGCACTAAAAACTTCAATTTTTCACAAAAAATTCAATTTTTCACTAAAAAATTCAATTTTTCACTAAAAAATTCAATTTTTCACTAAAAATTTCAATTTTTCACTAAAAATTTCAATTTTTCACTAAAAATTTCAATTTTTCACTAAAAATTTCAATTTTTCACTAAAAATTTTAATTTTTCACTAAAAAATTCAATTTTTCACTAAAAATTCAATTTTTCACTAAAAATTCAATTTTTCACTAAAAATTCAATTTTTCACTAAAAAATTCAATTTTTCACTAAAAAATTCAATTTTTCACTAAAAAATTCAATTTTTCACTAAAAAAATTCAATTTTTCACTAAAAAATTCAATTTTTCACTAAAAAATTCAATTTTTCAATTTTTCACTAAAAAATTCAACTTTTCAATTTTTCACTAAAAAATTCAACTTTTCAATTTTTCACTAAAAAATTCAATTTTTCACAAAAAAATAAATTTTTCACAAAAAATTAAATTTTTCACTAAAAATCAAATTTTTCACTAAAAATTAAATTTTTCACTAAAAATGAAATTTTTCACTAAAAATCTATTTTTTCACTAAAAATCAAATTTTTCAAGAAAAATTCAACGTTTCATCCCAGTCTTAACATTTGCTAATTTTCTAAGTTTTAAAGCATTTGGAAACAATCTCAAGCAAGACAACAAGTTTCCTTATATATCAAATGTACATTAAATGCTATAAAAGGAGAAACTTTCGCATTCAAATAATTAAAAAACATGCTCAAAAGCCCAGGCAATCCCACTGTGCTTTACTCTAAAGTATTTAAACATAATTTTAATTTTCGAAAAGAAAAAAAACGTATCTCTCCTACAAATGTATCGCACTAAGAAATATAATGGCGTTGATGAAGATGATGTCACCTCTCTTAAAAAGAAACCACCATTAACATCTGGTAAGATTAACTCTTAAGAAATACACACAAACCAACACACACACTGTCTAAAATACACATAAATTTTTGAAACAATTCATTACTTAATTTTTTTCTGGATTCACACAAAATTTCCCCTTTCTTTCTTCTTCTTTTTTTTTTTTTTGAGGAAGGAGAATGAAAAAGAATGAACAAATTAGAAAGAGAGCTAAAAGAAAAAAATCAAGTGTGTGTTTGTGCCCGTGTGAACAAACTTCCAGAATTATTGTTTATTTGAAATTTAGATTATAGTTTTATAAGAATTAAAAGAAAAAAACACTATAAAAACACTTGAAATTTATACCAGAGTTTGTGTATGAACATGTGCATGTGTGTTTCCACTTTGTAACCGAAAGACGATAGTTTCCATTCCATTGTATTTGTGGGTGACTCTGTTATTTACATCATTTGACTTTTGTAATGTCATGTCGTGGTAATATGGTGATGGTGATAATGGTGTTAAGTCGATGATGTTTTTTAAATTTATTATCTCTTTAATTTTAAATGATACAATGAAGTATTTTATTACCATTTTTAATTGTATGGACTAAATTAAAATGTTACACCAGTTTATCGAAGACGATTTTTAGAAAGAAAATGAAGAACTGTCTTGTTCGGCGTAATGGGAATAAGGGAACTTTCAAAAAAGTTTGGAAAATGTTTTATTTCATAATATCGGGAATATCTGTCAATATAATTCGTTATACAAAAGATGGGATTATATAAAATACATATGCTGAATTAAACGATTTAGTAAAATAACTATGTTTCCAAGATGCAATGTTTACATATGGTGATACAATTTCATACTAGCTGTACCGAAGACACGAGATCAAAATCATTCATCATATTCATCATTTCGGCAGGGTATTTAATTTTCCAAATTAAATACCCTGCCGAAAATACATCAAACCTAGAGTTCGGAGGAGCGTTTTGTGTTACGAGATATTGAAATTGAAACAAATATTTGCAGGGGACAGGCATCGAATGTTACCGATAAAATGCCAAATATTTTGACACCATATACGAAACCAAATTCATTCATCATAACAAAACTCGGCTACATGTTGCCAGAGAGGTCAAAACCTAATAAAGACAAAGCAAATTAACAACGAAGCCAAACCTCTGTGACTCCAATATAATGCACAATAATTGGGAGATTCGGAAGAATTTCCTGTGTTATAAGCTATTTAGTCCGGGTAGGGCAATTACCGGCAAGCTTCGTTCTTTGTTTTAAAGTCTTCACCAATCAATCAAATCAACAACGAAGTCAAATCTCTATGACGCCAATATAATGTTCTGTATTTGGTGGATTCAGTTGGATATCTTGTGACCAGGTCAGACAACCACAGAACAGTTGCACCGAAGATCATTAAAGTACATTATTTACTTAAACACATAACACCAATGTAAAGCTCTATATTTGGTGAATTTTGAAGGATCCCTTGTGTTGAAAAGCTATTACAATGCTCTTCATTCGCTGGATGCAGTAGAATATCTTGCGCTGTGAATTATTATTTCGGAGGCAGCTCTTTACTTAGGAACATGGATATTTGGTTTTGTCGTCAGCCAAATTTCCATCATGCTTATATATGTTCTATATTTCTGACCTGTGGATTCAGAAGTATCCACAGGTCAGATAATTATAGGGCAGCAGATCACTGAAGGATGTTCTTTACTTAAAAAGCTCAACCATTTAATAAAATCAAGGAGGAAGCCGAATCTCAATAATGCCTATATACTGTTAAGTATTTATAATTTCAGAAGGACATCTCGGATCGAACACTTACAGAGCAGCTGTACCGAAGATCAAGTGAAGAGAACAATCGATAAAAAAAACACCACAAAACATCACCAGACACGAAATATTTCCATCATCATAATAACTTTAATGGAGTTGAAATCATCTGCTAATAGAAAGATGGAAAAAAGTAGTGGCAAATGATGGAAGATATTGTTTACATACTGTATCATCTCTTTCTGTTATTTCAACTTCATTTCATTTTTCAACTTGAACTCGCAATACCGAATTTTTATTTTGAAACTTTTTCTAATTTTCTTAAATAACCGAACAAATATTTCTCCCTACAAAATCTAGTGTCAAGTCTATAAAATGTTTAACACTTTCTTGTTTCTTAATTGCCTAAAAGAACTCTAAATCCAATAGCAAACGAGTAAAGTTCAAATGCTCAACATACCAACAAACATAACAAGGGAAATTATATGATAACAGCAGACAAAAGGGCCTTTTTAAACTTTTTTAAAAGCATGGCAGATCATTTTTGAGTTGCCCATTTAAAAAATGTACCATCAATTCCATTGGATGCCTTTTGATTCCGGCTGAGAAAAATCTATAAGAGAACAAAACCAAAACATTCCATTATTGGTTCTTTTGTAAAGCACAGAAGAAGGTTAAGCTCTCATTGACATGTCATGAAAAAGGTAGTAGTTTCCACTTGCCCTCTAAAAGAAATAGTTAAAAGGCATTAAAAAAGTCACTTTAGATTAAATTTTCCCGTGGAAATTAAGTCTAATATATTTAAAACAAATATACTCCCTCACATTTCATACTTATTCCGAGTCATTTTTAAATTATTTAATATTCACCCTTCTTTTCTATTTGATATTTTATGTTCAATTCATAAAAAAGTGCATTATTTAACCAAAATGATGATTATGCTGCTGATGGGTGACACATCATATTCTTCTTTTCGATACAAATTCTACCAGATGCAATTTGTTTCTGTTTTGTTGTTGTTGTTAATATTCCAAAGTTGCATCATTATTAGTATTTTTTTTTTTGTCAAACTGTATATGATGTTCATGGTTCCCATTATGATCTTAAAAATTTTAGTTGTTGTTTTTGTTGTCATATGTAGTTGTCTTGTAATCATTTGTTTACGTAACTTTATTAGCTTCATTTATTAGGACGCCTTAAAAAGAATATTTAGAAAATGACTCTCGATGTCATCATAAATATTTTGTGATGTCATGAAGGAGAAGGCAGAGTGAAAATATGTGAAAAGTGTCAATGCCTTCAATTCTGGGAGGCATTGATAAATTAGTCATTTGTTGGTTAAGGGACTTTTGGTTGAAATAAGAACTAAATTATAGTTGTTACGTTATCGCTTGAACTATTTGCAACATATTGATTGAATTATAAACTACGCTATAGCATGGGTTAGAGTTAAAGCTATAGTCTAGACTAAAAACATCCCAATAATATGAACTGTTGGTTATTCTAGTTGCACTTTTTCTCACGCAATAATACGGTCTAGATCCTACGCTATGTTCTGGTCATTATATAGTGCTTTATACGGTTTACAAACTACGTTATAGTTCACACATTATATAAGCTCTGGACTATCCAATGGTTTAGACTTCGCACTCCACTATATTTTGTTTAATAGCTGATATAACTTTCTGGTTTATTGACTATGAAATATCCTGATATATTGATTACTCAAGTGTCTGGTCTGTTAACTACGTAATAATCTGAACTATTAACTACTCAATAGTTTTATTGAATGTATAAAAGTCCTGACAACAGACATCTCTAAATTTTGAAGTGCTGTATTGGAATCTATGATTGCATCACAGACTTTTATAAAGACTATAAAGAATACTACGATATATGTATATCGTAGTCTAGTCTTAATAAGGGACAACGCAGTTTAACCTTTAACTATAGATAAGGCCATATAGTCTGTATTATAAACAACGTTGTCTAGACTGGGCTTTAGGTAACTTAGTCTTTTTATTATTATTGGCAACGTAGTCTCTGACATTGTGAGATCTAAACTGCTTCATAGTCTGATAAAAATACTGGCACACAACTCAGTCTAGTCCTTAGTAGGGGCAATCTTTACTACAGACAACTAATTGTGATCTAAACTATAAGCAACACTTTTTTAACTAGGCTATAGACAACGTAGTCTAATTACGACTATTGACAATGTAGTCTCAACTATTTAGTACGCTGCTTAATGTCAATTAAAAATAAAGCAGTTTACTCTCAAATACAAATAATGCAGACTAATTTCTTATATAGATAATGCAATATAGGCCTAACATCGTAGTCTAATATCACTATCGACAACTCTCTCTAGTGTTGACAACTTTTTTTAACTATAGACAAGTAAGTAAGTTATATGAAAATATATATCGAATATTAACAACACCTTAGACTAGACAATGCTTGAACTACCTACTACTCCACAGCTTGGATTATAAACTACGTCATAGTCTACTTACTTCAATTCCCATTCTATTTCTCTGTTTATTAAATATTTTGATTATTTAACTTATTTAATTATAATAATTATTATTATTTCTTATTATTAATTTACCACCCATCAGGACCATAAAGATAACCTGAAACTTTTTCTTATTAAAAATAGAAAAAAATACACTTAACGTAACAAAAGAATAAAAAAAACTATAAAACCGAAATATGACTTTTATGAAATAAAAACCCAAAAATCAAAGAAACGAAAAGAAAACGATGTCTGGACAAACGCCTAAAGTGAAAGCTTAAGGATCAGCTAACAGGACACATTTTTCTAATAAAAATTGTAAAAGTAACACCTTCAGTTATATTTCCCATTATTTTCTAGAACTTTTATTACAGGAAAAATGAGAAGAGAAAAAAGTCATTGTGAAAATGAGTTTATTACACAATCAAACTGTTGCACAGTGGTCCAAAAATGTTTTTTTTTGGAAATAATTCTGTTACTTTGAAATTATTGAACATTTGTTTAACGAATAAGCACATAGACATTGTTGAGGTATCTTCCTCACCCTGGGTTCTGTGGTCGGGAAGTAGATCTCACAAATTGGTAACCTCGATATTACGATTTTTTGAAAAGTTACCAAAACTTAAGTTATGATTTAATTAAAAAAATATTTTACATTTTATATAATTTTCTACGAAAAATATACTTTTGGAAATCTCTCTATTTTGGGCTCTATTCGGGTCCGAAAAAACTTCTTAAATATTATCTGAATTCTGTACAAATTTGTATGGTACAAAAATTCTTCTGGACTATAAAATTCTTCTCTATTTTGAAAGAATTTCCAACCCAAATGCATATAAAGCAAATTCGAGGAGATTGGGTGATGTCAAAGCTAGAATCGTCAAAAAGGTACCATGATTATATATTTGCATTTACTCTCTACCCACTCAAGAAATTTTTTATGGGCCAAACCTCTTACGATGGCAGGGTGAACAATACACTAAAAAAGCAACTTTTTAAAACAAGTTTTACCCGGATACGAATTTTTGGTGTTTCAGAATGAAAAAGTGAGATATTTTTTATAGTCCTACATTAAAGACAACTTTGCTCATATTAGTGTTCAAATATCATAAAAATAACTTATTTCTTACAGAATTTATTAAATTAATTACAATTTTTTGTACAAAAATGCTCTGAAAATATTTTTTTTTTTTTTTAATTTTTGAAAAATCGTCATAATCGAGGTGACCAAATTTGGAGATCCAGTTTCCGACCCCGGAATCCACTCCAAACATGTGCTTCTCCAAATCAATTGGAAAACATTTCAAGAATTATTTCTAAAAAAGGCGTTTTGCGACCACTGTGTGTTCACAATGACTATGACGCTGACAACAATAACAACAAAAAGCAATAATTACAATGATGATGACTATGATTATGTCCTTTATTAAGTAAAAACATTTGGGTGATATGAAGGATATGGTTGATTTTTTGGGTAAATAAAGTGTAAATTTTCCAAAAAAAAAAAGTTAAACAAGTTTTTTTTTTTTTTTTTTTTTTTTTTTTTATCAGGGATAATTTTCTTTTTATTAGAAACAAAAACAACTTTTTATTATGATGCTGCCGATGCGGCTGCTGCCTGTTGTTGCAGTTCTTTCTTTCTGCCCCTGTGGCGTTTATAAAAGGTAATATTTTTTTCTTTAGTTCTTCTGCTCTTAATAATTTTAGATTAGAAAACAAAGAAAAGTGGAGGTTATAATATTAGACTCCCTTCTGGGTTTGTTGTACATAATTATTTCCATTAAGCTTGAACATGACTACAAAAACAAAAAATACTCTAAAACACAGTCAGCCACCTTTCGTGTTTCTAAATTAAACATTCTGGCAATTGATACTGGCTGCTTCTAAATCGACGACTGTAAGGATGATGGTGACCACCATAATTATCCTTCTTTTTTTCAATTTCTTTAATAAAATAGAAAAAAAGAAAAGCAAAAAGTCTGTGACACATTAACGCTTAAAATGTTGTTAATATTTGAAAATAATTTTTCCCTTAAAAAAAGTCTTTCGTTCACCTTCTAAGGGTGACAATTCTATTTTGAATCTAAAAATGTTGTGCCGCTGTTTTGTTTATTATTTTATGGCATTTTTCGAAAATTAAATTGAATTTTAAGGTTTTTTGCTGGATTTTTTCTTGTTAAAAGAAATTGTTTTTTTCTCTTCGCAATATTCAAATACTTTCAAGTACTTTTCACCTCTTTTGTGTTTAAGTTTTGTCCTTATGTATTCAGTGACTCTAACCACAGCCACTTTACAGCTTAAGTAGCAGGATTTTTTCGTTGATTATTTTCCTTTCTAAGTAAATTGAATTTATTTGGTTTAAAAGGACTAAAGGACAATTTCTTTAATAGAAATTCAAAAAAAAAGAAGAAAAAAGAAAAGAAAGAAGCAGCAAATTAAAAAGAAATTAAGCCAATTTGCTTTACTCTATATTTAACGCGACCTCCTTTTTTATAGAAAATGGAAAAAATATGTTGAAAATATTTGTACTTAATAATGAGGTCAATTTCAAATTATAGTCTCTATTAAAGGAAATTACGTATATGCTACTTTCAGCAATGGAGAACTTTCAAAATCTTGAAGTTTAAAATCTTGAAGTTTCAAAAGAAATTATTTTCGCCGTTAATAAAAATCAAACCTGGAACATTCAAATACATCCAAGGCCATTAAAAAATAACTACTGCTTACGTCTTAGACCCCTTTATAGTGTTACGTCATTGACTGCGTCATAAAGTAAAAGTGCTCTAGATTTCCTAGATTATTTGTTTTCTATTTTATAAACTATAACTTACTATATATACTTTATTGCTTACGTCATAGCTTGTTATATATGTTACGTCATTGACTACGTCAATATACAATAAATTTCATCTCATTTTAAACAATAAACTGTGCAATAGTCTGATGAATGTCAAGTCTAACTTTTACATACATAGTTTCCTATTTTAGTTTATGGAGTACGTTATAGTATACTTTATAGACTATGTCATAGTTTGGTTAATAAACTATTTGATGGTCTGTCTTATAAACTACATATTGATATAGATAGTTATAGTTGGTTAATAGAATACGTCATGGTTTACGTAGATATAGTTTCATAAGGCTAGAAACACTAGATTATGGAATATTTCTGTAGACTACGTCATAACCTTAAATACAGAATAGGTCATATTTTTAAATTTAGACTGCATCGTGGTCTTTTGACTATGTAATAATTTTTATAAAGACTACATCCTAGACTAGGGTAAATACTACGTTGTAGTTTTGATTAATGACTACATTTCAGTCTGGATTAGATACTGATGTTAGACTATGTCATAATCTGGTTTATAGGCTCTATCGTAGACGTCGTAGTATATAGAAATGTCGTAGTCTTATTTGTAGACTAAAGTCTGATTTATAATCTGTGTTCCAGTTTGGTTTATAGACTATCCCACAGTCCGATTTTCATATTATTGTCGTATTGCTGTAGCATAATTAAAATTCGTTTTCTTCTTCTACTTAATGTCATTGTATTGACAAAGTCGTAAATCTTTGGCCATAAATATCTTAACACACTTTAAGATTTTCAATTTCACATTTTTTGGCATCTCAGTTAAAACCTTGTCAACACCGTGTTCTATGCAGACATTTTTTCCGTTTTCGTTAACTTAATTTCACGAATTTTGGCGTAAAAATGTCTCCTTTAATCTGAAATTCAATTCAATTAGTTCAAGTTGAATTGTTAATTCTCAGGAAGAAATAAATATGTTTTACCAAAAAAAAAACGACTGTCCTTTATTATCCTGATATTTAAATTTCTTTCGTTTTTAAACATTTCACTAACAAAATTAGATTAGAGTTCTTTTTTTGTTAATAGAAAAAATAATTTGAAATATTCGAATGGTAATCAGTATTTTTTGTCTAATTTTGTGGTTTATTTTATATTTTTTCGTTCTCTTTTTTTCGTTTCCAGTTTTATTGTAATTTTTATTTTACGGGTATTATGTTGTTGGAATTTATGGCTAATTTGGCAGATGTCTATAAAATGACACTTTTAAGTTGATTTTTATTTAAATGAATTTCAATACTATAAAAGGTTACATGATAAGATATCTGTGTTTCGGGGTTCCCTGGTTATTGATATGAATAATAATTTTAATTCAGGATTTTGAAATTAAAAACTGAGGTTGCACTCAGTTTGAGAAGATCAAAGATTTCATTCACTTAAATGTTTATTTATGCAAAATTGCTCATTATTAATTATTAAGATGAAAACTTAAGGAGTGAGATCTAAAAAATCTTAACACACGTTTTTCATTAAAACTTTTAAACCAAGTCCATGTCAAACAAATGTATTTATTGTTAATATGATTAAATTTGGTGACCAAGAGAAAGTGCATACTAAAACTATGAAAATCCAACTTGACCCAAAAAAAAAAAAATTGGCCAAGCGTTCAATGGACTGCCGTTAAACTGTTTCCAATGTTATTAAACACCTCTTCATGTAAAAGAAATGGTCCACATGATGTTGCGAAATCCAAAAAAAGCATTTTCATTAGAGCTCCTAATACATTCGGTAGGGAAGCAGCCCGGTTAGCTCAGTGCTCGCACATACAAGGTTTAAACATTTTCTGTCAGGAACGCTGCTAAAAATTTAAAGGCCAAAAATAGATCACGGACTCAAATTCTCTAAAAAAATTATCTTGCTGCATAATTGATGATAAAACGTATGTTATAGCAGCTTTTTCGCAACATCCTGGTCAAAAATTTGATGTTGTTATTAAATGGAATGTTGAAGAAAAGTTTAGAACAAGTCGAGGCAAAATAAGTCTATAATTTGTTCCAAAGAGCTCAATATATACCGCCATTTACATCAAGAAATGTTTACCAAAAAGGCTCTTACCAAACATTAGACTTCATAATGTGTCTACTTATTTTTGACCTGACTTGGCTAAACAGTTCTTAAGTGCTACAAAAACAAAAATGTGGTATTTGTTCCAATTGAGGCAAATCCTCGGCACTACACGGAGCTAAGGCCAATAGAGAGATATTAGCTAAAAGAAGGTGTCGAAACATGTGGTATATTTCCATAGAAGATGAACTCAGCGTTACCGTTGAGATTTTTCCGAAAGTAGCACAAAAAGAGGCATTTTGGAAAATAAAGTCGCACCTAAAAATTGATTTGTGGGACAAAAGTTGACGCAGTTTAAATTTACCAAAAATTACAACTTTTCAAAATGTTTTAAATTATGAATTTGCTCTATTTCTATTTTTAATATAGAAATACGCTTGAATTGTATCCAACAATTAGCTGTTTTCTTCCATTAATGAATTTTTATGATTCTTTCATTCTAAATTTCAATCTTTTCATCTAAAATTTATATAAAAATTATGAAAATATCCTCAGATAGGCCGAATTGTCGAAATTTCATGAAGTTCTATACCAAAATGGCAAAAGTGGACAAAAAGGGAAAATTTGAAAAAGTACACAAAAAGTCATAAGCAGTTTAAAAAGTCGCAATTTGCGATGAATGTCGCATCAACACTGGATGAACTACCTGTTCGAGGAAAGTGACAGAAAGTGCTTCAAAACGTTAATGGAAAGACTTCCGAAAAAGGTTCAAAATTTCATCATTAGCGACTAAAACTATAAAAATATTTACTTTTGTAATTGTAATGTTAAAAACTTAAACTGTAAGTTAAATGTTTAGCATTTTTGGATCTCACTCCTTTTGCTAAATTTCCCATTAATAATTATTAAGATTAAAATCTCATTTTGCTTCTCAATCTTTTGCAAATTTTCATTTTTATATTGAAATTTAATATTTTTCTTTCCTCCAACATCAATTTTAAACATCTTTCGATTAAATTCTACAATAAAATTCTTTGTTATAGTTTTAGTCTTTTCTTGTGCTCTTTCCATATTTTAGTTTACTTTCAATTAAGATTAAGATTGAGATTTTATATCTGAGAAATTTTTGATGCTAAAACTAAAGTATCGTTTTTCCCCTGTTTGGAAATGTTTCAAATGTTTAAAATGAGTAAAAGTATTTCTGCGAAAATATTTGCAACATTTTAGTGTAGAAACTTTTTTGTAGTTTTAATTTAAATTTTTTTTCAAAAAGAACTCCCGACACATGTTTATACAAGATACAAAAATTAATTGTCAATTCATTATAGTTAAAATGCAGAATTGGAGAAAATAAAGCAAAAACAAAAGAGATGAGATACAAATATTGATGTAAAGTGGTATTAAGCTACTAAATAATAAAATGCACTAAAGACTACGTCATAAATTGAGGTGTATGCCATAGTCAATATCATTTGAACTACAAACTACCTTGACTAAAGACTACGCTCTTGACTACGACATAGTCTATAGATTATAAATTATAGACACTTGACAACGACAAAGACTATATTATAGTTATATTATAGTTTACAGTCTACAATGAAGTCTATATTCTTGACTACGTTATATTTAAGACTGTTGACTACGATATAGTGTAGACTCTTGACTACGATATATTCTAGATATCAACTAGACTCCTGACTACGATATTGTCTAGACTTGACTACAAAATGGTTTAAAATACTACTAAACCATATATTTGCTTTTGATAATAAAAACCAAACAAATTTCAATTTCAGTAACAAATCCTATGACTAATTTAATATTTCCAAAATCTATATAAAATTTACAAACAAATAAAAAGACAAACATAACAAAAAGACCCTCTTTACTTGGACTTTAACTAGCAACAAATATAGAAGCAGTATTGGATGTAGTCGTATCCCCGTGAAACTTCATATTACAACAGAGTGTTTATCTTATGAAATTGTAAATATCTGATCATAATTTACAATTTTTACGAAACACGCAACATAAGTACAACTCACATATACGAACATACATAGATGAAACTGGGAAGGAGTAAAGCAAATGGTCAAATGCATACTAACCAACCAACCAACATCGAAACGAATGACTATAATAACAAGTGAATTTAAAGTGAAGGGAATTAAACGCAAAAAATTATTTTCTAAAGGGAAAGGAGGGGTGGAGAAAAATCTCGATACACGTAATTGTTTGTATACATTGGAACATTAAGATTTCAATAGTTTTTTTTTCGCACAAACTTAAATATATCGAGAGAGTGATACACACTCTTGTTATATAACAACGAAAATAGCAAAGATAAGTTATCTTAAATTTTATATACATACGTAAAACTACGTATGTCTGTATGTGTTAGTTTTTAAATAGTTTCTTTGTTGTTTGGTCTTTGGGAGCGATGGCCAATGGTCGCTTAGGGATTTTTCTTTTTGATTGTATTCACTTCATTTTCTTTGTAAATAATTCACTTGTTTTTAGCAAAGTATTTTTGTTGACTACGTAATTACGTAAAAATTCTAGTAGTCACTGATATTACGCACTTAAATATCTCTTAATTGCTAAAAAGTGTAATTGTCTTTTCTGTTCAGTAACAGAAATCATTACAGTTTGTGTCCTTTTTCCAATGGCTACTTATAAGGAATGGGGAAGAAAGTTTGGGAGGTCATGTGTATATGTGAGCGTGTATAATGTACCCACCTCTTATAACGTTTTAATTACCATTTAAGCGTATTTTTGTTGTCATGTTATGAGTACGAAGAGCAATAGATTTCGTAAGGAGAACAAATAATTGGTTATTTAAGAGTCATTTAAGGTCTATATGCTGTTATTGTTATTGTTTTTTTAGTTATTTTTTAGAGGTCATTCTGTTTTTGTTATGAAAATAGAGATTTTTAAAAATATAATGAAGGTCTAGACTTTGTATCTAGATTTAAAGCAAAACATTATATAATTGTTTGTAATAAATTTATACAAAGAAATGGATTCCAATTTTGAAAGCAGAAATATTTCAATTTAGAATTTAAGACTTTAACTAGGAAAATAGAAATTTTTTTAAATTTTAATTTAATTGATTTGTTCTGTTAAAAATCAAATGTTAAAAATTCTAATTTTTGGTAAAAATAATTTTTACTCTTTTAAAAAATTTAAATAAAAATGAATAAATTGTTAATAAAATTTTGAAGAAATTTTTATAAACTAAAAACTTTTCAAATTTTAATTTACAATTATATATAAAATCGAAAATTTTATCAAATTTAATTTTTTACAAGTAAATTTTTTTAAGTAAATTTAAACTTTATTTATTACAAAATTTATAATTTCTAATATTAAATTTAATTCTTGAAAAATTAAGTTTTGAATTTTGAAATTTTCACAAAATTCTAAAACATTTGTATAATAAATATTTTTTATCAAAATAAAAATTGTTTTTATAAAATTTTATAATTTTAAAAAATCTTCATAATAAATCTCAATTTCAATTTTTAAACATTAAAAAAAATACAAGCAAAATTTCTTAAAAATTTTAAATTGTTTTAAAATTTAGAATTTTTACAAAATTATATAACTAAAATTTTCTCCAAGATTAATGAATTTTTCAAATCCGTAGAATTTGTTAAAAAATTTTAAATTATTTTTCAAAAACTGCAAATTATTCAAAATTTTGATTTTTTATAAAATAATTATTAATTGAGTATTATTTATAAATTTTTTGAATGTAATAAAAATATTACAAAAATAAGAATTTAAAAATTCTGAAATTTTTACATGTCGAGAAATTTGCTAAAAACTGTGAAATTTTTATTTTTTTCTGAAATTTTGAAATTTTTTTTTAATAAAATTTGATTTTTTCCACAAATAAAAGATTTGACAATTATTTTATGTTCTTTTTGATATTTAAAAATTTTACGAATTTTAGTTTTATACAAAAAAAAATTATTAAAAATAAAGATTTTTTTTTTTTTCAAAATTTAAAATTTCTCCAAAATGATGAATTTTTAATTAAATTCTGCAGCTTAAAAAATTTTTAATTTTTTAAAAAATTGTGAAGAATTTTTAGAATTTTAGAATTTAAGAATTATGAAGTTTTTTAAATAAAGTAAAATTAATAAAAAAGTCTGAAACTTTTGTTTTTTAAAGTTTTGTAAACAAAATTTTTTATTACATAATTGGAATTTTTTATTAAAATTTTAAAATTTTCACATTAAAATTTAAAATTTTGCAACATTTACATTATTTTCACAAAATTTAGAATTTCAAAATTGTGAATTTTTAAATTCTTACAAAATATTAAAATTTTTATTATTTTTTTTTTTTTTAATTTTTGAATATTTTTTAAATATCGTAAGTAAAAAAATAACTTTTTATCAAGTTCCAAATTTTTCATTTTTTTTTTTTTTTTTTTTGCAAAATTTTGAAATTTACACAAAATTTTTGAATATTTCAAATCTTCATTTCTGCAAAATTTGAAAATTGATGTTTATTGCGGAATTGTAATATTTTCCGATAAATTAAAACTTTAAACAAAAATTAAGATTTTTTTACAAAAATTTTAATTTGATTTTAGTAAAAATTTAAATTTTTGAAATATTCTGTATTGAAAATTTGCAAAAATTTTGAAATTTTCCCAAAACTTAGAATTTAAAAAATTGGATTTTTGTTTTATAATTTTACAAAATATTAAAATATTTGACTACACGAAATCAAATATTTGAAAATTTTAAAACTTGAAACTTTTACCAAATTGTATATTTTTCATTAAAACTCACTAAAATTCTTAAAAATATTTAAAAAGAAATTTAACTTTTTTACCCAAAAATAAAATTAAAAAAAAAAAAAAAAAAAAAAACAAATAGAAAATTTTTCAATATCGGAGATTCTGATATACAAATGAAGAAAATAATTTTATCAGAAAATTAAATCATTAATATAATTAATTAATATATTAAACATATTTATAATAATTTCACCAAAATAGTTTAATTATTTTATTTATGTTTTACTTGTGTTCCTTTCATGATCCAACATAAATCAAGAAAATAGTTCATATCACAACAACTATTCTGGGTGGTTTTCGAAACAAATCGAAATTGAAAATATTTTTAATGTCACTGAATTTTGGAGTTCGCCATAAATCCTTCAACATTTCTTTCTTAAGATTTATAGAACTTCCCTCTTGGAAAACCCCCCAAACCACCTCAAAATGATATTAATGTCATATAATATTTTATAACAACAACAACAAACAATATTTTAAAGAATTTCAATAAATAAATTGGAAAAAAACTCAAGAATTCATTTGTGTTTCGATTTATTTTGTTTTTCGAAAACCTTCAGATCAAATGTTAAAAGACATAAATTTATTAGAAAAAACTTTTTCGTTTTTCCTTAACAAAAATGAAAACAGAAAATTAATAAATGAAATAACAAGTAATAATGTTATAATTAGTCAAGCCCGACTATGTAATACCCTACACCACATTGTAGGTTGTAAATGGATGCTACGAAAAATTTATGAACGACCCTCGTATAATTTGACTTTCTTACTTATGCTTATGTGTGCAATAGATTATTCTGTTACTAACATTTATGCGAAATTTATGTGTTTTAATGGGAGTTTTTTTCTGGAGGGTAAAATGGGAATGGACCGACCTTCGACATTTGGAGGGAAAACGGTTTAAAACAGACGGACGTCTAAGAATACATACAGTACTTTGTTCATGTTACACACTGAATGAAAAAATTTATATATTCTCGTTTATGGCGAAATTCGTCAAAATGCAGCTGAATATGCCTTTAATTGAAACCGGTTAACCCACTGAAAAAAGCGACATGTCGAATAATTATACTCAGAAACCGGTTAACCGGTTATATCTTCAAAACTGCGACCTGTACTTTGCGAAAAAGTTTTACATAGACTGTCGGACGGAATTGCTTATATCGGCTCAGAAAGTGATTCTGATTCGAACGCTGCACTTAGTGGTGGTAGGATTTGTTTTTCTTCCCGTCACAAACGTCTGCACAAACGCATAATATCCCCACCATAGGGATGGTGTAGGGTATAAAAATATTTAAAAATTATAATAAAAATTAAATGGCGAAAAAGAGGGAAAAAGAATCTACAATAATCACAGTTATTAGGAAATTTTAAAAAGAGAAAGGAATAAAATATGTAGAAGAGAAATTTGAAAGAAATTAAATGATTATTATTGGGGAAGGGAAAAAGTACAACTATTAACTATTTTTAAATAATTTCTTATGGACATTACGGTTTCTCGCCGAACTTTGGAAATTAGAAAATCTTCGAAATAAATCAATTCGGAAACTTAAAATGTTTAGCTTCAGATTACCAACAGAGTAAAGGTAATTTGTGGATCCCCTAAACAATACCTTTTTAAATAACTTTTTAAAATTTCCTTACAGAGTATTATGATCCAGTCAACTTATATATGTTATAGACCGATAACTGATACCAACTTCAAATTCGAGCTAGATTGATTATTATCTCTATTAATAAATAAATCTTCTCCGAATTTTCTCTTTTCCCTTCCCAATAATTATCCCCTACACATATCACTTTATTATTGAAGAAAAACATACCTCAATATCTCTGATATTTAACGTTTCATGACCTTTTCTCTAAAAATGGGGAAAAATGACAATAAATGTCAATTGCTTATAATGTTTAGAATCAAAATATTTTCGAGAAGATATTTGATACTCCCAAAAAAATACAACAACAAATAAAACACCCGCAAATTTAAAAGTGTAAGTATGAGTTAAATACGAATGACTAAAAGTATATTTTATGTTTAAATCTAAATAACTAAAACAAAGAAATCAAAAAAAGAATCCCTTAACGCTCATTTAAAATAATTTATTGCATAAGTGACACATATTTTGCTTATCAATTAAATATCTTTTTCTTCTAATTCATCCTTAAGAAATCTGTTTGAATTTTAGAAATTTCATTAAAAAAGATAAAAATCTTCTAGAACAAGTGATAGATATTAAAATTGCCCTTCTTTACTCTCACTTTCACTCATTCTCGATCTGCTTCTCTGTCTTCCCCGATTTCTTTACTTATTAATTGTTTCAATTTTAAAAGAGAAATGGGTTTCGATTGGGAAAAAGAATCTAAATATTTTCTAATTAAAAATCCTTATATGCATCTAACATCTTTTCATTCACATCTCTCATTTACGATAATAATATCTTTATCTGTTTTAATAAGATGCTGGCAGATTTATATATTTTTTTGTTTGCCCCCTCGTATTTTAATATGTGTCCCGTGCTCATTTGCTGTTTAGAAAAAATCTCAATATCTATTGAAATACAAAAAGAAAATAAAAATCTGAAAAAGCATCTGCATCTGGTGGATACGTAAAATAATAAAAATCTAAAGAAGACATTTTTAAATGTGTGTGAGTGTGTGTGTGTAGTAAAAATATGTTTGTATGTTTGAAACAAGCGGAATATTGATGGCATGCGTGCCAATTAAAATTGATTGAAAAATTCCTTAAATATTTTACATGCATCAATTCTTATTTTAGCACAATTATTTTTACATTTACTCACACACTAACATGTACGCACTCATTTACACATACATCTAGCTATACAACACATTAAAAACTGCCACGTCCTACGTTTATGTTAAACAGCTGCTATTGATGTTAGATATCATGGTAGTATTGGTGACGTTATAGTAAGAAAAGGTGAATTTTTATTAAAGAGGAAATCCTTTTTCTTTACACAAGAAATATTTTAGTATGTGTATCATTTACAGCACATGCCAGTGTTATCCTGCTCAGCTTAGTCTAAGTGTAATTTAAAAATAGCTGGAATTTTTAGGTGGGGGGGGAATGTAAAGCGTATCCTTCAAATTCGTTTTGCTTGATTGCCATTTAAGGTTATGTCGATTGTTTTAATTTTTGCTTTTATTTATTAGTCTCTTAAGGATAATGGTATTGAGGAATACATACAGATATTTTTAGAGAAATTAGTAAAAAATATTTAAAATTCCAAATCAATAATTTTTAATCTATAATCTTTGGACTCGATTGTTATCAAGATTTATGATATCTTATTCACAGATCAATAGATATTATCCAACATGGCTTTAATTATGATTTTGCCTCTTAAAGTAAACTGGTCAGTTCAACATCTTTCTTTATAACTTCTCCACCCTTTTATCCTCTACATACATATACCAAAATCACAGATCGGTCAAGGCATCTTTATATAAAAACGAAACTGTGTTTGTTTGGGACTTATAGACAGCTGATTTGCTGAAATTTTCACAGAGCTATAAAAAATTTCGATAGGACCAGGGGGAGAGGTAACCCCCATACAAAGAAAATATTGATCATCGAATATCTAAGGAACCACTTCATTGAGAATTTTAAAATTTGGTTACAAAAACGTTTTCAAAGAACTTTATTACGAGACAGAATGTGAAACGGATGATCAGGGAAAGTGTTAGCCCTCATACAAAGCACAAAGACACTTGAACACCTCCAGATGATCACAATATTTTACTTCTTATTATGTTAAATTTTATTAAAATATTTCTCACGTTTTAAAAGTTACACAATTATTTCTTTGAAAACATCGATTTGGACCCACTGTGCATTATTTCACAATAATTGATATTTCTTTAGAATTTTCTTCCTTCGTTGTACAATTTCATATGATTATTTCACTCATAAATATTAATTTAAACTAAATGAAAAAATCAACATTGTTTAAAATCAACTATGTTCAATGATGATTTTGCTTAAAATGTTCATTCCCAACACGGTGTCCATCCGTATGTTTTTATGTCCAGTTGGCAGTCTATGTAAATGTGGTGAAAAATTTGGTAAAAATTTTTATTTTGACCTAAAAACGAAGCCTTTTGAAATCGACAATATTCGGTCAAATATTTCAGGTACCTCCCATACAAATGTTTTTTCGGGAAAAGGTCCAAAATATAAAGCAATTTTGCACAATTAAGTCTTATAGCATTCTAAAATAATGTGCCAAAATATGCGACGGTCAGTCCATTATTTCTCATAGATCCCCCTTTTCAGGTCATAAACCCCACATATACATTGGTACTGTAATAAATATTGATCAAATAAAGATAAATATAAGCAAAATTATTCGAGGGCCGGTTCATAATTTTTTCGTAGCTCCCAGAAAAAATTATTTTAAAACTTATAAATTTAACATCGATGTTCATGTCACAATAATCTTAAGAATAAATCAGAAAATCAAATTATACGAGGGAAGTTCATAAATTTTTCGCGACTATCATTTTCAAGCAACATATGGTGAAGGGATTGACCGACTATACATTTTTCTTTCCATAAAATTTCCTTTAAAATTTTAGTTGTATAACAACCAATTTAAGATTTATGAACACCGAATTTGCAATAAACTTTTCAATTAAATTCTAAAACAGTTAATAAATTAAAAAAACAAAAAATTTAGAAAAACTATTAAAAATCGCAATTTTAAAACAACCTTCTCTAAATGAACGAAAATAAAATCCTTGACAGAAAATCAACTCATATGGTCAAGTAATTTAGTTTTTATATATTTATTATGCCATAAATGATGACACTTTATTTTTTCACCCAAAAATTGTATGTTTAAATCGAACAAGTGTTTTAAAAACCATTAAAAGTTTTGAAACAATTAACACCATTTCATTAAACACACAAACATACAAACAGACAGACAGACAACCCAGCAAGGAATCAAACAATTTACTCAAATAGAAACAACATTTTTCAAAAAAGACAAAAAAACTATAAATGAAAAAACTCTAATGCTACAAGTGTTTTCAATTGCAAAACCATTTAAAAATTGGTTACAATTTTCCTAAAACGACTTTTTTTGGTTGCAAACTGTGAAAAATACAAAAATACAATTGAGTGAACAAAAATTTTACCAGATGTTTAAATGAAGGCATTTAACCCTCATTTGTACCTAAAAACAGTAACTAAAATGTTGTAACATTAAGTTTTGATCAAATTTATGTTTGTTTGTCTTATAAAATGCAATTGTAGTAGTAGTAGTGGTAGTGATAGTGATAGTGGTAGTCGTACGTGAATTAATCTCTTTGTAAAGGTAAAAATGTATTTGTATTTGTTAAACAGTAGACGAGGATTTCATCCATCATCCCTGGTCCTCAATTGAGTTGTAATACAAAAACAATCTTTTTAAATTCGTACAATTATTTGCAACGAATTGGACAGAAGGTGGCTTCTTTCAGACTCTGGTATTTTATTTCACGTGCTGTGAAGTTGATTGCACGCGAATCACTTAATACAATTTTTTCGAAGGGATTTTAAAACCCAACATTGTTTCGTATTTAAGAGAAAACAATGTAATTTATTGAGCATAAATGGGTAAAAGAAATTACTTAAGTGAAAAAGTACTATTTGGTACTAAAAAGTTTAAATGGGACGAAATTTTTTATGACAAATTTTCTATAAACGATAATTTCCTGCTCAAAGAAATTTTAAATTTAAACAAGTAAGAATGCTATATTCGGCTATGCCGAATCTTAAATACCCTCCACCACAAATTCGTGTAAAGTTAATACGTTAGGTTCCATAGACACACATATACTCACAAATGTATATAACACAGAAATACTTAATTAGTCATAAAATTAGTTACAATTTAAGCTATAAAATTTTTCAACTAACTGCCTTTTTTCTACCAATTTTCATTGAGCTCTGTTAATTTTTGCGGATGTGAGCAGACAAAGAGATTGACGAAAATCGATTGAGATTTTGACTTGATGCAAGAATATATACATTATGGGGTCTGAAATAATTCATTCTTAGCGTTACACACAGAATGACAAAGTTAATATTCTCTCTCTACCACTTGTACTGTGGAGCGTATAAAAACAAAAAATATGCTTGTTATAAGCTCAAAACTATTTTCCGGGAAGGGGTCTTATATGTAGCTCCCATATAAGACCCCTTCCCGAAGTTTGGACCAAGATTGTTCATGTTTATAATATACTTTGATTATAGTAAGAAAAATCATTGTGCTAAATTTTAATGGAATTGATCTTTATTTAAATGTTTTATAAACTCTAATCCGTTTTCCGGAAAATCCCGTTAGAAGGGAGCTATAGGAAAATTTGGACCGATACAGGGCAAATTAATATAATATCTTCAGAACAGTTAGCAAAATAATTGTGTCGACTTTCAGTAGAATTGGTCTTTATTTACTCGAGAAGGGGCGTTATAATGGAGCTATATCATAATATGGACCCATTTTAATAAAGTTTACAACATATATTTAAAATAGCTAGAAAATTAGTTGTGCCAAATTTCAATAGAATTGGTTCAAATCTAAAAGTGTTATAAGCTATAAATCATATTCCGGGAAGGGGCCTTATATGGGAGCTATATCAAAATATGGACCCATGTAAATAAAACTTAATACATATATTTAAAATAGCTAGAAAATTAGTTGTGCCAAATTTCAATAGAATTGGTTCCAATTTAAGAGTTTTATGAGCTATAAATCAAATTCCGGGAAGGGGCCTTATATGGGAGCTATATCAAAATATGGATCCATATTAATAAAATTCACAATATATATTTAAAATAGTTGAAACAATAATTGTGCCAAATTTCAAAAGAATTAGTTCAAATTTAAAAGTTTTATAAGCTATAAATCATATTCCGGGAAAGTCCTTATATGGGAGCTATATCAAAATATGGACCCATGTTAATATAATTTATAACATATATTTAAAATAGCTAGAAAATCAGTTGTGCCAAATTTCAAAAGAATTGGTTCAAATTTAAGAGTTTTATGAGCTATAAATCACATTCCGGGAAGGGGCCTTATATGGGAGCTATATCAAAATACGGACCCATGTGAATAAAATTTATAACATATATTAAGAATGGTTTAAAAATTAGTTGTGACAAATTTCAGTAAATTATCTTAAAAATTGCGGTCCATATGACACAAAGAGTTTGGGGTGTATCAAAATTTTGCATATTATAGCCTATAACTTTTTTCCGGTTAATCAGATTTTGATAATTTTTGGCACGATGATGAAGCACGTGTAATTGTATGCTAAAATTAATTTTTTGTTTTAGTCCAATTACATTTTTAGAAGAAATTATAAGAATTCATTTTTGAAATTTTGAGGTTGTTTCAGATATCGGTCTATAACTTCCTTGCTTATAAACCGATATAGCTGGTTTTAAATAGCAAACTGCTTAGGACAATAACAAATAATGTGGCCAAGTTTTATTGAATTCGGTCAATTATTCTAGGCGTGAGAATGTTTCCAACAGACAGACAGACGGACAGACGGACAGACGGACATAGCTAAATCGACTCAGTTTTTGATTTGATGCAATAATATATATACATTGTTGGGTCTGAGATGATTCCTTCTTGGCGTTACATACAGAATGACAAACTTAATATACCCTCACCACTTGTGGTGGTGGAGGGTATAATAAAATTTCAGGAATTTCTTTTAATAAAAATTTTGAAAAATGTTACTATAAAATAAAATTTTCCCTAAAATGGAATTTTTCCAAAAATTTTTCTCTAAAAAGGAAATTTTCCAAACTTTTTCTAACAAAAAGAAAACTTCACAAAATTTTCTCTAAAAAGAAGATTTCACGAAAATTTTTTCCAAAAGAAAATTTTTAAAATATTTTCTAACAAAAAGAAAATTTTCCAAACATTTTCTAACAGAAGAGTTCACGAAAATTTTCTCCGAAAGCAGATTTCACAAAATTTTTTTCTAAATAGAAAATTTCACAAAAATTTTCTGTAAAAAGAAAATTTCACAAAAATTTTCTGTAAAAAGAAAATTTCACAAAAATTTTTTGTAAAAAGAAAATTTCACAAAAATTTTCTGTAAAAAGAAAATTTCACAAAAATTTTCTGTAAAAAGAAAATTTCACAAAAATTTTTTCTAAAGATAAAATTTCACAAAAATTTTTTCTAAAGATAAAATTTCACAAAAAATTTCTCTAAAAAGAAAATTTTACAAAAATTTTCCGTTAAAAGAAAATTTCACAAAAATTTTCTGTAAAAAGAAAATTTCACAAAAATTTTCTGTAAAAAGAAAATTTCACAAACATTTTCTGAAAAAAGGAAAATTTCACAAAAATTTTCTGTAAAAAGAAAATTTCGTAAAAATTTTCTCTAGAAAGATAATTTCGCAAAAATTTTCTCTAAAAGGAAAATTTCACAAAAATTTTCTGTAAAATGAAAATTTCAAAAAAATTTTCTGCAAAACGAAAATTTCGCAAAAATTTTCTCTAAAAAGAAAATTTCGCAAAAATTTTCGCTTAAAAGAAAGAAAAAGAAAATTTAACGACTTTCTATAAAAAGTTGCTTATTTTTTATAAGAAAAAAATAATGAATATTTCCAATTGACTACAGTTCTGTTGCAAGAAACTGAAAAAAGAAAATTTTGCAATTTCTTCACAATTTGTTAAAAAAAAAATCTTAAAAAGGGAATATTACATAAATTTTCTCTTAAGAGAACTATTATGAGAGTTCTCTTGAAATGTAAAATTTTCAAAAATATTTTTTTGACGTTCAATTTCGCATTGTCGATTTGCTAATAATCGATCCTTTGTTTTCATACAATTTTAAAAAGGTACTTTTTCCAAAAGTACCCATGAACTTTTAACCCGCAAATAGTAACAAATAAAAATATATATTGACAGCTTTTTTTCGCAATGAAATTTATGTTTCAATTCAAAAGCATTCAATTGTATAAAATGAGCTAAATTAATGTCGATATATTCAGTTGGTCCATAATATATTGTAATTGTATTATTATGCCCATTAACTGAAGAGGGTAGTTTTCTTTTTCAAAAACTGAAACACTCAAACATACGCTTAAAAGCAGGCACTAGCTGCAAACCATTGTTACCTTCCTAAACATATGCAATGAAAAATATTCGTATTACAAAAACTAAATTCACCTTGACTTGATGATATTCACGATGGGAGTTTAGCTATAAACACTTTTTTCTTACTGACATCTTATTCCGGGGGTAGTTTTCGTATTTGATGGATTAAATGCAAAACATTTGTGAAAATTTACCTGTTTGTTTCACTCTCTTTTCACAAATGAAATATAAAACTACTGGCGGCTTAACTTTAACACACACTGTAACTAACAGTCTTTTATTTAGCTGTTCGAGCTGTTCAAATTTATATTGCATAAATTTCAGAAATATCTGACCCTGGACAGCTTAACAATTAAGAGTTCACCCTCTTTTGTATTCATTTAGCTTTTAATCATCTCTCTGTATATTTAAGAAGGTTTTTGTCTTTTGTCCGTAAATTGCGTCTAAACCTTCTGTCATATTAAAAGTGTGAGTATTATGATGGATTATTTTATTAAAATTAAAATAATGTTTAATTTTTTTTACGAGAATATTTTGTTATTTTTAATGGAGAAGTCTTAATTTTGTAGATTTGTGGATTTTACTGATAGTTCATATAATGACAGATCGTAGGGCATTATTATGTTTCTATTGCATGTGTATGTGGAGAGAGAGAGAGAGGCACATGTCATGTTAATTAATTAAAGCTTTATTATTTGGCATTATTGTTTTATATTATTTAGAGGAATTAATAAAAAAATAAGGGGATGTAGTTTCGTTCCAGAAAGACACAGGAATTTTGCAAAAAGTCACTGTAAATGATAATTGAAAATTGACCAAAATTGTGGAATTTATGTTCTTTAACCACTAAAATGACAAAATAAATAGTTTTGACTATAATTCCTAAATTATTAGCGAATAATATCTACTATATTTTTTCTCTTTTTAGAAAATTTTCCTAAAATTATTTTTTATAAGAAACTTTTTTTTCAATAAAAATTTTCTAAAAATTCTCTTTTATAGAAAATTTTCTAAAAATTCTCTTTTTATAGAAAATTTTCTAAAAATTCTCTTTTTATAGAAAATTTTCTAAAAATTCTCTTTTTATAGAAAATTTTCTAAAATTCTCTTTTATAGAAAATTTTCTAAAAATTCTCTTTTTATAGAAAATTTTCTAAAAATTCTCTTTTTATAGAAAATTTTCTAAAAATTCTCTTTTTATAGAAAATTTTCAGAAAATTCTCTTTTTATAGAAAATTTTCAGAAAATTCTCTTTTTATAGAAAATTTTCAGAAAATTCTCTTTTTATAGAAAATTTTCAGAAAATTCTCTTTTTATAGAAAATTTTCAGAAAATTCTCTTTTTATAGAAAATTTTCAGAAAATTCTCTTTTTATAGAAAATTTTCAGAAAATTCTCTTTTTATAGAAAATTTTCAGAAAATTCTCTTTTTATAGAAAATTTTCAGAAAATTCTCTTTTTATAGAAAATTTTCTAAAAATTCTCTTTTTATAGAAAATTTTCAGAAAACTCTCTTTTATAGAAAATTTTCAGAAAACTCTCTTTTTATAGAAAATTTTCTAAAAATTCTGTTTTTATAGAAAATTTTCATAAAAATCGAGTTTTATAGAAAATTAAAAAAACTCTCTTTTCGTTGAAAATTGTTTTTGTTTTTCTTACACCGAATTTCCGTTGTGAAATGTTTTAGTACAAAGAAAAAGCTTAATATTTATTTATTATGAAATTCGGTCACATGTTAATTTCATTATTTATTTAAATAAAATACTCCATTTATTGAAATGATCTTGCTTTTTATGGGAATTTTTGGGGTTCGGTTTTGTTACTTTAACACTTGTCGTTGACATCTTCAAGAATTGTGTCGTTGATTTTGAAAATAATTTAGTTTTTTTATTTCAAAAACATTTTTACACATGTTTTTTTACTTTTTCGAAATGAAAAAACAACAACCACAAACAACAATCCTCCTCATTTAAGTTATTACGTTTCACTTTCTTTCACACTTTATTCACATTTTTTATATTTTTCTCCATAAATTAAAATAAATTTCTCAAGCGTTTTCTTGAAATGATCGCAATAAAGGAGGAATGAAAGAGTACCAAACAAGATCTTCTCGAAATAAGTTAATTTAAATATCACTTTAAAAAAACAAATTAACTGACAACTTTTCATTCAAAATGAAATGTTTACAAATGCTCCGACATATAAAATAAAAAGAGAAATAATAAAAATTAAACTTAAATGTATAAAAGTTTCAAAAATTAAAAAAAAAATAATAATGAAAAAAAGAAATATTTAATAATTTTGTATGAACATGATTTAGCATATTTAAATGACTTTGACAGATGAATGACTGATTCATTTCAAACGTTTATTTTGTTCTTGGTTCCGTTTCAAATTGTGGCAGCGAATATGTGTGATCATATTTTGTATCATTTCATGAGTTTCAAATTTTTCAATATTTAATAGAGATTAATCGATTTTAGCATAATTAATTAAAAAATAATTAACTTTTAAGTCGTAATTATTATATTAAGTGAAATATTTATAGGTATCGGATTAAATAGTGTATACAATTAAAGCCAGAGCTCGGCAAACAACTGCACATGTGCTCTGTCCCTACTATTCCTTACTTTTTCAGACGTACACGCTCCTAAACTTTTGAAAATTATGATAAAAATATGTTTTTGCAAAAATAAATTTTATTTTTAAAAACCATGAAAATTTTTCATTAAAAAAACTCCTTTATTTTGCATTTCACCTTGAACTAAAACACATTTTTGTGCTTTTTAAGAGAAAACTATAAATATTTCTCCCATACACAAACAAAAATAATGGAAATTCCTCTCTACAGGATCCTGATTTAAATGTATTTTTTTTTTAACATGAACTTAATTTATCCGCAAAAGAAGATAAATTTTGTGAAAATTCTTAAAAAGCTGAATTTTTTGAAAATTTTCTATAAAAAGTTTGATGCAAAATTTCTATTTCAATAGATTTTTATAAAAATTACTACTAAAACATTTTTTAAAGAGAATCTAAAAAGAGAATTTTCGAAAATTTTTGTTTAAACAAAATTTTCTATAATTTTATAAAAAGTGAATTTTCTGAAAAATTTTCAAAAGAGAATTTTCTGAAAAATTTTTAAAAGAGAATTTTTTGAAAAATTTTTAAAAGAGAATTTTTTGAAAAATTTTTAAAAGAGAATTTTATGAAAATTTTTCAAAAGAAACATTTTATGAAAATTTTTCAAAAGAAACATTTTCTGAAATTTTTTCTCTTAAAAGAGAATTTTGTACAAATTTCTATAAAAAGAGAATGAAAATGTTCTGTTTCAAAATTTTTCTAAAAATTTTCTAAACAAAAAAATTAAAAAAAAAAAAAAAATATATTTTTCTATACGAAAAGAATTTTCTAAATATTATCTCCTGGCGGAGAATTTATTAAAAAATGAGAACTTTCCGAAAATTTTCATAAAACTCTGATTAATTTTTTTAAACAAAATTTTTGTTAAATTTTCTCTTTATAGAAGACATTCAATTTTTTATTTTTTTATTTTTTTTTTTTTGCTTTTCTTAAAAATTATTAGAATGGAAAATAACATAAATTCATGCAGATGTCTAAATGTTCATAAAATTATTTTTTATTTAAGCTAAAGTGAAAAGAACTAAAAATATAAATATTTCACATATTTACTCCTTCTTCTATATGTACGACGCCTCAAATACAAATACAAAATGCGAATAAATATAAATTTTAATAAATTATGTTTGTGCGAGAATTTTTATTACCATTTTTAGGTGACTCGTATTTACTTCATTCACTCATTTATCCAATAAATTTATTTGTTGTTGAAATTAAATTGTTTTTTGAAAATAAGCGTTTTGATGATTCCTTTTGGCTCCTTTTTAAGCAATTTCACATTTCGTATATAAATCGGTTAATTGTGCGCTTAAAGTCTAATGAATGTTCCCAAAATGAATGTGAGCGTGTAATTTTGGTGTGTAAAAATGAAAAAAGTACAATCGCTGGTTTATGTGAAATCTCACGAATTAACCATAAAAATACTTTTTTTCGTTTTGGTTTTATATTTTTATATTTATAAGTAATTGCCAAAAATAAGAGAGCACAAGCTAAAGTATTTATGCCTAAAACGTATGAATTTGAAATGATTGCATAATAACAACATTTAATAAAAAATATATATGGGGAGTGAGTCTGATGGCGTTACAAAATTCAAAATTATAGCAAATATTGGAAAAAACAAATAACAGATGTGTTATGACATAATTTAAGATTTTATAGCTGAGGATTTAAGAGAAGAACTATTAAAAAATTTCGACTTTAATAAATTATTTAAAAGTGTTATTAATTTATTGTTCGTTATATCAAATTTTTAAAAGAATTCTCTTCTTATACAAAATTTTCAGAAAATTCTCTTTTATAGAAAATTTTCAGAAATTCTCTTTTATAAAAATTCTCTTTTTATAGAAAATTTTCAGAAAATTCTCTTTTTATAGAAAATTTTCAGAAAATTCTCTTTATAAAATTCTCTTTTATAGAAATTCAGAAATTCTCTTTTTATAGAAAATTTTCAGAAAATTCTCTTTTTATAGAAAATTTTCAGAAAATTCTCTTTTATAGAAAATTTTCAGAAAATTCTCTTTTTATAGAAAATTTTCAGAAAATTCTCTTTTTATAGAAAATTTTCAGAAAATTCTCTTTTTATAGAAAATTTTCAGAAAATTCTCTTTTTATAGAAAATTTTCAGAAAATTCTCTTTTTATAGAAATTTCAGAAAATTCTCTTTTTATAGAAAATTTTCAGAAAATTCTCTTTTTATAGAAAATTTTCAGAAAATTCTCTTTTTATAGAAAATTTTCACAAAATTCTCTTTTTATAGAAAATTTTCACAAAATTCTCTTTTTATAGAAAATTCTCTTTTTAATAGAAAATTTTCATAAAATTCCTTTTTAATAGAAAATTTTCATAAAATTCTCTTTTAATAGAAAATTTTCATAAAATTCTCTTTTAATAGAAAATTTTCATAAAATTCTCTTTTAATAGAAAATTTTCATAAAATTATCTTTTAATAGAAAATTTTCACAAAATTCTCTTTTAATAGAAAATTTTCACAAAATTCTCCTTAAAAAGAAAATATTTCATTAATTCTCTTTTAGAAGAAAATTAAATTAAATTAAATTTTTAGAAAACTTTCTTAAAATTTATTTCTAATTGATTTTTTTCATAAAATTCTTTTAAACAGAAAATTTTCATAAAATTCTCTTTTAATAGAAAACTTTCATAAAATTCCTTTTTGGCTGAAAATTTTCACAAATTCCTATTTTATGGAAGATTTTCGCAAAATTTTCTTCCAATTAATTTTTTTCATAAAATTCTCTTTAAAAGAATTCTTTTTTGGTAGAAAATGTTCATAAAATTCTTTTCTAAAAGATTTTTTATAAAACTTTCTCTTAAGAGATGATTTTAATAAAATCACATTTAAGTGAAATTTTTTATAAATTGTTCACTTTATTCTCTTGGGATAGAAACACTGCAATTTCCTTTCTTCTATTAAATTTTCTATAAATTTTCGTATTCTTTCTCAGATATGAAATTTGTAATTTTAAAAGAAAAATTATAATTTATTTCACAAAAAAATAATGATCATAACACGAGCCCTTTTATGAAACCTTAACCGACAATCTTTGACTCACTCCAACACTATTGAGTCAATAAAGAAAATGTGTTGAAATAATTATGTCCCTCCTTGTAGTGTCTGTTGCCTGAATAAGTGTCACTTTCTCTTCTTTCCTGAGTGTTAAAATTGCATTCATTCCAATTTCAAAAAAATGTTTTTATAACTTTAACTCTCAATTAAATGGCTGATGACGTTGTTAAAGTAATTATGTATTTAAAATTTATATTTTATTTTTATAATTTAAACCATTTTTATGTTCCCGTATTGACAACTTAATGTTCATAATCCTTTTATAGAAGATCGTTAAAATTCCACTATAAAAATAATAAAAATTGAAGGAGAATGAAAATAAAATCCTTTATGTGTGAAGGTATATGAGAAGAAATAGAGGAGAAGAGTAAAAGAGTTATGGGGTGTTTGCTCTAAATATTCTTGATAGTTCATATATCTGTCATTATTATTATTATTGTTATGAACAAAATAGGAATATGAGTTTATAATGATTTTATTCATGGTGTGTAAAATGGATAAAATTTATATTTACTTAGTTGGAGAACTGTAATAAATAAAATAAATGGTTGTAAATATTTTTTAATGTTATTTATAAAACTATTTTATTTAATTTATTTTTGTTCAGTTAAATTTAAAATGTTTCTTTTTTAAGAGTTAAATGAACGTGTTATAGTTTCGAGATGGTAGTGCAAATCAGACTTATAGTGGAATTGTACAGCTGCTGTTTAACTGTTTAATAGTATGAATAATCGAATAAAAATAATCACAGGAACAAATTCTTCTTGGAATAAAAATGTAACGAAAATTTTCTCTAAAATGAAAATTTAAATTAAAAATTATTTTTATGTTGATTATAATAAAAGAGTATTTTTTTGAAAATTTTCTATTGAAAGAGAATTTTATGAAATTTTCTGTAAAAACGAAAATTTGACAAAAATATTTTGGAATAAGAGAATTTTATGACAAAATTCTGATATCTTTTTTTATTTTCCGTTAAAGGCGAATTTTATGAAAATTTTCTGTAAAAAGAGATTTTTGTGAAAAAAAATTTCTGAAAAAAATATTTTTTTTAAATGTCTGTTAAAAAGAATTTCATGAAAATTTTATGAATTTTTTCATTGAAAGCAATTTATTTTATAGAAAGAAAATTTACTGAAAATTTTCTATAGAAAGAAAATTAACTGAAAATTTTCTATAGAAAGGAAATTTATTGAAAATTTTCTGCAGAAAGAAAATTTATTGAAGATTTTCTATAGAAAGAAAATTTACTGAAAATTTTCTATAGAAAGAAAATTTATTGAAAATTTTCTATAGAAAGAAAATTTATTGAAAATTTTCTATAGAACGAAAATTTATTGAAAATTTTCTATAGAACGAAAATTTATTGAAAATTTTCTATAGAACGAAAATTTATTGAAAATTTTCTATAGAACGAAAATTTATTGAAAATTTTCTATAGAACGAAAATTTATTAAAAATTTTCTAAAGAAAGAACATTTTTTGAAAATTTTCTATAAAAAATATTTGAAAACGTTTAATAAAATGAAAATTTAGCAAATATTTCTTAAAGAAAAATTTGTTGAAAATAAAGAAAATTTTCTACAAAAAATTTATGGAAATTAAAAAAAAATATTTAACTGACTTTTTTGAATACAAAGATATTTCGAAGAATCCTTTTCCTTTCATGTAGCTCAAATGTGACAGACGACATCATCACCCAAAATAGCGCAAATGTCATTTTAACCAGAAATCATCTTCTTTGGTATAAGTTTTGGCATGTGTTGGATATAAATTTTAAGATTTTTTACAACTGATAATTTTTTAAAATCATCCTTTTTTTCTCGAGTAACGAAACACTAAAACCATTGAAAAGTTTGAGTCATTTAAAGAGAAAGTAACATGAAATATAAGTAAATTGTAGTTTTTTTTCTCTAAATTGCTGAGGTGGCAAATGTAGACCAGAGAAAAAAAGTTACAACAAATTGTGGCAATAAGAAAAGTAATTCACATAAAGCATAAAATGACTTAAATTCAGAAGAGAAGAGTTTAAAGAAGACAACAAATATGTGATTTGTAAAAATTTCTGATTAAAATCAAATTGGAATGTTTTTTCTTGTATCACAAAAAATTTTTGCTGATTATTTGAAAAAGGAAGAAAATTATTTAAAGTTTTATGTGATGAGTTAAAGAAAAAATGTATTTAATAGATAAAGTTCTTTTCTCATTTTCTATTATTTTATTTTATTTTGTTTTTATTAATAAACCTTTAAAATTCTTTAGCAAACATGTTTCGATATTAAGAAATTCATTGAAAATATCTGGGATTTGCGTTTCTTGTTTTTTGCTCTTCTCATAACATGTGTGATTGTTGTTTAAAAGTCTGTCCGTCTTTCTGTCTATCAGTTTCAGTCCGTCCATCATCGTATGAAACAATATTCTAAATCCCTTAAGTTATTGTAAATATTTTGTTGTAAAAGCTATTAATAGCTTAAGTATATCAAAATGTACATTATACTCTTAAATGTAAAGATGCGTGTGTTCTTCCAATATTCATATTTGGATTCTTCGTGTTTATGTGTTTCATTATGAAACTAAGCTGTTCTTCAATATTGGCCTTATGACCGCCTAAGGATATTTTTACTTATAACTTTTTCCCCCTCCAACTCTCTCGCGTTAGCAGCTTTTTTGTTTTGTATCTACGATATGCTGATATTTATAATAACCATATTCGAAAATGTTTAAGCAAATATTCCAACAGGGTTGCCAAGGTGGAAATGTTTTAGAAATCCCAGTAAACACTACTATCGTTGTACCTTTTCTACTTTTTATCCCAAAGTCTAACAAAAAAATATTCCACACATAAGAAAAATCTGTCTATATAGAGAACACAAGGAAGATATTCTATTTGTATTTACCAAATATGATATTTTTCAATAGAAAAAAAATTTATTGTAAATTCCTTATAAACAATTCTTTAAAAGTTTCCTAAAAAGAAAATTTATTGATAATTTTCTCTTAATAAAAAAAATTTTCAACAATTTTCTCTTATAGAAAAGCTGTCGACAATTTTCTCTTATAGAAAATCTGTCGACAATTTTCTCTTATAGAAAATCTGTCGACAACTTTCTCTTATAGAAAATCTGTCGACAATTTTCTCTTATAGAAAATTTATTGATAATTTTCTCTTAATAAAAAAATTTTCGACAATTTTCTCTTAATAGAAAATCTGTCGACAATTTTCTCTTAATAGAAAATCTGTCGACAATTTTCTCTTAATAGAAAATCTGTCGACAATTTTCTCTTAATAGAAAATCTGTCGACAATTTTCTCTTAATAGAAAATCTGTCGACAATTTTTATCTTAATAGAAAATCTGTCCACAATTTTCTTTTAATAGAAAATCTGTCCACAATTTTCTCTTAATAGAAAATCTGTCGACAGTTTTTTCTTAATGGAAAATCTGTCGACAAATTTTTCTTATTAGAAAATCTGTCGGATATTTTCTCTTAATAGAAAATTTGTCGACAATTTTCTCTTATATTTCGACAAACTTGCTGCTCAATAAATTTTCTCTTAACATGAAATTTGTCAAAAATTATCTCTTTAAAAATTAAAAAAAAAAATCTCTTAAAGAAACGTTTCCAAAAATGTTCTCTTAATATAAATTTTGACGAAAATTAAAGTATAATGGCAACCCTTTTCTCAAAATATTGTTATATCCTCCTTTTGCAATATTTTATATACAATTTTTGTCTTTACGCAAAAATACCTTTTAAATGCATTTTTTTCCATAAACTTTGAAGCCAATAAAAACAACAAAATATGAAAATATCCTTAATACAAAAATAGTAAAGTGTAAACACAACCACTACTATTGAGATGTTGTTGTTAGTCAATCTTGTGGATTTTTCTGATTTTATTTCATTTTTTGTTGTTGTTGTTGTTGTTTGTTGCTTTCTTTATTGTTTCGTTGGGTCCATCCAACCGAACAATATTGAAAAGTACTTAAAAATTATAATGTTTTGTTTCGTTTTTTATTTTATGGATTTTTATGAAAATATGGATTATATTATTAAAAGCATTATAATGTGCAACATGCTCTTCTAAAGCTTCATTTATTGCTTCATTCCTTCAACTTATTTGTTTGTTTTTTTTTCTTTCCTTTGCCGGAGTTTGTTGTTGTTGTTATTGTTGTTGCTGTTATTATTGTGTTTAACATTATTTTATTATTTTACAGGGAATTATCTGTGGAAATTCATTGCCCCACACCCCCTGCTTATCATTTTCGCAGAAAAGGAAAAACGAGGAGGGGGAATAACTTAAATATTAAAATATCCTTAAGATATTTTTATATTGTTCTTTTGCATACAAACATTTCAGAGTTTTTCCTCTTTCTGTTGTATCAGAAACATTAAACCAGAATAAAAAAATAAACCCTTAAGGAGCAGGAGCTACAAAAAAATGCTTTTGCGAAAATATTTAACGTATTAAGCCACATTCAAGATTTTTTTCCACATTTCGCCAATCTTTAAATAATAATATTAATATTTGTTCTTTTTTCCTCTCAATGAACGTTAAATTCGTTCTTTTAATCTTATAAATAGAAAAACAATTTTTATTATACCTTTGTGCATTTAAGAGAAAATATCATTAATTTCCTCCCAACTCTCCAACATTTGCCTCATTTTCTAAAAAAAACAAAAAAAATCATAATGATTTTTATTAAATATTTTTCCTTCACATTTTTGTTGCATTATTTTCATCCTTTAAATTTTTCATTTTATAAACTGTTTCTTTCTTCCTTTTTTGCAAAATAGTGTTGTTATCATCATTTCTAACCAAAAACCATTTCTACGAAAACCCTTCTCTAATGCCATTTTTCATGGAACTTATGATGGTTACTAAACTATATAAAGTTAAGAGCATTTTAAAACTTAGAGACTAAACTAAATATTGCAAATATTTAGTTTGTAACTGTTGTTAAATGTTTTAGGAAAATGTGAGAGAGACTAAATCGCAAATTATTTACAAAAATGTATTGCAAACATTTATTCATGCGTTTGTAGTTATTTGTGCGTATTCAGGATTCAGGCATTTGGCATGAAATTTCAACATTATTTTGTTAAAACAATATGATGCACCATTACCGTTATTTTGGTCAAGAATGAGAAGAGCACGATAGGAGAACAGTGGAGAGAACTGGAAAAGAACGCTGAAATTAACGTATAAATTTCATATGATCCTGTAAGCAACCTGATCCTCATTTTATGTTATAGAGAGTATAAGAACATGTCGATTCCCGGCAGAAAAAGTTAGATAACAAAAAATATAAATATTCCATCATCAAACTAATACATTCGTTTATATTTGAGGCTTTTCCATCCATAATAATTGTTTCTAAGTTTGCATAAAGTCATCATGAGACACTTGGGGTCATTAAAATTTATCCATATCTGACGATGCCTGACTTCTTTACCTTATAAATTCCACTAAGATAATTCGATGAGAAGTATATATTCAGCCAACTTAGCTTTATCGATAGACAACATATTATGGTTAACTGTTGTGATTGTCATAACAAAAAAATGTTAGTCTTAACAACAAATTATAGTTGTTAATACAGACACACCCAAGTTGTTGACCATAATATGATTGCGGGACAATAAAAATTGGTTGCATTTCAACAAAATATGATCTTTCAAATTATGATTCTGAACATTTGCATACGTATGTTGCAGACCATAATATGGTTGTGAGACAACAAATATGGTTGTGGTAAAACGAAGATCTGCTTTTATTTTTCTTTTATTTAAACAGACTCATAGCCGGAGTCAACATTAAATACGACAAACTGAAACATTTTTCTAACAATTTGATGGTTATCAAAATAATTTTAAAAAAACAATAGTTTTGTTGTAACATTTTATTGTTGATTTGTTGACAATAATTATATTGAAGCAACAAAATTATTCTCAAAATAAGTTTAATTCAATAACAATAAATGTTTTTCAAGAAAGTAATACTGTTCTGAACAAACATATTGAAAAATGACTTTTCTTTAGTTATAGTTTTCCAAAAGCTTTTTAACCTCTTCAGCCCTTCATAACCAGAATGTCTTTCCATCCTCTTACTATCTAATCATTTACTTTCCCCTTTCTTCCCAAACCTTGATGCGATTATATCGAAAGTAAACAAAAAATTTAGTTGCTTTGTCGAAATACCTTCCCGATGTTATTTTCTTTTCCATTAAATTCTTCCTCATATGGATCTCATTTCAACTTGTTCTTCCCTTGTTTACACATTCCATTTTATACTTTGTAATACATTTTTCTCGTTCATGCTGTCATATACATCTTTTCGCAATTTCTTTTATTACTTTCCTTCCTAATTCTGCCTTTTTGACTTTATTAATATTTTGGCGATACTATGTTTTCATTCCTTTATATTTTCGCATTGAATCAGTCCCATATTTCTTTCCAATTCATAATTATTGCTTTCCAAATATTTCTTCCATATTCTTCACTGTTCCAAACTTGTATTTTTATATCACTTGTTATTTTTATTATCTTATCCTATTCCGTATCTATTTCTGATATATTTTACACGTTTTATTTTTTACCTCCCGTTCCATTTTTTAATCCCTCCCTTACATTACACGCTTTCAATTTTGATATTAGTTTCCCATTCCGTTCATTGTTTACACAATTAAACCAATATCCAATTCTTTCTCATTCCATTCATTATTTTCCTTTATTTATTCCGACATTCCGTTACTGGCATTATTTCCTCTCGTTCTTTTCATAGCTTTGTTTCTTTACATTACAACTACTTTTTAATCCCTAATTTCCCAACTCTCCATTTGATCTTACCTTCTTCGTTTTTGTAACTTAGATACTTCAACTATCTAACTGCTCATAGGTTCACTTTTCAATCTTCCTACTTTCCAATTTTTGCTTACCTTCATGTAATACATTTTCTGGCATTTTTCCTCAATTCTCTTTCCGTCGTTATCCTTTCTTTTCCTACATATTCTTCAAAACAGTTCAGTCTTTTTAACGCTTTCCACCGTAATTCGAGAGCTGATTTCATTTGATCATTTATAGAACATTATTTTACCAATCAAGTTCGTAGGTTTCAGGACTCGAAATCTGTTTTATATATATAAAAAACAGAAAAGGGTGAAGCCCCCTTTTCAAAAACTTTCGTGGCACCTTTAGGAATAACGATCATATCAAAACCTATATTGAGTCAAGGAAAGGATCTTCCTTTGATATATTTCACTCTAGAATATTATACAAATTCTTTCATCACTTCTTTCAACTGTGTGTAGAACAATTTCTTACTATTAAATTTGATTGATTTTTATAGTTTAGATCCTCCAAACGGTTTGACTTCGTTTCTAATTCAATGTCTAGTGATCTTTTGTCTTATTGTTTTCAAAACTTTTTCTAAATCCTCTTTTTCTTATATCTATTCTTGCTATAATTGCTGTTACCTTTAAATCACCCTTTTCGAAAATTTTCTCATGATATTCCTTTTTCTCCCGCTGTACTTCATTCCGATTTATCGTTCGATTTATTCCTTGTCTACCTCTGTTTGATTTCCATCATTAAATATCTACTTTCTTCCAAAGAAACTTTTTCTCTATTTCAACCCACTGTTCTTCATAAAGGCCGTTGTGTTCAGTTCCCCTATAATAAAATGTTCAAATGTTCTTGTTGTTTGTTTCCATTTTTACGGGTTTACATTGGGTATCTCTATCTACATACATTTACTGGCGATTTATAGCAACAGATAAGCGTTAATAAATTAATTAGAAATATTGAAATGGCTAAACGCGAAGTAAACAAACGAACGAATAAACATTTAAATGGACCTAACAAAAGGAGTTGCATCTATAGCATTGGAACAATGTCTATAGGAAAAAGGATACTCTAGTATTTGCATTCACAATAATAAACATTTTGCTTTAGTTGGAAAAACAAGGATATCACTGTTTTAATAACTGTGATTTGTGAGTGAAGCCACATGTTTAAAGAGAGTGAAATGATTACAAATGATACAGAGTTCAGTTTAGTTTAGTTCATTTGCTGCATTAGAACAATATTTTGGAAGGGAATAAATTTTAAAGAAAATTTAAATATTGTTGCGTTATCGCAAATTTAGTAAAATTATAGAAAATAAATATTTTCTTTTAGAAAAAAAACTTTAATTTTACAAACATATTTATTGTAACACAACAACAACAACTAGTGGTGGACTAGATTAAGCAGACCATTTAAGAAAAAATGAATGAAAAACTTTTTCTTAAAAAAACCTTAAACTTTTTTTGCTTGTCTTCCTGCTTTTTTAATAGAATTAAAAAGTTTTTTCTTCAACTTTTTTGTGTACCTTTTCCTTAAGGATAAAAAATCCTATAGGATTTGCAACCAAAGGTGGCAAACAAAAAAAATCCTCTAAATGAAAAAAAACTACTTAAACTTTTTCTCCCAATACAACACAAGAAGATGCAGAAGAAAAAAATATGCGATAAAAAACGTAAATGTTTTTCTGCTAATTGAAAATATCTGTTGGGATCAATTAGACGACGGCGACTTTGGTGTTTAACAACAATTTTTTTCTTTAACTTCTCTCTTTTTCGTTGTGCACGGAAGCACTTATGGTTGCATTCTTTCTATTAGATTTAAGGATAAAGTTTTTTCTTTTATTTTTATTTTCGGGAAGCTGCTTTGCTAAGCAATTTTTTCAATTGGTCGAAGAGAAAACTTCACTGTGTCTGAGTCGTTTTGTACCTTTTTAACTTTTTCAAATGTATGTGCGGTTTTGGTTTAGTTGTGTGCTATCGACATATTTATCTGATGAATGGTTTCGATAAAATTAAAGGTTAAAAAGTCAAAGAAAAGTGCAGAAAATTATAATTGGAAGTTGTTAAAGTTTAAATTGGATTGAATTAATACAAGTTTTTTGTTAAGTTTAATAAAGTAAAAAAAACAAGCATTTTTTGGATTTTTGCATACGAAATAAAGCTTAATAAACTTTCTTTCGAAGAAAATAATATATTATTGTATGCAATTGAATCTACTGAGCATGAGTACTTTTTTATTCACTTTCATCTCTTTTCATTTCCTCTCTTTTCATTTGATCTTGCTTCTTCCTTTTTTATTTTTAAATTTCATCCTTCAATTTTTTTCGACCCCTCCATTAATTTTTCCACACCCAATATTTGCTATATTTTACTTTATTCCCACTACTTCCTCCTCTAGCTTTTTCATTTCATTACTTGGCTTTCAATCCTGTTCATCCTTTCCACCTTTTTCTAAACTATAATATTGCAAGTATTCCTTCCAAAAGTTACACTCATTCATTTCATCAAGTTTCTTCCTTCTGTACTAAATTTCCCTCCCATTCCGGTCATTATTAAAAAAGTAAGAAGAATTATTTCAGCTTATTTCCCTTTTTTATAATTTTTCATATGATTTGCCTTAAATTTTTGTTCTCACCAAACATGGTTCATTGCCTATATTTTTCCTACTATCCTGCCTTTTAATATTAGTATCCTCAATTCTTGATTTTCTTTTTAATTGAAGTGACTGTTTTTCACGGCTTTCGACAGTGAATTACCTCTTTCAGATGATAGACTGAAAACGGGTTTGGTGTTTCTACATGACAGCTGAATTAAAATGTTGGATAGGTTTGTGAGATCAGCAGGTTCATCAGCACTTGAAAAGCTCGAAGACAAGCTGAAGTTGATGGATCTTCGCACTTTTGCTATGTCTAATTCAGATGATTGTGGAACTAAGTCAAAGAGAACAGTTTTCTTGTTTTCTTTTCTATTCAAACTCTTTATTTATTTTTTATTCTTTATTCTGTCATTTGCGGAATGGAATGAGGACAATACCCCAAATAAGATAAAGATAACGGAGGTCTTTCCACCATTGGATATTATTTAAACTCCTTCTTTATATAGTAACTCTTGTATACAAAAAAATTTCTTGATTTGCTGTCACTGATTTGAATTTCTATTGCCTCTAGATAACGCGAAGAATTCCGCTGCCGAAAGTGGTTCCATTTTATCGCTTTGTTTCCTTCTTCGATATTAACAAGGTTATATAATATATTTTCTTGGTTTGTTCATAGCATTCACTTAATCATGTTTTCTTCTTTCCTCATTCCATTAAAATTTTTGAAACCACTTTTCCATTCCAGTCCAACTTTCTTTAGATCGATTTCTTCTCTTCTGCTCTTTCAATATTTTACAGCCCTTCTAAAATAAATTTTAAACATTGGTCAATTTCAAACCAGAAGGCGGATCCTAACTTAGTTATATTAAATTCTTAATACAATCAACTTGAATTAAAATTTAAATAGTACGAACGTTTCCATGCAGCAGGCCTATATATTCCTATATAACAGGAACGATCTATTTAAATAAAAAGTAAAAGTGCTATCGTTTCGATCACAAACATAATTAACGATCACCAAGTTTTACTTAAGTTGATCCTGTCATGACCTTTTGTTGTTATGGAATACAGTGAATTATCCTTCAATTACTGCAAAGTCATTACAATGATCTCGAGGAATAATAATCCCTCATCTATGGTCACCTAAGATTTCCTACAAAAAGCTTTCAGTACGACATAATTTGGATTCAAGAGGACTAGACCTGGTGACGCCCATTTCTATATATCCAATATTTTATTTAATTATCATTTACACTTTAAAAAATAATTTTCCACAAAGTAAAAATTTACCCATCCAGAGGTGCAGTAATAAACCAGACGACAACAACAGGTTTTTTATATTCCACAAACAAATTTAATTTTATTTACGAAATTGTTTATATTCTTTCGCTTTTTTTCTGATTTTAATTTTATTGTTAAACTGTGGACAACGAAGTGACACGCATACACACACACACACACGAATCCACACAGGACATTACACAACACACAACAGAAGTGACAAATTCAAATGCAAATGAAGCGCAAATTAAATTACAAACAGTTTTTATTGGATTATAGACCATGATACACAAACTCATACCTTATAAACATATAAACGGACATACGAACGCACATATACATGACACTAATACTCATGTATAAAAATGCAAATATAAAAAGAAGATAGAAAAAAAAGGAATGCAGCTGAGCCTACGTGTGTTTGAAGGGATACACAGAAAGAAAAAGTATTGGTGGTTTAATGTTTTCGAAGGGGAATTCAGTTCAAAGTAGCCAAAATTATTTTTGTTGTACAAGTCAGCGCAGAAATTACGGATTTAAACGATTGATATTTTAATTGATTCCTTTCTTGAATTATCACAATCACGATATCACGAAAGGAACTTTAATGTTTTAATGAAAACCATTGTAGAATTTTAAGACGAACAATTCCTGTTTGATCAAAAAATTTGCCACCGACATTTACTACGTTAAGGTGCCGTCGATAATATTATGTCGAGGATTTTATTAAATCAATTATTTACTCATTTATGAATTTCATCAATTCAAAAGCGTTTAGAACTTGTTTATGACCCTTAGTTGGCCAGGTTATGGAACAATAGAATCGTCATTAAAAACTATTTTTATCTAATTTATTTTTCGTTTCGTTTGATGTCATTCTTAAACAACGTCAATCAATTATTTCCCTTTTTTAAACATTCGTTTCGTAGGACTTTCAATTACTGGCCACAGTGAACCTCTCAACGTCACCATTTACCGAGGTCGACAAGTTCCATCTCGGCACGGCATCGATTCGAATTCAATATGTATATTTGCCGTGGAAAGAGGAATCTACAGCATTTCGGAACGTAGAAAGCAGAGCATTTTGCTTTTCTTTCCTTATCAATCGTTGGATATTATTAAAAGAGTTTCTTTTAGAATACTAAATCAATTACCTCCAAGACGACTTTCAAATTTTTACGCATGTAATTCATGTATTATAACCTAAGTAAACTTAAATGTCGATGATTCTCGACAGACGATTACAAAATCTGTTCATGCAAATGTGATAAATCAATTCCTTTTATGGCAAATTTTTATACCCTCCACCACCACAAGTGGTGAGGGTATATTAAGTTTGTCATTCTGTATGTAACGCCAAGAAGGAATCATCTCAGACCCAACAATGTATATATATTATTGCATCAAATCAAAAACTGAGTCGATTTAGCTATGTCCGTCTGTCCGTCTGTCCGTCTGTCTGTCTGTCTGTTGGAAACATTCTCACGCCTAGAATAATTGACCGAATTCAATAAAACTTGGCCACATTGTTTGTTATTGTCCTAAGCAGTTTGCTATTTAAAACCAGCTATATCGGTTTATAAGCAAGGAAGTTATAGACCGATATCTGAAACAACCTCAAAATTTCAAAAATGAACTCTTCTAATTTCTTCTAAAAATGTAATTGGACTTAAACAAAAAATTAATTTTAGCATACAATTACACGTGCTTCATCATCGTGCCAAAAATTATCAAAATCTGATTAACCGGAAAAAAGTTATAGGCTATAATATGCAAAATTTTGATACACCCCAAACTCTTTGTGTCATATGGACCGCAATTTTTAAGATAATTTACTGAAATTTGTCACAACTAATTTTTAAACCATTCTTAATATATGTTATAAATTTTATTAACATTGGTCCATATTTTGATATAGCTCCCATATAACGCCATTTCCCGGAATATGATTTATAGCTCATAAAACTCTTAAATTGCAACCAATTCTATTGAAATTTGGCACAAATAATTGCTTAACTATTTTAAATATATACTATAAATTTTATTCACATGGGTCCGTATTTTGATATAGCTCCCATATAAGGCCCCTTCCCGGAATGTGATTTATAGCTCATAAAACTCTTAAATTTGAACCAATTCTTTTGAAATTTGGCACAACTAATTTCCTAGCTATTTTAAATATATGTTATAAATTATATTAAGACGGGTCCATATTTTGATATAGCTCCCATATAAGGACTTTCCCGGAATATGATTTATAGCTTATAAAACTTTTAAATTTGAACTAATTCTTTTGAAATGTGGCACAATTATTGTTTCAACTATTTTAAATATATATTGTGAATTTTATTAATATGGATCCATATTTTGATATAGCTCCCATATAAGGCCCCTTCCCGGAATTTGATTTATAGCTCATAAAACTCTTAAATTGCAACCAATTCAATTGAAATTTGGCACAAATAATTGTTTAACTATTTTAAATATATACTATAAATTTTATTTACATGGGTCCATATTTTGATATAGCTCCCATATAAGGCCTCTTCCCGGAATATGATTTATAGCTTATAAAACTCTTAAATTTGAACCAATTCTATTGAAATTTGGCACAACTAATTTCCTAGCTATTTTAAATATATGTTATAAATTATATTAAGATGGGTCCATATTTTGATATAGCTCCCATATAAGGACTTTCCCGGAATATGATTTATAGCTTATAAAACTTTTAAATTTGAACTAATTCTTTTGAAATGTGGCACAATTATTGTTTCAACTATTTTAAATATATATTGTGAATTTTATTAAAATGGGTCCATATTTTGATATAGCTCCCATATAAGGCCCCTTCCCGGAATATGATTTACAGCTTATAATACTTTTAGATTTGAACCAATTCTATTGTATTGTGGGTCCATATTATGATATAGCTCCATTATAACGCCCCTTCCCGAGTAAATAAAGACCAATTCTACTGAAAGTCGACACAATTATTTTGCTAACTGTTCTGAAGATATTATATTAATTTGCCCTGTATCGGTCCAAATTTTCCTATAGCTCCCTTATAACGGGATTTTCCGGAAAACGGATTAGAGTTTATAAAACATTTAAATAAAGATTAATTCCATTAAAATTTAGCACAATGATTTTTCTAACTATAATAAAAGTATATTATAAATATGAACAATCTTGGTCCAAACTTCGGGAAGGGGTCTTATATGGGAGCTACATATAAAACCCCTTCCCGGAAAATAGTTTTGAGCTTATAACAAGCATATTTTTTGTTTTTATACGCTCCACAGTACAAGTGGTAGAGAGAGAATATTAACTTTGTCATTCTGTGTGTAACGCTAAGAATGAATTATTTCAGACCCCATAATGTATATATTCTTGCATCAAGTCAAAATCTCAATCGATTTTCGTCAATCTCTTTGTCTGCTCACATCCGCAAAAATTAACAGAGCTCAATGAAAATTGGTAGAAAAAAGGCAGTTAGTTGAAAAATTTTATAGCTTAAATTGTAACTAATTTTATGACTAATTAAGTATTTCTGTGTTATATACATTTGTGAGTATATGTGTGTCTATGGAACCTAACGTATTAACTTTACACGAATTTGTGGTGGAGGGTATTTAAGATTCGGCATAGCCGAATATAGCATTCTTACTTGTTAAAATAAATTTTCTCTCAGTGTTTCATTTGCCTGCTGTTATTTGTTCTTTTGCCTTTGCCATTGGATGACACCACCAACAACAACATTAATGATGAGTGGGTGCTAACAGACTGGACTTAAAACCCAAAAATGAATAAAGCACGTAAATTTATTCACATGTGGAAGTGGAGTCGATGTATGAGTATCATTCACGTAATCCAAAAAATCATATAAAACAAGTCAACGTATAAAATTTACATGTGGCTCACGGTAAAATACCGTATTTTACCGTTATATATTACCAAGACCCAACCTTCAAGAGGAGGAAGAGTTCAAAATTTACATATTGTTGCTGCTGAAGAAGAGGTAAAATGTAGAGGCAAAAATTTTAAAACAATTGTTTTCACTTGGAATGAAGGTTATAACCAATTCTATTGTGGTCTTATGGCCAATGACACTAGAATGATGTTGGCAAGCTGAGGGGATGAATGTTTGAGAGTGTTATTTACGCGTTTTTACAAATTATGTTCTTTGAGATAGTTCTTGTTCATTGTCATTGTTATGGCAACAAATGCTACTGATACCTTCTTTTTATAGATTTTTATGAGCTTTTTCCTCTTTGGAAGCCTACAAACCGAGTGAAAGCCTATTATCCATTGTGATGTTAGATGTTTTGTTGGAATATTTAGTAGAAAATTTGTTCGTACTTTGTTATGTTCAGCCTAAAGGTTTAACGAACGATATTTTGGTTAAAAATCAACTTGTATCTTTTACTTACTAATTGTTGTGTTCCAGTAGGAGTTGAAGTGACCTTTAAAGTAGATTATGAATTTTTTTGCTTCTTTTAATAATTACGAGTTTTTTCTATCGATGTGTTAAGGCCAAACAGCATCTAATGATACCCACGTGTCACTGAATACAACACAATTATAATGGAAGAAGTGAATTGTTTTGCTAAATTCTAAGATCTGGAAAACATTTGTTGGGAATATTTGCAGCAGAGGGTTCTTATAAGTGTGTGTGCGAAAAACAAATAATTAATTCTTGTTTTTAACGGTAAACAATGTAACCGAAACAAGGAGCAAATAGGAAAAGTCCGATGAAAGTAGGTGGTATTAGTGATAATTTCACAAAATCGATTTCCGTTATTGTGGAAATATATGAAGTGTAATATGATTTCTGTTCCTCATTAAAAAGAAATGCTCGAACTCCAATTATCCAGCCCCGAAAATTCAGTCCAAATAGTATTTCTTCAAAAAAAGCATGCACTACAATCGGTGTATCAGGCGTCCCATCTATAAACCGTTTTCTTTACAGTTTGAATTTATGAAATCTGAACTTCATCTAAGTACTTGATCCAGTATTTCCATCCTTATCTATCTTTTGTACTCTCAGTGATAATCCCGACTTTCTTTGTAACTCTTTTAATCCATTCTTTCTTCTTTCGTTTCATTCAGTACAGATCATATTTTTTCATGTTCACTCTTCCTCTAGATAAGTTCTAGTTCCAAAATAACCATAAAAGAGTTGCTTTTCTTCCTTTGAGTTAATTTCCAAAATAGATTTTAAACGTCTGACAGTTATATCGGGGTCTAACATGTCAGAATATGAATTCACATGTGAATTCACAAATACTCCCAGCAAAATTCCCAATTATCCCACTTTTATTTAATATGACCCCTCCAAAAAATATGTTCTTACAAAAACAATATTTATATCCCCCAAAACATGAGTATCATCATCATCAGCAGTATCATAGCAAACAAAAGTAGCATGTGGCATGTAGCATGTTTTTATGCCTAATAGTGTGTTAGTGTTAGTATCATCATGTCATGATACCGATACTAAACTGACACTTTGACATCGACTTAACCCTAAAAACTGTTGTATTATTTTCCAGTCTCCAGTCACTGAGGAGATTTCCTAACTCATACAATCACACAAACATGAAACTTAAATAATATGCCCATGTATAAGTTACTATGTGTGTGTGTAAACATGAATTTTACTAAAATGGCATTAAGGTAAGCTAAAACAATAAACTTGATTTGTACCCCCCCCCCCTTCCCACTTCAGCCAATAAAAATGAAAATCCCAAATAAAATTATTTGCTCCCCCCACAAAAAAACAACCTCATCAGCATCATCATCATCATCGTCGCCATCTGTTTGGCTTGTTTATCGAAAAACGGCAATAACATTTTACTACTCAACTCATGGACTCCTGAGAGGATGAAGAGGATGAGCAGCAGGAATATTTTGTCGAAGGGCATTAAAGTTTTAATATGTTAAAAAGCTTAAACGTGTATTACGTTTAAATACCTTTTAATTGACATGATTTGTTTTATTTTCCAAAATATCATCACACACACTCTCTCACAGATGAGAAAAAGTCATGAAACGAGTGTGTGTGTATTCGTGTATACATGTGTTGGAGTGTTAAGGTCAATGGTTATTATATGGAGACATTAGTTTTAATTTTAGTTTAATTTAAAAACTTTTGTAATTTTAATAGTGGTAAAATTAAATAACGCACTTTATTATCATCATCATCATCATCATCATTACAAACAGATATCGCAAATTAAATAGCAAGAGATTAAAGTTTAAGGAAAATAAATTTTATTTTATATTTATAGCATCAGAACGAACAGGTCATATTGTTGGAAGGTAAATTTTATTTAAGAAACTTTAATTAATAAGACAAAAATCAAAGAAGAAGAAGAACGTCTAGAAAAAGATAGTGATTTATATTAAATTTTCTCCAAATACAAAATTTATCGAAATTTTGTCCATATTTAAGACTTTTATAAGCTCAAGTCCGTTTTCCGAAAGCGTTCTTATATGGAAACTATAACAAATCATCGTCCATTATTGCTTAAAATAATATCATATAATCAAGGCAGTTAAAAAAAATAATTGTACCGAATTTCAATTCAAATGGTCTATATTTATAAACTAGTGTATTCAAAAACCGAAACTGTAAACCGGTTAACCGGTTTTTTTTTCATTTCAGAAAACCGGTTAACCGGTTTCTAATTATTTCTATTGTCGAATTATTTGACATGACGATTTTTTTTCAACCGGTCAACCGGTTTTTAATGGAAGAAACCACAATAAAATCTTTTAAACTCCATCACTTTACGGCCCTTAACATTGCAAAAATTATTTGATGAAATGTGTTCCATATGATTATTTTAAAATAAAAACAATTTATAGACATTTTGATGATGGAACCATTATTTCATCCATTCCATTATAAAGGTCATTTCACAATATAGGTTTCAATTGATTAAACTCTCAACTACTAAATTAACCAAAAACCGGTTAATCGGTTTTTAAATGGTTGTTTTTTTTTTTTTTTTTTTTGAAAACCACATTTTTCGAATAACTCGAAAACCGGTTTTCTGAAAATGTCGGTGTTTTTACGACTCTAATATAAACTTAAAACCATTTTCCGGCAATGGGCCTTATATTGGAGTTATATCGATATATGGGCTAATATTCACGAAATAGAGCTGACAGAATTAAAATGGTGCCAAATTTCCAAAAAATTGGAGCTGGTACAAATAATGGGCCCAGGAAAATCTACTTTTTTATGTTTATTATTACATCGAAATAAATATATGCGGTAAATTTCAGAAAATTATCTTTGAAATTGCGACCCATATGACAAACTGATTTTGGGGTGTAACAAAATGTTGGCATATTTTATCCATCTTCTCCTGATTCGACCTTCTTCTTCTGATTCGACTTTTGCACGATCATGCGATACATACAGCCATATATTATGGTTAATTGCTGTTAAAATTCAGTTAATTTTTGTTGAAAAATTTTCGACAATTTTAATCTTTTTTCAGTTATCGATCTATAACTTTCTTGCAAATTGAGAATTAGAGCAAACTGCTTGGAACAATAACAAATAATGTGGCCAAATTTAATTGAATTTGAACAATTACTCTAGGCGTGAGAATGTTTCCTTAGCTCCATCGACTCAGTTTATGATTTGATGGAAGAAAACATATAATTCGCGGAATCTTAGATGAATTTTTTTAAAGATGGCAGAGTTAATATATCTTCCTCATCTCTAAAAAAAAAACATCGAAAATATTTTCAAAATAGAAAAAATATATCGAAAAATTTCTCTAAACATAAATCTTTTATTTTGCATTTTTTCCAAAGAAAAAAAATAATAATAAATTTCCTCTAAATATTGAAATTATCACCAATTTTTCTTCCTTTCCCTTTTTCACATAAAGTCCATGTAAATATTTTCGCATAAATTTCATTTCGCCAATCATTGTTACTTATCATCAATTCCACCTCTTTCTCCATCACAATCCACCATTACACTCAATTTGTGGTTAAATTACAATATTGGCAACAACAATTAAGCAACAAACAAACACACACACAATATAAAAAATCATCAGAAAATAAAAACTCAATTTATATCATAAATGTAACGGAAAAAATCTTAAATTTTTATAAAAACATGAAAATAAAACCCGGTGCATAACAAAATTGAAAAACACGTATAAATGAACAATAGATCAGCAACAACAACAACAAACAAAACCACACATCAATGTCATCATCAGCACCAAAAAACATCATCGTTCTCATCATCATCATCATCGTCACCATCATTTCTATTGTCATCATTGTGACAATTTACCGAGTTTAATACAATCACCATACCCACCACTGCCACCATCAACCATCACCGTCACAATCACAACCACTTGCTCAATTACATCTAAAATATTCATTTTTTATGCCTGACTTCAGATGCCAATAAATGCGACGAATATGTCGTGGTGGCATCGGTTGACTAAATGTTCCATCAGCAATTTCGTTTTCATCTGTCAAGAGAAGGAAATGAAAAATAAAAACCGAATCATAAAAAATCATAACGAAAAAAACAGAATAATTGAAATCAAAAAAGAACCCAAAAAAAATATTACGGATCCTGATATGTTTTCACACCTCGAAACAAAATCACATGAAAATATTCCAATTCTTTACATATTCAGTTACACCTCCAAGTTCTCTTTTGCCCTTTTCACCCAACATTTATTTGTGTGAGTATGTGTTTGTATAAGTGTGAGTTATATTGTACTAATAAACACTTGTTCAACCATCAATTATTCACCAATTGAAAAATTACTCAACTAACCGTGGATTGTAATTTTTAACAACTTTTTTCTCACTTTTTCGATTGTTTTTTTGTCTTTTGCGCTTTATTTGTTATAAACCAGAATATGATGCGATTTTTATATTCGAATATGGTTAAAAAAGTTTTTTTTTGCTATTGAAAAGTAGACAGATTTGTAAGTCTCTAATAGAAAAGGTATTTCATTATAAAAATATTCTGTAAATGTGAATTTATGGAAAATTTGCTTAAAAACGGCATTTGAAAAAATATTATAAAAAAAACTATTAAAAATTTTTTATAAATTAAGAACTTATATAAGGGATTTATCAACAATTGACTATAAACAAAAATATTATCGAAAATCGTCTATATATAAAGGATTTATCGAAAATCATCAATATATAAAGGATTTATTGAAAATCGTCTATAAATCGAGGATTTATCGAAAATCGTCTCCAAATAAAGGATTTATCGAAAATCGTCTATGAATCAGCGATTTATTGAAAATCGTCTATAAATCAAGGATTTATCGAAAATCGTCTATAAATCAAGGATTTATCGAAAATCGTCTCCAAATAAAGGATTTATCGAAAATCGTCTATAAATCAAGGATTCATCGAAAATCGTCTATAAATAAAGGATTTATCGAAAATCATCAATAAATAAAGGATTTATCGAAAATCGTCTATAAATCAAGGATTTATCGAAAATCATCAATAAATAAAGCATTTATCGAAAATCGTCTATGAATCAGCGATTTATCGAAAATCGTCTATAAATCAAGGATTTATCGAAAATCGTCTATGAATCAGCGATTTATTGAAAATCGTCTATAAATAAAGGATTTATCGAAAATTGTCTATGAATCAGCGATTTATTGAAAATCGTCTATAAATAAAGGATTTATCGAAAATTGTCTATTAATCAAATATTTATCGAAAATCATTAATAAATAAAGGATTTATCGAAAATCGTCTATAAATCAAGGATTTATTGAAAATCGTCTCCAAATAAAGGATTTATCGAAAATCGTCTATAAATCAAGGATTCAGAAGAAAATCGTCTATAAATAAAGGATTTATCGAAAATCATCAATAAATAAAGGATTTATCGAAAATCGTCTATAAATCAAGGATTTATTGAAAATCATCAATAAATAAAGGATTTATCGAAAATCGTCTATAAATCAAGGATTTATCGAAAATCGTCTATGAATCAGCGATTTATCGAAAATCGTCTATAAATCAAGGATTTATCGAAAATCGTCTATGAATCAGCGATTTATTGAAAATCGTCTATAAATAAAGGATTTATCGAAAATTGTCTATAAATCAAATATTTATCGAAAATCATTAATAAATAAAGGATTTATCGAAAATCATCTATAAATCAAGGATTTATCGAAAATCGTCTCCAAATAAAGGATTTATCGAAAATCGTCTATAAATCAAGGATTCATCGAAAATCGTCTATAAATAAAGGATTTATCGAAAATCGTCTATAAATCAAGGATTTATCGAAAATCATCAATAAATAAAGGATTTATCGAAAACCATCTATGAATCAGCGATTTATCGAAAATCATCAATAAATAAAGGATTTATCGAAAATCGTCTATAAATCAAGTATTTATCGAAAATTATCAATAAATAAAGGATTTATCGAAATCGTCTATGAATCAGCGATTTATCGAAAATCATCAATAAATAAAGGATTTATCGAAAATCGTCTATGAATCAGCGATTTATCGAAAATCGTCTATAAATCAAGGATTTATCAAAAATTTTCTATAAATCAAGGATTTATCGAAAATCGTCTATAAATCAAGGATTTATCGAAAATCGTCTATAAATCAAGGATTTATCAAAAATCGTCTATAAATCAAGGATTTATCGAAAATCGTCTCCAAATCAAGGATTTATCGAAAATCGTCTATAAATCAAGGATTTATCGAAAATCGTCTCCAAATCAAGGATTTATCGAAAATCGTCTATGAATCAGCGATTTATCGAAAATCGCCTATAAATCAAGGATTTATCAAAATTTTTCTATAAATCAAAGATTTATCGAAAATTATCAAAAATTTTCTTTAAACAGAAAAATTATCAAAAATTTTCTTTAAACAGAAAATTTATCGAAAATTTTCTTTAAAAGGAAAAATTTATCAAAAATTTTCTTTAAACAGAAAATTTATCGAAAATTTTCTTTAAATATAAAATTTGTTAAAAATTTTCTTTAAATATAAAATTTATCGAAATTTAAATTTTTTATTTTATTTTTTTTTTTTTTAATTTTTGCTTAATAAAAACTCTCGCAAATTTCTTTTAGATGAATATTTTCTGTAAATCGAAAGTGATCGAATTTTTTTCGAAATAAAAACAAATTCAATTGAAAACTTTATTTTCAAAAGAAAAAAATCATTATAAAACAATTTTTTTTTTTTTGAAAAAAAAAAACATCTTTAAAAATCTAAAATTTAGTAAAAATCAATTTCTCAATAAAATATTGTTTATGGATTCTCTGTATATGAAAAATGATCGAAATTTGTACAAAGAAAAACATTATTTTAGATTCTAAGTAAAATGGAAATAAGTTATAAATTTGCTCTGAATAAGAAAATTATTGAAAACTGACTTAATCTTGTGAAAGTCGAAAAGAGAGTGCAATTTGCTTTGAGTTAAACACTAAACTTTTCTATTAATAGAACAACTGATCGCAAATTCTCCATAATACCAGATATGGAAAAAAATTATCAGATGTAATACGAAACTGATGGCAAATTTTCTGTACAGAAAAAATAAATGGATGACAAATAATCTGTAGATCAAAACCTGAATGCATTTTACATATAAACAAACAACTGATTGAAAATGTCTCTCTTTTTCTCGCTGTTATAATTCTTTAGATATTCGATAATCAATATTTTCTTTGTATGGGAAAAACCTCTCCCAATAGCCTACGTAAATTTCGGGTATATGGGGATTCATTCCGTGAAAATTTCAGGAAAATCTCTACCGAACAGATTTTCCTGAAATTTTCACAGTCTATAAGTCCCAACAAACACAGATTCATTTTTATATAAAGATATACACATTGACAATTTTTCTTAAATAAAAAACTGATTGTTAATTCCGCGTTAAAGGAAAAGTGATCTTAACTTTATATTAAAAATAAAAATAAAAAATATCTCGTCTGCAAAGCGATATTTTGCTAAAAATGTATCTCTGATTTAAATTTTAAATAAGAAACTTTTGAAAAATCCAATTCTGAGTAAAATTAAAATTGATCTTGATAAAATCAAAAATTTTCTGCACGTTCACAACCACAATAATTGTCAGAGTTCAATGAAATTTGGCCTGAGTATTTGCTATAGTCCTGAGAAGGTTCCTACTTAAAATTAGTAAAAACGGTTTTGATATCTGTAACCTCTAAGTTCCAGCGAAGAAATTGACAAATAAGATTTTGTAATAAAGTTATATGTGAATGTCATTCCAAAAATTTATCAAAATCGGTTCAGTGGAAAAAAGTTATAGCCAAAAATATAACTAATTTTATGACTCATTAAGTGTTCCTGTGTTGTATCTAAATAAAACTTTTTTACATTTGTGAGTGTATGTACGAAACATAACGTATTTACCTACAGGCATTTAGGGTATGAAGTATTGAAGATTCGGTATTTATTTCTAATTAAAACTTATAAGCGAAAAATTCTCTAAATTCAAGAGTGAACAAAAATTGTCGATAACTGGAAAATTATAACAAAATTATGAATTGATCCTCTTAGATTTTACTCTTCATTTGTTTTGTTTTTTTTTATTGGTTCAATTCAATTTCTACACACATTTACCAGGCAACATCATGTGTACGAAAGGAATCACAGGAGTTTTGTGACGTTAATAAAATTTTCTATTTTTTTTCTGCAAAATTCTAACAATTTTTTTTTGCAATTGTTTTTATTGTTGCGGTATTTCAGTTACATTTTGGTTTTTATTAGAAAGACGATTCCTTTTTTTGCTTCACTCATATCTGCAAACAGCTACAAATTGACTTGGGTTATTTTTTGGCTAAAATATTCAATAAGTTATGGGTGTTTTGATGAAGTTTCAGGGAAGAGGTTCGAAAAACCAACATCGACCGAAGGATACTAAAATGAAAGAAATGGAAAAATATCTGAAAACTATAAAGAAAAATATTTATTAGATATTTTATTTGGTGTTAACGTTTAACTTAAGGGAATTAAAACACTTAAGTAAAGAAATAATTAATATTTGTTATAAATAAGAACGAAAAATTATTAACATACATATACATCAATAAAAACAAAATCACTTTAGTTGCAGATTTAATTGTTTTTGTTTTATTGATAATATTATTTCAAGTTTAGATCGCCAGAGATGAAATTTTGAACCATTTTAACATTTTATAGCGTTTTCTAACAATTCTCTTTTAACAACAGCCAAAAACATCTATATTGGACTTATCTCCAAGCAGTTTGGAGGATTTGCCTTTCTTGGCACAAATATTATTTTTCTTGTACAACTCAAGGGCTTGTTTCCCAAAGTGACAGGATGCCAAATCAGACCAAAAATAAGTGGACATATTTTGAATAGAAGCAGCCTCTGACGTAAAGTTCGGTATTTATAGAATATAACAAATAATTGGCTGCTTCTGTTGTAACTGCTTTCCAAACCAAGAACTTTATGGAAAATTTTGATTGTTTTTGGTCATAAACTTTTCCTCAACATTGTCCCGAGCATCATCAACATAAAATGTTTGATTAGGAAGTTGCGAAAAATCTGCTAAAATATACATTTCAATAAGAAAATTTTTCTGGGAAATTTGACCTCAAGTTCCATGCACCATTTTAGCAGCGTCTCAGCAGTGTTCCTGTTAAGAACTTTGTGAGTCTTGTATGTTTTTAAGATTCAAAATTTCTTACTTAAGAGTACGATCATTGAGCTAACCGGACCGCTTTCTACCGGATGTGTTGAGAGCTCTTTTGGAAATGACTTCTATTTTTGGGTTTAGAAGCATCCTATGGTCCATACCTAATATCTGAAAGTTTTTCATTTTAGAGACAAGTTCTCCCGATATTGTTTAATAACATCGCAAACAATTAGATGACAGACATTTAAGTGCTTGGCCAACTTTTTGTGCACTGAACCAAAAGAGGTAACTAATATAACGAAAGAGTGTGAATAATTTAAGAAAAGTTGGTTAAATATCAGCCAACGAAACCTTTACTCATCATAACGTAAATGTTCGTTATTTTTATGCAAATTCTTCAAATTGAAGAAAATTGTCAATATGATTATTTAAATTCGTTAACAGAATGCAAGTTAATTGAAGTAAATATTATTCAATTTAAATAATATTTTATTCAAATTGACAAAAATAAATTCTTTATATTAATGAATATTTTTCAATTTTAAATATCATATTCAAGTTAAATTTATCAAATTTAAGTTGAATTGAGGAAAGAGTTACGTTAAATTGTTGCAATAAATTAAAATAGTAAATTTTAAGGACCAAGGGAAGGAGTTTAACCCATACAAAGCAAATATTGGATTTAAGATACCTTAAGAACTGTAACAGCGAGAATTTTCAAATTTGTTCCCAATGTTTTTCACAAGGAACTGTATTACTGGACAAAATGTAAGACGGTTAGGATCAGGGGAGAAATAGCCTCCATATAAAGCAGATATCAATTATCCAATTACATTTTTTAATACACTTCGATTTGTGATTTGTGAAATTTCTTACAAGATCTTGGTCTGAGGGAATTTTTGTGCAGCAAAGCACTCCGGGTAATAGATAACTAAAAATAGTGCAATGTCAATAGGACGTTGGTGATCCGACCGGCTTGTATTCCTGGTGAAAAGTTACTTACATGTTTGTTGACCAGCTGATCTGCTATTTGACGAAAAAAATAGTTAAATAAACAAAAATTTTATTCAAATTAACTTCATTTTAATACGTAGAATTTATTTCACTTACGAAGTATTACTGCCGTATATCTGTTGGTATAACATATTTTTGTTAATTATTTGACGAAATTTCATTCAATTAAACATCTTTTACTAAAAATTTTTTGATTAAATTTTTTTGGTATATTTGAAGGAAATTTTTTTAATTGGAAGAAAAATTCCATTAAATAAAATAAAAATCTATTTATCAGACACCTTTCTTCGTTTAAGTTCTCTGGAAATGTTTCGTTAATATCACCTAAAACATTGGTTAAATGTAGGACCAAATTGGATTGTTGTTGAAAATATTTAATAATTTGAGTACCCACTTTTTTCTGATCCCCCATTTTAATCAGATTAACAATTGTTTGACATTAAACTGACATTTTTAACAAAAGTAAACTGATCAAAAAATAAATTAAATAAAACTTGGATTTAAAGTTTAAAACGTGTGTTAAGAATTTTTCGTTCTCATTGTTTACTTCTTATTTTCCTGTAAACCACTGTGGTTTTAAAACTCTTTCCTGTTTTGTTGTAGTTTTTTTTCTTATTATTCAACAAATTGAGTTGTTGTTGTTGTTTTTTCTTTCTTTAATGAACGAGTGATAAAAACCTTTTGGAACAAAAGGAAATAATAATTAAATGATATCACAAATTCATTACAAATCTCCAAACTACAACAATTGAAATAATCAATTTTTAAACTGAAAACACACACACACACACAAACTCACTTGTATACACACATGTAAAATAATGCACATTCAGAGAATTTTGATAAAAATTTAAAAAAAAATCTGAAATTGAACACAAATAAAAGTACATTAACTTACTTTTTTCTTAATAAAAAATACAACAACAAAAACATACACAAAAAAAGTGCAAAAGGTTTAAAACGACGTTCTTTGTAACAAATAAACTGAAAAATGATAAGAAATTAAAAAAAAAATATTAAAATAAATAATAAAATGAAATACAAAAACCCAGAACAAAAACTGAACAGCCGGCACGACGTCAACTAAAAGTTCATAAGGAGTGAGAACGAAAAATTCTGAACACACTTTTTCATTATTTTTAATCCAAGTAAAAACATATCAGTTTTTATGTTCTTTGTCAAGCGAATAAATATACTGTTAATCTTATTCAAATGGGTGACCAGAAGATAGTACGCACCTACAGCAAAACCTTAATTGGTCCTCTTAATAAGTTGGCCAAGCATTCAAAGTTCTGCCGTTAAACTGTTTCCAATGTTATAAAACAAAAGTGGAAGAACTTATCCGTTGAAAGGAAACTTTCTGGTAGAAAAAATGATCTATCAGTTGTTTCTAAGGACAAATCATTCTCAAGAGCTTCCAACACATCTGATTTTGGTAGGTAACACTCATAAACAACAATGTGGTGTAAGGTGTTTAATTGACCGACTATAACTTCTCACTTGTTTTACTGCATAAAGGAAGATGAAACGTATGTTCTGCCAGATTTTTCGTTGGTCAAAAGATTTATATTACTGATGCTAAAGGGAAAGTTGAAGAAAAGTTTAAGACCCAAATGCAGTAAAATTTCCCAAAAGTTCTGGTACATCCTCTATATAACACCGACATTTACATCAAGGAATAGTTCCGAACAAGTCTGATTTCTTTCATAAGACTTCATAATGTGTCCACTTATTTTTGTCCTGACTTGTCATTCTGTCACTATAGTTAACAAGCCCTGTGGCAGGAGTAGTACAAGAACAATAATGTGGTATTTGTACCAAAAGAGCAATCCTGTTCGGTGCCCTGTGATGAGGTATTGAGCACAAAAAATAGGTGTCGAAATGTGCGATAGACCTAAACCGGAGGTTTACAACAAATTTGAACAAAAATCTTTATAAAAACGTAAATGAAAGGATTTCCGAAAAAGGTACAAATTTCATAATAATTTTAGTGGTTTCGTTTTTATTAATCTATATGTGTTTTAAGAACTTTTTGATCTCACTTCTTATGTCTGAAAAAAAACAAATACAACAATATGCAAACGATATAAGAAATTTTAAAATAAAAGTAGAATAATGTAGTTTTAATCAGTTGTTGTAAATAAACTCGTACCGCCCAAAGCACATTCAAACACACACACACATATGAACACCCAAACACATTTGCATTTTTTTTTAGTTAAATGCAGCAGGAGACGAACTTTTAAAGAAACTAAAAAAAAACGTTGATATGATTTTTAAAAAACACTTGTTTCTTAAAAAAAAACGTTGACCATTTAAAAATGTTGAATGAATAAGAAAAATAAGAAAAATTAAAACTTGAATAGTGAAATATTATGGCGGTGTTTTTGCCTCATGTGCTTGACTTTTTGAAAGGGTGTTACAACTAAAGAAAATGGAAAACAAATCTTCAGTGATACCAGATTAAAAGAGAAAAAAAACATATTAAAGTTTCAACAGGAAATTCAAAATAAAAGAGAAAAAATTGTAATAATAAATGTTAATAAAATGGAAGAAAAAAGTTGATAAACAAATTCAACAAACTGTAAAGAACTTAATTAAAACTAAAACGTTTACATTGGATGAGAGAAAAAGTAATTTCTTCCAAAAAAATTCTAAGATTATCTTTTCTACCAAAAAATAAAATTTAACGAAAATTTTCTCTAAATAGAAAATTTAACAAAAATTTTCATTTTGAAGAAAATTTAACGAAATTTTTTTAAAAAGAAAATATAACGAAATGTTTCAAAAAAAATTTAACGAAAATTTTATCTAAATATAATATTTAACGAAAATTTTCTCTAAATAGAAAATTTAACGAAAATTTTCTCTAAATAGAAAATTTAACGAAAATTTTCTCTAAATAGGAAATTTAACGAAAATTTTCTCTAAATAGAAGATTTAACGAAAATTTTCTGTAAATAGAAAATTTAACGAAAATTTTCTCTAAAAAGAATATTTAACGAAAATTTTCTCTAAATAGAAAATTTAACGAAAATTTTCTCTAAATAGAAAATTTAACGAAAATTTTCTCTAAATAGAAAATTTAACGAAAATTTTCTCTAAATAGAAAATTTAACGAAAATTTTCTCTAAATAGAAAATTTAACGAAAATTTTCTCTAAATAGAAAATTTAACGAAAATTTTCTCTAAATAGAAAATTTAACGAAAATTTTCTCTAAATAGAAAATTTAACGAAAATTTTCTCTAAATAGAAAATTTAACGAAAATTTTCTCTAAATAGAAAATTTAACGAAAATTTTCTCTAAATAGAAAATTTAACGAAAATTTGCTCTAAATAGAAAATTAAACGAAAATTTTCTCTAAATAGAAAATTTAACAAAAAATTTCTCTATATAAAAAAATTAGAAAATTTAACGAAGATTTTCTCTTTAAAAGCAAAATTTAATGCAAACTTTCATTAAATAAACAATTTAACGAAAATTTTCTTTAAATAGAATTTATAACGAACTTTCTTTTAAATAGAAAATTTAACGAAATTTCTGTAACAAGAAAATTTAACGAAAATTTCCTGTGAATATCAAATTAATAGAAAATTTTCTTCAAATAGAAAATAAATCGAGAATTTTTTAAATAAAAATTTATCGAAAATTGTTTCTAAATGAAAATAATTGAACATTTTCTTTAAATGAAAATTTATCGAAAATTTTCGAAAATATAAAATTTATGACAGAATTACTTTAAGTAGAAAAGTTATGGAAATAAAGCGACTGATCGTAATTTATTATCTACGTTTAGAATGAAAATCAAATCTTTTTAACAGAATTTTAAATTTATAGCAGTAGAAAAAGATCCCAAGTAAAGAGATAGTTTTTTAAAAAACTCGCAAATTTTAATATAAAATTAGTCTAAATTTTTTAATTTTTTAGTAAAAAAATAGTCCCAATTTTAATAAAAAAGTAATCAAAATTATTGTCAGCGGTTACGGTGACAAAATTTTCAAATTTCGCCTCCTGACTGGTTCACTCTTTCCCAACACAAACAAATACAAGGAAATTCCAGAATTTTTCCAACAAAACGCATTTAGCGTATTTTTGCTTCTTTTTTCGAAAACCCAGACAACTTGTCATTGGCATAAAACGCAGCAAGCGGCAAAGCTTATTTGATGTCAAATACTACTTGAGAGCTTATCTAAGAAAGCTGTAAATGTTACAACAACATTTTGTAAAGATTTCCTGAGATTGGCTGCATTCTTTTTTTCTTATTCTTTTGCCAATTTCGCTAAAAAAAAATTAAAAAAACATTTCGCGGTATTTAAAACAAAAACGTTTTTTTCTTCGCTTTTAATATAATTTTTCCTTTTTTCCAATTTTTGCGCGTTTTCTTCTTTTTTAAACGAAAGTCGTCACTATTTCTTTTTTAATGATTACATACTGACCAGTGACTTCCTTTTCTTGTGTCTGTCACGATAACCAACCAACAATTGTGCACACAAAAAACTTTTTTTTGCGTTTTTCCTTTATTTCTTTAGACTAAATGACGGACTTGACTGAGACTGAATATTATGGGTTTGTTTGTGGGTGTTTGTTTTGTTTTAAACTGCGTTCCAATTTACATCTTTTTCTTATAATTTTGTAAAAACGCATTAAAAATTATGATTACAAATCATGGACAGACAGATGGACTATAGAAAAAGGGCATAAATAAAGTAAAATTAAAAACTTGTGAGGAAAACGAAAAGAAAAACAGAAATCTTAAATATATGATGAAATGTAATTTAGTTTTTTTACTCCGATTTTTGTTTTCGTTTATACGTCCTTCATCAGCGAAAGAAGAGAATTGGGGTATATTATGGTTATCAATGTGTGTGTAACACCAAGAAAAACATGTTACCTAGAGGTCCAACCTCCCTTTCTAAAAAGCGCTACATAAATGAGAGTTCAATCCCAAGTTGAAAAATCAATGAAATAGTTTCAAAAAAAATCAAATAGTTTCGGATTTATATATCAAAAAATATCATTCGAGATCTTACAAAATTCAGATAATTGAAAATTCTTATACAAATAACTCGAAGTAAGAATCAAAAATCTGGGAAAACTCCATAAATCCATTCATGAACCTCCAATAAGTTCTAAACGCTCAAAGCTAAAACACCAACTTCTGCTATCAGTGTTTCGAATTTCATGGAATTTATTTTCCAAAATTTCCAATATAATGTCTGCCTCTTTGTTTTCTGTCTCGGAAAATTAGAAAAATAATATTCTTTTAAGATCAATATGCCAAAATCAATAAGGTAGATGTAATTAGATGAGTCCATATTGTTTCCTTCAGAGATTTCGTGCTTAATGAATTTTTTATTTATTCATGACTGTTAACTTTATAACTTTTTTTGAAAACTTTAATTCAGAATCACTTTCTGAGTCGATTTAACGATGTCCATCTATCTATCTATCTGTCTGTCCGTTATAACATTTTAAACACGCTACAGGTCGTAATTTTAGAAATCTTGATGAATTTTAGTCTATAATGTTCTTTTTTTTTGCACATAAAACGCAGCAAGCGACAAATTAAAATTGGTCTTGTTCGGTTCAATATCCCATAAAAATATCCAACCAGAATTGAGATTTTAGGTCATTAAAGTCCTAAATAATTTTTTGTTAAGAAAATCAATAAAAATAAGTCTTATGATATGATTATACGAGAATCGGTTCATTAACACTCATAGGTCGCCATACAAGCCCAAATACTACTTTTAAGGGTATAATTCTCACATAAACATTGGTACTTTTGAGAACCAGTTCGATGCATTCGAATGGCATTATAGTCTTTTATTCATGTGGAAAAAAGTATGATCTGAAGTGATCGTATGTATCTTTATGTGAGAGTTAATGTTAGATGAAATTTGGAATTGTGCCTTAACAATGGAGAGAACTTACAATTCTCCACAACCGCCTCTAACATTCTCCTGTTTTTATTTTCACTTCCTTGAATTTCCATCTCTTTAACATGAATCGCTTGTATATTTTGTTTTTGTTAACCCACTAGTTTTACTCCAAAACATGTAAATGATGAATATTATTAACCGCGTCTTTTATACCATAATTTCATTTTTTTAGCCAGAATTTTAGCGATTTTTATTTTAATTGTTTTTTATGCAATTTCTATAACCAAAATGAATTCCATCCATTTCGTTCTTTTATTTTTCACTAGAAACGTTGTTGATGATGACGACAAGTTTGGAGGAACAACAAAAACCAAAAAAAATCACGGAGAAGACAATTTTAATTAAAAAGTTTTTCTTTGGACTCTTTGTGTATGTATATGTATGTGAATGTATTTGAGTAAATTTTTACACGAATATAAACAAAACTCAAAATTATATCTTTACATATAAAAGCGAACATTTTTTTCTCGCTATTTCATATCCTGTTTTATTCACAGTTTCCACAGTGTCCTTTTTTCATAGTTTTTTTTTCAGTGTTCTTTTGGTGCAGAGTTTCATAATTAAAAATGTTTATGTTGATACTGTATGATTAATTTCCACGAAAAATAAATTTCATTAATATATTTTTTTTTCGCTTTTCGTCTCTCTATTTTTTTGTTGTAGTTTTATGTGATTAATTCAAATGTTTTTTTTTTTTTTTGGTTTTTGCTTTTGTGAAAAGAACGTGCAAAAAAATATCGGTCATTTGTAAATGAAATGAGCAGATCATTTGAGGGGGAAGGAGATTTAAAATTAGGGAAACATTTTCATAAAAGTTTCGTATTGATAATTTCTAATTTAATCATGTACACAAAGTTGGTAAAGTATACAAACGTCTATTTAATTACATCTTTTGATAAAATAGGAAAATCAATTTTTTTTCATCCTTAAGCAAATGTGAAGGCACGAATCGTATGTATACTTTAGAAACCGGGTGTATTTGGTTTATAAATAAGATAACTTTAATTAAAGAACTACAGCACAAACAACAATTTTTCACCATATTTTATATATATAGACGTACAGACCCGTATTTGATCAGGAGAATAATCGGTGACCCTCCACCACCTTCCTCCCAAAGGGTCTGACTTTAGAACCCAGTCGAAACATTTGGTTCTGCAACCATTTGTAATTTTTTCGTGTCCAATATAATTGATCGCAGTTTATTCTCTAGAAAACATTGAGGTTGTCCACGTTAATAGATGGTATTAATGTAGCCTCACAAAGCTGCTTCATCTTAAAAGATTTGCCGCAATTGTTTTTGCTTTTTCCCTTATAAGATTTCGAAAACCTAGATCTTGCAGTATCGAACATCTCCAGTTGTTTGTTGGCCTGCAAAGACTTCTTTAACCTTGAGGATTTCAATCAAGTGTAATTTTTTCGTGTTTTTTTGATCCACCTCCATGTTCTACGTAAACAAATATTATTCTTATAACCCAAATCCTTTTGTTGACTTAAGAAACTCCATGTGATTCTTCTTCTCTCTGAACCGACTAAGCCCGTTATATCATCCAGCACGATAGCGAATAGCAGAGGTGATACAGGACATCCAAGTTTAATCCAGCATTTGTTTAAATTAGTTAGCTGATATTGTCATTGTGAAGAACTGAGAGTTCAGCGTCCTCGTATTTGGCTCTTATGTTTCGTATTACCTTGTACGGTATGCCATGTCTTTTCATGTAGCAGTTGGTCTGAGGTTTTTCTCAAAACAATGAACAGTAAGTACAGGAGAGCAGCATACAAGGTTAAAAAAACTGATTTTTTCTCATGTTTTTTAATAAAATGATTATCGAAACATCGATTTGTAAGGAGGTTTATAATCGATATACATCATAATTTCCAAATGTTTTTATGACTTTTCCCATTTCAGCTTGAAAGGCGGACCTGATAGATTTTAAGGGTTCAACTACTGACTTTTGCTTAATTTATGAAAATAATTTGCTTTAAATCTCACAATATAACACTTTCAAAAACACATTTCCTTCATTTCGGCAATAAAACTTCAAAATAATGTTTTCTGGTATTTTCCCCAAAAGTCTCATTCGAAGAATCCAACAAAAATAGTATGAGGTTTTATGCATGAATCTTAGAATTTTATGAACTCTATTCTTTTGAAAATGAATAAAGAAAACACTAACAAACTCATATGAGATTATAACAAATTAAGGCAATTTGGCAAACATGCAACACTTGCAACACATAAGTAAATAAAATACACAAAGATACAACTAGAAAAAAAAATGTCTCGTTAAGTAGCCTACACATCTTTTGCAAATTTGCAACACTTGGCCAAAGAGCACTAAAGAGGATGCATAAGGATAACGAAAGGATAATAACACTAATAACTAAGAAAAAGTATGAAAATCTAAAAGAAAATGAGAACTGTCATAATTTAACTAAAATTATGATTATTTTTGTATTTCTTTGTTGCATTTGTTGTCTGTATGGTTTAAAGGATTTCCCTTCCGTAAGTGCTAACGTTACAATAAAAGCCAACAAAAAAATTATATACAAATATTACGAACATTTGGTTTTTAAAAGGGATCATAATCATAATATTATACTGATGAGGTTGTCATATTTGTTGATGCTGCTCTTGATGGCCAATAACAATGACAATTGAAAGAATTTATTTACAAAATTAAGTTGGCTGGTTACACCCTACACAATCCATATGATTCGAAAGTAAATAAGTCTGATTCACTACGGAAGGACTCAATGACGAACATATTTAAATCAAAAATTTGACAATGTCCCCTTAAAATACTATTGAATACAATAGAATTAACATAATAAGGAGATTCAGCTCTTAACTAAAAGGAACTTCAATCTTTATTCAAAATTTGCTGCTACTTATTTCGTCCACTGGTGGGCACAACGATATATCTTAATATAGCTAACAACAACATTTTTTTCCGCAGAACAATCTGGTCGAACATGTACGCCTCTTCTACAAACCGTTTTCGATTCTGCTGGAAAAAAGTCTTCAACAATGACAACGCTTATGATTAATTTTGTCAAACACCATTGACAATATCGCATTTTCAAGACCCCTTAAGTCCAAATTTTCCTTTAAGTTTAACATTGGTCCCACTTAAATTATATGAATCATTTAATACATGAATCATCAGAGAAGAATTTGTTTGGTGGTTCGTTAGGAAGTTATAGAAAGTTTTTGCAATTTTAACAGAATGATTCTAATATCTCAAATAGGCCTTAGCAAGATTTGACCAAAGATAAAGTCACCATGATGTAATTAACTAGCGAATAAACTGAACTGAAATAAGCTGAACTTTTATCATTAGGGAATTTATAATTTAGCCTTAAAAAGCTGATGAACTCAAAAACATATAGTGAGGACCGAAGGATGAGGGCATCCTCGTAAAAGGCGAATTTTAGAAGAAGATTTAGTTTTAATAAAAACTTTAAAAAGGATAAGGCCAGGGAAAGAGTTACCTCCTATACAATGCACACACTTATGGTCGAATATCTATGAAACTATTATCATGGAACATTTGTGATTGTTTGCAGAATTTGCTTCTAGGAAAATACAGGATGGATTTACATAAAGGGATAGATAGCGAAGCCTATGGTGTATTTACTAGTCTTTTATAAATGTATTGAAATTTGGATTGAAATTTTCAGGCCATAATCCTAAATAATCTATGGATAGAATTTTCAATAAATAAACTTTCAAATGATGTGGCAAATTTTAGGAGAAACGGTAAAATATTTTTCATAGATTCCATACAAGAACCACTTCCGAATGTCACTTTAAAAAGCATTAACCGCACATACACTTTGGTATTGTGTTAAATTGATTTAAGTAGCTAAATATAAGCGGCCCAATATTTCCTACAGTACCTACATAAGCCCTCTCCCTAGAACAAATTATTTCAAATGTATAAATCACACACTTTTCATTAAAATGTATTGAACTTCAACAACTACAAGTTGTGGCGGACATATTCTAAAGTTTGGAAAAAATATAGACCGATATTTAAAACAACCTGAAATCAACAATTTAAAATTGTGATCAACAATTAAGGATTATAAAATTTTCATGAAATTTGACGCGCCTTTAGAGAAAAACTTTACACACTTGAAGAAGGTATGTGGGAGAGGTATCCCCCTTGTAAACGTAACAGTTTATATCGTGTATTTCTATAACTAACAGTGTTTTGACAACACATTATTATAGACAATAAAATTATTGGATGGGGTACGGGGGAGCGAAAATTTGGTTGTAGTCTTAATACCAAAATATTATAGAACCACAAAATTTTGAATAGGGCTCGGGGGCGTGTATTCCCCTTTATTAATGAAATTTTGCATATACTCTCTCCGGAACTGTTAAGGAAATTTTGGACTTGTATAATTAAGAACATGGAGGAGTAGTATCCCCTTTAAAAACATTTCCCCTTATAGACAACATAATTTTGGGATAGACACTGAGGAGTGGTATCCTTCCCCATATTATTTCTAAACCGGTTTTGGTGGGTATTAAAGATTCGACCCAGTCGCATATAGAATTGTAACTTGTTTTTTTTAATAAAATTGTACATAACAAAACTGGATTATTCAATTGTAACTGTAGAAAGTATGAGAGTGTGTTTTAAAAAATAACTGTTTAAAAGATATACAGGATGTAGTGGACCATTTAACTACATTTTTGTATAAAAAAAACGGAAGTAATTATTATTATTTTTATTTTTGTTTAGTTTTGCAAGTTTATTATTTGTTTTTCTCTCTCTCTCTCCCTCTCTTTCTTCTCTTCACCATTCATTTTGCATTTGTATTTATTTTTATATTCTCATTTTATGATTTTAATTCAAAAATAGCAAAAAAAGGAGAAGAAGATAAAAATAATTATTATTATCATGATTATTTCGTAACCAATTAATTTTTACGCTTTAATGATTATTAACAACAAAAATTCATAAAATTATTTTGAGTGAAATCTTTTTCAACATTTCTTCACTTTTCTCTATAAAAATGAATTCAGTGTTTCTTTTCTTATTTTTATAGAAATGATTGTAATTAATATTGCAACAATTTGTTTTTCCTTTTCGCCGGAGGGGGAAGAGTTTTTAAAGGAAAATATTTTTTCACATTTTCATAATTTTCACCATATTTTTTCCTTTTAATATTTTCCTTCAATTTTTATTTATTTAACCTTCTTACAATTACAAACATTTGTCAACATTTCATTTACAATTACATTTCTTTTAATATTATTTTTATACCCTCTACCATCACAAGTGGTGTAGAGGACATATTAACTTTGTCGTTCCGTAGGTAACGCTAACGAAGGAATCATCACATCCACAATAATTGACAGAACTCTACGAAATTCAGCCTTGATATTTTTTATAGTCCTGAGAAGTTTTCTATTTAAAACCAGCAAAATCGGTTCTGATTGTTAAAAAATATAGAGCGATATCTGAGCCAACGTCTAACTTCTTCGAGTGAAGAACTTCCATTAAGTTGTCAATTATAAATTCACAAATTTGAATGGAATTTTGCCAGAATATTAAATTATAAATTCCTTATTACCAGTCCAAAAAATCATTAATCGGTTCAGTGGAAAAAAAGTTATATCAAAATATAACTAATTTTATGATTTATTTAGTGATCCTGTGTTATATTTAAGAAAATCATTTCTTTACATCTGTAAGTGCATGTGTGAGTGTGTATGTACGAAACATAATGTATTTACTTCACATGCATTTGTCGTGGACGGTATTGAATATTCGACACATTCTTCATTCTTACTTGTTTATTGTTATCTTTTGTGTATCCTGGTTTTATACCTTTTGCTTTTTCTCTGTGATAGATTTATCTCTCTTATTAATATTTGTTGCCCGGCGATTTAAAATTTCCCCTTAGAGTTTTTTTATTTATTTTTTTTTAACTGACTTTCTTCTGTTGATTGAAATTTTTTGGTTTGTTTTTGAAAGATTTTTATCTGAGATGAAAGTGAAAAAATCTGTTGGTTTCAAAATTATTGTGGCATTTGTCAAACCGCATAACAATAATCATCATTTTCATTACGGGAATCTTGATTTTTATTATTATTTGTTTAAGTATCAATATTACATTTGTCTACACGAGAGAACACATGTTTTTATCAGAATTTTAGAATCTTTGAAAGATTTTTTTTTAATTTTGAAAAGTTAAATAAATATTCGTTACTTTACCATGCGTTTTTCCGAACTTTTACGGAGTATAATGCGCTATAATTATTTTTAGATATAAGGATATTATGAATTAAAGTTCCCCCAAAAATTTCAATCAATTTTTGCACGCTATCAGATTTCATTAAGATAACTTTTTAAAATTTCGAAACAACAAATTTCAAGTTTTAAACATTGTGAAAAGTTTAACTTTTAGTGAACGTTTTAAAATTTTAATGAATTGAATTTTTAAAAATTAAATTTTTAGTAGAAAAAATGTATATGAAAAATTTAATTTTAAGTGAAAAATTGAATTTTTAGTAAAAATTTAAATTTTTAGTGAAAATTTGAATTTTTAGTGAAAGTTTGAATTTTTAGTAAAAATTTGAATTTTTAGTGAAAATTTGAGTTTTTAGTGAAAATTTGAATTGAATTTGAATTTGAATTTTTACTGAAAATTTGAATTTTTACTGAAAATTTGAATTTTAGTGAAAATTTGAATTTTTAGTGAAAATTTGAATTTTTAGTGAAAATTTGAATTTTTAGTGAAAATTTGAATTTTTAGTGAAAATTTGAATTTTTAGTGAAAATTTGAATTTTTAGTGAAAATTTGAATTTTTAGTGAAAATTTGAATTTTTAGTGAAAATTTGAATTTTTAGTGAAAATTTGAATTTTTAGTGAAAATTTGAATTTTTAGTGAAAATTTGAATTTTTAGTGAAAATTTGAATTTTTAGTGAAAATTTGAATTTTTAGTGAAAATTTGAATTTTAGTGAAAATTTGAATTTTTAGTGAAAATTTGAATTTTTAGTGAAAATTTGAATTTTTAGTGAAAAATTTGAATTTTTAATGAAAAATTTGAATTTTTAGTGAAAATTTGAATTTTTAGTGAAAATTTGAATTTTTAGTGAAAATTTGAATTTTTAGTGAACATTTTTAGTGAAAAATTCAAATTTTCACTAAAAATTAAATTAAATGAAGAGGATGAGAGGACAAAACAAGGAATCGTAATGGGTCACAAGGTGTCTATGGATGCTGGTCAAATATTTTATCGATGTCAGCCTAATAACCCGACCTAAGTTTGGAATGAGAACAATTAATATAAAACAAAATTTAGAAATAAATTAGATGTATTTATAGGAATATGCATCAATGTAGTACTAAACTGTTTTAAAAACTGTAAATTTTTCGAGACAGATTTATGTCAAAAACTTACTGTGCGTAATAACACGTTTCCTGAAAAAATGAAGTTATAGCTTTCTTTCAGCAAACGAGCGAAAAGAAAAAATATTTCAATTAAGAATTTTTCAATTTAATGTGTATATCGATATATCGATCCATGTCTGAAAATAACTACTGGATGGCGTTTCTTTTATAAAAAAATAATCTCAACTTGAGAAATTTTCAAATCACTTTTCAAAATCTACGAGTCATTATCACTATTTCATTCCACTTTACCCCCATATTATAACTGCAACTTCTTAATTCATGTTTTTCATTCTTTCAGATAACAAACGAAATAAATCTTTTTCAAAATACCTTCAAAATTTTTATTTTTAAAACATTTAGAAACGAAGCGATTATGGAATATTACAACGATAATGTTTAAACTTTGGTGTGTTTAAAAATCAGGTTTAAAGTGAAACCACAATTTAACTTATCACATTTTTTGTAAACAACAAAAAAGCATTTTTATACCCTTCACCACCACAAGTGGTGAAGGGGGTATATTAACTTTGTCATTCCGTGTGTAACGTGTATACTTGCATCAAATCAAAATCTGAGTCGATTTAGCTATATTCGTCCGATTGTCTGTTGTTGACACACTCACATAAACAATAACTGACTGTTATTTATAATGTACCTTTGTGAGTGTATGTGGGTGTGTGTATGTACGAAACATAACCTATTTACTTACACGCATTCGTGGTGAAGGGTATTTAAAATTCGACATTTTCACTTGTTTTTTTCTTTTTCATTTAAAATTGTCAAACAATATTTTTCGAAAAAAATCAAAAACTCTGAATAAATAAGAAAAAGCGAAAAGAACAAATATAAATAAAGTGAATTCACAGATAAGAACTAATTCTTATCAGTGATTAACGTGTCACTAAACAGGTCAAACAACGAGAAAAACTCTCCACAATCAATAGAGAAGGAATAGGAGAAAAATCACAAAAAAGAAATTAAATATCTCCCTAGAGCATTATAAATATTAAATCATTTCATAATTTCCTTAAGCGGCGATCAGACGTCTCGTATTACTTGAAGGGAAATTCGTTAAAAATCAAGTGAATTTTTTTGAAACTAAAATAAAAGAAAAAATGTTGTGTTTTAAGTCTTTAATATTTTTGGGTTTAATGGCCTGCGTTTTAGCAGAGTCCATAAATTTCAAGACCTGTGATGTTAATGATTGTGATATAGCAGAGGTAAATGTGGACCCTTGTACCAAAGATAGTGCAAATGCTGCCTGTAAATTGAGACGTCGTAAACCCACTAAAATGGATTTCACTTTTACTCCCAATTTCGATGCCGATAGCTTGGAAGCCAGTTTGGTTTGGCTTAAGGATGGTGGTAATGAGTTGCCTTTGATTACCATGGATAAGGATGCCTGTAAATATACCCAGTGCCCGGTAAAGAGTGGTGAAAGTCAAAATTATGCGGTAAACATTCCTATTGAAAGCAAATTCCCCTTGGGCACCTACAACATCAAATGGAACTTTAAGGCTCCCAGTGGTAAACAATGTTGTTTTATACACGAAATTAAATTAATTCGTTAAGTTGGAATTTTCAACTATTTTTTTAAACGTTTTTAACTTTTATTCATGTGATTTATAGAGAAATAAACGAAATTTTGGTATGAAATTACTAAAAAAATGAAAATTGGTTCTTTTTTTAATTAATCTCAGAGGTAAAGTTTAAATGGACTTTAATTAGAAGAATTTACTAAGATGAACGAATCACAATTTAATTTCCCAAATCCAAACTAAACATTAATTTTATTGCTTTTTCTCCGAACAAAGTCAAAATTTAAAGGAGTGAAATCGAAAAGTGCTTAACATACATAAGTGTTTATAAAAACGGTATCACTTAATTTACAGTTATAATTTTTTTATACCCTCCACCAGCACAAGTATATTTACTTTATCATTCCATGTGTAATCGAAATCTGAGTTGATTCTGTCTGTCTGTATGTCCGTCTGTCTAACTTATCATACAGAACATACGTTCCGTCTTCCATTATGCAGCAATATTTTTATTAGAAAACTTGACTTTAAATTTCGTGCTCTGTTTGGGCCGCATTCCTTTCAGATACATTTTAGGCTTTTTAGACCAGCAAATAGTACAAACACTAACTGGGCTCTTTTGAAAATACTTTCAAAGTTCTTGTTTTTAGAAATGTCATGTGGACCATTCTTCTCCCAATACAATTAGACGGTAGAACGTTGAATGATTGTTCATCTTTTTCTAGACCCAATTTTAGGTTTGTTTAAAATATATAGTAATTTTTGTACGCTCTCTTTTCTGGTCTCTCATTAAATGAGATAAATATATTAATATTTTTTTCACATTAAAAATAATAACTAACAAGTTTGTATTATTTTTAAAAGCTTTTTAATGTTAAACGTATGTTAAGAATATTTCGATCTCACTCCCTACATAAAACGCCATAACTCACATTAATAGTAATTTAATGCTTAAATTAATTTTCTATTAAAAATTAAATAAAAATCCCTTTTGAAACAAAAGCAAAATATTACAAATGAAATTTTAAAATCTCAAAAAAAAACTCAAACTTTTATTAAACATTTGGGAAAATAAAACAATTAAAATTTTAGTGTTTTTCTTAATTTTCCTCCAGAAAAAAATCCTAACAAATCTAAAGAAAACCCTCCCTTATTTATTATTATTTTCTTGTTAAAACTCCGTATTTGTTTATCATAAAAATCGTGATTTTTTTATTATGACAATTTTTCCAGAGTTTTCATTTTCTTTTTTATTACACAACTTTTTTTCTCAAAAACTCACTTGAAAATTATTAATTTTTGTTTATTTTAGAAAAAAATCTTGAGTGGAAAATATAACAAAAAATCATTAAAAAAGAAAAACAAGTGTGACCTATTGATTGACGATTTTTATTTACTGATAGAACTTGTGGTTGTTTTTTTGTTCATTGACCCGAATTTTTGTTACATTTATTGATTTAGTATATTTTTCGGTGATAAGTTTTAAAAATAAAAAATTACATTATTATTTTTTTTTTAAAGACACATTTTTTTGTTTATTTAAGAGTTAAAATTTTTTAAAATTTCAAGATTTTTTTTTAATAAAAAGAAATTTAAGTGATTTTTGGAGATTAATATGTTAAAGCAGGAGCTTTTACCTAAAAAGAAAAGAGAAGAAATTAAAAATTAATATAAAATAACATTTTAGGAATTAAAGTTCAAAAAAAGCTGAACCACAGCAGAAGTACAACTGTACAATAAAAGAAAAATGAACTAGAATAGAACCAGAAGAGTAGCAGCACTTCAACACAACCAGAACTAGAACCAAACTAAAAAAAGAACTAGAACCAAACTATAACAGGACCAGAAGAGGACTAAAACAGTAATAGAATAGAATATAATTAGAAATGAACTAGAACAGAACTTGATCTGAACAAGAACAGGACTAAAATAAACTAGAACAGAACTAAAATAGATCTAGAATAGAATTAGAACAGAACTACAATAGAACTAGAACAGAACTAGAACTCGTACAGAACTAGAACAGAATTAGAAGGAACTAGAACAGGACTAGAACTGAACTAAAACAGCAGTAGGACAGAACTAGAACAGAACTGGAATTGAACTAGAATTGTACGAGTACTAAATGAAAACTACACGAGAAAAAGTCTTGAACTAACAAGAAAAAATTAGAAAGAACTAAAAATAAGAAATCCAACTGGATGCTGACTAGAGAACTAAGCTGAATACTAAAATTAGAACAAGACTAAACTGGAAATTGAATTGAGAACTAAAGAAGGAACAGCACCAGTAACTGAACAAAAACTAATTTAAAAAAAAAACTAATTACTGAACTGTGTATTGAAATAAGAACTGATCTGAAGACACAACTTTAAACTAAATTGGGATCTGAACAGAAACTAAGCGAAGCTGAAGTAAGAACTGTTTTAATAAGTGAACAAGGAGCTGAAGTAGGAACTAAACTTAGAACAGAACTTTGAAATATTTAAGCTAAGAGATGTACAGGAATTAGGAACTAAAGTGTATTAAGGAACTGAAACAGAACTGGTTAGAGCGTTGGAACTGAAATGGAAATTTAATCGATTAAAATTAAATATTCTAAACACATGTTTTCAAATTTATTATCATTTAATTAAATCTAATTTATTTTCCATAATAAATCAGTAAATATCTTCTTTCCTTAATAGCAAAAAATTCCATAAATACAATTTGTATTTAAATAACCACTTAAATAAGAAAAATATTCCTTACAAAACGAATAAAAAAATACAAAACCTTCAAAACTTTTAATTAGTTAATTAATATAAAACAAATAACAACATTAACATTATCTACCGATATCAACCAAAAAAAACGACCACAAAAAACCTCATAAAAATTACCAAAAAATTATTTTCAACGCGAAATTCAATGATACATGATCAGTTATAAAAAGGAAGAAAAATAGCAGTGAATTATTTTTATAGGACCCAAAGGACTTTAATTTAAAGAATATAAAAAAGCAGAACTTCAAATAACAAGTTTATTTTCGTATGCAAAACATGAATATTTTTCACCCCAAAATTTCTCTATTAAAAAAAATTGATAGAAAATTAACACGAGATTTTAATTAATGACAATAAAGCGAGAAAAAAAATCCTTACAAAAATAAACACTTTTTTCCACTGATTCAGGAAAATTTTTTAAAATAATAAAATAAAAAAATAAATGAAATTATTACAAACAAGTTTTATATTATTTTAGCATAAATTATGAAGAACCAAAAGGGAAAAATGCAAAAAAGGAAACTAAATTAATTCATTAAAATACAATTTGTTGATCATTTTGGTGGTGAATTTTATTTAACATTTTCTTTCTTGTTTTTCTTCATTTTTTTTATTCTGTAGCGAGAGAAAAAAACTCATAAATAAATCTTTGGAAAAATTAAAAAAAAATGTTATTTAATGAACTTAACAGAAATTAAGTAAAGAAAAAGAGTGATTAAATAAAATTGGTTATGTAAAGAAAGGACCAACTCAAACAAACAAAGAAAAAAAGCGAATGCAACGAATATTAAGTACCCTTCACAAGTAAAACTATGAAAAAGCAAAACTAGAACAAGAACAGAAATAGCAGAAAAATAGAAGAGAACCAGAAGAGAAGTAGAAGAGAAGTAAAAGAGAAATAAAAAAAAGTAGAAGAGAATTTGAGCATTAGTAAAACAGAACTAGAACTGAACAAGAAATGAACCAGAACTGAACTATATTTCTATTAGAACTGAACTAGATCTGAACTAGAACTGAACTAGAATTGAACTGGAACTGAACTAGAACTGAACTGGAACTGAACTAGAACTGAACTGGAACTAAAGAAGAACTGAACTAGATCTGAACTAGAATTGAATTACAACTAAACCATAAGTAAACTAGAACTGAACTTCAACTGAACTATAACTGAACTTCAACTGAACTATAACTGAACTAAAACTGAACTAGAACTGAACTAGAACTGAAGGAGAACTGAACTAGAACTGAATTAGAACTGAACTAGAATTGAATTAGAACTGAACTAGAACTGAACCAGAGCTGGACTAGAACTGAACTAGAACTGAACTCTAAGTGAACTAGAACTGAACTTCAACTGAACTATAACTGAACTAAAATTGAACTAGAACTGAACTTCAACTGAACTATAACTGAACTAAAACTGAACTAGAACTGAACTAGAACTAAACTAAAACTGAACTAGAACTGAACAAGAACTGAACTGAACGGGAAGTGAACTAGAATTGAACTAGAGCTGAACTTCAACTGAACTAGAACTGAACTCGAATGGAATTAAAACAGATCTGGACCTTGAGTTGAACCTAATAATTAAATATCCTTATAATTATAGTTAACTCCGAAAAGCAACAAACATAATCCAAACCAAATAACAATTAACGTAATCCTGAATTAATTAAATCATGGCAATATTCATTAAATTACCGTAAATCTTTCTTTATTTCGCTCAAGAATTTTACTCTGAGATTTTTCTCCTCTTCTACACATCCTTGTAAATGAGCACAATAATTCTTAAGACCTACAAGTTCATTACAAAAGCATTGAAGGATTTTTCTTTATTTTATTTTCTTTTTTTTTTGAGAGACTTAAGGTCAACAATAAAAATAAATCAACGTGTGCTTAAATAAAAATTAATTCAAATTAAAATAAAAGAATAATATTCCCTCCAAAGAGCATAATAAGGAGAAAGGAAAAAAAATAATCCTTAAAGAAAAGAAATCTACGTTTAGTTAATTATTACGCTAAATAAAATTTCAATTAAGAAAAAAAATCTATAATTCTTTCTCTCTACAATCACACACTAATTCCCCATATCCTTTATTTGCAAGAATAAAACTTAGCAAACACATGTTAAGGATAACACAGGATAACTAAGACCTGCGATAAAAATTAAGTTAAAACAAAAAATGAAGAGTGACAGAGAGAGGGAGAGTATGAGAAAAAGAACATAAATACCAGCACATTCAATTGAACAAAATAAAATCTCGAAAAGAAATAAAAAAAACGAAGAAGTGAATTGAAAATTAAATAAAAAATTATAGGGGTTAGAGTGTAAACGAAGAAGAAGAACAGATAGAGAGTCCTTCTTAATTTCTTTATAAAAAGGAATACAAATATTTGTTACACTTCCTAAATTTATTTCATTTGTAGCTTATTAAAATGATGATTGTCTCTCTCTCTCTTTCTTTTTTCTCATATTTCGAAATGCCAGGATAATTTCATTAGATTTTTTTTTTTGTAAATCTTAAAATAAAAGAAAAAGTCATGTCAAATTGTCTATTTCAGTGAAATATTTTATAAGGTGCTTGTATTTGGCGTTTTCTTGTGATTTTGACTGAAACCTCGTTTACATGCAAATGTTTTCACTAAGTCCTTGTCACAATGCTCTGCCACACGTTACTTAAAGTGAAACGGATTAATTTTATGATGCTTTCTTTTTATATTTCACTTTGGCGTTTTATATTTTTCTTTTCTTTTCTATTTGTTTCTTCATTTGTAATTTTATTATTTTTTTCACATTATTTTTTATCTTATTTATGGTTCTGTATTAAGATTTCTTTTTTATTTTATTCGTTTTTATTTTTATTTTTCGCTTAAAAAAGTCAACAAAATACTTATGTCGAATTAAGGCACAATGGCTTCGAAGCAGATAAAATAAACAAATATTATCATCTTAAGCAATCCCGAATTGGGAGCACTATCTTAAAATGGAGACCTAAAAATTTCATTGGTTGTTTTTATACCCTACACTATCATAGGTGGTTGGGCTATTATGTGTTTGTGCTGATGTTTGTTACATTTCTTTCTGTCTGCCTATGTAAACTTTGTAAATAATCTTCTATTCGCAATTTTTTAGATATCTTGCTGAATGATGGCTCAAGATTGTAACCTATTAAAACTGGCTATGTTCGGTCCAATATATCATTTAGCTCCTATACAGGCGACCTCCTGGAATGAGGGTTTTAAAGTCATAAAAGTTTTCAATATAAAGTGATTTCAATGAAACAAAACATAAGTCTTTTAGTACTTTAAATTGGTGTACAAAAATATGCGAGTGTCAGTCTATTACTTTCTGTAGGTCCCATTCAAGCTCCCTTTATTATATTGGTATTGCAAAAACAAATATAATCGAAAATCCATGTTCATTTCTTCTAGCTCCGTTTTAACTTCCCGGAAAAAATCCTTTTCAAGCGCATACATTTTAGTATCATAATAATGTACTTCACATCTAATCACTTGTTTTCCTTTTTAGTTATTATTTTGTACAGCAAATCGCATCGTATAAAATTTACTAACGAATTAATTTCATTGAACCTTGAAATTCACGAAATTTATGAACGAGGGACAAACTTATAGATAAAAGCGTTCCAAAAGTCAAAATTCGAAAAAAAACAGAAAAAATTTTGACCACTTCCAAATTCTCTGGTCATTCAAAAGCTTTGAAATCCCCATACGATACCATTAAATAAAAAACTTGTTTAAAAACCGAAATCTATTTTTGTGGCCCCTTCTGCTTAAAAAGGCTATAAAATTCAATCGGCAATTTTTTAGAAATATTATCAAATATATAAAGACATATTCATATATACACTTCAGGGATTTATCAGACTTACCCTTCGTCTGATTCAGTTCTAGATCTCGAAAGAAATTTCACAAATCACGTGTGTTAAAAAAGTAAATAGAACCAAATTTGAAAATTCTTGTTTTTTTGTTTCTGCTTCTCCCCCTGATCCTATAAGACCCAACCTCTTCTAATGACATTTGATATCTTACAAAATAAGGTTTTCTAGGAAAATGTATAATTCGAAAATACATTTTGCATAATGACGATGAAGTGATGTTCTCATGATGTTTAAGTGTCTCATTTATTTCAGAGGATGTCAACAAAATTGTTTCAAATGTTTCAAAAGGGTAATTTGTATATTCGATAATAATTTTTTTCTTCTCCCCCTGATCCAATCAGTCCAACATTTTTTCCTGTAAAACAGATCCTTGAGAAAGTGATTGAGACCAAATTTCAGAATTTTTCTAATGCGAAAATTTAAAAATTTCAAATATTCCAGTTTTAAATCCGAAATATTTGTTTTGTAGACAAGTACTTTAACCAGCACAATACATCGCTCCAACATTCCCACGACATTTTTAAATCCGTTCCAGAACAACCAGACTACTCCTCGACGAATAATTGTAACTCAATAGCAGCTGTTTTTCCTAATGATCTGACAATATATTTAATCTTAAGTGGCCATTAATCCATTAATTGGTAATTAGTTCACAGAAAGGATTAGTTACCACGCATTAGTGCTGATTATTAGTCCATTATTTCATCCAGGTTCCACAAAAATATTACCCCAGAATAGAGTTTTAAGTTCATGTTTAAATTTCTGAAACCAATTTCGAAACACGGATTGTCCCAAATACCAAGGATTTCAAAAATTTCCTTTTAATAGGAATGGATCAAATTAGCGCGTTGCGATAACCCAAAGCATAACCAATTAAATCAACGCCAAACCGAATATCTATGACGTGAATTGGAGAAACTTGTAGGATGCTTTGTATAATGAGCTATGACAATAGGATCAGAGAATCACAAGGGAACTGTTGAATATAATCGATTCGCTTGTAGAATACAATCTAGGAAAACCGAGAGGTTTCAATCGCTCTACAGAAATAATATTCGTATATCAAAAATTTGTTTGATTCCATATTTACCTCTAAACTGAATTAATTCGAAAATAGCAGACAAAAGTTTCTAAAAATAATACAGTAAGATTTCATGGCAAAAGCTTTATAAGATCAGCCCAATTTTTTCTCAAAAGAAAGTACCATATTGTTACCTTTCCAGAAGAAGCTCTAGAAAGGTAACGTAGCATCTGTACCTTCAAGTTGTCCAAATATATAAAATGTATTTTAATATATAACAACTTTTAAATTAAGATTAATTTTTGAAAAATATCTGAATCGATTCTTTTAAATTCCCTTTAATATAATTTAAAAAAAATCTGACCCATTGTGCAATGACACTCGTATTTCTTTCAAGTGTTAAGGTTGTAATCTCATTTGTTATTGTATATTTCTCTCTCTCTTTTTTTGCTATTTTAGTTTTTATTTTTTCCATCAACTTAAAATCAAATTAAGTATCACCAAAACAACAAAAACAAAAATACAAAACAGATCCTCCAAGAATCTTTATTCCAACCAAGATAAGGATGACCTTCCCTTCTGGCGATGTCTCTTTGTTTAAGAAATCAACCTTAATTTGGATAAAAGTAAGAGAAATAGAAGGTATTCAAGCGTATGGAATGGCATCTCAAGAGGAATCCTTTTATTTCTTCTTCTATTTTTGTTTTTCTTTTTTACACATGAAATTAAATGAAGATTAAATGAAAATTCGTGGAAATTGCAATTAAAGTTTTATTGTAGTGATTTTGAGGAAAATGAAGAAGATGAACTTTATGTTAAGAAAATATAAATTAATGCAAATTTTAGGTTTAATTTGATTTCTTAACTTAAAGGACGAAATAAAACAATCATGTATCGCTTTGTAGACTGATCGCACAAACGACCTCAACTAAACTTCCTCTAGATAAATTTCATTTACATCTTTTTTTTTTAATTTTTACTTAATAATATTTGAACTTAATTTAGTTTAAATTTAAACTGATTTCTATTCCAACTAAATGTTGCATAACAAATTATTTCCAATGAACTGAATCATTACAAAAATGCACACACGCCAAAGTGATGACACTTTGACATGAAGTCCCAAAATGACAAATGTCAATAAATCAAAACAAAAATAAATTTACTTAAAATACTCCTTGACTAAATGTAATGCAAAAACAAAAAAGCAGGACAAAAACAAATCCATCACAAATAACATTACAAATAGTGACAAATGTCTTACGAAATGTCTGTCATTCTCACAAAATCAGACAAACATCCTTTCAATCGAACCGAATCATCATCAAATTAGAAATTGGAAGCCTAAATATAACTGTTTCTTGAAATATTTACTTATGTGTAAGTGAGTGTGTAAGTAGGTCTTCTTAACTAAACTAAACTAAAACAACCTCCTCTAATGACATTTGATATCTAACAAACTAAGGTTTCCTAGGAAAATGTATATGCACTCGTATATATTTAATTCGAAAATACATTTTGCATGATGATGCTGATGATGATGAAGTGATGCTCTCATGATGTTTAAGTGTCTCATTTATTTCGGAGAATGTCAACAAAATTGTTTCAAATGTTTCACAACAGTAACTCGTGATTGATTTTAGATTTTTTAATTAGATTCTAATTATTTTGTTGTTTTAATGAAAATAGGAATTTTACAAAATAATAAATAAAATTATATTAAAATTATAATAATAAATAAAATTATATTGAGAAATATTAATAATTTTATTACTTAAAAAAGCAGTTCTTTGTTTTTTTTTTTAATTTCATAAATTTTAGAAAATTTTAATGAGTCTGAAACAAAATTCGTGACAAAGTCACGGTTAATTATGGCAGGTTTCTTTTTTCAAAATTTTATGTTCTTTTTTAAAACCTAATAAAAACTCTTCAAAACAAAAACATGTGTTCTTGAGAAAAAAAATTTTAAATAAAAAAATATACTGAATAAATTAATAAAATAGCAAACAAACAAAAAAAAACAAACAAATAATTATTCACAAATAAAATCTAATGAAGCCCAAGTCCAGAAAGAAACAAATGAAATTTTTTAAATGAGCCGCATTAAGAATTCGTATTCAAAATTTAAGTTGAAAATTAATAATAAAAAATAAGCAAATAAATATTCATCAAAATCAACATCCATATATTACACATGTCAGGCACCATATAATTTAAGCTAAAAATGTGAATTTAAAAAGAACAGTGAAGGACAAAAATAACAATTAACTTAAATCAAATATATTGAACAAATTTTCTAGTTGTATTTCTAATTCAGTTCTGTTCAGTTGTAATTCAATTCTAGTTCAGTTCCAATTCAGTTCTAGTTCTGTTCTAGTTCAGTTCTATTTCAGTTCCAGTTCTAATTCAGTTCTAGTTTAATTTTAGTTCAGTTCTAGTTCAGTTGTAATTCAATTCTAGTTCAGTTCCAATTCAGTTCTAGTTCTGTTCTAGTTCAGTTCTATTTCAGTTTCAGTTCTAGTTTAGTTTTAGTTAAGTTCTAGCTCAATTCTAGTTCAGTTCTAGTTCAGTTCTAGTTCAGTTCCAGTTCTGGTTCAGTTCTAGTTTAATTCTAGTTCTTGTTCAATTCTAGTTCTAGTTCAGTTCTAGTTCAATTCCAGTTCAAATTCCAGTTCAGATTCTAGTTCAGTTCTATTTCAGTTTCAGTTCTAATTCAGTTCTAGTTTAGTTTTAGTTCAGTTCTAGTTCAATTCTAGTTCAGTTCTAGTTCAGTTCTAGTTTAGTTTTAGTTCAGTTCTAGTTCAGTTCTAGTACAGTTCAGTTCAGTTCCAGTTCTGGTTCAGTTCTAGTTTAATTCTAGTTCTTGTTCAATTCTAGTTCTAGTTCAGTTCTAGTTCAATTCCAGTTCAGATTCTAGTTAAGATTCTAGTTCAGATTTTAGTTCAGATTCTAGTTCAGATTCTAGTTCAGATTCTAGTTCAGATTTTAGTTCAGATACTAGTTCAGATTATAGTTCAAATTCCAGTTCAGATTCTAGTTCAGATTTTAGTTAAGATTCCAGTTCAGATTCCAGTTCAAATTCCAGTTCAGATTCTAGTTCAGATTTTAGTTCAGATACTAGTTCAGATTATAGTTCAGATTCTAGTTTAGATTCCAGTTCAAATTCCAGTTCAGATTCTAGTTCAGATTTTAGTTAAGATTCCAGTTCAGATTCCAGTTAAAATTCCAGTTCAGATTCTAGTTCAGATTTTACATCAGATTCCAGTTCAAATTCTAGTTCAGATTATAGTTCAGAATCCAGTACAGCTCTTGACCCATTTTAGCTAATTTCTCAGCTTTCATTTCAATCGACTGCTTACACTTACTATCATCACTGTATTTATGAACATTATTCTACCAAAACCCTTTGATACGTCGATACATCTTTTAAATAAACTTTTAAAAATATCACAAAAATTGTGGGGGAGACCAAAAACAAAAAATAAAACGAAAAACATCTTCCAAATTTATTAAATAAGAAAAACTATTTAATAACAGTCATTCATTTAACAATTAATCCACTAATTTAAAACTACTGTTACTTTTACTACAAATCTAGAAGTATGAGTTCGTAACACCAATTCAGCTGCTGCCAGAAAATGAAGAAGAAGACTCTACTACCGATGTTGCTTGCTTGTGATGATGATGATGTTGATGATGAGTTGCTGCTGCTGCTGGTGACCAATTTATTTTAATAATTTCTTATGTGTTTTTTTTTGTATCTTTATTTGTTTAATAAATTGTTTGTAATTGTTCATTTGTTTAATATTACGAAATATTTTAAGATTCATCACAATTAAAACACACACATGCACACGTTCAGAAACATATACAATAACACTTAGAATTGTTTGAAAGACATCAACTGTTGTTGTTAGTCATCATACCTTTTCTTCAAGAATTTTATATGTCTGTCTGTCTATCTGTTCTTGTCCTGTCTACTGCTCCTGTCCTGTCTGTTTATGTAACATTTGGTAGACATGATACCTTAAGCTGAGACAATTTATATTATTTCTATAAGTAAATTTAAAATACTTAATTTCACCACTATGAAATAAAATATCCTTTTTATTTCATGCATAAAAAAACCCTTTTTTTGCAATTCAGCTTTTTCTCATAATTTTGTTGTTTTTCTAAAATGTCCTTTAAGACTAGAGCCGGAGTATTATTTAAGAGAAGATGTTAATTTACACTTATAATATTTCTTATTACCATTTCTAGTAACATCATCACACATACATCTATGTCCTTGGTCCATATATGTTAATCCTCCATATGTGCGTGTGGTTCTGTTCTTATGTCTGTCTCTTGATAACTTATACTTCTTATTGTATGTGTTGGTGTGATAGTTGAATGTTTGTGTGTGGGATTTGTTTCTTTATTGTTTAAGGATATGACACTGATACACTTGTCGCCTGTCAAATTGTTCTTGTTATTTTAGTTTTAGTTGTTTTTGTTTATATGTCCTCGTCTTAATTTTATCCTGTTTGAAAGTTTTACCTCGTTGTACACTTTTTTCATAAAGTTTTCTTGTGTGTCCATGAGCTTGTTTCTTGAGTACTTTATTTTGTTGTTGTTGTTATCCTTAGGGATGTCAACTTATTAAAAGTAAGTTGGATCTTTTTTTTTAAATACATTTGCATGTGCACATGTTTCTTGGGGATCAAAAAAATGTGAAATGATTACAGGGGGTAAGAGAAAAGTTTGGAGAAAAATCGAAAGGCCCCTGAAAATAACTGGATCAGAACTAGAAGAGAAATAGAACAGATTCAGAATTCAAAACAGAACTAAAACAGAACTAGAACAAAACTGAATCAGAACTTCGACAAAACTAAAAATGAACTAGAACAGAACTAAAACAGAACTAAAACAGAAGTAAAACAGAACTAGACCAGAATTAAAACGAAACTAGAACAGAACAAAAACAAAACTAGCAAGAACCGCACTCTAACGGGAATGGAACAAAATACTGGATTAGGAAGTGAAGTCAGAACTTTACTAAACAAAGATCTAAACTATGAATTCGTCTAGATCTGATCGTAGAACTTAAATATAAACTGAACTAGAAACTTCACTAAAAACTGAACTAAAATGAATAACAGTGGAACTAAACTATGAACTGAATTAGAAGTCTAATTAGAATTATACTAAGTGCAATTAGAATTAACCTTAACATAAACTGGAACGATATTATACTGCCCCCTATGCAATATAGACCGGAAGTTTTTATAAAGGCCTTTTATGAGAGCATTCAAAACTTTAATAAACCTTCGACATTATTTTACAATTGTCATGATAAGCGATAAAGACTTTTGGACGCCACACAAGAACACTTTGAAATTTACATAAAATCAAAAGACAATTCTACAACTTTAGTTAAGATATAAACAATTTTAAAGAAACTTTTAAAATAAAAATTGCAAATAAAATAAAAATTTACAAAAATATTCCAACAAACATCTCACAGCTGAAAAATGTGTCCTCCTGCTACCCTCACATATCCTTTATGAACTTTTGTAAACGCTTATCAAAATAAAACACTCCCGACTGAAGGTGTATGTACGTATGTTTCACAAATAAAAAAATCATCTGGATGAAGTACATACATATGTACATTCGTTTTTACAGTTATCTTTAACAAATCAACAATGGCAACACATGTGAGAAGACATTTACATGTGATACTTACAAGCAACCCTTTTTCAGAAAGAAGTACTCAAACCTCCGGACTGTGGCCTTCAATATTTGTATTCTCTTAGTTTTATTTTATGGTTTTTATAACTTTAAGGTGTTTTTCTTTATTCCTAAAGATAAATTTGTTTTGTCTTAAAAAGAGATTTTTAACGTATGTGTCTGTCTGTCTGTCTGAACATCTTTAATAAGTCCAATATTAAGGATTTTAAAAAAGGTTTTCAAGTCTTTTATAAAACCCTTAATTTAACATCTTTAATATGGAGTTTGAGTAGCAAAAGCAACCAAACTTTTAGCTTTTCTAAGCACAATTAATTAAATGTTTTTTAGTTTTATAGTTTTCACTGGAATGGGATTAATTTTATCTTCTTTTTCCTTTAATTTTAATTGTTGTTGGTTAAGTCCAAAAAGCAAGATTTTCTTAAAGTTCCCTTTGAGTGTAATAAATTTTAATTTAATTTTATAGTTTTGTGTTGAAATAAAGGTGTTTGTATGTGTTCAGTGACTGGAAAGAGAAACCTGTACAAGTTTTCTTACCACATGTGGCAGGATGATTTTCTATTAGATGCTAAAGTTATCTTATGTGTGACCACATTAATGTGGAAAAGTTTTGGAAAATTGAAATTAATTTTAATTAAAGAATTTTAGTTGATTTCAAGAAGAAGACCGAAATGTAGAAAATAACAAAAAATGATAAATAGAAAAATAACAGGACTAGAACTGAAGTCAAACTGAAATAAAACTGAACTAGAACTGAAGCAAATGTTAACTAAAACTGAACTAGAACTAGAATCTAAAGTATAGCTGAACCAGAACTGAACTAGAACTGAATTAAAACTGAACTAGAACTGAGATAAAATTGAAATAGAACTGAGCTAAAACTGAACTAGAACTGAGCTAAAACTAAGCTTAAACTGAGCTAGAACTGAACTAGAACTGAGATAAAATTGAAATAGAACTGAGCTTAAACTGAACTAGAACTGAGCTAAAACTAAATTAGAGCTGCTATAGAACTGAACTAGAACTCAACTAGAACTGAGCTAAAATTAAGCTTAAACTGAGCTAAACCTGAGCTAGAACTGAGCTAAAATTGAAATAGAACTGAGCTAAAACTGAACTAGAACTGAACTAACACAAAGCTTAAACTGAACTAGAACTGAGCTTAAACTGAGCAAGAACTAAACTAGAGCTGCTATAGAACTGAACTACAACTAAGCTTAAACTGAACTAGAACTGAACTAAAACTAAGCTTAAACTGAACTAGAACTGAGCTAAAACTGAGCAAGAACTAAACTAGAGCTGCTATAGAACTGAACCAGAACTAAACTAGAAACTCAACTAGAACCTGAACTGGAATCTGAAGTAAATTTTAAATTAAAATCTGAACTATACTGAACCAGAACTGCAATAGAAATAAACTTGAAGCTGAACTAGAAATGTAGTAGTAAAAAATAATATAGGAATTAAACTGGCAACGCAGCTGGAAACTAAAAGCTGATCTAGGAGCTGAACTCCATTTACATTCCAATTACTATTGAAATTATTTCCACGCTTTAATTTTTTTCTATATTTTTGAATCAGTTTAAAAATAATTCTAATTTATGTTGAAAGTCCTTGAAAGTGTACTCCATTTCTTTCACATATTCCTTTTCTCGTACACATATCGCTTTATTTATTATTTTTTTTATTTGAGTTCATAAAAGTTGTTCTATTTACCAACAAAATAAAATTATTCTTACTTTTATTACGATAAACGACAAACTTTGAACATTTTCAGTTTAGTTTTCTTTCTTACTCCTTTGCATATCCTTTTTGAAAATGCAAGAAGCCATGAATCCTTAACGACGGAAGTTTTCATACATGAAATCGAACTGGAGCTACATGACTTAAATGATGGTAATACAAAGCTTGGTTATCGTTAAGAGACTCTATATAAATTAATCTATATATTTCGTTTACCACGAGTATACAATGAAGTAATTCGTTGGAAAATTTCATATGCTTACAAAATTTCTAAACTAAAGACTCGAAATGAATGCATTATTAATGGTACTTTCTGATGTGATTTCTCAAGATATCCTGTTCATATAGGGTGCATCTAATACCTACAACTAATAACTTTATTATTCTACTTTCTTTAACTTTATTAAAAATATGAATTTGTTGTAAAATATATCTGAATTTCTTTTATGTGTTTGAGAAAGTTAAGTTTATTTTAAATATCAATAGAAATTATCGTTCTTATTGTTTACTTAAAAAGGCGTGATGTTGCTACTAAAACTCTTTCTTTTTTGCTTTCGGTTCTTCTATTTCGACTACTGTAAATTGCAGTTATTCAAAAAGTAACATAAAGATTTTCGAAGAGAAAACTTTAACAAACAAATTCACAAATCGTTAACGTGGTAAATCAACAAAGACTTGAAGCAATTTTCTTCTTTGTTTTTAACTAAAGAAAATAAGGATATTTAAGGACATTTTAGAGAAAAACAAAACGATAAATTTTTTGAATGATAGAAAATTTGTTAACATCCGTTATGATTATTTTTTATATTTAAATAAAGAAATTTAGATTTAAAATGTAAATGAGAGAATTTATTGAATTTTTATATAAAAACAAAAATTTTTATTAAAAAACACTTTCAGAATATTTACGAAAACATGTATGTAGAAAATTTATCGAAAATTTCCCTTAATAAAATATTTATCGAAAAATTTCTCTTAATAGAAAATTTTATGAAAAATGTTCTTTATATAAAATTTATCGAAACTTTTCTTTTAATACAAAGTTTTCTCTTTATAGAAAATATATCGACAATTTTCTTTATAGAAAATATTTATATTATCGAAAATTTTTTCCTAATAGAAAATTATATCAAACATTTATCTTAAACGAAAATTTATCGAAAAAATTCTCTTAAAGGAAAAATTAATAAAAATTGTTCTCTTTATAGAAAATTTATCAAAAATTTTCTCTTGGTAGAAACTTTTTCAAAAAGTACTCTAATAGAATATTTATCGAAAAATTTCTCTTCAACGAAAACAAATCGAAAATTATCCAATAATCAAAAATTTTCTCTTAATGAAAAATTTATCGAAAATTTAGTCTTAATAGAAAATTTTTTAAAAATTTTTTTATCGAAATTTTCTCCAAATAGAAAATATATCGAAAAATTATTGAAAATTTATCAACAATTTTTTCCTATTGAAAATTTTCGCTTAATTAAAAATTTTTAATACGAATTTATAAATTTTCTCTTAACACAAAATTTATCGAAAATTTTCTCTTAACACAAAATTTATCGAAAATTTTCTCTTAACACAAAATTTATCGAAAATTTTCTCTTAAAACAAAATTTATCGAAAATTTTCTCTTAATAGTTACTTCGTCAAAAATTTCATCTTAATAGGAAATTTCCCCAAAATTTTCTCTTAATAGAAAATTTCCCCAAATTTTTCTCTTAATAGAAAATTTCCCCAAAATTTTCTCTTAATAGAACATTTTCCCAAAATTTTCTCTTAATAGAAAGTTTTCTCAAAATTTTCTCTTAATAGAAAATTTTCTAAAAACTTTCTCTTAATAGAAAATTTTCCCAAAATTTTCTCTTAATAGAAAATTTTCCCAAAATTTTCTCTTAATAGAAAATTTTCCCAAAATTTTCTCTTAATAGAAAATTTTCCCAAAATTTTCTCTTAATATAAAATTTTCCCAAAATTTTCTCTTAATAGAAAATTTTCCCAAAATTTTCTCTTAATAGAAAATTTTCCCAAAATTTTCTCTTAATAGAAAATTTTCCCAAAATTTTCTCTGAGTAGAAAATTTCCCCAAAATTTTCTCTTAATAGAAAATTTCCCCAAAATTTTCTCTGAATAGAAAATTTCCCCAAAATTTTCTCTTAATAGAAAATTTCCCCAAAATTTTCTCTGAATAGAAAATTTCCCCAAAATTTTCTCTTAATAGAAAATTTCCCCAAAATTTTCTCTTAATAGAAAATTTCCCCAAAATTTTCTCTTAATAGAAAATTTCCCCAAAATTTTCTCTGAATAGAAAATTTTCCCAAAATTTTCTCTGAATAGAAAATTTCCCCAAAATTTTCTCTGAATAGAAAATTTCCCCAAAATTTTCTCTGAATAGAAAATTTCCCCAAAATTTTCTCTGAATAGAAAATTTCCCCAAAATTTTCTCTGAATAGAAAATTTCCCCAAAATTTTCTCTGAATAGAAAATTTCCCCAAAATTTTCTCTTAATAAAAAATTTCCCCAAAATTTTCTCTTAATAAAAAAATTCCCCAAAATTTTCTCTTAATAAAAAATTTCCCCAAATTTTTCTCTTAAAAAAAATTCCCAAAATTTTCTCTACATAGAAAATTTCGCCAAAATTTTCTCTTCCTTAAAATTTTCTCTTAATAGAAAATTTCCCTAAAATTTTCTCTTAGTAGAAAATGTATCTAAATTTTTTTCTTAATACAGAATTTATCTCAAATTATAGAACTTATGAAAAATCTTCTCTTAAAAGAAATTCTAGTTTTATATTTTTTCTTAACAGAAAGTTTTTCGGTATAGGAAGTAGAGTATTTGCAAAAGAAGACATTATTATTTATTTCTCAGAAATCTGGCATCACCTTTCAGTATGAAAACAACTATTGTAAAACTCACTAAAACTAAAGTAAAGTTTTCCAAAACTTTTCTTCTTAACTACAAATGGCTCACATTTGTCTTAATAGAATTTTATAAAATTTAAGAGAAAGTAATGTGAAGGTAAACACTTCAATGATTATTTTCCTCTTAAGCAACTTCATTATTTTTATGAACAACTACAACAACACATCCACCTTCATTCATATTCATCTAAATATTTTCGAATCAAATCCATAAAAATTTCAATCAAGATTAAAAACTTTTTCATAGTTTTCTTAAGTTTATTTATTTTAAAGTTTTTTTTTAAATATTTCTTCCTTTTTCAATTTGTTTCGTTGTTGTTTTTCATTTGTTAGCAAATAAATAAAAGTTTCCATTAAATGTTTTTTTGTAAACTTTTGTTTTTCTTCAAATTTTTTCCCAAAAAAAAAAAAAAAAAAAAAAAAAAAACGAAATTATTTGTTTGATTAAATAAATTAAATATTATTTCATTTTTTTATTATTAAACTTTAAACATACGAGGGAGATGAGAAAAAATTGAATTTTAATTTAATAAAATTTCCTACTAATTTTGCAGTTAAATTTAAATTTTGTTTTTGTAATTTTATTTGTTCAAGTCAGCAGAAAATGTTTGTCTGAATATTGAAATTTTGTTGAATTATAAAAACAAACATTTTAAACGAAATATTATTTTTATTTATGTGTAACTTTTTTATTTTTAATTTCATTTCATTTTTGACCACCCAAATGATGTTTTCATTAATCAGAGCTAAAAACAAAACTAAACAGTGAATAAAAGTGTGGAATTATATGGAGGTAAATGACGAATTTTAGGCACTTTATGAATTAATTGGAGAAAACCTTTCACTTCTACTACTTATCTTCTTTTCATATTATGTTTGAAACACTCTCTTAAAAATATATATAAGTTATCTTTTAAAACATGTCTCTTCTTATTGGAGGAATTTAACACTCTTACAATTTTTTCTATGAAATGTGCGAAAAAAAATTCTCATCAAACAAAACTTCTTTCAATATCTCTTTAATTAGACCGTCTCTTAATTTTCTCTTTAATTTCGTAATTGCTCTGCAAATAAAATGGTCTTTGTAAAGAAAAAAATTTTCTTAAATTTTCATTTTAAATTAAATAAGATAAATTCTCTTAATTTTGTTAGAAATTTTTCAATTTTTTATAAATTTCTTCAAAAGAAAACATTCTCCGAATTTTCTTTAATTTTCACTATTAAATTTTTTCTTAATTTCTCTGCAAAAATAAAATATTCTTTGTAAATAAAAATTCGCTTAAATTCGTTTAAAAGAAAATGTTTAACAAAAAACTCTCAATTTTCGTAACAAATTTCCTGAAAAACTTTATGTAAGAAATTCTTCTTTTAGAAGAAAAACATTTCCTTTACAGAAAAAAATCTCCTTATTATCTATAAAAGTAGAAGTTTTCTTAATTTTCTATACAAAGAAGCTTCTTTTCATTTTTTTAATCAAAAATTTCTGCTAGTTTTGTTTGAATATTAAAAATTTCTCTCAATTCTCTTTGTCTTAATTTTCTTTAAGAGAAAAACTCAGTTTTCTTTACATATAAAAATATATTAGAGACAAAATTCTTTTAATTGCATTTTAAAGTACATTTTTCTCTTAAATTCTAAAATTTTACTTAATTATCTTTACATGGAAAATTATTTTAATTTAATGAATTTTCTTTAACAAAATATTTGATTTTTTTTAATAATCAGTTCTTTCTCATGTAAAAAAAATCTCTTAAATTTTCGGTAATAAAATTTCTGGTAATTTTTCTGAATTAAACATTTTCTAAAATTTTTACTTAAAATTCTTTTAATCTTTCTAACTAGAAATTCTCTTAAATATTTCAACTAAAATTATTATTTAATCTAATGTCGTAAGATTTCTCTTATTTTTTTTTATTATAAAATGTCTCTTAAAATGTCGATATTAAATTGTCTAAACAAAATTTCGAACAATTCGTAATATTTTCCTAATATTTCAAGATGCATACAAATATCTCTCGAATTTTGTACTAAACATATTTTGTATTAAAACATTTTTCTTTTGAATAAAAAATTCTCTTGAAATTTCTTGTAGGAATATTCTATTAATTTTCTATAATAAAAATCCGCTTAAATTTTTAAAAATTGGTTGTTCCCTTTTTTATAAAATAAAAATTTTATGAAAAAAATGTCTCTTAAGATTTTTCTTGGATTTTTTGTAATAAAATTTATCTTTAATAATAGATTTCTCTCGAATTTTTATAACAATGTTTCTCTAAATTGTTCGTAAAATTTCTCTTAAATTCTGTACTTCCTTTAGCAAAATTTCTCTTCAATTTCCATATCTTATTTTTTATTTTTATTTATTTTATTATTATTATTTATTTATTTTTTTTTTGCTTTTAATTTTTACTAAATAAATCTTCCATAATGAAATTTCTCTTAAACTTTTTATTATAACATTTTGTCTATTTTCATTCAATTATAGAATTTTTCTAAATTTTTCAGAAATAAAATCCTTATAATTCGTCTTCCTTTATTGCATAGTTTTACCTCTAACTAACTATCTTCACAATAAAAATTTTCTCTTAAATATTTATTATAGTTTTTCTTAAATTTTTTATAACAGAATTTCTCCTAAATTTTCTGTAAAAAAATTCTCTATAAAACTTTTATTGTAATCATTTCCGATCTCAAAAATTTAATTTTTGTAACAAACTTAATCTGAAATCAAAATTACCGCATCTCATTTCAGTAGTTAACGTGAAAAAGAGACCAAAAAAAATACTGAACTAAACAGAATAACAAATAATTCATTAGGTTGCATACAACAGAATGTGGTACGTGCTTAATTTTTGTACAATTGTTTCAACATATCTGTGATGTTGCTGAAGGCAGGTCTACACATTTAGCAAAGTTTCATTTTTATTATTTTTACAATAAAATGTTGCAATTGCACCCACAACAATATAAAAAAGCAACAAGTTGTTGTTCTTACAAAAAATAAAATGGAAAAACTAAATAAACTACCTTGATGCCTATCAAAAAGTTTCAATGTTTCCATAAAACGCTCGATGGAATTAAAATATTAAAACTTAAAAAAGATATTTTTATAGAGAGAACAAATATTCGTCTCGACTACTTGAAAACGATTTATGTTTATTTTACCGTTGAGGCATGAAGTCAAATTCAAAAAAAAAACTCCCACACTTCATCAGAAAAAAAGGTACTCAGTGGCTTGGCTGAATGCTCAGTTGACGGTAAAATAGCCATGATCACTTTGAAATGAGAAACTTAAACACGATTAAGAGGAAATTAAATTTAGGAGAACTCACTTCAAATTACATGTGGGTTTTTTTATATGGACAATTTTTTCTTACCTAAAATGAAACAAAAATAAAAATTAAATTAAACAAAAATATTAAAAATAATGTGATCATATTAACAACAATAAAGAGACTACAAAGAGTCTAAAGACTTATATCAAGGTCAAGCAGATAAATAAAACGATTAAAAAATAATGCAAAACTTAAAGATAAAATACATATTCGATCGATGGAGTCATTTTATAACATTCAGAAGACAATTATTATTTAAGAGAAATTTGGTTTTGATTAAGAGAGTATATTTTTTTTCAAAATTCAATTGAAAATTTGTGCAAAATTTTATCGAATAAAATTCTTCAAAATTTTTATTACAGAAAATTTAGTAAAAATTTAATTCACTAAAATTAAAATTCTTTCAAAAAATATTCTTCAGCAAATATTCTCTTAACTATTTTTACAAAATTATTGTTCTATTAAAATGTCTCTCCATTTTTATGATGAAATTTCATTTAAATTTTTTTTTAATTAAATTTCTTATAATTTTTTCTCCTTTTCTTAAATTATATTTTTTTTAAATATTTCTCTAAATTTTTTGTTATTAACATTTTTATTAATTTTTTTCATAAAATATCTATTAACTTAACGAAGTTTAAGAGAAGTTTTATTAAAAATGGTTAAGAATCATTCTTTCATAAAAAGATCATAAACAAATTAAGAAAAATATTTTCATAAAAAAAATTAGAAGAACATTTTTCATAAAAAATAAAAAATTAAGAGATTTTTTTTCATATAAAAATTAAGAGAAATTTTTTCACAAAGATTACGATACATTTTTTATTAAAAAATTAAAAAAATTCATTAAAAAATTAAGAGAAATTTTTACATTAAAAATGAAAAGAATTTTTTTCAGAAGAAAATTAAGAGAAATTTGTTCATAAAAAATAAGAGTAATTTTTTCATAAAAAAATTAAGAAATTTTTTTCAGAAAAAAATGAAGAGAAAATATTTTAGAAAAGAAAAATAAGAGAAATATTTTCTTAAAAAAAGTGAGAGAAATTATCTTCATAAAAATAAGAGAAATTTTTGTCCATAAAAAACATTTTTTCATAAAAAAATAAAAGACATTTTTCGTCAAATAATTAAGAGAATTTTTTTGCATAAAATAAATTATGAGAATTTTTTTCGTTAAAGACATTTAAAGAAAAATTAAAAGAATTTTTTTCATTATAAATTTAAGGTAATTTTTTTCATAAAGTTAATATTTTTTCAATTGTCTTATTACGTGTATAAGACCAAGAACATGCTGACCTTTATCTGAGACATTCCTAAATGTAACTTTTCTAAATTGTTCAACAAAATCTCCAATATTTTGATACATATACATACATATGTCATATAAGTCGCAATTTAGATTAATAATTTGAATACTTTGATATAAGAAATAAGAGTAAAGAACTTGATTGCGTTCGGTTTATTAGACCCAGCTCCATAAGGACTCTTTCCAGAATATGATTTTAAGATTATAAAACTCTTAAATATAGACCTTTGAAATTTCAGTACAGTGATTCTTCTAGCTTTATTAGTTTAAACAATATAAGTCATTTATTGCCATAGATCCCAGATAAGACACCTTCTCTGAAAATCATCATAACTATATTTATAACTGTCTTGAATATCACTTATTGATTTGACCAATATCAGTCCACATTTTGCTATATAATAACTATATCCTTTTGAATTGTGAAGTTTTTGCGTGGTATTAAAATTTACGAGGCAAAAATATCATTTAAATTTAAATTTTCAATAAAATTTTTAATTTCTTAAATACAAATACGCAAAAATACACTTAGAAAAATACTGGGGATTTTTATATATTTTTATTAAAAACCTCTTTGCCTCATAGCCATAATTATGATACCTATTTTCTAAATCTTCTTCTAAAATTCTACCTCTTTTCATTTTACTTAAAGTATCCTTTCTAGAATCCTTTAAATAATGAATGATATGTGAATGACGATCATTAAAACTAAAAACCTTTGATAACGCCTGTTTAAATTAAGCGCCTGCGCTCATATGTTAACTTATGCTGTGTTATCCTTAATCCAGGCTCAAATATACAAATCAAATACACAAATCATATAAAAAATAATAATAAACAAAATTTCCCTGTTGGAAACAAAGGGAAAATTACCATTGTAAAAACTAAGTAGGTAATAAAATTTGATAGGGAATTTTTAAAACAACAAAAATCAGTAACAATAAAGAGATGAAGATGAATAGGAAGTCCGATATTTGGTCAAGCCTGAAACATATGTAAAGAATAGAAATGTTTATTGTTTGTTTGTGTAAACCCCAGGACAAACCCTCGCGTTAACCGAGTGAGGGAGAATAAACGTAAATCAAGAAAAATAAAAATCAATTCACACCTCGAAAAAAAGGAGAAGAGAAAATAAATAAAATTATTTATCAGTTTTTAGGTAGAAATCAAAATAAAACGTTTATGCAAACACACAATTTTTGGACTCATAACAGATCCAGATATTTAAAGGATGTTAAGGCTTTAACATGATGTTGTTATTGTGTGTTGCTGTGAGTATGTGTTTTTGTAGTATTTTTGCTAAATGACATTTATCAGCATTTGGCAAACACATGTTCACAAAATGCAAACATGCCACCAACAGCACACAACACCACAAACAAATCGTTTATCTCTAATCGGAATTGGGAGGCCGTGAAAGTCGTAAGATTTTTAGTGAATAAAAAAATTTAAACGTGTGTTTTACAGACCATAACTGTCAGTTAGAAAATTTTATCGTTTTTTTTTTTCTTCTTTTTCCTTTTCACTCCAAATGTTTTGTCGGCAAATCATTAATACCTTGTCTTGATTTCGGTTCTGGATTGCGAAATCTGTTAAAGTTCTGTTTCGAATTTAATGCTCTGATATTGCGAAAAGGAAATTAAACAAAGTATTTTTTTTAGTTTTCGAAAAAATTCATTTAAGCGATTTTATTACGCCATAATCATCATCAGTTATTTTTGTCATATTTTTTTGTTTTAATTGATTTCTTCCATTTTCATCTAACAATTTAGCGAAATTATAATTTTGAATTCATTATTTGAGTTCATTGTTTTCCCAGGCATTTTAATAAATAGTTGTCAAACCATTTAATTTAAAATTAACTAACACGACGCCATATGAAAAAATACCGCCACTAATTCTTCCTCCCTCTACCCCCCAAAATAAAATCCCTCAACATATATCCCTAACATTTAAATAAAGCAAGTAGGAATGAAATATTCGGTTGAGCCGAATCTTCAATACCCTTCATCGCAAATGCATGTGAAGTAAATACATTATGTTTCGTACATACACACTCAAAGATACACTACATTAAAGTTTTTCTTAAACAAAAATGTTTTTCTTAAATTAATGAGTCATGAACTGAACTGATTATGATAATTTTCGGAATGTCAATGATGGCAAAATTTCATTCCAATTTGTCGATTTACAACTGACAATTTTACAAAAGTTTGACGCCTCAGATATCGGTCTATACCCATTTCCTGGTTTTAAATAGGAAACTTCTCAGGACTATAACAAATATTCAGGGCTAATTTCATTAAGCTCTGTCAATTATTGTAGATGTTAGCGTGTCAACAACAGACTGTCAGACAAACAGACGGACTTAGTTAAATCGACAGATTTTGATTTTATACAAAAATATATATATACATTATGGAATCTGAGATAATTCCTTCTTAGCGTTACACACAGAATGATAAATTTAATATATCCTCTTCACCATCATTCAAAACATCATCATCCAAAAAAAATACTGAGTTGTGATCATATTTAAAACTTACACTTTTTCTCCTCCACAACCGATTAAATGGCAAAAATTCAGAAAACAACAATCTTCACAAAACGCGTGTACAAATGAAACTCATTTTGTTGCTGTTGTTGTTTTTGTCCAGGCGGGATCAGTTTTATCACCACGTCTCACTCTCAATTATGAGCTCCACATCACTAAAAAGCTGCTACCATTAGCAAATGACTCATTTGCAAATAAAAAACACACACAACAGAAAAAAGAACTATTTAGCGAAAATACAAAAACTATAAAAAAATTATATTAACTTTAATTGTCTCTGTCGTCGTGTTAAAAACTGTTTTATTTTTTATTTGTCTTCTCTGGATTTTTTTTTCAAATTGTAACGATAAACAGCAATTCACACATCGAATCGTAAAAAAAAGTGTTCGAAACAACCATTGAACCACATTATGAGTATTTAAAATTAAAAACAATGTGAATTTTTGTGTATCGTCATTATCATCACAAGTCATATGAAACAAAGACCTCAAAGCAGCTCAGTTGAGTTGAGCTCGACTGCATAGGTTTTTTTTCGAAGTCAATGTCCTTCTCGAGTTTAACTTAAATTTGTATTTAAAAAAAAAAAAAAACTTTAATTAAACCAAACATTTGACACTTTTTTTCGAGCTGTAAAAGCATTTTTGCTGCGGGAAAATTATTGGTTGGTGGAAAGAGTAAAAATCCTATATATTTTGGATCAAAGCTGGGCCCTTAAATCAATTGCTTTTCATTTCATTCCCAATTCAATGTTTAGTTCTTTTATATAATTCTGCTTCAGTTCCCAGTTTAGTTTTCAGCTTAGTTCCAAGTATAATTAATTAAGTTTTTAGTTCAGGGAACAATTCCTAATTCAATTCTTAGCTCAGATTTTATCTCACTTAGTTCAATTAACTAGTTCGTGAAATATTCTAGTTCAGTTTTATTTTAATTCCTATTCTGCAGTTCTGAGTTTAGTTTTTAGTTCAGTTCTTAGTTTCAGTTCTTCAGTTCAGTTCTTAATTCAGTACAGTTCAGTTCACAGTTCATTCTTAGTTTAGTTTAGTTTAGTTCTCAATTTTGTACTCAGTTCAGATCTCAGCTCAGGTGTCAGTTCTTAATTCAGTTCTCTGTTAAGGTATCAGTTAAGTTCTCAGTTCCTTTCTCAGTACAGTTCTCAGTTCAGTTCTAAGTCCAGTTCTAGGTTCAGCTTTCAGTTAAGTTGTTAGTTCAGTTCTCAATTCAGTTCTCTGTTAAGGTATCAGTTCAGATTTCAGTTAAGTTCTCAGTTCCTTTCTCAGTACAGTTCTCAGTTCAGTTGTAAGTTCAGTTCTCAGTTCTAGGTTCAGGTGTCAGTTCAGTTCTCAATTCAGTTCAGTTCGCAGTACATTTCTCAGTTAAGTTCTCAGTTCAGATCTCAGTTAAGTTTTCAGTTCCTTTCTCAGCTGCCAGATAAGTTGTCAGTTCAGTTCTCAATTCAGTTCTCTGTTCAGTCCTCAGTTCAGTTCTCTGTTCAGTTATCAGTTCAGTTCTTAGTTCAGCTGTCAGTTTAAGTTGTCAGTTCAGTTCTCAGTTAAGTTCATTTCTAATTCAGTTCTTAGTTCATATCAATTTTAGTTCTGTTCTTCAATTCTTGATTTAATAAATACATTTTCCCCAAACCCAATACAATAAACACTTTAATTTCATATCATGCAAGATTGCATGAATGTATAATTTTTATTTGTTTATCTGTCCGTCTGCATAATGGATGGAAAAAAGTGTTATGTGAATGAAGTTAGTAAACTCGTATATATCTTTACATTTAAAGAATGTTGTTGTCTGTTGTTGTTGTTGCTGCTGATGACAACTATTGCGATTATGATGATGATGATGATGCTACAGGCTAAAAATAGTCAAATTGTAAGCTCATTTCAAACATTTATAAATTTTATTGTAATAAAAATAAATTCTAAAATATTTCTATAATTTTGTTGTTGTTGTTGTTGTTGCTGTTGTGTTCTTTTATTATAAATGTAACTTAACTAATTGTTAAATAGACACATTAAAAATAAAAATTATTATAATTATTAGTTGCATTTATTTTCCACCATAAAAAAATATGATCATTCACACAAGTGTCATGTCATTTAGACAATATTTAAGTGAAGAGTTTAGATCGTGAGAGAGACAGAGAGAGAGATAGAAGGGGTTTAAATTATTTTAAATGCGTTGACGTTCACACATTTGCGTATTGACTTTAGAATTAAGGAAATGAATTTAGCGTTTTGTTTTGTTTCTCTAACTAATTAAATTATAGTTCTTAGTCATTTATAAGGATATAAAAATATTTTTAATAGAGCAAAATAATTCAACAGAAATTCTCTTTCAATAAATGATTTAACAATTCCCACACTTATCTGTCAACACCTTCGAACAAACAAAGTGTATTTTGATGATATTCTATCATCACTCTCATTTCCATCACTCTCATCTGTGGATAAAGAGAGGAAACTAAGAGTTTACACTTCATTTAACTAATTCCTCGATTATTCACACCTTAAACAAATGAGATTTTAAAATTGTAACGAGCTGAAGTGTCGGAAAGAATGGAAATGGGAAAAAATGAAAAATGCGACATTCATTTGAGGAATTTGTTTTGAAAAACCATTACGGATGAAATAAAAAAATGACGAAGTAATAAAAACAAAACGTCAACACTATTTTACACCACCATTTACATCCTCCTCATCGACATCATCAAAATCATCATCATCATCATCATCGTCACCAACAACAACATCATAAACATTAAAAAACAATCCTCAGAGTATCTAAATTGTATTGTAAAAGGAATTAATAACAGGAACCACTGACGGACTACCTTTTCAAAAACGTCACTCATCATGGGGAAAACAACAAAAAATTAAAATAAAAAAAACACAAGCAACAAAAAACACACCACATTAAAGCAGGGTGTTGATGACGATCATCAAGCACACCATACTGCAAGACCGAAAAACAGCTAAGAAATTTATTAAAAATTATTTATTCAAAAAACACAGTGTCTGTATTGAAGTCTGTACTCTACAACTGCAAGTTACATACACTCAAGCATTTCAATCAATTAATCTAATTTAAATTTACACAACTTTTTTTCTCAATATAAATTTTAAATAAAAAAAAAAAGAAAAATTTTCATTCATCATTTTTTCATTAGCGTTAGTAAACCCTCTGCAAGTCCAAAAGATGCAACAACTGTTAGTTTTTTGTTCAAATTTTGCCTCTACTGCTCTTCTCTCTAATATTGTGTTCCTGTAAATCCTGTAATCTCATCATCAGGTTACTTTTCCATTGTAACGTTTATTTTGTCTGCTGCTGCTCTTGCTACTCTACCACTTCTGCAGAGGCACAAGTGGAAACGATTATGCATAATCACTTTTATGCCATTTCCATAGAATTTTACTCATTTTTGTTTTTGTTTCTGGATTTCGCTTTTTCTTCCCAGGTTGATCAAGCGTTCTTAAGTATTATTAAATGTACGATGGTTGAATGGCATAAATACACTCGTGTAAAATAAAATACAGTTGAATATAAAGAAATCAGGGTGAATTTAAATTAAGCTGTTAAAAGTAACGAAATTAAGCACACATTTTTCTGAATAGAATAAGCTGTACACAACCCTTTCCTTTGTTTCGGGTAAAATCTAAAAATTAAAATAACCTTATTCATGCAGTCAGTCAGAAGCGATTTAATATGGTATGAAATTGAAAACAATAAAAAAAGAACTGAACAATGAACTGAACTTGAAATAGAACTGAACAATGAACTAAAACAGAACTGAACCAGACTGAACTAGAACTGAATTCGAACTGAACTAGAAGTGAACTAAAACTGAGCTAGAACTGAACTAGAATTGAACTAGAACTTAGCTAGAACTGAGCTAGAACTTAACTAGAACTGAGCTAGAAGTGAACTAGAAATGAACTAGAACTGAACCAGAACTGAACTTGAACTGAACTAGAAATGAACTTGAACTGAGCTAGAACTGAACTAGAACTGAACTTGAACTGAACGAGAAGTGAATCAGAACTGAGCTAGAAGTGAACTTGAACTGAACTAGAAATGAACTAGAACTGAACCAGAACTGAGCTAGAACTGAACTAGAACTGAACTAGAACTGAACTAGAACTTAGCTAGAACTGTGCTAGAACTGAACTTGAACTAGAACTGAAGTAGAACTGTGCTAGAACTGAACCAGAACTGAACCAGAACTGAACTAGAACTGGAACTGAACTAGAACTGATCCAGGATTAACATATAAATTGGTAACTAAACTGAACCGGCTACTCTGAACTAGAAACTGAACACGGAACTTAATTAAGAACTCTACAAGGAATTGAACTCGGAAATGAACTAAGAACTTAACTTGGAACTGAAATAAGAACTAAATAATGGTTTCATCTGAGAAATAACCAGATAAACTAAGAAATCAACTATGAACTGAACTGCAAACTCAACTATAATTAACTAAAGGCTGAAATATTTGCTCAACGGTGAACTGAATTTGGAGTTGAACTAAGAACTGAATGATGAAATCAACTAAAAACTCAACAAAGAACTGAAATAGAACTTAAACAAGAACTGTGCTACGGACTCGATTAAGGACTGAATTAGGAACTGAACCATCGACTAAGCTAAGAATTGAACTTAAAGCTGACCTCAAAACTGAAATGAATTTATTAATTAATTCAGAATTGAAACAAGAATTAAGAGCTAAACTAAACAACGATTTAAAAACTGAATTTAGTCTTAATTCAGATCTTAACTAAAGATAAGTTAAGAACTAAATTGAAAGAAAAACTAAAAACTGAATTAATTTAAGGACTGAACAATGAACTCAACTAAGATTTGAATTAGGAATTTAACAAAGAACTAAAACGAAAGCTGAGTTAATAACTCACTTAAACTGAATTTAGTAAAATACCTCAAGACTGAGCCAAGAATCCAATTAAGAGCTTAACTAAGAACTGAAATCAGAACTAAAGTAGGAACTGAACTTAAAGATAAACTAAATGATGAACTAAGAACTAAAGTAGAACTTAATTTAAAAGTGAAACTTGAACCGACTTTTTTAAAGAACTAATAGTGTCACTGGGAACTAAACTAGGAATCCATCTTAGCTTTATAACTGAACTGAAATTTAAAACTTAAATTTCTTTAATTCAAATATTTTTCTAAATAAATTCCCCAATAAAAATTAACATTTAAAACACTCTCAAAAGGATGTGAGATTCTAGATTTTATTGCCTAGAAAAAATGCTTAAAAAAAACTAAACAAAAACTAACATTTGAAAACCACCTTTACGGGTTTAGACCCAAAGGGAAGAAAATACTAAACGTTTACCAACAAAATGTAATTTTAGATTTTTCCTCTGCAAAAAAAAAAACTGCAAAAAAATACATTTATTTTTTCCAACTCACTTTTCATATCAACAGTTTTTATTGCACTTTTTTTGTGGAGCCCCAATATATGAACAATTTTTACCAGAAACTGTGCACAGTTTCGATTTTTTTATTTTATTTGACTTGTTTGCATGACTATGAAATCCAATCTTTACCAGCCATTATCCTGTTAAACTCGTAAAAAAATCAACTTTAACTAGAAAAAAATCTCCATGCTGGCAGTCAAGGTAGCAGCAACAAAAAACTGTTAACTTTAAATGCAACGTGTGCCAAATTGGTTTGGTGTAGTTTAGTCCTTTTTTAAGTTCTTTTCATCATATGGAAACTGGAAACTGGTATTTCAAGTTCAAGCCTCAGACATGCCAGCTGTCAGTATTGAAATTGCCACAGGATATTCGCACTTGAATACAGGAGGAGGATGATATTTTTTATGAGTTTTTTTTAGATGAAATAAACAAACTGAACGAGGGATTAGAATTGGAGTTCTACTAGGCAGAGTTGTTTTTGTGACTGACTGACAGATAAACAAATAGTTTTACACGACATTTAGACAATCAGACATATGATATGAATTAGGATTAGTAATACAACAACAAAAACAATAACAAAAATGAACAGAAATTTCAAATATTTTATTCGATTTGATTGGCAACAAACAAATATAAAAAAACGTTATTTAAAAAATATTCAAAATTACTGTTTTCAGTTAAATAAACAAAATAATAAAAAACCCCTTTGTTCGTAGACACTTAATAATTCATAATCGAATATAATTCAATTAATATTTTCTTAAACAACAAAGTCACAGTTTTCATCTGCAGCAAAATTTTGAAAAAAGTGTTTATTTGTGTCAATAATGAAATAGAGATCCCAAAAAGAGACCCAAAACTATCAGATTTTAAATTTGTTGGCGCAAGCTAAAATTCTTTAATATTGAATCATGGTAATTTGATATTTTTCCCAAATTAATGTTTATTTAGCGGTAGTAACTGTCGAATATGAAAAACAACGAAAACCGTTTTGTTTTGTAATTCAAAAATTGAAACACAAATTTCTGTTATTTTATAGTTTCTTTTCAATTTTTTTGGAGAATTTTTTAACAGTTAATTTCGAAAAACAGCTGAATAAATAAATCAAGAAATCCTGTAGTTTTTCTCTATTTTTTCATGAAATTGGAGTAAAATTTAAAGGATATTTTAAGGAATTCTTAGTTGATATATTTTTTAAAAAGGGTTATTTATTATTAACAACAAATTAAACAAATTAAATACAGCTGTGACGTTGAAGGTTTTGAAAGGACTTGTTATTGATTTATACTTAAATAGTTCAGCTGAATTTTGCTTCTTATTTACATCCCCGTTCAATATTCAGTTCCATCATTCAATCATTTTAGATTCCCAACTTCCAAGTTCAGTTTCGAGTTAACTTTCTAGTTTATGTGCTCAGTATCTTCTTTAAGTGTCAAATCAGTTTCTTGTCTTATTTTAGTTTCATTTCTAGTTCCAGTTCCTAATCAGTTCCAGTATATAGTTCACTTTGTAATTCAGTTCCTTTCACAGTTTATAGTCAATTTCATAGTAAGTGCAGTACCTATTGCAGTTCATAGTTGAGTCCATAATTAAATCGTTTTTGCTCTCAGTTCAGTTCTCAGTTCAGTTTTCAGTTCAGTTCTCATTTCAGTTGCCAATTCAGTTCTCAGTTCAGCTTTCAGTTCAGTACTCAGTTCAGTTCTCAGTTTAGTTCTCAGTTCAAATCTCAGTTCAGTTCTAATTTCAATTCTTAGTTCTGTTCTCACATCAGTTCAGTTCTAGTTTAGTTCTCAGTTCAGTTCTAACTTCAGTCCTTAGTTCAATTCTTGTTTAGTTCTCAGTTCAGTTCTTAATTTAGTTCTCAATTCTGCTTTCAATTCACTGCTCAGTTCTCAGTTTAGTTCTCAGTTTAGTTCTCAGTTCCAATTTCAGTTCAATTCTCAGTTCAGCTTTCAGTTCAGTACTCAGTTCAGTTCTCAGTTTAGTTCTTAGTTCCTATCTCAGTTCAGTTCTAAATTCAATTCTTAGTTTTGTTCTCACATCAGTTCAGTTCTAGTTTAGTTCTCAGTTCAGTTTTAGTTTAGTTCTCAGTTCAGTAGTCAATTCAGTTCTAACTTCAGTCCTCAGTTCAAGTCTTGTTTAGTTCTCAGTTCAGTTCTAGTTCTGTTCCAGTTCAGTTCTTGTTCAGTTATAATTCAGTTCTAGTTAACTTCTAGTTCAGTTCTAGTTCATTGGTAGTTCAGTTCTAGTACAGTTCCAGTTCAGTTTTAGTTCAGTTCTAGTTCCTTTCAAGTTCAGTTTTAGATCAGTTCTAGTTCATTTGTAGTACAGTTCTAGTTCATTTGTAGTACAGTTCTAGTTCAGTTCTAATTCAGTTCTAGTTCATTTGTAGTTCAGTTCTAGTTCACTTCTAGTTCAGTTCTAGTTCATTTGTAGTTCAGTTCCAGTTCAGTTCTAGTTCCTTTCGAGTTCAGTTCTAGTTCATTTGTAGTTCATTTCTAGTTGAGTTCTAGTTCAGTTCAAATTCAGCTCTAGTTTAATTTTAAGTTCTAATTTATTTCTAGTTCAGTTCTAGTTCAATATAGATTTACTTCGGTTTTAGTTTAGTTTAAGTTCAGTTCAGTTTTTAGTTCGGAGTATTTGTCACTTTGCTATCAATTCAAGTTCAGTTACTCGATCAATTTCTGCTGGGGCAGTTTCGAGTTAATTAGTTTAGTACTCAAGTCTGTAGTTCCTTTAAATTGAGTGAATTTTTTATTTTATTTCCCAATTTGCTAATAACTTCATTTCTCCTAATTTTACTTTTAAATCCGTGACCCAGAAAAACACCAACCAACTTTAAAAATTTTTAAAATAACATTAATAAATCTCTCGCTTCGGGTCATAATAAAACATCAATGTCAATAGAGAAAAAGCAAAATTGTAAAAAATCTAAGAATAAAGAAAAATAAACAAAATAAAAAACCAATAAATAGATTTTTTAGCGCACGTTGCTGCTATATTTCATATAATTTTCTTAAAAAAAACTACACGAATATCGTCCTCTGATATTTGTACCTTTTATGAGAAAAATAATAATAAAAAAAACTTTAATATTATTTCTATGGCACGCGACAACACGACCTACCTCTCTCATACCTTTTTTCCACAAATTATTCAGTCAAAAAATCTGAGTATTTTCTTTGTTACTTTTTCACAAACGATTAAAAATATGCAATCGAGTGTGTAGATGAAATTGAACATGTGCCACTGGGCCTCTATTATCGAAATCAAAGCCAAGAATTGCAAAATCATCATCATCAGGAGCAGCAGTATTTATTATCCGAAACCATCATCATCATCATGATGATTCTTCTCATCAATTCATATATTGGATTTATAGCGGTAGCGCAAATTCAACTCAAATCTCATGAAATAAAAACCTTAATAATCCATAAAACCCTTACAAAACAACAACAACAACAGCAAAATAACAAATCACACATATGAGACGTACGCGGCTTTGTACACCTTTAAAAGATTTGCACACATTTTCACATTTATGAATTAAAATAAAAACATACAATATCACAAAATAAACCCTTATCCGAGAATCTGCACTTACACTTACATTCGCATGCATACATACAAACAGACAAACATTAACATACATAACTACTCAGAACTCACCTCAATTGCATTTTTGTTTCTGTCCTCAACCCTCTTCTCTGTATTGGATTGTGTGGACCAAAAAAGCCTTTGAGGATTTGTTATTTTTTTCTGTTGGTTCCATGATACTGGGGTAGTTTTTGTGTTTTTGTTCCTCTTTTTTTTTTGTTTTTGGTTTTTATCCGTTGCCTTTTATTTTCGTTTACTTTGTTACATTTTAGATCTCATTAGATCTTTTATAAATGTGTAATCAGCATCAAGTTTTTTTTTGTGCAAAATTTTTATCGTTGTACATTCATCATATTAGACTTAATAGCAAACCTGGTTGTCGTCCTTATATCATGTCCTTTTTTTAGTTTATTGCTCACAACAAGCAGAGAGCGAAAGAGTACGTCAGGTTATTATGACTTTTTAAATTGCCATTTTTCTAACCACCGTTTTTTGGGTGGAAATAGCACACGTTAAGGTCATTAGTGTGCAATAATTATATTTTTAGCAAATTTATGGAGAGAGAAGAAGATTATTTTAGTTTAACTGAAGACGAGTGATAAATTTAAAGTTATTATCAGTTTTAGCTCAGGCTAAGCTTTAGTGTGGATTCTAGATATTTCATTTCTTGCTTTATTTCCTTATTAGGTTCACAAGTTGCTATTAAAACTCATTGTTTACCTATATTTATTCCTATTTTATTTTCTAATTTAGTAGCTGCTACCTATTTTTAGGTGTGTTATAGTTCAGTTCCCTGTGAATAAGATCACAAATCAATACCTTATTTTGCCCGAGTTTGTTTCTCAGTTCCTTGTTAAGTTCCAAGTTCAGTTTTTAAATCAGTTAGTTTTCCAACATAAATTCAATTTCAGTGCATTGTTAGATTTTTAAGTCCCTGTTCCCAGTTCAGTTTTTATTTCAATTCGTAATTTTTAACTCGGTTCCCACTTCAGGTCCAACTACAGTTCCAACTTCAGTTTCTACTTCAATTTCAAGTTACGTTCTTAGTTTAGTTTCTGGTTCATTTCAAAGTTCAATTCCTAACTCATATCATTTTTCCTTGTTAGATTTCAAGTTTACTTTATAAATCAGTTCCTAATTAAGTTCATATTTAAGATCTTAATTCAGCTTCATAATTCAGTTCCATTTCATTTCCAGTTTCAGTTTCTCGTTCAGTACTTAGTTCAATTCCAAGTGTCTTTCCTAGTTCAGCTGTAAGTTCATTTCCTAATTATTTTCCCTGTTCATTTCCTTCTTCAATTCCAAAAAGTCCAGTCTCTGAATTAGTTTCTCGTTCATTTGTAGTTCAATTATTATTTCAGGTCCTTTGCTTGTTAATTTCCTAGTTCAGTTCTTATTTCAGTCTCTGACTTACTTTATTTCTAGTTCATTTCCCAATTCAAATCTAACTTCAGTTCTTAGTTCAGTTCTAAGTTTAATTATTAATTACTTTCCCCGTTAAATTACAAATCCAGTTGTTAAATCAGTTCCTGGTTCAGTTCAACCCCCAGCAAAGCTTCAGTTGCTTCAGATCCCAGTCAAGTTCAGTTATAGTTCAGTCTACATCGAACCATAGCTTAGTTTTAAAATCAGTTCTTAATGCAGCTTAGTTCTTTTTCCAGTTAAGTTCCTAGTTAAATTCCCTAATTCAGTTCTTTTGTTAATCTCTAACTCAGTCACTAGTTCATTTTCTAATTAATTTAATTTCCTAACTCAATTCTTTGTTCAGTTCTCTGTTATGTCATTGTTCAACTTTTATTTCAGTTCCTTTGTAAAATTCATAGTTTAATTCCCAGTTCAGCTCTCATTTCAAATCTCAGCTCAGTTCTTAGTTCCGTTCTAGTTCAATTTCTAATTCTGTCTTTAACTCAATTCCAATTTCAGTTTCTAGATGGGATGTTAGTTCGGTTTATATTTCAATTCTTGTGCAGATCTTATTTTAATTTTTAGATCAGATTCCTGTACAGTTCCTGGTTCGGTTTCTAGATCAGTTAAAATTTCAAAGAACATATGAGTTCCCAGTTTCGGTTATAGTTGAGTTCTAGATCATTTTCTAATATATATCCCATTTCAATTCCTCGTTTCATGTTTTTAATTTTGTTAATAGTTCAGTCCAAACTCTTTCCAAATTTAGTTGCCATTTCAATTCGTAATTCAATTGTTTTTTTTGTTCAGTTTTTGCAACCATCAAACAAAATTTTCAAAAAAAGGTGAGTTCCCCGACTTCTCAAATATCCTCCTCCTTTGTGCGTTCTCAACCACTTTACTTTTACTTTCATTACCCATACCAATATAAATACAACAAGTTCCAAGTGTGCTCAACTGTGTATATTTAATTGTGTTTGTGTGAATACATTCACATTCAATTCATTTCATTAATACACCTTTATTACAGTTGTATATATAGAGATTCGATGATTAATGCCACAAAAAGCAAACGCATACGTGTGTACAAGTCTCAACCCAGAAACATAACACGAATAGATCCTGCCATAAGGACACCAGATTAAAGGTAAAAAAATTTCTATACATTTTTAAGGGATGCAATTGGAAAAAATAAAACTAAAACAACACGAACAGGGTATCGAAATTAAAAACAAAAACCGTTTGATTTGAAATTATATTGTGATAAAAGGTGGAAACAAAGAAATCAAAGCTAAAATCCATGAATAAAAAGCAGAAAGACAGGAGTAGGAAATGAAAATAAAAGTGAGTCTAGCACGAGCCACTGAATGAATGACTGACTGACTGACTGACTGACTGAGGGGAAATCGAAATTATGCTGATTTAACATAAAAGAAATAAGAATAAAATAAACAAAAAAGAATATGAGAATGAAAGAAATGAAATAAACAACAAAAAATGTGCAATTTTTATTTCTATTTTATAATTTGGGTGAATGAGCACGAGCTATTAAGGTGAGTTTTATTTGAAAGGTAAGAATAACAGGACAAGAGGGAGAGAGAAAATAGAGAAGAGAAAAATAAATAAATAAAAACCTGTATGACATTGAATTAAAACAAACACACAACTATTTATTTACACTGGTATTAGTTACGATATACACACACACACACACATATGCAAACATATTTTAATAAGAGATCCTTTTTTGTTTCAGTAAAGTATTTTAGACTTAAAAATTTGCATTTTTAGTTGTTGGACAACAATTTGAAATTGTTTAGGGGTGTAAATCTGCTTAAGGATTACAAATGAATTTGACTGCTTTTTTCCGTTTTTATTGTTTGAATCTGAGTAAAAATTTGTCATTGAGCTTTAATTTGTTGACTTTTTTTGATGTGTAATTTAATACAAAAGAGGTGGACATATTTTATTTTTTGGAAATTATGTTGTTTCATTGTAAAAAATCTTATGAAACGGAGTGTTGACTTTTTTGGAAAAATGTTTGCTTTTTATGGTTTATGAGGGAATTGACTGACCACTTTGGGTATGAAAAATTTGAAGAATTTTAAATAAAAATTTTCCATCAAAAATCGGTTTGACTTTTAGTGTAATTTTTTTAGTAATTAATTTAATAAATCTAATGTTTTAAGAGAATTTAAAGTACTAATTATTTAGTTCAATTCTTAGTTCGTTTCCAATTCAGTTTTTAGTTAATCTTCTTATTCTGTTTATATTACAGTTCAGTTTGTAGTTCCTTCCTTTGTCAAGTTCTTAATGAAATTTCTGATTAAGTTCCTAGTCCAGTCCATAGTTCACTTCCTTGTTTATGTTAAGTTCTCAGCTAAATTTTAAGGTCAGTTTCTAACTTAATTCTAACACAGTTCTAGTTCAGTTCTAGTTCATTTCTAGTTCCGTTCTTAGTTTATTTTCTAGTTCAGCAATTAGTTCAGTTCTTAGATCATTTCTTAATTCTTAGATCATTTCATAATTCAGTTATTAATTCAGTTCATAGTTCAGCTCTTAGTTCAGCTCTTAGTTCAGTTCTTAGTTTAGTTCTTAATTCAGTACTTAGTTCAGCTTTAGTCGAGTTCAATTCTTCTTCAGTTCTTAATTTAGGAAATGAATTCAGTTCTTTTTTTCAGTTCTAGTTCAGTTCAATTCTATTCAATTCCTATTTCAATTCTCAGTTCACTTCTTGGTTCAGTGCCTGATTCAGTTCTTAGTGCAGTTCCAAATTCAGTTCTTAATTAAATTCTTACATCAGAGCTTAGTTCAGTTCATTGTTCAGTTCAAACAAAGTTGCTAGCACACTTCCCAGTTCAGTTTCTCTTTTTCTTAAAAAACTTCATCTCGGATTTATTGTATCTTAATGGCTTTTTTTAGATTTTTATTTACAATAAGTGATCGCACGTTGATGTTTTTTCAATTACGGAAACACAGCAAATTTACCTCCTTTAAATCATTAATAAACCTTGAAACAAAATTTGAAATTCTTATAGGAATTTCGCAGGGAATTTTTCCTTCGTACCCTTATGTTCACATCTTGAGCCCGTATGTGAACTTTTGTTCTAACATTAAGCAAAAAAAGGAACTACTAATTTGACACGCTTTTCTACTTCATCTATAGAAATACAAAAACAACAATATCGCCAGACTCTCTCTCTCTCAATAACTTTTCATTCCGTTTTGCCCATAAGAATATTGAGGATTTATTTATGACTTTTAGCGGTGAGAGACAGAGAGAGTAACAAAAAAAGTATCATTTACCTGTGACTAACAGTACGACGTTTAATTTGGTTTTGAGTTTCGATTGCCTGCTGTTTTTGCCTTTAATTTTCTTTCCAAAACGAAGTTCCTTTTCAGTTTTCATTCATGATTTTCCGTTTTTTTTGTTAATTTGTATGGGATTTAAATCATCTAAAGGATATGTTTATATGTGTGAGAGTTTAAGTTTATTATATGTTCAAATATCACGTGCTATAACTGTTTTTTTGCTTTTTATCAAACAGAGAATGCGCATACCTTTATAGGTGTTTATTATTTGAGAGTGTGTGTATGTGTGTGAATGCATATCCTTTGTTGTTAAATGCAATTTAGGGTTGAAAGGAAAAAATACGTTGTTTATTGTTTTAAGTTAATAGAAGGTTTTTGTTAGCAACACCTTCCTAAAGGTAGGACCAACAATTGGAATATATTTAAAGAGGTAAGCGCCAGTTTGTCTCATGCCATTAGAAATGTATATGTATTTAAGGGTTTGATGGATTATTGTGGATAAATGGAACCCGTATTGGAAAATATGTTAAATTATGATTCAAAAAAACTCACTTTCGATTTTGATCAATGTAATAAATACGAGTTCTATTTCAGTTCCAATTCAGTTCTAGTTCATTTTTAGTTAAGTTCTAGTTCAATTCTAGTTCAGCTCAAATACCACTCGAACTCCGTAAAATCTCTCTGGGAAAAATCTTCAATTAAAACAATAAATTCTAAAATATCAAATTCATTGTTTTTACTTTCACATCTGGACGATCACTTGTCGCCATAAATGTCATTTCTTTTTAATTTCTATTTAGGAAGTAACACTAAAATGTCTTGTAAGTTTTCCTAAATATCACCAAATTTCCTCCACCCCTCCTTCAACAACAACAACAACAACATTTCTAATCCCACAAAAAAAGCAAAGAAAAGATCAAGAAAAAATCTTCCCACACTTGTAACTCTTTAACAATAAATTTCTTTTCTTTCAGAAAAACAGAAATTTTTAATTGAAAATCATATATCTTTTGCCACTTGATAACAGTAACAACAACAATAACTACAATAAACCCCAACTAAATGATAAAACCACTAAAAACCAATGAAAATGCATAAAGTGTTAAAAATTTTCAAAAAAAATTTAAAATAAAATAAAATAAAAATGATCCCACAATATAAAATTATAGTTAAATACACTCTCACGAAATTACACACACACACATACTCATACAGAGAAAAAGAAATTTTGAAAGGGGTTTTAATTTGAAACTCAAAACACTTGAAATTTTTTTCTGCTTTTTTTTTTCTAAATTTAATTTGAATTCCATAACCAATTTGGTAATGAAACATAGAAAATGAATGAAATGAAATAAAAAGAAAAGGAAAAGAAAAGAAAAAGAAAACAAAGAAATCCATTGAATTATTTGATTAGAATTGAATGTCTGAAAGAATCAATGAGTGAAGGAAGGAATGAGTTTGGAAATTATTTTTTTTTTTTTCAAAATGTTCAGATGTTGACATTAAATAAAGTTTACTGCTAATTAAAAAATGTTTTTCTTTTATAGAAATTATGGAGAGAATAAAAAGAAACAAATAAAAATTTATTTACAAGAGAATAAATGAAAATAAATATTATATTAACTGGGGAAGTATCCCCAGAAATAGAGGTCATAAGAAGTATTAGATGTATAAATTGTAATATGAGATATTTGGAATAAAGAACTTTTTGAAATGTTGATTTTAAGAGTAAAATTTAGGTAATCACAAATTAAGTTCATTTTGCCATTGAAGCGTTTATTTGCCACAATATAAGCAATTTTCAATATTTTTGCATAAAAATATGATTTTCTGATAATAAAAAAAAACAAATTGATCTCAAATAAAAGAGATCACAAATAAAGTTACTTTTGCTATTTAGGTGCTTATTTGTCATAATATAAGCAATTTAATATTTTTAGAAATTTTAGAAAAATGTGAATTTCTGTTAAAAAAGTGATCTCATATTCATTTATTTTTATATCACAAGTGATGAAGTGGTATATTAACTTTGTTATACTGTCTGTAACGCTAAGATGGAATCATCCAAGACCACATAATGTATATATATTCTTGCATCACATCAAAATCTGAGTGGATTTAGCTATGTCCTTCTGCCTATCTGTTTGTTTGCAGGCTAACATCCGCAATAATTGATGGATCACAATGAAATTTGGCCTGAGTATTTATTATAGTCCTTAGAACTTTCCTAGTTAAAACCAGCGATATCGGTTCAGTATGTTACGAAATATAGAAAAATATCTGAGACAACTTCTAAAGCGAAGAACTTTCGTAAAATGATTAATTATAAATCGATAAATTAGAATTAAATTAATTAACATAAATTACCATAATATCAAAAAATATGTACCTCATTACTATTCCAAAAATGGTCAAAATCGGTTCAGCATCTGTGAAAATGCAAAAAAACATCAAAACCATAAATCGCATGTAATTTGATGTCAAAAGTTTATTAATTTAAACTTTCATAAAATTGATACGAATTACGATATTTATTTAAAATTTTAATAAGATATATATGAACTTCTCCATAAATCAGAGATTTAAAAAATTCCCACTTTTCTACGCCAAAATACCCAAAATCTCAATCCGTATAAATCATGATTAAAAATTTTACTTTTGTCACTAAAGTGATCGTCCTGTCATTATAAGGGCCGTCCAACAAAAAATCCTTTATGTATGTTTGTCTTACATAAGTAGCTATGTATTAAGGATAATTTTAGGATGATTCCATACTTGCAAATCTTTTTGTAAAAAATCCAAAAAAAAATAATATTTATTTTTTTAAGTTTTACATTCAGATTAATAAAACTTTTTACCTGGTTCATATATTTATATGGTTATTGGACAATGACTATTAATATACAGATTTTTTTCTCTCAATTTAAATTATTTTTTTAATAAATTAAAAAAAAATCAACAAAAAAAATTAAAAAAAATCAACATACCCGAAATGGCTTAACTTGGATGGTCATGAACTACGCCCCTGACTAAATAGGGGGCTTAATTACTGCAGATCAGCTCAGAATCACCTCAGCTCTGACTATGTGAAATTTCATTAATATGTCAGTAGCGGTTCAAAAGTTACAGAATTATTTCCTAAAAATATCGATTTGGACACACATTTTTGACACATTTTTTTATTTTATCAAAATATAAATGTTTGTTACAAAATATAAAAGATGACAAATTAAGTTCCTTTTTCTACTTATAGGCTTATTGAAACAGATATCAGATATTTAAGATTTGTTAAAAATTTTATAAAAATATTAATTTTTGGTGGAAAATACAGGCGAACTCAAATTAAACTTCTTTTCACATTTTTTGAATTTTTCTAAAAATATCGAATTTTGGTAAGAAATTTAAAAAATCTTTTCCAGATTTTTTAAAAGATTTAAGATTATTCGATTAACTCAAATTAAGCGTGTTTTTTTTTCATTTGAATGCTTTTTTTAATAATATAAAGATTTCAGTTTTTTCCAAAATTTCAATAAAATATTACTGATCTGAAAACAATAATTTTGCTTTCAAAAGCTTTTATCAAATTTTACAAAAATATCGATCTCAAATTAAACTCCTTTTTATATTTAACCCATTATTTACCAAGTTATAAACGTTTTAAGGTTTTAATATTTTTTAAACCATAAAAATTTAATTTTTTAGGAAATATAAGTGATCACAAATTAAACTTATTTTTCCATTTATAGCTTTCTTTACTGAGCTATTGGGTGTTAAAGATTTTTTATGATTTTTATATAAAATTTAAGATTTTTCCTTGAAAATAAAAATGATTACAAATTTTATAATTAGTTGAGACTACGTTACCCTTCCCTTAAATAAATTACACTCTTTGACATCAAAATAAAGAGAGCGAGAAAACCACAATTTTAATACACAACAAAACAATACATTTTCCTAAATTCCAATAGCCAACCGCAACATATGATACAACAATTTTAAATTCCTGCTTCTAGAACTAAATAGTTTTCTTTTTTTTTCCAAATTTCTAAACAATTTTCCACTTTTTCCCCCTTTACCCTCTCTTTCTTAAGTGAAGGAGTTTAAAATTTATGTGTGAAAGAAAATATTTTTAAAATTAGAAAAAAATTACAAATAAACATTGAAAATTATTGTAAAGTAACTAAATCCTCAGTTAAAATGATGTTATTGCTTGCTTCGTGGCATCATTTAGAAAGTGTAAATTTCAAGGATCCTTCTTTAAAGTGATTTCTTGTGATAGGGACAGAAAAATAGGGGGGAGTAAAAAATTCACACAATATGCTGGTTTTTTCTTCTTATAACTTCACAGTTTGTTTTTAATTAAGTTTCATAGACATTTTGGTGGAAAAACTAACCCATTTTGAACCCCTTTTTTCCTACAATTCCATCATATTCACACAACAAAATACTCATCAATAATTTCACACGAAACCTTTGAAATAAAATTGTTTATCCAGTAAAAGTGGGTTTTAATTGTGAGTGTTTTTGTAAGTACGTTTCCCGTTTAATTTTGTATAATTTTCAAGAAAAAAAATTATTTCATTTGCCATGAATCGATTTGATTAGATTGACTTCCTTCTTAATGTTTCATATCAAACTTTTTTTTCTTTTCTTCTTTTATTCTTCTCTTCTTTATGTTGACGATGATGGACTATTGACTTTAACGTTTATGTTTATTAGTTTCTGTTTTATTGTTGTTGTAAGGTTGATGCCGAATGCCGGTACCAGCATTAATTTGTTAAGATTAATGAACGGTAAAAGTGATCAACAACGTTTGCCAATATTATTTTACAAAATGTGCCTCTGTCGTAGCTGATTAAGTGCTCTACTTTCCTGGTACTTTGAATGAATAGAAAATTAATTGTACCGTATTTATTGCACAATAATTAAAGTGGGAGGGAACGTGGGAAAGAAAAAAAGAGTATAATGAAGAAATAGATTTTATTAATTATTTAAAATATAAAAAAAGAAAAAAATATAAAAAAGTAAATAAATGATAATTAAAATGGAAAAACCGCTTTAATTTAAACATAATCAACATTTTTGCGAAAAAATCATTTAAATGGAAAAATGAGTACAATTAGAAATCGCTTAAATTTTAGTTCTTATTGTTTTGCTTATAAATAGAAAAAGTACTTTAAATTGTGATCATTCATATTTTTCCCACAAAAATCTAACACGATATTTCCATGTCGTATTCCGTTAATATCAAACACCTTTAATAATCCACTTTATTTTTATGTCTCGTGCCATATGTTTCCCTTGTCAATTAGAATAAAACCCAAAAAAAGAAAACATCAATATCAAAAAATCCTTTTATTTAAGGATTATCACACAAAATATAAATATAGATTGAAAACTATATTTTTAAATGAGAAAAACATTTAAAAGGTGCATTACAACGTTTTTCATCTTCTAATTTTGTCTCCAGAAAGGAAAAGGAAGAAAGAATCCTGATTTTTCAAATGCGTGTCAATATTTCTATTAAAAGACAAAACCGTTCAATAGCAACAACATCATATGTTTTGTAACCCCTTTTGGAAGAAGAGAAAGAGAGAGAATAAATACAAGAGAAAATTTAAAGAAAAGGAATATGAATGTGTAAGTGTGTGTGTGTGTGTTTTTGAAAGAAATATTTATGTCAATTCGTTTATTGTCAACTTCATCTGCATTTTTATTTACCGCATAAATGTTGATTGTTGTTTTTGTTGTTGTTGTTATCCTTTTGCGTTTGACATTTAAATTTCATTCATATTAATTCACTTCAACTCTGTGCAAGTCAGTCATACATTCAGTCATTCATTCATTCATTCATTCATTCATAACCATAACCAGAGAGTTAGGAAGGAATTCTATACCATCATCATATTTATTTACAGTTATTTTTATACACACTCATACATTCGTACATACTTAAGGATGTGTATTTGTTGAAAGAATCAAAAATATAAAAGACACTTAAAAAGAATCATATTAGTAAATTATAAATGAGACACAATAATATCAACAAAAAAGGACATTTAGTGGATCAACCACTTTTAAATTTTAAGGAATGTTTGTTTTTGGTTTTTTGAGTCATGTGGGTAAAATGAACAATAATTGCAAAAATTCTTGTTCTCAATAAGCAAATTATGAAATAAAGAGAATGAAATTTTTAGACAAAAATAAAGTCTTTATTCCTTTTTCAATTAATGAGAAAATCGCATAAAATTTAAAAAAATAATAAATTCCAAATAAACGTTTAATTGTAAAAATAGTCTTTCTAACTTTAAATAAAATTCGAAAAAAATCTTAACGACTCAATAACTATGTAAATAGGTGTTTAAACGGGAAAATAAGCTTAACTTGTGATAACATATATTTTGAACGAAAAATCAAAATTTTACAAGAAAATATCAAAAATGATCTCATTCTAGAAATTTTTCCAAGTAAACGGTTAAAAATGCCTTACATGCTTGAAATCTTGCAATAAGCGTTAAATGGAAAATAGAGGTGAATTTAAATTATTATAAAAATTAATATTTTTATGAAATTTAAAAAAAACATTTAAATCCTTGATAAATACGAATTTAAATGAGGGTTTGGAATCACATAAAAAAAATACAATAAACTTGTTGTCTCAGCAAAAAAGCATTTTAGTGAAATAAGTAAGAATTTGTGATCAAAGCATCAATTTTACTCTTTTTTAATCAAAGTTGAAAAAAGAAGATAAATTGGTGATCTCACCTTATAAGAAAGAATTGAATTTATGATCTCTTTAAATAATTATAAAACTACGAAAACTCAGCAAAATATCGTACAAATAGAAAAAGGAATTTAATTCGTGATTACTTAGATTTTCAACTAAGAATAAATCTTTTATATAAATAGCGAAAATGTTTATAAATATTGCAGCAAAACAGAGTTGAATTTGTGATATCTTACATGTGGAAAACGGAATTGAATAATTATAAATAATTCAGCGAAAGAACATTTAAATGGAAAAAGGGAATGAATTTGTAATCACTTATATATAAAAGATGGAATTGAATTTATGAACATGAGTTTTAAACCACGATCACTCATCAAATAACCGTAAAATTGGAAAAGTTGCCAAATTTGTGATGACTTAGAGAAATAAAAAATATTTATAAAAATACGGCAAATAACGTAGAAAATGAAAAAGAAGCCGAATTGGTGATCATTTAGTTTTGTAAATAAACATTGAAATGGTAAATAGATCAGAAATTGTAATCACTTATATAAAAAAAGGTATTGAATTTGTGATCTCTAACATAAGTTCTCTTTTTCTTCAAAAAAATAAAAACTTAAAGAAAATCTTTAAAATGCGATGACTCCGCAAATTAGTGTTGAAATGCAAAAAGGAGCCAGATTGTGATAACTTAGATTTTAACTAAAGATTAAAAAAAACTTAATAAACAATTTTCAAAACAAAAATAAGAAAAAGGAACCCAATTTGTGATCTCTAAGATTTTCAACTAAAAAGGGACTTTTAAAAAAATCAATATATCACTATTTTGTTAATTCTTTAAATAAACATTAAAATGGAAAAAAGAGCTAAATTTGAACTAAAATGGAAAAGAAATTCAAATATTTATGAAAAGATTAAAATATCCGTTTGATAAACGTCGAAAAATATTGAATATTTTTTATATATTCAATATTTTAAAATTCGTTTTCCCCAGATATTTTAAGCAAAATACGTTTAAATGAAAACCTGCCTTAATATGTGATCATTTATTTTTGCTACAAAAATGCCATAAATCAAGATTTCTATCCAATTTTAGAAAAAAATGAATGTCCTTCATATCTTGGAAAGTAGGACTATAAATAACAAAAGGAGTTCAATTTGTTATCACTCATATATTTAGAAAAATTTAGAAATTATTTGTGGAAATTCATATTTTTATGAAATTTCAAAAAAAGCAATTAATATCTTGTTCAAGCGCTTAAATAGAAAAAGAAGCTTAATTTGAGATCACCACATTTTTTTTCAAAAGATCGATATTTTTATAAAATTTTGAAAAATTGTAAATACTTTTATATCGGTTTGTTGTAATAGAGTGAAAAGGACTTAAATTTGAGATCACTTTAATTTTAAACAAAATCTATACACAGTAAAACTTAAACATGGAAAAATAAACTTAATTGGAAATCGCTTGACTTTAATTCTTGCTGTTTTGATAAGCGTTTATATAAGACAAATATTAAATAAAAGTTTATATAAAATATCTCAATATGTGATCACATAGATTTCTAACTAAAAATCAAAAAAAAAAAAAAATCTAAAATTATTTTTTAACGTTAATTCGGTAAATCAGCTTTACAGGGTTAGAAAGTCTGCTAATTTTTCTTACAAAATTTAAATTTATCTCAAAATCTAAATAAAACTTTAATTATTGATAACTCAGCATAAAAACCTAAATAAACCACACCTTCATTTTATATTGAATAACTTACAAAATAAATAACATAAAGTTAAAAAAGCAATAATTAAGAAAGAAACCACAAAAATACAAATTAACACTTGTGATAACAACAACAACAACAACGACAACAAAAATGTTAAAATATCAGTTCATTTTGTTTTTGTTAACATTAACATGAATAAATAATTATCATTATATTACTCATATACTCACACATACAGACTTATATATTAACACACTCTTTCAAGTACTCAGTATTAATGAGTTCATTTACAACCTGTATAAAACAACAACAACAACAAAATTAACTAAATAATAGAAATAATAAAAAATTAAAAAAATGAGAAAAAAAAACAAAAGCATCTAAACACACATACAAACTTATATACATACATACATATGTATGCATGTGTATATATGTATGTAAATAAGTTTATATACTTTAAAAATTGTTTATATTATTTAACATAAGTTTGTGTGTTTATGTTTTAACATTTTTGTGTGAATGAAGCTCCACCTACCTCCACAACCACAGCAACAACAACAATAACAATAACAAGAACAACAAAAACAAAAACAATATTCTACTCATTAAATGTGTGGTTTTGTTTTTTTATTTATTTTATTTTTTCTGTTATTTTTTTAAACATTAAAAAAAGTGATACGTTCGTTATTCACGTTTGAAAAACGAAAAAAATAAGTAAATGATATAAATTGGTGATATACTCATTATTTAGAGAGATATGTTTGTATGTATGTAGAGGTAGCCTTCAAACATTTGGAAGTTAAAATTGTTTTGCGGACGTCACTTTTTAGTAACTTCTAGAAGATTGTGAGAAGATTTTCAAAGATTTACAAAAACAAATTACATTACTTATTGCCACTTCATAGATGGAATCGTCTTTCAGAAAGTAGATCAACCAACGAAACCTTTATTTATCATAACGAAAATATTCATTAATTCTTCAAATTGAAGAAAAATTGTCAATATGATTATTTGAATTCTTTGATAAAAATACATTTAATTTGAATAAATATTATTCAATTTAAATAATACATTATTCAAATTGACAAAACTAATTTCTTTATATTGATGAATATTATTCAGTTTAAACACCATATTTTTACGTTCAATTTATGAAATTTAAGTTGAATTGAGGAAAGAATTACGTTAAATTGTTGTAATAATTAAATATATTACAAATTAAGGACCAGGGGAAGGGGTTCTAACCATAATAAGCAAATATTGATTATAGAATATCCTAAGAACTGTAACAATGAAAATTTTCAAATTTGATCCCAATAACTTCCTCAAAGAAGTCATTGGAGAGGCTACTTCTCCCCATACAAAGCAATATGGATTATCGAATAACTATAGATCTACTACAGCGAGAAATTGATCCCAATTACATTTATTAATACACGTCGATTTGTGTTTTGTGAAATTTCTTTCAAGATCTGGGACTGAGTAGAATTTTTGTGCAGCAAAGCGCATCTGATAAAATCAAAATTTAGATAATTATTAAAAAATGTGTAAAAAGTGTGGTTCAGTGTACACATTGAACCAAAATTTTATGAGGAACTTCCTTTTTAAGTGCTTTATGGACACTTTGATGCGTTTTTGTATATAAAAGATTCAGAAATTTTAAATTTTAATAATTAAAATGTATAAAATGGCTTAATTGGCAACACTGTTCAGAAGAAAAAAGACAATTTAGAAGAACAAAATACTTTGCAATCGGCACTTGATCTTCTCGAAGATAATAGATAATTTACATTACTATTGTTACTTGATCTTCTTTTAGTTTTAGATTTTTAAAATCATTATGGATTTCCGACATCATGGTGAAAGGCCTGTATCTGGAATTTATTAATTAATTTTAAAAATCTGTATTTTTTAATATAACAAATATACATTTTTTTGAAGAAAATTTTGAACTTTTTCTAGAAGTGAACTAGAATTCACTTCTGAAAGTGTCTAAGAAGTGACTTCTGGAAGCTTCTTACAAGGATAAACTCGGCTTGAAACTCTTCTTGAAGTCTCTTTTAAGCCACTTAGAAAATAGTCTTATTAGTCATTGCCGAAAGTAACTTCTGACTCACTTCCAGAAGTGGCCTCTTAGAATCGTCGGGAAGACACTTCGAAGAGGATCAGTTTGACCCGACGGAAGATGATTTTTATGATATTTTGAAAATAGTTTTGGCGATGAATTTTAACTTTTGAAAGACTCATTCTAAGCCACTTCCGCAACAAAAAATGTTTGCAGGGTGTGTATGTTATTATTGTGTGTGTTTGTGTTTATAATTTTTAGTCATTTGTGAAGTACTTGAAGAAAAAATACAAAATTATTTAAAATATTTATTTTGTTATTGTTTCATTTTCGTTTTTTTTTAATTTTTTGTTTCTTTTATTGTTGTTTTTTTAAATTGATATGTAACATATTGTTGCTGTTAATGGTCATTAGCAGAAAGTTTAAAAGAATAAGAAATTTATAATTTACTTCTACACAAAACAATGTACTAAAATCGGGATATTTGGATATGATTTTATAACTTTTAAACCGCTTTAGAATTGTCCGTATCCTATGCCCATATCCTATTGGGTTAGTAGATGGCCACCTCGATTGTGATGAGAGTCCTAATTAATCTCTATAAATATACGCATGTGTATGTTATCACTTATAGTTTCAGAGATATTTAAGATTTTAAGCTATTTTTTCAGTGAAGACCTAAAATATTTTTGAAAATATGTGCCAGATTTTCTATAAATATCTGAGGAATATTTCTAGAAAGTTATATTAATATAATAACTCTAATTTCTTTTAAATCGGAATCCTTTTAACTGATTAAGTTAATTAAAAACTTAATTAAAACAAATTTTCCTTTAACGTAAGATTGAACACAGTTAATGGAAACAAAAAAAAATTATCAATCTTATTCTAAAGAAATCAGGGGACACTTCAAATCGCTAGTATCTCAAAGCTGCATAATACAACAACAATGATCAGAATTTAGTATTTTTGGGCGAATTTACACTAAATTTAATTCTTTAACAAAAATCATTGACATTTTTTTATAAATTTAGTAATTTTGACAATTCTATCAGATTAATTGGAATTTGGTGATATATCGATTAAAAGGGTATATAGGATATATACATCTTGGTATTGAAGTATTACCAAGATAAATAACGCATGGAATTATATTCCTCATATTGTCTTTTAACTTACGTTAAAGAACTTTTAATTTCATTTGAATTCTAACGTTTCATTGTTACCAAATACTTGTGTAAAAAAGGTATATCTTGACCGGAAATGCAACCTAAATAAGACTTCCTTAAGTCAAATTTAGTTATTTTTCAAATTTTGGAATCGACAAAAATCGTTTGGTATTATAATTTAAGTTAAAGCGATTTAAATAATTTTGGAACTTTTGGAAAATTTTAATTAAGACAAAAAGAAATATTGATTCCATTTTGCCGATTTTGATTTAATTTTTAACGAAATATATTCTTGTTATTACGCCCTCATTTACCTCTTTTGCTGACGATAATGTTAATTTTCCCTTACGCATATTGAGTTTATTGAAAACCTACAATATTGATACTAACGATAAGTTTGTTGGCCTGTTTATAGAAATTGTGGAAGACTTCTTCTAGAATTTCATCTGTTTTACTTGAAAAGTAAAGAAACATGAAACAAATCGCATGAATTATAAAAGTGCCGGTGGAATGGAACCAAAAATCCTTCAATAAGCTAAAATTTCATTAAGAATTACATCTTTAAACTTTTTTGTAATTTCCGACAGTTGAAGAATGTTTGGACCTTATAAAAAGGAAACAAAAGATAAGCCTGTATTAAAATACTTTAGATGCAATTGAAGTATCTTTTATATCAGTCAGTATTGTGGTTTTTATACCAAAATTCAAAACTTCACATCTAAAACCCAGAATCACTTTCTGAGTCGATTTAGCGATGTCCATGTAATCCTGGTAAATACTTTACATGAATAATTGGAGAGGTTTTTGAAATTTATGATAATCGATGTAATCATTACATTCCAAGAATGACTGTAGTTTCCATGTAAGACTCACATCCAAAAATAGAAAATAGATTGTGGCAATATTCTGTATATTGATGTAAACTTTACAATGATTGTTCCACAATTTCATTTAGACTAAATATAAGCCTTTAATTGGACCGACCTTTAACTCTCTATTTCTTAAATGAATGTAGTTTAGAGACATTCTAGAGATTTTCCCTCAAAATATTTTATACATGTTCCATACAAATCTCAAATTGTACTGAGAGGTATTTTAAACTTCTGAATTTCATGTTCATATCAGTCAAAAACTACAATAACTAGATTTTCAAATTCGGATAACTGACAATAAGATGTATCGCAAAAAATTGAATGATTTGAATATTTTTTCGAAAAATATCGATGTTTGAACCGGAATACGAATTTTATAATTTTAAAGAGATGTAATGAATATTTTACAGATATCGGAGGAAGTTGACATCGGAAAAGATTCGAATTTTTTTTTTTTTTTTTTTTTTTTTGAATAGAGGAATTTCAATATTATGAAGAATTTCGGATTGGAAGTGGTAATACGGTTTAGAATGTACTTAAATAAATGAAAATTATTTCAATACTCTGCTAAAGAATTAATATTCTTAAAGCAAATTTATTTTTCAACTTTCAAAAAAAATTAATAATCAAAATGTACAAGATTTTTTTTATTATTTTAATACAGATCTTTTCACAGTGTATAATCAAGTATATAAATCCTTTAAAATTCTAGGAAAACAACAAACTTATTTTGCTCCAAATAAAAACTCTTCATGTCTATAAAGTTGTTTAATTTCTTCACACTCATAAATATTGAAAAAATACAAAATTCACTAAAAATAAGAAATAATATTAATTAATGATTCTCTGGAAAATCAAGAAAAGCAAATTGAATTGAAATTGTAATTTTTCAAAATTAATTAAATTCACAGTTTTTCACAAAAATATTGACTCATTTATTAAAAAAAAAAACAAAATTTCAAAGAAATAATTTACACGTTTGATTCTAAGAACATTTTGAAAGGAAAAAAACTCAACACAAATGTTTGTCTTTTTTTATAAAAAAATTTTGAAATTTATTAATTTATTTACTTAATTTGTTAAAGGAATAAATGAAAAAATAATTAATTAATAAACAAAATTTTTATTTAACTAATTATTTTAATTTTCTTATTTTTAATTTGCTTTTTCTTTCTCTCTTTTCGCCTTTTATTGACCATAATTTTTATTAATTTTATTCAATTTTCACATCTTTCCATATGGTCATGAAATTACCAACTCAAACTCAATTTCATATCAGTTTTCAGAGTTTAGTTCTTTTTCTTCTTTTGTATTTTTGACTTTTGTTCAGATTAACCCTCATCTTTAAACGTCTGTTATAGTTATTACATTCGGGTGATAATAACGTAATTTTAACATTTTGTTTTGTTAAAATTTAAAGGGATGTATTTACGTTATTAAGGGCTGTTATGTTAAAATTAAATTTATGTTAAAATTTAATTTAACATTTTGAATTTATGATAACAAAGTTAACAGAAAGAGAAAGCATTTCCCCTGATTTCTCCGAATGTTAACAACTTTTGAATAAGAAAGGAAAGTGATTTTTTAATAGATTTTCAAACGGATTAATTATCTGTCATTCTTATACGACCCCCGGAAGAATCCTCGAATGGCCCGATTCCATATTCCCTTCAAAACCTAAAAAAAAGCTTTTTGATACCGCTCCCCAAATGCAATTCTCAATTGGATGTACATAGATAAGGAACAAGCTTCTTAAGCCCACTGTAACGACCAGAGAAGCCCACCTCTACACCCTGAAACAAAGATCATCCGACGAAGGTAAAAACCGGTCTTACTACAGTCCTCGGTAAGTGGTCCTAACTTTTGCCTATTGAATTTCTATGACAAAAAAAACTAAAAATTAATTTTAACTAAAAATATAATTTTTTGCTTAAAATTCAAATTTTCACTTAAAATTCACGTTCTCACTAAAAAATCAATTTTCTCACGTTTTCACTAAAATTCAATTTTTCACTAAAAATTCAATTTTTCACTAAAAATTCAATTTTTCACTAAAAATTAAATTTTTCACTAAAAATTAATTTTCACTAAAAATTCAATTTTTCACTAAAAATTCAATTTTTCACTAAAAATTCAATTTTTCACTAAAAATTCAAATTTTTCACTAAAAATTCAATTTTTCACTAAAAATTCAATTTTTCACTAAAAATTCAATTTTTCACTAAAAATTCAATTTTTCACTAAAAAATTCAATTTTTCACTAAAAATTCAATTTTCACTAAAAATTCAAATTTTCACTAAAATTCAATTTTTCACTAAAAATTCAATTTTTCACTAAAAATTCAATTTTTCACTAAAAATTCAAATTTTTCACTAAAAATTCAATTTTTCACTAAAAATTAATTTTTCACTAAAAATTAAATTTTTCACTAAAAATTCAATTTTTCACTAAAAATTCAATTTTCACTAAAAATTCAATTTTTCACTAAAAATTCAATTTTTCACTAAAATTCAATTTTTCACTAAAAATTCAATTTTTCACTAAAAAATTCAATTTTCACTAAAAATTCAATTTTCCTAAAAATTCAATTTTTCACTAAAAATTCAATTTTTCACTAAAAAATTCAATTTTTCACTAAAATTCAATTTTTCACAAAAAAAATTAAATTCAATTTTTCCTAAAAACTCAATTTTTCACAAAAAAATTCAATTTTTCACTAAAAACTCAATTTTTCACTATCTTGTGATAGTACGAATCCTCAACTTAAACTCCAATTACCCACAGTGGGCAAAAATCTTCATATCCCACATGTCTTATATACACAAAGTTGAAATTATGAGTACTTTCTAAACTTTTACAAATACAATTCAGAAAAAACATTTATAATTTGTGATTACATAGGCTCTTAGCTTTATTCTTGATATCGTGGAAATGGGCGCCAACCCTACATTAAATCACGATGAAAATTTTTTATATTATCACAAATACAATTCTGAGAAACAATTTATATCCTGCGATAGCAAGGACCTCTAACATTATTCATCAAATCGTTGAAATGCGTGCCAACTCTTTGTATAAAAACAGTGGGTTTAACCCCTTTTAAACACCTTATATGTCTTTTTTAGGATAAGGATTTTTTGATAATTAGAATTCAAGGAAACCAATTATATCCCGTGGTAGTACAGACCTTCAGCTTTATTCTTCAATTTTAATTATTTTCCTATTATATAGTAGTAAAGTGGACAAACATATTTTTTCCAATTTCATAATTTATTCGCCAAAAATATATTTTCTTTAAATAAACTTTAAATATTCTTACATTTTTATATTCATTTTCCCAGATTTCCACCCACTATTAACTTTAACATTACAGCATCTTAAGGCAAACACTAAGATTTCCCCTTCCTGTTAAAACTACCGTTAGCATAACGTAAGTAAATAAAAGACAACAAACACCATGAAAAGAAAATACACCTACAATATATACACTTTACAGTTAAAGTACACACACACTTTTACTCTGTCTCTCTCTGCCTCCTTCTCTCATGCTAATACAATTGAAAGAATATTATCAAAACAGAGAATAAATAAAGTGTAAAAAGCACGCAACAAACACACACCACTAAAGAATACTAATGATAATTAAACGTAAACATATCAAAATTTTTCACAGCGAAAGAGAGAGAGAGAGTAAAAAATACAGAGGAAAAAAAACACCGTTAAAGCAACATTAAGGGAGCTTATTTACGGATGCTGTTATCTACTGTGTGTGCTTGTGTATGAGAGTGAGAGAGAGAGAGAGTAAAGATGATAATGAGGTTTGTAATTTTCTGTTACTCTTGGGTGAGATGAGAGTTGTTGTGTTAGTCAAGGTATAAAATGTTAGTTTTTAAAAGAAGAGTTGTGATGTTTTGTTTGTTGTGTGTGCGTGTGTGTTTAAATGTGTGACAATCAGCCACTAGAACAAGAATAGAGTAAAATTTTGTGAGTGAGCGAATATTTGTGTGAATATGTGAGCGTGTGTGTTTAATATGTAAAATATACAAAATAAAAGAGGGTCGTTTTTATTTTTCCTCTTTCTTTCAATATTATTGTTGTGATTGTTGTTGTTTTATTTTTGCGTTATACGTACGGGAGACGGACATGAAAATTTCACACATACACATACACACAGATATTCCCCGTTAAACATATATATATATGTATGGATGTATGTTTTATACCTTTTAACAAAAAAAAACCATGAAAGAAAAGAATTTTATTTGAAATCATATTATATTGAGTTTTGTCAGAGTTCGTTCGTTCGTTTCGTTTCAGTCACAAATGCAACACAACAACGGTAAAAATTGGAATTATTTTGTCGCGTACAAACGTGTTTTAACAGTAGCGAACTGAACGTCGCGGCGAAAAGACACGCGCTGTTCCCTTCTTTACAAAAAAATTAGACCAAAATAAATAAAAAGAAAATCAAAATAAATAATAAAAGAAAAAATTATTATTAAATAAAAACAAAAAATATAAGAAATTATTATGAAAAAAGTAAAATAAATAAACAAAATATACAACAAGATTCTATTCGACCAAAAGAAAATAATAAAAGTTTAAAAGAGAAAAGGAAAACATTTCAGAAGTTTTTACGAAAAGCGGTTAAACTAAAAGAAACGGAATAAACAAAAAAAACAGTGAAATTTTTAAAAAATAATATACGTTATTTAAAATCTCAGAAAAAAGTGCTTAATGAAAACAAACTTAAACCCAAAATTTGGATTATTTAATTTTTGGAAAATATTTACGGCTTAAAATCATAATTAACATGTTTTGTCATGTTAAAAATAAAAAAGCTTTAAAACAAGCTTGAGCTTATTTTGCTTAAAATTAAAAAAAGTGATTTCTTTAATTTCAATCATAAGAAAAGGAGTAAAATTGTTAAGAAAATTAAACAAAAATAGAGAAATTTTTGTTAAATTATCAAAAATATTAGAGAATTCAAACTAAACATCATTCCAATGTTGTCCTGTTTAGTGCCGTCGTCAACATCACGTTTTGGTCAAGAGGATAATATTATCAATCAAAGTATGCCCTCATCGCCAGCATTCACCATGCAATGTAAGTTATAATTTTAATCATTTACTTATTATTACGATAAGAAAAAATAAAATCAGCAAAAATTCTTTTTAGAAAATTACGGATTTGAAATTTGATTTTTGAGGGAAATTGATTCTAATAAACAAAAATTGGTCTATTTTTAAATTCTTTGAATGTTGCAAAATGTTTTAATAATTAAAAATCTGCAATATTAACTTACCTGTTTAAAATTTGAAATCTGAAAGTAGAAAAGACGGAAATTGTGTAAAAATTTTTAAAGACAAAGATTTTAGAAAGAAAAAAAATTATAAAATTATTATTTGTCATCAATGTTTTTGCCATTAATGAATTCCTCAATTTATAGCTTAAATGTTGCTCTATCAAGTTTAAAAAAATCTTAAAAATCCTTTAAGTGGTATAAAAGTTAGTGACATATGGAATGATCCCATAATTAACTTCAAATGCCAAAGGTTTTATAAAAATTAAACATTAAATAGTTTAATTTTTAAGTTCAATTCAAACTTATTTTATAGCACAGAAAGTTGTCTTCAAAATAGTAAAACTTAAAACAAATATCTGCCATGGGACTAAAGTTACACGCTTCACAAGAAAGTACCAATATTTTTAATTTTTTATTAAAAAACTAAATTTGTGATTCCATTCTAATAATCAAACTATTCGATTATTGAGTAAAATTTAAACTTATTTTATAATTTAAATACTAAGCTTGAAATTACTTAAATTTTAAATTAATATCAGCAATAGTACTGAAGTTATGTGCTCAAGAAAAAAAGAACCAACATTTTTTTAATATTTAATTAAAAAATAAAACTTTATGATTTCATCAAATAATTTTAAAATTAAATTCTTAAAATTTCTTTTTAAAGCTTTAAAGCTTGTTAGCTCATAAATATAATATTTTTATGCTAAGCTCTATGAAAGTACTAAAATTATAAACTTAAACAAAATAGTACCAATTTTTTTTTTAAATTAACTAAAAGAACTTTAATATGTGATTTTAATCAAAAAACATAAATTAGTGGATAAACATTAGTTTCATAATTGAGATATTTAGCTTTTTAATATGAAAATTTCATTTAAATCCCCTCAATAGTACTAAAGTTATAAGAATTACAAAAAAGGACCCATAAATTAAATATTTTATTAAAACATTTCAAAAGTTGATTTTTGAAAATTAAAAAAAAAATCTGTAGCCTTAATACGCTTTTCAAATTTTGTTTAAGGGTCTCCTTTATTTTAGAGAAAAAGTATTCAATACTAAATAGTCTTAAAATTTTAAATTAATCCCTTTTAGTGGTACCAAAGTTATAAGCCAAATAAAAAGTACTTATTTTGATTTTTTATTGAATTGAAAAAGTTTTTTGTTTAAATTAAAAATATAGTAATTTGTCGAAATTTGTTAAATTTACACTTAGAATGTAGTTTAATTACTTTACTCTTTATTACTGAAAATTTGAAAACAAGCGCATTAAAGGTACTAAAGAAATGCTGAAAAGAAAAAAGTACCAACTATTTCAAATTCTTTGTAAAAGTTGAAATTTGTTATTTTTATTGAAGAAATATAAGAATTTTGGATTAAATTTATAAATAAATTAAAGTTTAAATATATGGCTTTCCAAAATTCAAAAAAGTACCAAATATGTATAATAAATAAGTACCAAAATTTAAAAACTTTTGTTCAATTAAAAATTTGTTATTTTTATGAAAGAAATGCAATATATTCCATTTAATAATGTAATAATTGTTAATTTAATAGTATAGTAGTAAATAGTACCACAAAGTACCAAAAATTGAGACAAAAAAGGTACCAACATTTTAAAATTTTTGTTATATTTAAATTTATTATTTTTAATAAATTTTTTATTAAAAAACTTAAATAATTGCTAATAAAAGTTTTAACTACGGTATAGTTAAGATATTTATCTTTGAAATGTTAATACCAGAAAAGTACTAAAGTTAAAAACTTACAATATTTTTAAAGTAAAAACTTTAATTTTATATGAATCATATAAAAAATAACAAATTACTTTCAAATAGTACCATTCAGAAAAAATTCTAAATTTATAAAAAGTAACAATATTTTAAAATTCAGTTTGAAAATTAATAAAATTTCCTGGTACTTTTAATTTAAAAAAGTACCAAACAAAAAGTACTTTATAAAAAAGTACCAACAGATTTTATTTAAAATATTTGTTTTAATTTTTTACTAAACATTTTTATATTTAAATTTCAATCATTCGTAAAATTTATTGGCTTTTAATTTAAACCCCCCAAAAAAAAGTGACAAAAATAAAAATTCCCTTTTTATTGTTATTTCGAATAAAAAAAGCATTTAATTAATTTGTAACGTTTTTGTTTCTTTCATTTACATTTATTAAATTTGAAAATTTATGAAAACATTTAACAAATTTGTTTCAAAATGTTAAAAACTTTTAAACACAAATCTTAATGTCGCCAAAATTGAAAATGAGGCGTTGCTAAATTTCAGCAAAAGAAATAATTTTAATATATAAAATATTATTTATATATAAATTGTTAATATATTTGAAAAATAAAACATAAAAAATTTTTATGTTTTTCAAACACGAACATTTTGAACATAAAACAAATTGTGACAAAATTTTTTAGCCAATTAGATTAAGAAAAAAGAAGATGGCGCTTAATAAAAATAAAATAAATTTTTAATATAGAAAAAAAATATTTTTAACAAATTTGATGAGATTAAGTTTTGAAATTTTTAAATCAAATTTTGAAAAAAAAAATATTGAAATAATAAATTTTTTTATTGAATTAATTATTAATAAAAAAATTTAATTGAATTTCGTCTATAGCGAATCTTCAATACCCTCCCTCCACCACAAATGCGTGTGAATTGAATACGTTATGTTTCTAACATACACAATCAAACATACGCTCCCAGACGTATAAGAGTTTTTCTTTAATATAACACATTGTTATATTTTTGGCTATAACTTTTTTTCTACTGAACCGATTTTGATAATGGTAATGAAGTACATACAGCTTAATGTTATGCCACAATTTCATTCTAATTTACCGATTTATAAATAACAAATTAAATTAGAAACTTATCAGGACTATAAAAAATTCTCAGGCCAAATTTCATTGACCTCTGTGGATGTGAAGCGTGCCAACAACTGACAGACAGACAGACAGACAGACAGACAAACGGACTTAGCTAAATTGACTCAGATTTTGATTTGATGCAAGAATATATATACATCATGGGCTCTGAAAGATTTCTTCTTAGCGTTACACATGGAATGACAAAGTTTTTAAAAAATTTAAATTTTGAAGATCAGTTATATTTTAAAAACTTGTAATCATGATCACTTACAAACTGCTTAAGATCGCTTGATCATTTTTTAATTCAAAAATTAATCGTTTTTAATCAAAAGGGTTTAATTAAACTTTTGTTTATTTTTCTGTTAAATATTTCACAGATTTTTAAAACGATCTATTTCTCTTCTTTTGTTGGTATTGAACTCTCCTCTCTTTTTGTTTATGAAATTCGATGCATTTTTATTAAAATTTTGTTATTGTTTATGAAAGATGAAAACAAAGAAACGGTAAAAATTGTTACCGATCATGATAAGGGTGGGTTTAAGGTGAATTTTATTTGATATTTTATTTTAAAAATTATGATCGTGTAGGTGTTTTTCATAAATTCGCAAAAGGGACCACCCAAGTTTTAACATCTAAACTCATAAAAATTCTTTATAATTTTTTTTCTTTAAATATTTATTTTTATTTTTTTATGAATGAATTCTCAAGAATATTTAAATTTATTTAATCAATTCATTTGAACAAAAAAAAACACACAATTTTCAATTTAAGTGCATTTAAATTCTCTATATTATTTCCTTTTGTTGTTGTTGTTGTTTATAATTTGAATTTAATAACTGATAAGAAAATAGAAATAATTCTCTTAAAAGAAAATAAGGCGGGATGATAATTTGGATTATTAAATTTAAGAATTTAGGTTGAGTCATTGGGAAATTATAAAACGCATTAATTCTTTAAAGTATAAACAAAATATTGAAATTAAAAGAACAAAAATTTCCCCTTTATCTAGAAAAAAATCCCTAATTATGGTTAAACAAATAAACAAACCCTTAAGTCACACTTATCATTCACACCTTAAGTCTTTTTAGACATGCGCTCTATTATTGAAATGAATGGCTTTTGTTACACCTTTATATTATTTAAACTCTACAGGTGACTGACTAAGTGGTTGCATGACCGACAGGTAGTTTTTGTTCACAACAATTCAATCAATTTCAGTCATTTTCTCATTATTATCAATGGTTGGCTAAAGAGAAAAAGCAAATGGCTACAAAAAAAACCTCAATAGTTATAAATGAAAAGGTGTGTCTTACTAAGTATTGTGGTTTTTTAGTACTGGGTTTTTCTCTAAGAAAATATATATTAATGGGGGATTTTGCCATTAATTGTGAAATTTATTTCATTTATAAGAAACACGAAAATAAACTAAACAATTTTTATTAATTGTAAAAAATATTGTTATAAAAATTATAAAACTTTTTATTGAAAACCAAAGTCTGTAAAAGATCTAAAATAGAAAAAAAAGTACCATGAATGAAAAAAGTTTCAAAACATTAAAATATTTTATTAGTACCAAATTTTAACTTTAATTTCTTAGTCTTATTTCTTGCAATAAATAAATATTTATTTAAATTTATAACTAATTTTAAGTTAAAGTATTAATATTTTACATATTCAAATCGTACAAAAATCCCTTTAATTGTTATAAAGTTATAAGGTATTGAAAAAAGTACCAAACTAAAAATTAGAAATTGTTATATTTGAATTTGAAAAATTTATTTTCAATAAATCTGTGTCATTAAAACTAGAGTCTAACAAAATCCCCCAATTTCTAATTATAATATTTTATAAAAAAGTACCAAAAATATATATTGAAAATAGTACCGAAAAGTACCAACAATTCATTAGGTTTTTAATTATCATTTTTAACATTTTCAATATCTTTTCAATTTAAAAATTTAGTCTAACAAAATTCCTACTTATCTTTATTACCAATAAAATATTATAGAAATAGTACCAAAAATATATAATAAAAATAGTACCAAAAATATATTTTTTCACTTTTCTTGTTTTATTTCAAAAGTTTTTAGATTTTTCATTGTAATTGAAAATTTTAAATTCTATTTACTATTTAATACTAAATAATCTTACAAAATAGGTACCAAAAGTACCAAAAATTATGAAAAAGTACCAAAAAATTTTTATTTGTTATAATGTTTTCTTTTATAAGTTTATTTATAATTTGTCACATTTTTTACGATTTGTGCTATAATTTTCTTAGGAAAGAAATTATTATTAGGTGAATTATTGCACATGGACTTTAAGCAAAGTTAAGAACCTTTTAATGACAATGAATGTGAAAATTTACTTTTCACATTCATTTTTATATCAAATAGATTTACCCTTTAAATCTATTTGATATAAAAATCAAGGAAATTTGTTGATTTAAAATTTTAAATTTTGATTTAAGTTAAAAACTGTATAAAATACCTGTATTAAATTGATTATAATTCGTTTTAAAGGACCATAAAAAATTATTTGAAAAGAAAGAGAGAATGAATGGTGTGTAACTTCGCTAAAAAATTTTAACTTTTATTAGCGATAAAAACCTTTTGAAAACACTCAAATTGGATTGATTATAATCCGGCTCGAAGGACCTTAAAACAAGCGTTATTTTTGAAGGCTTTAAATATGAATTTAAAGAATCTTTTATTAAAATTTTAATTAATTAATTTCTTTAAATTTTTATTTATTTATTTTTTTAATTTCATTTTAATTTTATTTATTTATAAAATTTTGATTTCTTTAAATTTCTTAATAATTTATTAACTTATATAAATTTCTTTTAAATGTTTTAGAATTTGTTTATAAAAATTATTTTTGCCTTTTTTTCCCAAATTAAAGTATTTATCACCTTTTTTTTGCCATAATTTTGCTACATTTCAACATTTCTGGCAAGTAAATTTATTACACTTGTCCACCTTTTTCTAATATTTATAATTTTATAAAATTGTTGTTGTTGTTTTTTTATAAATTTGTTGTTGTAAATGCAGTAAGAAGAAAAATATTTTTCTTAAGTTTATTTATTTAATAATTGTTGTTGTTGTTGTTCTAGTCATATTTTACAAATTATTATTTGCTTGTTAAAAGTCATAAACACTACATCATTTTGAAAATACAACTACAACAACTAAAACAACATTTAAAATATAAACACACTATTTTTTTATAAATTTTGAAAATAATTTTGAAAATGCTAATAATTATGAAAAAGTGAGAATTGTGTGTAAAAAATTTTAGTTCACGCCTAAATTTTAGTTTTCCTTTTTGGAAAATCAAGAAAACACTTAATTTTTTTATTAAAAATTAAAGAAATTTATGGTTGAGTTGTTTTTTTATAAAAAAAAAAATTGTTTTGAAAAACAATCGATAAATGTGTCAGTGATGAAAAGTCATCATCATTATCATGATCATCGTTATCGAAGTAAACAATTTATTTTTTATTAAAATCAAATACTTTTGAAAATTTATTGAAATGGAAAGTGTGAAATAAATTTCTAATTGGAGGTAAATTTGTGAGTGTGTATAAATGTTTGCACCTCTGTGGAAGTTTAAGTTAAAAAATATTTTTGAATTTCTGTACACTCCACTCCAAGTGGTGAAGAAGGAATCATCTGTCTTTATGTCTGTTGTTGGTACGCTCACATTCACAATAACTGTGACACATCTCAATGAAATTTGGCCTCAGTATTTATTATAGACCTGAGAAGTTTCCTATTTAAATTCATTCAAATTGGTTCAGTATATTAAAACATATAGACCGATATCTGCGTCTACCTCTAAGTTCAAGAGAAGAACTTTCGTAAAATTTTCAATTATAAATCGATAAATTAGAATGAAATTTTGCCATAATTTTAAGTTATATATACTTCATTACCATTCAAAATCGGTTCAGTTATTATTAGTTATTATATACATTTGTGACGTTATGTGTGAGTATGTATGTATGAAACACATTTGTCGTGAAGGGTATTAATGATTCGTCATAGCCGAATATAGCATTCTTACTTGTTTCAAATATTATATTTTTTTTCTCAAAAAAGATCTTGTTTTTGTCTTCCAAGATTAATTGCTTATGTCCACGCTTTAGCAACTGCCAAAATCGAAGAAGAAGGAAAAATTTCTTCACAAAACCAAAAGTCATTTTGGGGAAAAAGCACAATTTAAGTGATTTCAAATAAATCTTTATTATAAGATTTTGCTACCTTAAGTTATTAATTTAAATACCAACAAAACAAAACTTCTGCGTCTAACTGATCTGTCAAATTTTTAAATTTTCTAAATCTTAAAAAAAAGAAAATGTTTACAGAAAAAAATTATAATTTATGGGCGTTTTAGTAGGTGTATAACACAGCAGCAGCAACAACAACAGCAACAACACGAACCATATTATTATTAAAGAGACATTTAGTATGTTTAATTTAATACACGAGGTACCCTAAAACACAATAAAATGAGACAGAAATAAATTAGAGAAAAACAGATCACCTCATATGTAATCGATCAATGTGAAATACTCAAACAACAACAAACGCCCCCTCCTCGTATACTCTCTACAAACCAAGAAAAAAAAAATACACATTTCAAAAATGCTAAAAACAAAAACAACAACAACAACAATCACAACATTTAATTCACTAATTTGTTTTACAGGTTTTTTTTTTCTTTAATCATTTCAAATGCTAATTTTTTGTTATCTTTTCTTGTTTTTCAAAAATTTGAAAACATTTTTTTGTTAAGTGTAAGTTTCCTAAGGTTTTTCTTTTGTTTTAATGTCAATGGGCAGCTGTTTGTAAAAATACACATATAATTCCAATATTTTGTTAACTAACACACTCTCATCTTTTTTTTTATTTTTATATTTTTTAAATTATTAATTGGTTCGTGCTAAATGCAAAATAAATGTTCTTCTCTCTCTCTATATCTTGTCTGAAAATGAAATCGTCTTACGAAATCTCCTATTTTTTTCTAATGTTCTTTCCATAACAAACAAAACAAAGAATCCCCTCTTGTCATAAATCAAAATTTAACAACAAATTATTGTTAAATAGATTTTCGAAAAAAGAAAATTTTTTGAAAAAAATTTTGAAAAAAATTTACATTATTTGCTCAAAATTAAGCAGAATATAATTGAATATAAAAGAATTGAAATTCAATTTTAAAATAAATTACGTCAAAAGGTATAAATATAAAAAAAAATCTCAAAAAAAAAGTATTCGAATACTTGGCATTTTTTTCAAATTGATTTCAAATGGTGATTTTTTTCTTTTTGTAAATTCGCTAAAAAACGAAATAGTTTTTTAATTTGTCAATTTCTTAAATTTAAAATAAAATGGGAGGAGTCTTAGTGTATTCAAAAAATTAAATGTAAACAGAAATTTCCATTTAAAATAAATCTGTGCAAAACTTTAAGCTCTCAGCTAAGTTTTAAACCATTTAAAGCGTTTACCTTAAATTATCTATAATCCGGTTCAAAGGTCATTAAAGAACTTAAGAAGTTATATTTATTTTTATTATTTATTTTTAAACTTTTTAGTCAAGTTTCGAACCATTTATTGCGGTTGCATTTAAGTAACAATAAACCGGTTCGAAGCAGTTATTTTATATCTTTAAAACATTCTTTCGATTTCTAAACTTATTTTTTTAAGGACTTTAAACTCTTAACCAAGTTTCAGACTCTTTAAAGCGTTTGGATCCAAAGGACTTTAAAACTTTTAGGTTTGAGCTCATTAAAGTTAAGATTTATAAATTGGACTCCAAAAATTTTCTTCTATTTTATCCAAGTTACAAATCAAAGTTTAAAGCCTTCTATGCTTTTAATTCCTTAATGGAAATTTATTTCTTAGATTTTTGTGCTTAAATAAGATATTCATAATTATTTTGAAAGCTTAAAGCTCTTAAAATTTGAAAGCTAAAATCACATTTTAAAGTCTTAACGAAGTAAGCAACAGCTTAAGTAATCATGAAAGCTTCGGAAAATCATTTAAAAAATATTTTAAAAAGCTTTATAAATTTAGCTTTATAATAATTTGTTGAAAAAAAAGCTTTTCAAAAAGGATTTTTCTATAGAAATTCTTTTTAACAAAAGACCGTTAAATGAAACTTTTTGAAAGCTTTTTGTGTGTGTGTGTTTGTTTTTTAATAACTTTTCAATCAAATTTCTTTTGTCTGCCTTTTTATGATTTTTAAAAAAATAAATTATTTTAATAAAAATTTTTCCTCAAAATACAAAAAAAAATTAAATTTATTCAGCATTTAAAGACGCGTTTTGCCAAAAAAAACGAATAATTTTTTTCTTTTCGCAAATCAAATATAAAATATTTATATGTTTACGTTTATAATCATTCATTCAAGTAGAGCGTGAGTGTGCGATTCCATCACATAGAAAACAATATGTGTCAATGTTTTCCATCACCTGTACACATGTCCCAAAACCAAATCCAAAACCCCACGTCCAAGATTAAAGCAAAAAAAACCTCAAGAAAAGAAAGATTTCCTTTCAAAATTCTGGGAAAAAATTATTGTTTATTATTTTTCACTAAAGTTGCTTTGGCGATTGCTGCCTGCGATTGTTGCTGTTGGTGAAAATACGTATATTTGAACAACATTTTTTTATGTTCTCTTTGCGTCATTTTTATGGCGACAATAAAAAAGTATTTTTCTATAAAAATTGTTAATATTTAAAATTTATGTATGAAAAATCCCTTGTGATGATTTATATATTTTAAAATTGTTTTCTACACATTTCAGTCTTTCAATTTTTTAGCTTCCCAAATTTCTTTTTGAAAAAAAAATTTTCAAAATTCTAAAATAATATTGAATATTTATTGTCTAATATTTTCTTACTTTAGTCAAGGTTTTGTTTTTGCTTTTTGGAAATATTTTAAAAAGTAAAAAACAACAACTTAAAATTCTATATTCGGCTATGCGGAATCTTTAATACCCTCCGCCACAAATGCGTGTGAAGTAAATATGTTATATTCGTACATACACACTCACACATACACCAGCAGACTTACACAAGATATAAAAGATTTTCTTATATATAAAACGGAACAATTAAAGAGTCATAAAATTATTTATATTTTTGGCTGTAACAATTTTTTCCACTGAACCGATTTTTATCATTTATAGATAGTATATATAGATAATGTAGCTTATTATGGCATAATTTTTATCTTATTTGTCGATTTATAATTGATAATTTTACGAATTTTTCTTTGCTTGAGCTTAGAGGTTGCCTCAGATATCGGTCTATATCTTCTAATATACTGAACCTATTTTGCTAGATTTAAATAGGAAACTTTTCAGGACTACAATAAATATTCAGGTCAATTAAATTTCATTGAGCTCTGTCAATTATTGAGCATGTGAGCATGCCAACAACAGAGAGACAGAGAGTCGGACGGTCATAACTAAATCGATTCAAATGTATTTTATTAAATCAGCTATATGTACTTCACTACCATTCATTGGTATGGTAATGAACAGCATATAACTTATGACATTCTAATTTGTCGATTTACGATTTTACGAAAGTTTTTGGCTTGAGCTTAGAGGATGCTTCAGAATTCAGTTATTTATTGTGGATGTGATCGTGCCAATAATAGACCGACTGACATGAGGACAGATCTCAATCGAGTTCCATTTTTATTTGATAATATATGAGACTGGAACTGAGATGATTCCTTCTTGGCGTTACACTCTGAATGACAAAATTAATATACCCTCTTTACCACTTGTGGTGGTGGAGGGTGTAAAAAGAATCTGATTTTTTTTTTAGAAAAAGATTTCAAGTATCAGTTGCTGCTAATTTGTACCTGTTGACAAAAGAATGTCAACATTCCGTTTATGTTTTTAAAAGTTCTTTAATAATTTAATGACAGCTTAATGTCAAGAAAATGCTCTTTTTAAGTAACGAATTAATGAAATATGCTATTAAGGCTTTTAATTCAGTATTTACATTATTTTCCTCTTTTTTGTATTAATTATACACCAAAGAATACCTGTGAGAATTTTATTTAAAAAAGTAATAATTAAATAATAATTAAATTATTTATTTATTTTTATTATACTTTTGTTTTTGCTGTGATTTAAATCAAATATTTATTTGTTCTTTTTAGTTTTAAATCTCATATTTCTTGTAGGAAATTGTTGTCAGTGTCAACATTTCGCGTGTTTTTGTTTCTTTAGAAATAATATTTATGATAAATAAGTTTCTAAAAAGCTCAAAGCAAATTTCTTTTGATTTCTATTTTATTTTTTAATTTATAATTTATTAAAATGATGTTTATAATATCATAAAGGTGTTTGATTATAGACGTTAGCAAAATTGTATATGTGTCGGTCGGTGTGCGTGTGTGTTCTTAATTAAGACCCCTTAAGTTTTTGCCTCTCCTTAGGTCCAGTATTACTACACACTTGTGTATGGTTTTTTTTTCGGGTATTTAATTGTGGGCGTTTTTGTGTTCTTGTATTCGAAAAAAAGTGTTTGCTTGGATTTTTATGACAATTTATTTTTGTCAAATGAAAACAGGTGAAAATGTTTATTTTTTATGATAATTGCTAGAAAATCTGAAAGTATTTGATATAACATTTTTTATATACACATGTTTAGAAATAATTTTTTTTGCTGTTTTTTATGGTTTTTCCCATAAAAATTTGTTAAACCAAAATATAATTCAAAAAAGAAGACAAAAAAACATGATGGTGTCAAAGTCATAAAATCGGGAGAACATAAATTTTAAATATTTAAAAAAAAATTATTTAAAAAAATGAATTTAATATCTTTTTAAATAGCTAAAAGTCGAACATAAAAAAGTGACCCAAAAGACTTTGAATTTGAAGGAAAATTCTATATTAAATCAAAATAAAAATGAGTCCTCAGGATAAATTTTAATTATTTCATTATGAAATTATAAAAAAAAATCTACAATATTTTGAAAATCGTTCTAAGCAAAATAAATTCTAAATAATAATTTTAATAAAAATTTTCATAAATTTTCCTTTTAATAAATATTCATCTTTCAAAATTGATTTTGTATGTTTAAATTTGAAAAATTTGAATTTTTTATTTAAACAATTAATTTAAAACATTCAAAATCACTTAAAGTTATATGATTTATAATATTTGATATATATGATTTTGTATAAAATACATAAATTTTAAATAAAAAATGTATGAAAAAAAATATTAAAAGTCATGATTCTGAATAGCAAACTAAATATAAATAAAATAACATTAACACCTTCTGATATATAAAAATTAATAAATTTAAATTTTTTCTATTTATTTCAATTTACCAGATTCATAGTTTTTGGTTCTAAAAACTAACTGTAAAATTATTGCCAGATATTTTTTCTTTTATTTCATTTTACTACCAAAATTTGAGACTGAAAAATCAGGATTTTATAGATCTCCTTAAAAAATTGTTCTAATTTCTATTCGTTAGATTTTTTTAATATTAAAAGTTATAAAAAACTCATTTCATTATCTCTTTTAATTGCCTTTTACCCCAGAGTCAAGGACTCTGAAAAGTTAAGGGTTTAAAGATCCACATTAATTATCGTTATTATTTCCTTTCAACCCAATGACTAAGAAGTTAGAAATTGGTAGATCCACTTTAATAATTAATTTAATTGCAAAAAGTCTCAAATAATTTTTATTTCCTTTTACCCCAAATTTTATCTCAATTTAATGGAAAGTGAAGGTTTAAAAGATCCTTTTAAATAATCTTCACGATCGATTGTTTTCACCATAACTCTTTAAATTATTTTAATTATTTACCCCATAATCTAGAAATCTGTACTTAAAATTTTCAGACCTTAAAACTTTATGGTTTTAGTTTGAATTTTTCGCTTCTAATAATTATTCTTATTATTTCTCTTTGCCCCGGAACTCTATGCTCATTAAAATAGGGCAGAAATTCCGCTTTTATTTTCTTAGATATCACTTTATTACAAGGGATATAATTTCTGCAGATGAAGCTTTAATTTGCTGCACAACAGTTTTTTTTCTCAAATTACTCCCAGAAATAATTATGCCTTAAAGAAGCAGCATAACCTTCCCCTTGTTTTTAGAAATTGTTTTTCGCAACTCCAAAAGTATAGCAAATTAAGATCAATTTTTTTCTTTTATTTTATTTACTATTCAAATTTTAAGTTCTAGAAATATATGTTCTTTCCTACCGAGTTCTATCTAAGAATTTTGGGACACATTATAGAATTGTAGCTCGTTTATCATTACATATATTTTTTCTTTTATTTCTAATTACACTTGTAATTAGGTATCTTACGGGAAGAGTCATGATGATCTCAATCAAAACTTGACCGGAATTTAATAACTTGATTTCCGAAATTGTAAACACATTGAAGGAGTTATAAGTTCCGTTCATTTAGCAACGAACTAAAAATAATCAAAATGCTTCTTCTTTAGCACTTTTTTATAAGTTTTTTTCTTTTCATTTCTAATTACTTCCAAATTATAAAAACTTAAATTTTGTATCTTTTTTACTGCTAAACTCGAAATAGAGACAATTTAACCTGAAACATGAGGCATCCAAACTTTTTAATATTATTTTACCCAAACTCCTCTAACTCTTTCTTTCTGGTTCTTATCTTTCCACTTATCTCATTTCCTTTTTAACAAATTCCTTAATTTCTTATAATTTCCTTTAATTTCATTTTACTTATTTCTACCAAAATATTTTCTTATAGTCCACCTTTTCTCCATAAATATATAAACATTACAAAAAAAAATCGCTCTTAAGCATATTGAAAACATGTGTTTCTACTTTACAAAAAAATTTACCCAAGAAATCAAGAGAGTATAAAAATAAAAGTAAAAGGCTCATTTTCATAAAGAAGCGAAGAGAAAAAAATTTGCCTGCGACTTTTAAATGATTTTTGTAATAAAATCTGTATTTTTCAAACTATTTTTAGAATAATTTTCAACACTTCAGAAAAAAATTTTACATTAATTTTCAAATGCACCTTTATTACTTTTGTCTTAAACAAGAAGTAAGTGTGTGAGTGAGTGTAGGTGATGGTGGTGGTGCTGGTGATGCAGGGCTTGAAATGTTGATGGTGATTTCTTTGTAGGTAAAATGACTAAGATTTCCCGTTTCATATAGAGCAAGAACAAGCTAAAGGAAATCACCACCAACATATGTGGTCTTTGTTTTTATTCAAATTTCACTTTAGTTTCAGATCTTCTGTTCATTTCCATTTATTTCATTTTGTAGCTGGTGTATTTTCATTTTTTTCAAAAGTGATTCATTTTTTTAAACATTTTTTTGAAGAAGAATTTCTTAGTTTTTTTCTTGGTTTTAAATAACTATTTGCTGGTGATGTTGTTGTTGTTATTGTTTAATAAAAAGGTGCAAAAAAGCAAAGAAATTGTTGTGTAGTTTGTTTGTTGTCACAGGTCTTTTCTTTGGAGGCAATTGCTGCACAATTGTTGAAGGAGAGCTACAACAAAATAAGACTAATTTTAGCTTTAGTTTCATTCGTGTTTTTTTAGTTTTGTTGCCTTTTTTCCTGTAATATGTGTGTTCACTTTAGATTTTAAGACAGACATGTCAAGGCATCATGATGTATTATGCATAGAATAAACATTTAAGCATATTGATGGCATACAAAAAGAGAGAATAAAGACCAAAGGAATGGTTGGTTTTGCTTGCCTGACAATACGAAATGCACTAATTTTTTCCAACAAAAATTCAACTTATTTAATTCAAAAAAATATTAAATATATTTAGGCTTAAAAATAAAACACTTAAAACTATTTTTACAAAAAGCATATTTTAGCATATAAATGCTTATTGGAATTATAACATTTTCCAAGGGCCAATTTTCAAAAATTTTTATAATTTCTGATATAAAATTTAAAGCAGATTTTTAAAGTGCAAGAGAAATTTCAATTTTTTGTATTTTATTTATTTAAATTTCCATTTTAGCTTTTAATTAATTTTTATTTATTTTTACCTATTTGTTGTTGTTTTTTTTCCGAAAATATTCCCTTTTGTATTTAATTTTGCAATGAAATTGTAGCTTAAAAATTTTATTGGATTTTATTTAACATTTTAACAATTACTCGGCAATTGTGTGAAATTTATAACTATTGTACAATTGTTAAAATAAATACCCAATATTTACATAAGTTACTTTTTTTCCACTACATGCAAAAAACACACATATCTCCAAATATAGTATTGGGAAAAAAATACCTTTTAATGCAGGCGTTGCATATCGTAGTAGCCTTTGGCAAGTGCTTTTGTTTCCAAAAATTTTTATTTAAAATTAATACCAAATATTCCCTCCCTCCCGCTTTTCCATTTCCCCCAAAATTCAATATTATTGCTTAAAATCTTTTTGTTAACTCTCCTCCTCCTCCTCTCCGTTTGATAGAGAAAAAATGCCAAAAATATAAAACAAACAAAATTTTTATATGTATTTTATTTCCTGTGAAAGGATTTTTCCCCAAAAGGTATTTTTGCATATGTTTGGAGCTTCATACATTCCCTGCAATTTTCACATTTACAACTGTTTCACAAAAGTTACGTTGCTTTTTTTTTCAACGTGATCATTTTGTAACGAAAAAGAGTTGTATATAATTTTCAATATACAACAACCGAAAAATACCAAAAAAGAAAATATTGGCAAACAATTTACTTTTTTTCGGAACAGTTTTTTTTTTGAAACCAACAACCTACAGAAAAATCTTTCAAAATAAGAAAAAAAAAGTACACAAAACATGAAACAATACAAAAATAATTTTCACAAAGAACTTGACACTCTGTCTCCTGCCCCAATGACTATTCTGTTTGGAAAAAAATCGGAAAAAAAAACACACGGAAAATTGGAATGGAGTCATTCATTTGTTTGTTTAAGTCTTGACTACTTTATTCTGGAAGCAAAAACAAAAAAATCCCATTCCAATACATTTATTTTAGTCAGTCGGTATTTTTTCTATAGATTCTTATAAAACTGAACTACAAATACTTAAATATATATAGATCTCGGCAGATTGTTCTAGTCTCCATGATTTATGAGTTTTGAATATCAATTTTAAGTTACCTTTATTTAAGTTAAATTAATTTTCTGAATTAATTTTAATTCTTGTTAAAATTGTTTGTGTATTTCTCTCAATTGTTCTTGATTAATTTGTATCTTAAAAATGTGACATGAAAACGTTAATTTCCGAAATTCACTTGACAACATAGTTTTGTGTGAGAATAATCAAATGTTCCAAAAAAAATTGCTTCAATTTTTGTATTGACAAATAAAGTAATAAATAAATTGATATTAATAAAACTCTGATCTATATAGACAAGCAATATTTTAATAGAAAAATATATAAATAAAACTGTAATAGAAATATTATCAATTTAGGTTCTATCAACACACAAAATATTGTGATTTGGAAATGTTTATGGGGTTTTGGGAGCAGCAACATATTTCGAAAAGATAAATAAATTTTTAATAAATAATATCAACCATATTCATACGCGTTACCTTTAAAGATCTTTCCAAAATCCATTATTCGATAAAACTTTGTTATCCGGCGGCATTTTATTTGTTGTTCTCTGATCGCTGTTTTCGATCAATATGATTAAAACAAGAGACTAAAATGAACAGAGAAAAGTTCTCAATTTGGTTCAGATATCATAAATATAGACTTTATATGAATTTTAAATGAACTCGATTTGTTTGTCCTAAAATATCTAAGTAATAAATAAATTATTACTTCCTCTAGAGTTTAAAAACGATAGTCCATGTCCAGTGATCGCGAGAGGAATCAGCTAATCATTTTGCCCGAGTTATTAGGAAATAAAAGTTTAGCAGATCTATTAAAATTAAGAACAATAACTTCAATGATCATGAGAGAGAATAGCTAAATACTTTGCTGAGAATGTTAAAGTCGTTTATATCCCTAAATACTCCCTTATATTTTGTGATATTTTAAACCATAGAGTAACTAATCCCCTCTATTTCCAGATAGAAATATTGATTTTCCATTAATTTTAATTTCATAAACTATTAATTCTCTTCTCTTAAAGGTATAGCAAATCCCATAGAAAATACCTCTATTTCCTTTTGCTCTATCTACAAAACCCGTATTCAATAAATTCTCTCTTTTCACTATTAAATTAATTCTACGTTTATTGAACTTTATTAATTGTTATTCTTTCTGTTATTGATAATTCTATTCATTTCTTTTTGAAAAAAAACAACAATTTAATAAAATAAACATTTTAATTTGAGTTCTTTTCCAACTAAGAGACCAATAAAAATATTTCATCAAGCATGCGTGTTATATTTAATCAAAAGGTAGAGTTCTAGTAAAAAAATAAGAACCCTGCATTTCATAACACCAATGCCCCTCTATATATAGAGAGACCAAATAAAAAGAAAAAAAGAACAGAACGCGCCCGCATGCAACTTTATGCTGTTTTGAAGTGTAAACGAACTCCCGTTTAGTCCACAATAAGAAATATTGTATAAAAACAGTAGTAATCATTGTATGTAATGTATTGTTAATTGAGGTAAATTAAGGTACATTTACAGCAGTAGCTGCAGCAGCACTAACAAACAAACGTATAGCATCAGTCATAAAACACAATCAAAAAATAAACGAGAACGCAACGATCAAATGTTATATGAGTATGATGATTGTGATCATGATGATGAGGTTTTGAAACTTAAATACTCAAAAAATAATAATAATAAAAACAAAAACAGAAAAAGAAATAATAAAAGTATAAAACAATTTAATGCATTTTTTTATGATTCTTGTTGGTTTAATAAAACAAATAACTTAAGGTTCGCTGACTGCAACAATATTACACATTCATCATCAACATCAGCAACAACAAAAATGTTGATCACGTTCATCATCATTATTATTAAAACAATTTAATATCAATTGATATTAATGTTATGAACATAACCTACACATTTTCATTGTATGCATTATGATGATCATTATTATTATCACCCGTTATTTTATTTATAACTGTACTACAGCTCTTCCAATACAGATAACGTCGTTAAACTCCATATTTGTTTTTTAATATTTTATTTCACCAGGCCACCATCTTGAGGTTATGTTATATTTTCTTACTCTTAAATAACTGTGTATGCGTGTAATGACTTCTCTTGCCTTTTCTTTATATTACGTTTCTCCGTTTAATGTTCTCTTGACTTTAAGTCATTCTTTCATTCATTGCTGCTTGTTGCTGTTCTTATTGTTGTCATTGAAGTCTTATATATTTTTTTGCTGTCTCACCTTCGTTTTACAATTTAAATGTCTTATGGAAGAAACAACATGGTGTCTTTTTTTATTCGTTAAAGTTCGTTTTAATATATTTTTTCTTTGATTTCTTTTTACACACTGTCTTCTTTACTTTTTAGAGAACAAACAAGAGGTATTGTTGTATTGTGTGGCTGAGAATTAAGCAAAAAATAGAAGAAGAAAAAATTCGTTGATCTTTGAAGACCTCTCTTGAAGTCAAAAAGTCAGTTTGTTGCTTATTAATGGAGTATGTTAAAGTTTTTGTTGTTATTTTTATTTTACATAAAGATGAGATCATCATTTAGTTTTTTAATACCTTTTTTAAGCAAAAAAAGGAAAAACTAAAGAGAAGAGTATGAGAAATGCCCTTTTAAAAATAACACACACTCGTTCGGTTATTTACTTTTTTATCCGGTTTTTTAACAGTTATAATTAATGGCGATTATTTCGTTGTTGCTGTAGTTTATGTGTGGGTATTTCAAAAATTCTTAAGAAAAATACTCCTTTATAAATTGTTTTCTTTCATATACAATTTTTTTTAGATTTAATTTGTTTAGTTGTGTGTATATTGAAATGGTTATTTGTCGTGCCAAGTGACTGTGAGTTCAGTTTAAAACATAAAAAAGACTTCGACATTAAAGCTTATCTCTGGTCCCGCTTAAACACAAACGCACTTGAGTTAGTAATTTACCATGAGGCCAATAGAAATCGTTAAAAAAGTACTTTTTTAAAGAACAAAGTACTAATGTTTAACACATTGTTCAGTACTTTTTAAACAAAAGTTCCGGTACTTTTCCCACTTTCTTTGCTCTGTTGTTTGATAATAAGGAATTGAAACGTTTTTGTTCATTTGCTTCCATTAAATATTTGTGTAAATATATTTATAATATTTTCAAAAGAGTTGAAAATTTCTAAATAATTTTTGCCGATATTTTAAATATTTATCTTAAGATATTTTGAACATCAACAATATTTTAATAATAATTTTTTCCTGTCTTATTTTTTAGTTCCATTGGCCTCTACATTACATCATCATCAGCCGAAAAGTGGCAGTAGTGCCAATCATGATGACGAAAATTCCACTGGTATACCCAACTCTTCAGTTGAAGCGGCCTCACCTCAACCACAACAAACAGATTTTATGGTCTCTTGCCCACAGTGTCATGTCAGATTATCGGGTTTTGAGGTGAGCTTGAGAACTTTAATATAAACTTAAATAGAAATCTTAAAACTAATACATAAAACTAACATAATTTAAAATAATTTTTTTTTAATTTATTCTTCCAGCCCTTACGTAATCACATTGCCTCCGAACATCCTCATGATAAATTAAATATAGAACCCTCATTTCCTGTACAACACCCACAACAGCAACAACATTCAGCTACACAATTTGCCACATCACCAACATCCTTAACTCCTACCGGTCGTGTGGAGGAAAGTGATGATAATGAGAGTAATATTAGTTCTGCGGAAAATAAATCCTTCAATAACAATAATAACAATAGTCAAGAGAAAAATAACAATAGTATTATAAATTCCACATCAGCTCCTAATTCACCTTCTCTATCCACTTCATCTACCACAACAGCAACAACTAATAATAATTTACAAAATACCACCACAGCAGATCTCACAAATGCCTCTCAAACACCTTTTGGTGTGGCAACAGGACATTTACCCCATAATTTACATCCAGCTGCTGCTGCCCAATTTATGGCCGCCTTAGCTATGCAACAACAGCAGCAGCATAATCAACATAATAATGGTGACTCATCATCACCCACATCACATTTATTAGCTTTTAATGGTCATCATCATCAACATCTACAACATCCCACTACAAATTCACACTTGTTACAACAATCACATCAACAGCAACAACAACATTCTTCTTCTTCATCTTTTAACCATGATATGGATACAATGCGTTCAACATCCAGTCCTGGTTCTTGTGGTGGCAGTGATAATAATTCAGCTGCTAGCAGTATTAGTGGTCCCTATCAGTGTTTACATTGTACGGCTATATTTCAAAATCGTCATGAACTCGAAAAGCATGAACTTATGCACTCGCCCAATGCGCAATCGCCCCAGTCACAAACGCAGAATGGTGTTAATCAAGTGAGTACACACACGTATTTTCCTTTTTTCTTTTTATTTCATTTTACTGCCATCATATCAATTTTTTTTAGGAGTTGAAAACTCATAAATTGTATAATGGCTGCAAGTGTTAATGATACGTTAAATAAGTTTATACTCACATACAAATATACAGGAATTCTTCTTAGTTGATTCTTAAGAAAATTATGTATTTTTCTTTTCTTTTTTTTTTCTTAAGAGGGATCTCTGATCTTTTATGGAATAAGACAAAGAGTTTACATTGTTAATAATTTCTTGTAAAGTAAATAAAACAAGTGTTGTAGAGTGAGAGTTAAAGATGAAAGATTTTTTCCTGGTGATAAGCAGCCATTTAGATTTTTTTTTTTTTTTAGATCTTATTACATTCAGATATGTTCTTAAACTTACCATTTTGTATGTGTATATATACATGATTCATATAACCTCTATCATAAATATATATTTACAATCCCTATCTCTAGTTTAATTTAGTTTCTTTTTTTTTAACCACAATTATTTTTTCTTTCTCTCTTTCCTTTATTCATAATCTTTAACCACAAAGGTTTGATTTTAATTTCAAGCACCTTATAATTTTTTTTATAAAAGAAAAAAATTATTATTTATTTATTTTTTTCTTTTTCAGTTTATATGGAAAAAGTTAAGTTTATTTTACTGATCTTTGTACCCTTTTGTTTATATATATAGAGAGTACAGTTTTGTGAATAAAGTATAAAAACTTGCATTGTATATTTACTAGATTCGATTTGTGTGTGTGTATGGATCGTTATAATTTTTAATACGTCTTTACATACCTCAATATTATTTGCTTATTATTTTATTATGAAAAGAAGAATTTGCCTTTATTTTGCTTTTTTTTATTGATGTCTACACTATTGAAGTATTTTGATTAGGTTTCTGAATTTTATTATTTTGTATACTATGGAATTTCTTTAAGTGTGTATACATGTTTATAAGGAATGTATTTCCGGTTGTTTCTGTATGATATGATACGAATTTTCAAAGCTTTAATAAGATATGCACAGATTTTTCAATTCTCTTGGGTGAGATTTCTCTTTTTGGACACTAAATTTTCAGCAGCGTTTCTGTCTGGAACTTTTTGAGCCTTATATATTGTTTTAAACCTGCATTAGTTTAACTTTTCGTACCAAACACCGAGCTTTCCTACCGGATGTGTTGGAAGCTTTTTGAAATTTCTCTATTTTTTTTTTTTTTGGTTTAAGAAATATCGTGTCTACCATTTCTTCTACCTGAAACAGGTTTTCTATCAAGGGACTAGTTGTAACGGTCCTTTTTGTAGGACAAAGTTGGATTTTGTTGAAATAATTATCATAATAACTGGCATATTTTACAAAGGCAACTTGAAAAAAAATCAAATAATTCTTGTGTTGAAATGAAAAACGTGTGATAACTATTTTTCAATGTCACTCCTTATAACCCGATATATGATTGGAATTAATCACAATTATCCCTTTAATATGAGTCATTATAAAAATATTTATTTTTATAATTATAATTAGATTTGAAAGCTTCTTCTTCATTCTCTCTTTGCCTCTTTGGGGCTAAAAAATAATTTTCACTTTTAAATTTATGATAAAGTGAAAAGTTTTATTTATTTTTATAAAATAAATTTTATAATTAAAAACTTATTTAAAACATAAATTTCAAACTTTTTTATTAAATACAAAAACACATAATTGCAATAATATAATTTTTTTCAAAACTTTGTTTTAATAACAATTTAACACAAAACACATACATTTTAAAAAATATATATATACATATGTATGTGTAATTTAAAAATTAATTCTTTTACTATGGATTTTTTGTAAAATTTTTTTGTTATAAACTACTAGATGCGTAAAATAAATTGCTTTTAATTTTTCACTTTACTTTTAATAGCTTAAGTATTTTTGCAAAAAAAAAAAAATATCAAAAACCCTGAGTCTGAAGTCAGGGTGTTTCAATGTAAAATATGTGTGTAAAAAAAAGTTGACCTTTTGAGAGTTGAACAGTGGATTTTTTTATTAATATTGTTGTTGCTGTTGAATGAGTTTTTTTTCTGTTAAACACTTGTAATTGTTTGTCTGTATATTATGAGCTTTCATTTGTTTGTATGAATTGCTTGCTTTCTCTTTCTCTCTCTCTTTACCTAAAGTGCATGCAATTTTTCAATTGTATTTACTTCGTTTTTCTCTTACTGTTTTTCATTTTTTTTGTACTCCACATTTGTTAAATTGTTATATAGTAAGTTTGTTTGTTTGTTTGTTGATGTTGTTTTTTTTCCAACTTCCAATGTCCTTTAGTGAATAATCGTTCCTTGTTTTTTTTTTGTATTATTGTTGTTGTCTGTTTTATTCATTATTTGTTTGTGTACAAAGGTAACAAATGGTTTCAATATGTAAGTGTAAACCAACCAACAAATAAAAAGTTTTAAAAAATTGTTTAAATAAGAGATAAAAAAAATAAAACAACAAATGCATACAGTTAAACAAATATTTAATTGTTGCAAGTTCCATACTTCTATACCGAGGAAGTTGAGGGGAAGACAAGAGGAGGGAAAGAGAGAAAAAAGCCAAACTTTTGTGTTGAAAAAAAATATAAAAAAGAATTTATAAAAATGTTTAAATGGATAAATGAATGAATAAAGGTTTGTTACGGTTGTTGTTGTAGTTTGTGAGCAATTCCCGGCTCTATAAAGTGAGTTGACCAATAATTTATGGGCAGTCATTTGGTCAACAATTATATTGTATATGTATGAGTATTTGACCTTTTTTTGCTGGCTGCCATTGCTACTGTTCTCTGGTCATTACAATGACGTTAAACGTCAAAATTAAACACTGAAAAAAAATTTAAGAGAGAAAAGAGCAGAAAAGGATCTGTTAAGATCTCCTTGCTTTGAAGATATTTAAAAAAAATTATTGTTTCATCGCAACATTCCAGTGATTACATTAGAGATCAAACAAAAGAAAAAATGATGAGAAAAGGACTGTATTCAAAAGGAAGATCTTTTTGCTTTGAAAATATCTGAAAAAATTTATATTAAAGACATTGATCACATTAAAGATCATGATGACATTAGAAATTTATGTTACTGATTTACAATCCTGAGCAATAATCTTAATTAGAGAAGCGCACCCATACCACAGTGCATTGAATAAATACTAACTCTGCTCAAATTGAAAAGAGGGCACAAATCGTTTACACTGTACGTGTGAAGTTAGCAGAGTTTGTAATCTAACCTCGCGATTTGGGAAATATGTATATTGGGCATCACTGATCTAAATGATATAAAGAAGAGATCTCTTTTTAGTACGATTTTTTTTATTACCAATATTTTTCTTTCAGTGTTTAAACCTGAGTATATAACCTTTCAATACATTTTTACACTGTAAAGTGTTTATAAAACATTTCAAATTGCCAGTGATAATGATGAAAATACTACAAAATATTCTCTATAGAATAAAGTAAATATTTTTGCGTAGATTCTTTTTTTTTTGCATTCTAAAGCTTCAATATCATCACTTTGTTAAAAAAAAAAGTTTTTATATACTACAATTCAATACTTGAAGTACAGATGTTTAACTGTTTATAGTAGAAAAAAGTCTGTCCATATGTCTGACCATTAATATGCATACTTTTATATATATATATATGTATGTGTGTATATATAGATTGAAATTTACAACTGTTTGTATTTACCATTTAAATGGCAGACATCGAGCATCAACAGTTAAATATATTTAACTGTAAATATAACACACACACATACATACATTCATATATATTGAAATATTTAAACAGTAAACATTTTATTCTGCCTGCAAGTTTTTTTTTTTTTTCATCAACGTGGTCAAGTGGGTGCTGCCAAAATGAGCAGAAAACTGGCATATAAACATACAATTCATTTATTTGACCCATGAATGTTGGCTTTGGTATACTTTGTCGTAGATATATATTTATGTATATATTTTGCCCAGTTTAAATGTCACCACATAGTGGTTGGCCATATACTTTATAGTGTTAAATTTTTTACTATTTATTTTTTTTTTTGTTCTCTCTTCTTTGTTTTGTATTAAAATCCAAAAATAATAGTAAATATATCACATATGTTAAACTAGGTTTAAATAGCTTGCTTTCTCTGCCAACCAAAAAAAAATTAACTATATTTACTTTAAAGCTACTAAAATAGGCTTTAAAAAGGTTTGGAACTCCCTTTTTTTTGGGAAAAATATGTATGTTTTTAAATATTTATATTTCATATGTCACTATTTTGCATAATTAATTGGTTTTCACACATAATATTGCCGTTATTAAATGAGGATTATTGTATTGTTGCTGTTTAACTGCTGAGCCACAGTTTACTGCTATTGGCAGCATATTGCCACAGGTTCATTTGTATTGACTACTGCTATCAAGCTACGCCATATTGTTATTAGTAGCAAATTAATTATGATTATTGTTGTTGTTTTGTAGTTAAAATTATAATATGTTTTATTTTTCATCAATTTGTATTTATTTGTTCATTTCAAGCAAAAAGGTGTTTAATGACTTTGTTTTACATGATTTTTATTTATGACGATTTTTTTGTTTCAATGCAAAATTAATGAAATGCAAATAATATTAAATAATGGCATCAATATTAAATTTGTTATGAAATAAATCAGAAAAAAAACTCTAGTAGGTGTTTACCTCCTCCACCTCTACTCCTAAACAAAATGAGGCCCGATATTTATTATAAATTATAAATTAATACTCAGACATTTATTAATGATAAAAAAGTTTACTTTTATTTTATCTGGTAGACATAACATTCAATTGTCATAGACTTTGACGATTATAGGAACCCTCCTTTATAGCTATTAAAACTAAATATAAACTTCTCAGTCTCTTCAGAGATAAAATATTAATAATAAACGCTCTTAGCAAGAAATAGACCCCTTAATTGTAGTTTTTTTCTTTCCCATTTTTCTCTCCAAAGAAAATCGTTGTTGTTTATAAATAGTTCGAGTGATAAGAAGTTAAACAACAACATTCTTACTTAAATAAAAAAAATGGCGTCTTAAAACATCTACAAAAAAACCCTTATTTTTTTTCCTTAAAAAAAAGGTGCTGGTCATTTATACTTCTTCACTTATGACTTACACTATCACAAAAAACATAAATTATAGTTCTTCCTAACACTAACACATATACTCTTACATTGCTTTTTAGTGTTTATGAATATAACGGTAAACATAAAAATATATAGGGTCATATTTTGATGCTCTTTGATGGGTGTTTACAGAGAAAGAAAAAAATATAAAACTCATAAATTCATATATGTGTTACGTTGTTAGTGTTTATTACGGTTTTTTTTTTTTTTTGGGGGGGGGGAGGTGTAGAAAAGCGAGAGAGGCAAAATGTTGATGAAATAATCTTAATAGTTAAACAGAGATTGTTTACCTCTAAGCATTAATAAGAGATTTTTTTATGATTTTGTTTTTCAGAAAATAGAGGAAAAACTATTTTAGATTTGAGATCTGTTAACTAAAAATGAATAATCGTATGTGTTAGTTTTTTTTCTGTAGTTGTAAGTCTCGAGGGTTTCTTTTTTTTGCCCTCGTTTGATGCAAAAGTATGACCTTAAGCCAGGACATAATAATATAAAATGTAGAATGATATTTTTCTCTAGAGATAGAGAACAAATTTTAATACAGAGAAGGAGTGATATCGTATTTTTTTAAAATACATATATGTTCATAAAAAGGAAACCTCTAAACTGACAATTTTGAACAATTTTTAAAGTGATTTTTGTCAATTTGCCCGAATATGTTATCCATCTACATTTAAATTCTCCACACTTTTGGACACCTTAATGTGCTCTGGCTTAAGCTTCGTTTTAAGAAACTTAACATTTTTAGCAGGATTCCTGTCGTACCACATAGTCCGAGCACTGAGTAAACCGGACCGGAATGGAGCTTTTTGAAAATACTTTTTTGGCTTTGGAAACATTAAGCGGATCCTTTCTTTCCACTTTAACAAGGTTTGACGCAGAATCTTGAATGTTTGGCCATTTTTTTGATAGGACCAAGTTAGGTTTTGTTAAAAATATTTAATAATTTTATTAAGCATCTTTTTCTGGTCACTCATTTTAATTAGATTTATTTGATTGACATTTTTTTACTAATCAGTTATTCAAAGTTGTAATAAATAACGTGTGTTAAGAATTTTTCAACCTCACTCCTTATCTCTTTTTATCTCTTAATTTGAAATTCAGTTCCTTCTCTCTAAAGTTATTCGTGATAATACATTCGTTAACTAAACTCGGTTACTCTAAACATGATTTCAACCGGTTGACAGATCACTTTCATATTAAAGCTCTATAAATATTAATCGATTTATGGCCTTTTAACCACAAATATTTTTAAAAAGTATAATTTTTATTTTATCTCTTTACGTAGTAAACAATTGAATCAGTTTTTTAAAATTATAAAAAAGAAAGAAATCATTAGAAACAGAATTACCGCAATTTTATATAATTTCTTTTAATTACGAAATCTTAAGAAAACAACGGAAATACCTATGAAATGTAGAGTCAACCATTAAAAACCACAAAATGAACTAAACACCTGTTTAAGATTTTTTTTCTAAAAATCAGATACACCTGCCCCCCAATTACTCTCCCCCATACAAACATCTCAAGAGAAAATTTTAAATAAAATATTTCAAAATCAAAAAAAAAAAATCCATTAATTATTTGGAACAGAAAAGAAAAACACATGTTTTATTATTATTATTTTTTAAAATCTCTAGAGTTTTCAATAATTTTTGTTTAAAATCATTAAAAACTATTTAACCAAAAAAGTTAAATAATTTTAAAGTGTTTGATTAGTTAAGGAACATAATAAATATTATGAGGAAAATTAAGTAAAAAAAATATTCCTTAAATTAATAATCTCACACAGTTTTTGTATAAGAATTTTCTTTTAATATTAAAAAAATTTTATATATATTTTTTTTTTTGAGGAAAATGTCATAAATATTTTTCTTGCTTTTTTAACAAAAAAACAACAACTTGAGACAATTTCATAATAAATGTGCGGTTTTTCTGGTATTTTATGTGTTAAAATATATTAAAATTAAATTAAGCATAAAACTGAAGACATAATTAAAAATTTTTTAAAAATTATTAAAAAAAAACGCAAAATATATGAAGGAAACAAATTAATAAATTTGTCTTTATAGAAAATTAATTAATGAAAATGCTTTTAAATATTGAATACCAAAAAAAAGCGAAGAGGATTTAGTTAATTGCCAGCAATTTATTATTTTAATTTCATTTCATATACATATTTTTTAAATATATTAAAATCGAGTAAAAACAGCAATAATTGGTTATGACGAATTTTAGGTACCCTGTAACAGTTAACAAAAAAAAATTGTTAGCAAATTTCTGCGCCAATATTTTAGATATTTCAGATATTAGTCCATAATTTGGTTCCTAGTGATCTTATTTGGTTCATTTTATATATCAGTATTCAGCTGTCAACAAGAAGTCATGGGATCCTATTTTATTGAAATCATATTTATATATCATATGATGAAAACATATAACCCCGAGGGACAGAAGATATGGTTAAATTTTAATGACTTCAGATGATATTTTAAAAAGATAACCATTTTCAGAATCTGCTTGATCTTTATTTTTCTAAATTCAAGCTTGTGTCATTTACAGCTTTTTACTTTTGTTTAATGAATTCGATTTAGCTGATTTAAAACACATATCTAAGGAAGGCTACAACAAAAAGCTCTATAACATTGTTTCTACAGCACCGATCTTCATAATTTCAAATGCATATCTAGAGTTATAAACAACTATTGATCTAAATTGGATAATTTTTTTATTAATGTCACATACCGGTTAATAAACCTACTATACCCTCTATTCCCCATTAAAGCTCATGGAGAGTATATAGAAATTAAATCAAAAAAGGTATTTCATGATATTTTTATTTAAATCTCAAAAAAGTTATTGACCTTAATATATATAAAAAAAATTTATTTAATTATTATTATTTTGTTAATCATGATTTTCATAATTGAAATCTGTTTGTGTGAGGAAATCAATGGTAAATTCTTATATTTTCAAAAATAAATCGACTTTGTTTTATTCGGTTATAGAGTTTCCGAGATAACCTTTTCATTTGGCCCCTTTTTTGTATACGTTTACTGAAGTGTATTTCTAGCTTAGTGGGTTTCAAATTTTTACGTTTAATTATAAATATTTTTTTCTAGTTTTTTTTTCTTTAACACAAAAAAAGGTAGATAACACTACAAAAAAATTCATTCACTTTTTTGAAAACAAAATATTTTTACAAATTAAAAAATATAATTTTTTTTGTTCATAAATAAAGAGAGATAAGGCTGGAATTATAAAAAAGCTTTAGTTTATAGTAATTTAATTTAGGTCGTTGTTTTTTTTATTTTTTTTTTAAACAACAATTTTGAAGTAAGAAATTTTATAATAAATTACAGAATATAAATTAAAAGTAAAATGCGTGACAAAATAAATAGATTAAATTTTAAAAATACTTTTAAAAGGAAGTCTAAAAATTTTAATAAATTCTAGAAGTTTTTTTAACAACATTTAAAAAAGGTAAATTGTGACTTTTTAAAAAAATCACATTGACATTCTCAACCAATGAAATCTTTTTGTGAAAAAAACATCTCAATTTTTTTTTAACAACAACAGGTGTTTTTTGAAAAATAGATTTAAAAAAAAAAACATAAAAAACGCCTCTTTTTTAGAACACAACAACAGCAATAATAAAAAACTGACAAGTATTTTTTTCAAAACAACATTTCGATATTGTTCTTTCTCTCTATTTTGACACATTACGTAGGGGAAAAAACCTAGAAAAAACTGCTAATTATTAATAATTTAAGAAAATTTATTTTAAGTTTAAATTGACGTTTGTGTACCTTCAAAATAAACAGCAAAACCATTTAAAACAAAGTGAAAATAAATGAATTTTTCTTTGAAATCTGGCAACTTTTGTTAAAGTTTTTCAAAATTTTTTATTTGTAGTCGAAACTAAAAGTTAATGTTTTATGTCATAAGTAATTAACTTAAAAATTTATTAAAAAAATATTTTTTTTAAATAAAAGAAAAAATCTTTTGATGATTTTTTGCAAAAATAGAAATGTTAGTGACATTGCTGAACAATAAAAATTAGATTTAATAAATGTTTTCATATTTATTTGGGTCTTTTTTATTAGAATTTTATAGAAAATAATTTTATTTTTTATATTAATTTTATAAAAAAAATATTTCATTTATAAGAAAATTTTAGTTTTACAATTAAATTCTTTGAAATTATCATTAATTTTATATTATTTACAAAGAATTTTCAGCGTTTTATTTTCAAACAATTTCCATTTATTTCTTTTTAAAAGTAACGGGTTTTTATTTAAATATTTCTTTTACATTTTACTCTTTATATGCAACATTTTACTACCAAAAATTTGCTCTTTTTAATTAAATTTATCGTTTTTCTTAAAAGGCGCTCTTTGCTTTTCTCCTCTTTAAACTTCTCTTTAAAAAACTCTACTTAACTTTATTGTACCCTCCACTATCACAAGTGCTGAAGAAGGTATATTAACTTTGTCATTCCGTGTGTAACGCTAAGAAGGAATCACTTGAAACTTCTCTCTAAAAATATGTACTCACCTTTTGTTTTTGTTGCTTGAAAACCTTTTGAAACATAACACTTTTAGAACTTGTTTTGTTTTTATTATTTTTTACACTTTTGTTCTACTTTCTTTAACTTGTTTCGTTTAATTAACTAAATTCGTTTTATTAAAATAACTAAATTTAAGTAAGTTTTTAATTAAACCTTTTAAAATAAACACTTTTTAACACAAACCTTCACTAAACATTAACTTAACAACCTCTTGTCATTAACTTTAATAAAAGACTAAAAATGTTTAGCAACACTTTGTTAGAGAGTAACAGAGAGAACAAATAACTCTTTTGTCATAACTGTGTTATTTGTTGGTGTTAATAACATTTAAATGGTTACTTACAGAGCTGGCAACTTGTTGTATGTTTACAATACAGGTAATCAGCCATGTTTTAAACAAATAAACCATAGCAACAGGTATTTTAACCAATCATTATGTGTTCAACTAAAATTAAGGGGAAATTAAAGATGTTATTGGATACAAAAAGGAAACAGATATTTATTGAAATTAAAATTTTGTTATTTTTAAACTAATTACCAAATATTTAAAACATTTTTAAATAAATAAAATAAAACAATTTCCTGTGTCTAACAAAAATATTGAAAAATACAATTTTAGAAAAAGAAAAATAAAAAAACATTTTTTTTTTCTAGAGTTTTGTGTGTGTGTTTTCCTAAATTTTATAACCATAAAAGTTCTCTTTAACAACACAAAATTAATAATCATTCAAAGTAAAAAAAGACTATAATATTTTGAATATTATTTTTATTAAACTATGATATCATAGTTTTAATAAAAAACCTGGTCTATAGCAAATTCTCTGTTACATAACCTAAAAAAATACTCATAGATGGTTTTATATGACTAAATATTAATTAATAATATTACTCATATTTAGTCATAAATAAAACGCCAGAAAATATAAAAAATAGTTTATTTATCACAAAAAAAATCTTGAACAGAAAATTCAAAATCATTAAAAGCTTGAAAAAAATTCAAATTCCGTTTTCCTCTCTTTAAGCTTAAAAAACAAGCAAACTAACTGAACTTTGTTCTGAAATGTCTATAGTATCTTTTTGCGAAAATTAAAAAAAATGACTATCTCTAGTAGTGATTCATGGTTTCTGGTTACTATCTTTAATTGAAACAAATTAATTAAGATCACTTTTTTTTTGTAAAAAAATACAATTTATGTATTTTTATTCTTCATCTTCTTTTTTGTATCTCTCATAAAAGTAAATAATACTTTATAAAATAGGCGCCAATTTTTAATTGAAATTATTAATTTAAACACTTAAGAATTTAGGTTGTTTGCTTTTATTTTAATTTTCAATATTTATTTAGAAAAAATTAAATAAACAATATTATTGAAAATATATTTTGAAAAATATTCTATATAAAGGTATTTTCATCCATATGATTTTTTTATTTGGATTTTATGTTAATAATATTTAGAATCTGTTAGAACATCTGCAAACATTTTGTGTGTTTGAGGTTTTGATTTTCAAATGAAATCAGTTTATTTTGAATTTTTTTGTTTTGATTCAATTTTATTTGTTTATTTACATTTTAGTTTGCTTTTCTTTACACCGTTTATTAAGAGGCCTAATAATAATTATTTTTGGGATATAAGGAATGAAATAGTATTTAATCATATTTATTTTATTTATGGGTGTTTTATAAATATTTTGTGTTTATTTTAAAATACATGAATTCAAGAGAATAATTAAAGAAAATTGATAAAATAGATTATAAAGAATTGATTATTAGGATTATAGAGATTTTTGATGGTTACTCTATTATCGAAAATAAATTTGATTTAACTTGAAATGTTAACAAGAAGTTTTTATCGAAGATTTTATTATGTTTAAGGTTAAACAAAAATGTTTCCAACACTATTAAACAGTTCCTAATTTTTTGCAACTTCCTGGTCAAAAATGGAGGAAAAATTATGTAATATTCGTATCAAATCCACCAAACTATCCGGAGCTAAGACCGGTTGAGAGTTTAATGTGGTCTCATTTAACAAGAATAAGAACAACATCAGCGTCATCAACAATTATTGGATCAATTTTCTTTATGAATTCCAGTGATATTGAAAATGATTCCCATTTCTATAATTTTTTATCTTATTTTAATCACCAATTACCCATTGTTCATATTTACAAAATATCCATAATTTTTACATCACTAATTTTATTCAAAAATGTTTTGATTGATCTAGTTTTTCTGTTTTGTTTTTATTTCTTTTTAAATGTTTTGTTATTTACAAACGGTGTTTTGTTTTTTTTTGTTTTCTTTTCTTCTTGATTTTTTACTCCATATGGTAGCATATTGGTACCCCTTAATACTCTCAATTTAAAACAATTTCCCCTTGTTTCAATTAAAGTCATTAAACTCCCTATTTAATTTATTTTTCATTGTTCGCTCTTAAAAACTTCACTTAAACAGAAAAACTACAAAAATCCACAAAATAACTTGTTTTGGTTTTGTTGTGTTAAACCCCCCTCCATTTAAAAACAAAAACAATTTCTTTTAAGAAAAAACTATTACTCTCATTTTTTTCTTTGTTTACTTTTTATTTTATAATGTTCTCTCTCTCTTTATGTGGGTATTTTTTGTTTTCATACATATTTACCTTTTGCTTTAGCAAATGATGTTGTGTTTTATTATTGTTATTCCCCACCTTTATATGTTGTGTTTACACGTTGATTTTAAGTAGTTGTTGTTTTTATTGTTATTGTATTCGTTTTTATTTATTTCACACCAGTCGTATATGTATTTTGTTTTTGTGTTACCTCCAACAAAGCTTAATTGTCAATTAAAGACAGAAACAAAATAAAACGGTATTGTGTTTGTGTGTCGCATTGTTGATGATGATGTTTAAAATCATAATAATGATGCTGGCGGCTGTCAGTATTGTTGACAATTTTTCAAAAAAAAAAAAATTGAATTTTTGTTGTTTTCGACTTTTTTTCTGTGATTGTCTACCTTTAACAGTTTTAAATTGTGTTTACAATGAACAAGATCAATTTAGAGGAGGCAGGAGAGGCAAGATAAAGTAAAGTAAAAAATATTCCAAATTTTTAAGTTTTTGTTCGCATTTAAAAGACGGAAACAATTTCACTCGAAATGAGCACAAAATTATCGAGAGGTTATAATTTGGTAAATACTGATCTTAGCAACAATTTAATTAAATACCTTAATTAACTGTAGTTGAACAAATCTCCGTCTTATCGCTCATAATTTAGTGTCTTATCTTCACCCTAAACGTTTAAACTATAGTTTTCATTCATAAAATAAACCAGACACTATTCTAAGTAAAATAATTGTAATAAGTTTATGATTTCTTATCTCTTTTAGTAATCAAACAATTTTAAATCTCCCCACATTTAAATATTTAATTAATCCTTTTCCTCCCTCTCTTTCTCTCTCCCTTTTCAGACTTGTAAAATTTGCCATAAAGCTTTCGCCAATGTGTATCGTTTGCAACGTCACATGATCAGTCATGATGAATCTGCTTTATTGCGTAAATTCAAGTGTAATCAATGTGATAAGGCCTTCAAATTCAAGCATCATTTGAAGGAACATGTACGCATACATTCCGGCGAAAAACCATTTGGTTGTGATAATTGTGGCAAAAGATTTTCACATTCCGGCTCGTTTTCTTCACACATGACATCGAAGAAATGCATTAGCATGGGCCTAAAACTCAATAATAATCGCAGCATTCTTAAATCCTTGGAAAAGAATTCGGGTTTAACATCTCCTCCTTCGCTGAAAAGAAGTTCGCCAAATTCCAAATTGGATTCACCACCTTCGGCTACAAATAGTATATCTAATCCCATGAATTATTTTGCTGGTGATAATGCCTCCAATAACAGCAATCCATTTTATACCAATCTTTTGCCTAAATATGGTGATTATACAGCTATGAATGCTGCCTTATTGGCCTCATTTCCAAATCCTTTCTATAGCATGGCTTTAGATCCTCGCATACATCCCTATAGTATACAAAGATTATTGGAATTAACTGCTGCAGGACAGCAGCATCAGCATCAGACACAACCGCAAGAGCCGGAAAATACCACACCACCTCCTTCACATAATGAAACCGAGGAAGATGAGCAGGAAAAGGATAGGCCCAATTCTCATGGTGAACTAGAAGATGAGGATGAATCATCGGAGGCCTTAGAGCTTAATGAGGAAGATAATCATGATGAGCCTAAATTGGTAATGGATTTAGATGAGTCCGAACACAAGGAAGAAGATTTAAATACAAGTGCCAAAGAGCAGCAACAACAACCACATACGGAACAAAACCGGAAGAAAAGGAATCGAAACAAGACTTAGAAGAATCTCCTAAACAGTTTTCCAGTTCACCCATAAAACAAGAACAACTTTCACGAGAATCTCCTTTAGATACTCAACAAAATCGCGAGGAACAAGATGAAGAAAAACCTTCAACTCTTCCTGTTATTAAACAAGAAAAACAAGAAGAACCTGAACCACAAACAGAAGAAGATAATAATTCCAATGCTGCAGAAACCCCCTCACTTTTGCGTTGCAGTCGTTGTGATAAACAATTTAATCATCCTTTGGAATTGGTACAGCATGAAAAAGTTTTATGTGGACTCATTAAACAAGAATTAGAACAACAGTTCCAACAACAACATCAGCAGCAACAACAACAATTATTGGATCAATCCCATAATTCCAATTCATTTATGAATTCCAGTGATGTTGAAGATGAACAAGATCAGGATGAAAGAGATTCCATTTCCCGCAATGACTGCTCAAGTGGCGGTGAAAGTAATGCGGAGCGTAAGGTGAGAGTACGTACTGCTATTACCGAGGAACAACAACAGCAATTGAAACAACATTATACGGTTAACTCCCGTCCCAGTCGTGAAGAATTCCGTATGATTGCTTCACGTTTGCAATTGGATGCCAGAGTTGTACAAGTATGGTTCCAAAATAATCGCTCTCGGGAACGTAAACTACAATACAATAGCAATAAAATGACATTCCCTATGCAATTGCCAGTAGCTCCCTTAAGTGCTCCAACTCAAAATTTTGAGACACCCATGGAAGTGTTAAACAAACCTGCAATTTCTGAAGATTTACCTTTAGATTTATCGGTTAAACCACAAAAGGCTACGGGTCAACAACAGCAACATTCTCCTTTGTATGGTATAGCTCCCATGCAAAACTCCTCTGCGAATTCAGTGGGAGATATACCAGAAGCCATGAATTTGAGCCGGAAAATGACACCACCCACCTTGTCTCCATCTTCAGCGGCCTCGGTACCGGCAGCATTCAAACAACAAGCTGCTGCTGCCGCCGCTGCTCTATATTTTGCCGCTCCCTCTCCAGCAAATGGTGCTGCCAATTTGCCTCATAACATAAGACAAACACCCTCACCTATTGAGGCTCCTCTAATGGGATCTCAACAAACCTCGACTCCCCGCGGAGCAGCAGCATTCCCATCTTTCTCACAATTGCCTCACTATATGATGCCCGCCGCCATGGCTGCTGCTCAACGATCGCTTATGCCAATGGAAGCACTATTCCAAATGACTCCAAGTTCAGCAGATTATGCCCGTCAACATCCTTTAATGAACAGTATTAAATTGGGTGCTCCCACCATGGACTTTAGAGGTAATAGCTTAAGTCCTGGTTCAGAGAAGAGATCATGGCGTGATGATGATTCAAGAGTATCACATGAAGATGATTATGTGGTGGCTCAACAGCAACAACAAGCCGTAGCAGCGGCAGCTGCTGCAGCAGCCAACTTATTGCCACCCAAGCCTAAAAGGGCCAAGGCAGAAACTCATGGACATGCAGGAGATCCCGATTTGCCATTCATCTGTGATCAATGTGATAAAGCGTTTGCCAAACAAAGCTCGCTGGCGAGGCATAAATATGAGCATTCCGGTAAGTTTTTTCTGTGAACGTATGATGAAAAGATTATTTATTATAAAATATTTTCTATTTTTTGTAGGACAACGTCCCTACCAATGTATGGACTGTCCCAAGGCTTTTAAACACAAACATCATTTAACCGAACACAAACGTTTGCATAGTGGAGAAAAACCCTTCCAGTGTTGCAAGTGCTTGAAACGCTTCTCCCATTCCGGCTCCTATTCCCAACACATGAACCACCGTTACTCGTATTGCAAACCCTACAGGGAATAGGTAAGCGAAAATGCACAATCCTCTGCCTGCGCCTCGAATACAACTACCACAAACACTACAACTACAACGAGTGGTGGTACTGGTGGTAGTGGGAGAACTACACGTCGTAATTCGGCAAATTTACTAAATATGCAAGATTTTCGTAAAAAACTTAATGTGGCGGCTGCTTTACGACAACAACAACATCAACAGCAACAACAACAACATCACCAGCAGCAACAACACCAACAACAACAGCAGCAACATAATCAAAATATGGCGGTATTTCCATTACATCCTCATCATCAATCCGTTAGACCACCTCATCATTTATTAAATCAATGGAATTTATTAAACCCGACCAATTTTGCCCAAAGATCTGGTCCTACACATTTGCCGCCACCACCTCTAATGCATAGTCCACATGCTTTGGCTCAAATGCCACGCAATCCAGCATTATTTGGAGGTTCGACTCTTATGTCAACACGATTCCAAACACCGCCATTACACAATAATCTACCGTCCCAACAGTTTAATGCAAACGTGGCTGCTGCAGCAGCTGCTGCTGCAACAACAAATTCACCTTTTGACTTTTATAATAATAAAATGTTAATGAATTAAACGACAAGACAACAACAACACTAAGTAATTCAGCAGGAGAAGTGAAATATTAGCTGAATAAAGGTAAACTTTAGGATTTGAAATGTAAATTTCGGATTAGCTGAATTACTGCTTAAAGAAAATCGCACTTAAAAGCGTACTTAATCTATAGACAAAAAAACAAATTAACCAAATTCTTTTTCTTTCAACCGATTTCAAGTTCAATATTTTAAACCAAAGTATTTTTTTTTTTTTTGTAAAATATTTCATTGTGTATTTATTTAATTTTTTTATAAAAATTCTTTATAGAAAAATATGTAAAAAAATTGTGCAGGCACATTTTCCGTTTTCTTTTTTTTTTTAATAAAATTTTCAATATTTTTGCAATATTAAGATTTTCTATGAATTTCATATTTTAAAGAAAACCTTTCGTTACGAATTTATATTCTTCTTTTTTTGGATTTTTTTTATTGTGTAATTTATTTTTATTATTTTTATCTTTTAATTTAAGTTTTGTATATTTTTTACAATTTATCCTTTAGAGCTTCCTTTTTTGTAGATTTTGTTTTGAAATATTTATAAGTATTGAAAAACAAAATATTTTATTTTAAAAATGGGCCAGTACCTTGTTTTAAATACTCATTAACTTATTTTAAGATTTTGTTTTTGAAAATTAATTTTTTAAATATTTAAAAAATTATTTTTAAGAAAATATATTTTTCTAATTTAAGATTTTTTACTTGAAATTTTATGTTTTGAAAATCTTTATTTTATTTTAAGTAAATTTGAAGTTATTTCATTTTAGTTAAAATTTTAAGTTTAATTTTTTTTATTTTAATTAGTTTTTTTAATGAAAAAACGCAATAAATTTTTTTTAAAGAAAATAAGGCAATATTTTTGAAAAACCCTCTACTACAAATCTAATAAGGAATCTGTAAGGATTCTTTATTTTGTTTTTATAACCTCCATCACAAGTGTTTGTCATTCCTTGTGTAACATCTCTGTCAGTTTATTGTTAGCACGCTCACATCCACAATAATTGACAGAGCTCAATGAAATTTGTCTTAATTATTTCTTATAATCCTAAGAAGATTCCTATTTACAACCAGTAAAATCGGTTTAGTAAATGAAAATATATAGACCGATATCTGAAGCAATTTTTAAGTCCAAACATAAAACTTTCCCAAAAATTGTCCATTATAAATCGACAAATTGGAATGATATATGTACTTTATTACCATTCCAAAAAATATCAAAATCGGTTCCGTCGAAAAAAAATATATAACTATTTTTATGACTCATGATGTGTTTGGTGTATACGTCTGTGAGTATGTATGTACAAAACATAAGGTATTTACATCACAGTTATTTTTTGGTGGAGGGTTTTGAAATCTTCTGTTTTTATTTTTTATTATTATTTTTTTTAATACTTTAAGTTTTTTTAAATTTTAATTTAGGCTGGGGTTTTATAATGCAATTTTCCCTTATATTTTTAAATAATTTCTAATTTTTATTTATAACCTCAAAAATACAAAATTTTGTAGCATTTTGATTATTTTTATTTTTTAAACAAAAGACAATATTGAAATGAAATTTTTATGAACAAAAAACATCAAATTTGTTTATTTAAAAAAAAAACATAAAATCAAAAACCACAGAAAATTATTTTAATATTAATTTTTTTTTAAACAGCAGTTAACAATTAAAAAAAATAATAAACAACAAAAAATGCCCACCGCTTGAAAGAAAACATAGAAAATATATTTTTTATTAATAAATTAAAAAAGTAAAACAATTTGATGTGTTTTTTAAGAATTTGGCTCAAAATTTTGAAAATTACTAAAAAAACTATACCAACCATTCCAATAAAAAACTTTCATTATTTTCAAAATGAAATTGAAATAAAAATTTTAAATAAATTGATTTTTTTAAATTAACATTTTTTGGAATTAAAAAATTTTAATTTAATTAAAATTTTTATTTTTTTGTTTAATTTCTTTTTAATAAAAAATGAAAGTTTTTCTTTCTTTAAATAAAAAATAATGTAAAAAATTACATTTAAATTTACTTAAGCTTAATTATTATAAAAAAGTTAAAATATTAACTTAAACTTATTCATTTGGCCTTATATTTAATAAAATATTAATTAATTATAATAATTATTAAGAAAAAAATAATTTAAAAAAGAAAAATTAAAATTGATTTAAAATTTAAAAATTAAAAAAATTCTTAAAATTAAAAAAAAACTCAAATAATTACAAAAAGAAGAGTTGTGTTGTAATTTAATTGAAATATTAAAAATTTAAAAAAAATATTTAAACGAAAATCTTAAGGACAATAAAAAATGAAACACAAAAAACAAATTTATATAAAATATTAAAAAAAAAAACGATTTTAAAATTAATATTAAAAATAAAATAATAAATTAAATATTTATTTAATTTTTTCAACAACCTTTTAATTTTATAAATTTTTTGTTGAACACCCTAAAACCATAGAAAATCAAAGAGAACTTTTTGTTTAAAAAATATACAATAGAATTTGGTCTATAACTTTCGAATAGCTATTCCGATTTCAATGAAATTCACTACTAGATATCCAAGGTCTAGTAGAGTTTAAGTTTTAAGTTTGGATTTTGCAAAACTAACATGAAAAGTTCTACGGAGTTCCCAAACTGAACATTTCGCTGAAATTTTCCTGATTTAAAAGAGTTCTCTTTCTATTAGTTTTCTTGGTCCCCAAACAACGAATACCATAATTAAACAAACAACTGAAATATTAAATTTTATCCAAAACATATTCAAAACAAGGTTTCCAATACAACGAAGAATTACATTTACTCTCCCCCCGATTCCTAACCCCTCAAAGAAAACACCATATATTTATTATTGCATTTATGTTAAAAGCAACAAAAACAAAAGAAAATTAAATTTACAACCTACTCTTAATTAATCTTAATTAAATATTTTAATTTAGTTTTTTATTATTTAATTTTTATAACAATTTAAATTCTAACCTTAAAAAAATGTTTAATTATTCTACACAAAAGCTAGAAAAATCCAAAGACACTCTTGTACTATAAAAAAAAACACTCAAACACACATACACACACACACTTACTCTTAAATTTATTAAAAAAACTCAAATTAGTTCTTAAAAAATAATAAAAAAAAAACTTAAAAATTATAAATTTAACTTTAAATCACTAATTAGCATAATTTTCGCTTTAAAATACCAAAAAAAAAATAAATTAAAAAAAACATGTTAATAATTTAAGCTTTTTTAAGAAAACAAAAAACTTTCCTTTTTATTAAATTAAAAAAAAATATATAATTATAAAAATAATTAATTAATAAAAAAGGGAAAAATAAAAAAACACGTTTTTTTCTAGGGCCTTATTACATAAATACCAAAAAAATATATTTAAAACTCTAAAAACAAAATAATTGTTAATAATTTTTTTTATTATTAAAATCTTAAATATTTTTTATATTTTTGTTATTATTTTTTAAATAAATGTACATACATAATAAAATGTATTATTTTTTATTATATTTAATTATTTTTTATTTTTATCTCTCTCTATTTTTAATTATTTTTATATATATTTTACATTATTAATTATTAATAATTATTATAGTTATTTTTTATTATAAAAGTAAAATAGTTATTAAAACTTCATTAAAAAAATTAATATTTAAATGTTTAAGGTGTTATATATATTAATTATTAAATAAAACTATAAAAAAATAATTATAAAAATACCAAAAAAAATAATAATAATAAATAATTAAAAATAAAAACAAAGTATATTATTCTATACATAAAATTCTATGTATTTTAATCAAAATTGTAAGAAATTTTTTTGTCATTCATATTATATAAAAATTTACAAAAAATTATTATAATTATAAAATTTACAATTAAAAAAATTAAAAAAAATAAATACAAAAAAATTAAAAAAAAAAATTACAAAAGAAATTAATAAAAATCTTTATTGAAATTAAAAAACAAGAGTTTTTATTTCATTTTTAGATTTCAAAAAAAGTTTGGGTTTAACCGAACCGATTTTTCAAGTTTTCATTAAAATCTCGGATCGCACTTTGGACTAAATGACGATTTTTTAGGAATGCTATATCAGTTATGCCGAATCTTTCCTGCTCTCCACCACAAATGCATGTGAAGTAAATACGTAATGTTTCGAACATATACGTATGTTGTGTATGTATGTTTGTATGTATGTATGTATGTATGTATGTATGTATGTATGTATGTATGTAACGTATAGATTCCAAAACGGCTGATGAAATTAACAAGACTATAAAAAAGTAACATAAACTATAAAAAATTCCGATAGGACCTGAGAGTGGGGTTCCCTCAATACAAAGCAAATATTGGTTTTGGAATATTTAAAGAACTATAACACCCAGAGTTCTCAAATATGGTCCGAACAACTTCCTCAAGGAACTGTTTTATTGGACATAACATTGGACGGGAAGGACCAGGGGAGGGGTACTCTCATACTAAACTAAAATTGATTGTCGAATATCTAAAGAACTAAACAATCTTAAAATTTTGGAGCAATTATGCTACTGTGAAAAACTGAGAAGAATATAATACTTAAAGGATCAGGGGGGAGGTACCCCCATGCAAAGCAATTTTCTAATTTATGTAAAGCCAGTAGCGCCCTAAAAATTTGCTTTGGCAAAACTAAGTTTGACGGGTTTGCTAGTGAGCCAATAATAAAATTAGTTACATTTTTGGCAAAATTACTTTTTTGTGTTGAACCGATTTTTATGATTTTTAATATACATACATTTTAGAATATATATACATTGGTTTGCTAATGAAGTACATATAACATAATATTATGGCACAATTTCGTTCTAATTTGTCGATATATAAATGCAAATTTAACAAAAGTTATTTGATTCAAATTAGAGGTTTTCTAAGATATTGGGATATATATTTTAATAGACTGAACTAATTTAATGAACTGATTTAATGATTCGCTCTGTTAAATGCCTGGTGGAACTAAAGATGCAAGATATGACTAGTGCAATTCTGGAACACATTGTCAAGAGCATTTCACAAGGCGTAAGCGTCGCTGTCTGTCTCTCATGATATACACTATCATGAGCATCATTAGTGATAGCTCTAAGAATTGGGACAAATTGTTGAATGTGTCTCTATTGCAAGAATATTTCTAAAGTATGCAGAATATGGTCGAAATTGCAAATTTTTACCAACTAGATATCATAATTCTATTGACAGCTGAGCCCCAGTTTATTAATTAGTTTACTTAACGATCTTGTCCGGAAATAAAGCAAATGAGTTGTACCTAAAGGTTGATGCCACAGCCTGCAAGAAGCGAATAAAGGTGCAGTAAGGAGCCAACGTGTTTGCTAACCAGGTTTTATCACTTAAATTCAATTTTTTAATTTATCAATTTCTGTGGCAACGGAACCAATCATGAGATACTCTTTTACACTTTAGAACCCCAATCAAAATTGTTTGTTGTGTGTTTTATTTCACAATATTTAAAAAGAAAAACTATTTAATTTAAAACACAAAACACTTTTAAAATTTTCAGTGTTGAAAAACTTATTTATAAAATCAGTGTTGTATTCAACATTTGATAAAACTGTTTACACTGCTATATCGACCCTCAGAACAGCAGCTGTCAATAAACAACAACAAAGTCATATGTCAACAATTTTTTCTTATTTCACAAAACGTTTTTGTTTATCAAACGCATTTTCTTTATAAAAATCCTCAAATAAATAAATTTTTCTACTTTTTACTACGAAATAATGTTAAGTTTACAAAATTACGGAAGTTCTTCTGAAGAAGAACAATCTGACAATGAGGAAAAGAAACAAGAAAGCAACAAAGAAAAAGAAGGGAAAAAAGAAGAAATTCCTGATTATTTGAAACCAATTGATCCAAAATTATCAGTGGCCAAAACTCTAGCTGTTTGTGCGGCACCTGAAGTAGTACCATTAGGGGCAGTAGCTGTACAACGCAAGATCCTACCGTTAAGGAATTGAATAATCCTAAATGAAGAACTTTACGCACCCGTAAAGGGACCAGAAAATCCCAATTTAACAAGCCAACTTAGAGCACCTCGTAATACTTTAGCGGGTTATGTGGAAAAGGCTCATATAAATGCTTTTGAATTTGAAAATCAGCGAAGAACTTTTCATACATATGGTTATGCTCTGGATCCCTCTGTAGATGAAACAGCTGATGGTTCATCATTTGTGGGCGATTTACAATCAGCTTATGATGATGAGGGCAAGACAGTTTTTGAAGCTCCCAAACCCAAAAAGAAAAGAAAACAAGAGAAAAATGACAATCCAGATGATATTGAAGGTTTCTTGGGCCCATGGGGACGTTATGAAAATGAACAAACTGTGGCCAAACCGACTGAACAGGAAAAAGCAGAACTTGATGAAATATTGGCTAAAAGACATAGAAGAGGTCGCATACCAGAAGATAAGCCACTGGAAGAGAAATCCATATTGCACAGTAAGTTATTTCATCTGATCCAAAATATTAAGTTTTTTAACAAATATTTTGCTACTTGTAGTCAAAGATGCCTATGACTATCAAGGACGTTCCTACCTCCATGCCCCTCATGATTTGGGTGTGAATTTACGCACAAATGCTCCACCACCCAAATGCTTCCTACCCAAAGCACATATACACACTTGGACAGGACATACCAAAGGTATTTCTGCCATACGTTGGTTTCCTCAGACAGCTCATTTGCTTTTATCCGGTTCAATGGATTGTCGTGTTAAATTATGGGAAGTTTATGGGGAACGTCGTTGTATACGTACATTTAATGGTCATAGACAAGCTATTAAAGATGTTGCCTGGAATAATAAGGGTACTAAATTCCTTTCGGCCTCTTATGATCGCTACATAAAATTATGGGATGCTGAAACGGGTGAAGTTGTTTCAAGATTTACTGCAAGAAAAATGCCTTTTTGTGTTAAATTTCATCCGGATAATAATAAACAACATTTGTTTGTGGCCGGTACATCGGACAAGAAAATTATATGTGTGAGTATGAAAGAATTTTTAAATTTTTATCATTGCTTCTTATTACATTTCGTTAAGATTTATATAGGTGATCGTAGATCCTATGTAGTGTTATTTCTAAATTTGTCTGTAGGGTCTTTTTATTGAAGAAAAGCACTAATATAAATATAGATAATTAATTTCGTATTCAAACTTACCTTATACAATTTGAAGAGCTTCTTACTGAACAGGATCGGGCATTTTAAGATCAAATTATTGCATATCAAGATATATTTTTTATTTTTCTTTTAATATTTTCATTTTTAATTTTACTTTCATTAATAAAACAGGGCATGATGCATTTTATATTACGATGCATTTTCCTTTTTGAATTATTTTTTATATATGATTTTTATTAAATCTATTTCACTTGTAATTTTTAATTATTTTAAAACACTTTGAATATTTTTAAAGAACTGAATTTTTTATTTTGGAATTTACACTTTAAAACACTTTTAATTCAGATCTTAATTTTTATTTTTTTAACACTTTTAATTGAGATCTTATTATCTCTTTTATTAAATAAAATAGGACATAATGCATTTTTTCTCATTTTTTGCACTATTATTTTTCACAGTATAATTTTTATTTTAATTTTTAAATATTTTATTATTTAATTTTTAAAAATATATATTTTAAATATTAGAACAAATATAGAATTAAAATTTATATAACTAATCAGAATTAGAATTCAATTGTGGAATTAAAAAAAAATCTGGAGCCGAAATAGAACTGAACAACTACTGAACTAGAACTAAACTAGAACTGAATAAGAACTGAGATTGAACGGAACTTGGACAGAACTAGAACTGAAAATAAAAGAGAATTGAATTAAACTGAACTCGAAGAATAAAAGAACTGAACTAGAAGTGAACAACTACTTATCTTGAACTGAATAAGAACTGAGATTGAACTGAACTAGAACTGAAAATGAACTAGAACTAAACTAGAAGTGATCTTGAAGTAAACTTGGACTGAACAAGAACTGGAAATGAACTAGAAGTGAACTAGAATTGAATTAGAACTGAACTAGAAGAGAAATAAAACTGAAGTAGAACTTTACTAGATCTAAAGTAGAAGTGAAGTTGAGCTGAGCAAGAACTAAACTAGAATTGAACTAAAACTGAACCAGATCTAAACTAGAACTGAACTAGAACTAAACCAGATAAGAACTAAAACTGAACTTGAACTGATATAGAACTGAACAAAAACCGAACTAGAACTGAAATAGAACTAAACTTGAATTGGAATAGAATTTAACTAAACCCAAAAATAGTAATGAACTAAAACTGAGTTAAACCCAAAAAAATTATATTGAACTAGAGCTCAAAACAAAAATTGAACTTAAATAAAACTGATTTACAGATCTTAACTAGAATTGAATTAGATCTCAATTGAATAGAAACGAAATAAAAAAATAAAATAACATTTTATGTATCAAGTAGTAGATAAATAAGATAATAATAACTATTGTAACCACATACATGGTACCTACAAGGAAATTTTAAAGGACCCTCGTATAATTTGCTTTTCTGATTTAAGTTGAAGTAGTATTACATTATAATGATACTTATGCAATTTAATAGAGATTTTTCTGAGGAGTTTATGTGAGTCAGAAGAAAATACCGAAACCCTCGTATAATTTCGCTCACCGATTTTTTCTTACACTTATTTCAATTCGATTAATTATTACAAATTCGATATTCGTAGAGATCCGGTTCTTGTAATCAACCGGTTTTCGTATAAGTTGCGGAATTTTCCTTATAATAGTTTTAAACTTAGGACATTAAAATGGGGATTAAGCATCTTCCTTGGGCCAAAATGGTGACTACAAATTTCATTAAGTACCGTCCTGCATTTCACAGGGTTTACATGAAAAACCATCCGATCAAGTGAACGTACGGACATCTCTAAAGACTATAATTTAATCTGGCGGTAGAAATATTTTTTCTACTCCTTGCGAATATCTGCACAAACGCAAAAAGCTATGATGGTAAAGGAAATAAAAAACTCACGAAATATATATTTTTAAATCAAAATTAAAATATTTTTCTAAGTTCAAATTTAAAATCTCCTCACAAAATAAAAATACTTTGAATTACATCAGGAATTTCATTACCAAACTTGCACATATTTCTTTTTACAAAAAAAAAAAAAAAAAAAAAAACAGAAAAGTTTGCTATGATAACCTAAATTAATAACAAACATTAAAATTAACCTCATTAAAACTAATTCCCAATAATAAACTATTTAACCCACTACGACAAATACGTACAATCGCATATTTTATTCCTTCATTACACGACCAAATAAAAAAGATAAAAAACACAAACATAAACACAACATAAAAAATGCAAAACAAATCTCAAAACAACAAAAATGAGCATCCAAAAAATAAACACAAAAAGTCTTAACAATTTCTTCAACAATAACAACACACAAACTTAAAACGTCTTTAAAACAAAACACAACACACACACACATTTCTTATTTACATCAAGAAAAACAAAAACATACAAAAATACACAATAGTAAACACAAACAAAAGCAAAAAATTACAAATACAATAACAATTTTTGTTCTAATAAATAAAAACAAAACAAAAGTAAATCTAACCTCAAATCAAAAGGAACCTGCCAAAATCTTTAATTTAACAACAAAAAAACTTAAAGAAGTCTCATTTACAACAACTTTGTCAAAGAAGTCTCAATTGCAACAACAACGAAACTTATTCTACACAAAAACTAATAAAAATGGCGCAATGAAGTTGCAATTTTTATGCAAATTTTTTCACCATCACTTTTCTCACTGATTTTCACACTTTTCTTTAAAAATTTTAACACACACTGATTCAACAATTGTTTATTAATAATTTTATTAAATTTGTTTCTTTTATTTATAACTTTTAATACGATTTTTCTTCAATTTTTCACAAATTTTACCGGAAGAAACACACGAACTTAACAAGAACAAAACTAACACTAATGCAACAGTCAGTTAGGATGGAAGTGTGTGTTAGTGTTGATGTAGTACTGCATACATGTTCGATGTATATGGTTTGTGATTTGACTAAATGGTTAATGAATCTGGTATTTACGTGAATTAGAGTGAAGAAGTGATTGGGTGTTGTGTTAAGAAAAGTGAAAGAAACGGATGTGTTACTTATTTTAATTAAAAGGCATATTTAGCAATGATTTTTGGTACATGTTGAAAATAGGGATAATGAAAAAAATTTAGTACTTTTTGAATTTCAAAAGTATTTAGTTAAGAATTTCACCTGCTCATGTAGATGATGTATTGAGGACATTTTGCAAACAGCCTGTTACGGTTTTAGCAATTTGAAATGTTTCCCATCTACAAACAGAAGGAAATTTTAAGTTAATTTTTGGACGTTTAGGTATTTTATAGAACTTTAGATAGAAAAATATGTGATTGAGGATAAATGAACGATAATCGATAAGGTGGAATTTAGTGACACTCATTATACTGCTATTTTTATTAAACAGAACATAAAATAAAGTATATTTGAATCTGATTAAATACATTAAAACTTTTATGGGTCTATTTTGTGGTACACTTATTTCGGTTAAAGGTTTTTGATTTTGATTTTTAGTAATTAGATTTAAATACAATAATATATTTTAAGACGATTAAATAGTTTCGAGGTACCTAAAACATAAAGATCAACATTTAAAATAAAGATCAACATTTCATGTGATCATATTTTTATAATACTTTTCTATAAAGATACTTTTTTAATGTTATATGTAAAAGGCATTGTAGAAACATATAGATGGCGGTGTTTGCGAGATAGTAAATTTGAACTTAAAAGTTATCGGTGAGCTGCACTGTTAGTGTAATCGCATTGTTATAAAAAAATCAGAAGAACTTTCTATTTGTAACGAAAAAATCAGGTTTTTTATTGGTAAAAAAGTAGAAACATTTTTATAAAGAAATCACAAAATTTTTAAATGAATAAAATAAATTCAATACATTTTAACTTTTTTTAAAGCACTAACTAATCTTTAAATTTAATTTTCCTTCTCTTTCTAGTGGGATACCCGTAGTGGCGATATTGTACAAGAATATGATCGCCATTTGGGTGCTGTTAATACCATAACATTCGTTGATGAAAATAGACGTTTTGTAACTACCTCAGATGACAAATCCATGCGTATTTGGGAATGGGATATTCCTGTTGATATGAAATATATTGCCGATCCCACTATGCATTCTATGCCAGCTGTTACACTAGCACCCAATGGCAAATGGTTGGCCTGTCAATCCCTAGACAATAAAGTTGTTATATTCTCAGCTCTAAATCGTTTTAAGATGAATCGTAAAAAAACCTTTAGTGGTCATATGGTATCAGGTTATGCTTGTCAATTGGACTTTTCACCAGATATGTCTTATCTCGTATCGGGAGATGGTGATGGCAAATGTTATATCTGGGATTGGAAAACAACGAAAATGTACAAAAAATGGCAAGCACATGAAGGTGTTTGTATAAGCGCCCTTTGGCATCCTCATGAGGCCAGTAAGGTGGCAACTGCTGGTTGGGATGGTTTAATTAAATTTTGGGATTAAAATGTTTTTGTAAAGAAAACTTTTTTAATACAGAAATTTTCATTATTATGTTTTTTGTATGTAATTAAATATAAATTAGTGATAAGCGAAGCAGGAAAAGTAACAAATTAATTAAAATTAAATATAAATGAAGATGAAGAATAATTGGATGTTATTCATTTGTATTAGGAAGAGAATCGAAAAACTCTTAACACGCGTTTTTCATTAAAACTTTTAACCCAAATATTATTTGATTTTTTTATCAAGTTCAAACAAATTCAAATTCAAAGACCTGTTTATTTAAACAGTACCGGGAGAACATAACTGTTGAGAGAAATACTAGTTCAGATAGATGAAATGATACACATGATATTTCTAAAGCAAAAAAATATAGAAATAATTTTCAAACGAGCTCCCAATATATACGTTATGAAAGCTGCTCGGTTAGCTCAGTTCTCGGAGACTATTTGGTAGGAAACTTAAAGCTGATGCAAGTTCAAAAACATACAAGGCTCAAAATGTTCCTGACAAGAACATTGCTAAAAATATAAAGGCCACAAATAGAACACGGAAATTGAAGTCAATTTTTCTGAAAAAAATTCATGCTGCGCAATGAATGACGAAACGTATGTTATGGCAAAATTTGTGACAATAAAGTTTAGAACCCAAAAGCAGCCATAATTTCCCAAATAGTTCTTAATATGGCAAGCAATATGCAATTGCAGAAAAAGAAGCCCCGGAGCTCTAAAATACCGAAATTTATATCAAGGAATGTTAACAAAAGAGACCATTCATAATTAATGTGACCACTTATTTTAGGCCTGACTTGACATCCTATCAAAATGTTAAACAAGTCCTTGAGAAGCACAAAAGTATTAATGTGAAAAGAGAATTACCAAAAGGTGTTTAAAAGTATGGTCGATTTTAAACGGAGATGCAAAAGCAAAGTGGTAAAAAGACGAATTATAAAATCTTAAAGCAAAGGTTTCCGAAAAGGGTTCAAAATTTCATCATTAAAAATATTTTTATTTTGTAAATTATAGTAAAAATAAAAAATTAAAAGTTTAATGTTTATTAAGATTGTTTCGATTTTTTCCTTAAGCCTCAGGGAATCGTATAACTGTTTTGTAAACAAATAAGCAACAGTTTGTAATGTTTACAAAACAAATCTGTCATTGTTGCTCCCTACCAAATTTTAGCAAGTCCAAAAAAATAGAAAAGAAAATACCGGTGTAGAATAAATAAAACGTATTTTGTTTTTCTTTTCTATGGCATTTGGTATAAAGAAAACAATAACGAAGAACTCCAACCACATGCTAGAGAGTGTTTTGTTATCAACTGATAAGATTCTGAGACATGCGCCCTAAAGTATGCAAGTATTTGTCAAAACAAACCAACCCCAATTGATAGACCAAAAAAAGAAAACATATGCGAGTCTACAGTTACAAACAAGAAATGGAATGAAAGAAAATCAATATTTAGAATATTTACTTTTTGGCAACGAAATTAACAGAATTTTTCGCTTTAAAACTGGAAAATACAAATTAATTCCTAGAAAAAAATAAGAAAACAACGATAATTGAAAAATACAATAAAACGAAATTTTGAAAATTAAGAAAATTTCCAAAGAAAAATGTTAAAAAAATTATAAATAAAAAATAAATAAAAGCAAAAGTGTAAATAAATAAACCTTGAAAATGTAGTGAAATTTAAGAAAAATTGTGAAAAAAAAACTTGTTAAAAACTTTAAAAAGATAAGAAAATTAAAAAAAAATAGGAAATTTTCCAAGAAAAAAATCCTTGAGAAAAAATTTGAAAAGTCTTGTTAGATAATCCTTTTTTACGTTTTGTAAATAGACTTTGTCCTTTTTTTGGCCAAAAACAAATTTAAAGATAATACAGCAACAACAACAACTTAGATCCTATAAAAAAGCACAATGACCAAACCACCCTCTGATACTAGTGGCTTGGGTTATGCCTATCATTTACCTTCAGGCGGTTTATTATTGCGTTTGAAGAACTCCTTATCTCAGTTTAGTGATTTATTTAGTGAATTTAATAAATATATAGCACCAGCATATCATCATGATCGTTGTGAAAGATCGGTACACATGCGTTTATATTCAATGCATAAAAGAGAATTTGTTATGGTGTTTCTGGGATTTTTTACCTGTTTTGGTTTGGGCATCATTATAGGTTTAACGGGCCCACCCATTACCAGCACCACTGAAATAACAGCAAAAACAATATTAAATCGTACTTCATTGGCGAATTCTACAAATGTTTTGGCCACCGGTCCCTTTGCCATGAAATCACCTTTGATGACCACTTATTCACAGCAACTGTGGTTGATAGCAAAACTTGTTACCAATAATAATGATGGTGGGTGATATTAAATTATAATATAAAAACCTTCTTATTAATCTATTTTTCCGTTCATTCCAGATGAAAAGTATGATAAACGTTTTTATGTCAGTGTGGCCATAGATGGTATTACGGAACAACATAAACCCTTAAGTATTTTATCACCCGGTAATTTGCACAATAGAACACGCCATTTATCCTGTATTCGAAACGATTGTGAGGAGTTCACTATTATGCATTTGGGCTTTTTGGAATATGCTCATTATATTATAACAGTCAGATTTTTGGGTTTGGAATCATTCCATCAGAAATACAACATAACGGGTATAACATTTTATGTAAGTTTTAGGAAATCTTTTTTAAAATATTTTAAAATAAAATTAATATTTCATCTTCTTTTTCTGTTTCAGTTCAAAACTTATAGTCCAGAATTTACCCAAATCGAGATATGGTTTCGTTTTATATTTCTCTTATTCACATTTATAGTGATCGTGAGTTTTTCTTTGAAATAATGAATTTTTTATTAATTAATTTATGGATCATTTTTATTACAGTGTTGGTATGCCCATACCTTGCGCAAATATCCGATTTATGATTGGTCCATTGAACAGAAATGGATATCGGTGTTATTGCCTTTGTTGCTGTTATATGATAGTAAGTACGATTGGTGAAAAGAAAGATTCCAGAGTACTCAGATTAGCATTAGCCTAATTTCTTTTCCGGCAGATTATCTTATAGTCAAAACAATTTCTTATTGTTCAAGCATTTTCCATACGATATTTAGGTTTTAAATATGGAATCCAAACAAATTTAATTGCCGATAAAGCCCGATCATGTAAACTGAGACAGAAGTAAAATGAATATCTTCGAGGCTCTCGAAGTTTGGAAAAATTTTCTTACTATCGTGGATACGGAATAGAATCAATTTCTTTAGTCATGTGATAAAGGATAAATTAATTAAACAAGTACATATACATAACCACCAGAGAAATTTCCCACGATAATTTGATCACCAATCCGGAAACGTTCGGAGTTATAGTTGGTCAATGATTGTCAACTCAGCGACAGTTGTATCAACCAGAAGATTTTTGCCAAGAAAGAACTACTTGATACAACCAAACTGTTACAATGTCTGGACGGATCTTCGAGGATTAAGTCGATCCAATCATATTATATTATTAAAAGTCCACAATAACCCTTTATTAACGGGAATGTAGGAGATAAAAATTCCGTCATTATACTGTATTTAATTAAAAATTAAATTTGAATAGTTTTGACCTGGAATACTAATATGAGCTCACTCACTATCGGAAATCGCTGGTGTATATTGACTTGTTCTTGAGATAATTTATGACTTCTAAAGTCGTAATAAAAGCAATGAAGGTGCAATTTTTATTTACAAATTTTAGAAGTTAGATGGAAAGACATCCAGGATGTCTCCAATATAACGCCAGAAGTTCTACCGATTCCACTCAGGGATAGAATTATCTTCTAAATTTCTGCTAATATCATGCCAACAGATAAAGGCTGCTCCAGTGTGGACTCGTTTTTTTGAGATATACGAAGTAGAGAAATATTTGAATTTGCTAAAACAAGATGTTGTCTGTTTAAACGCCACCGTCATTAGGAAATCGTTTTAAGTGGAAAACCACTGAGTCCGCCGACTTAAACGATGAATTTTGAGTCATTCAAGCAGTGATCGTTGGGATAATGCCTCAAATCTCGCAGTGTCAAGTAACGGAACAGAACGTTTTTCAGGATGTTACGGCCGACCATCAAACAATATTCTTTCAAAATTGGGTGAGTCCAATGGACTTTTAGAAAAAACATGACGTTGTCAAGTTTCAAAAGAGATCGTCATAGAGCACCGGCTTAATTTCTACTGGTCACATAAAAACAGAATGCATATAATTGCTGACATTGATTCTAGACATAAGAAAAGGGAGTGCAAACTGTGCCAGAGTTATATTCGTGATGTATAAAATCGTTAATATATCCGGGACACGAAATCAAATATTCTTTTGGAATCGATTTCTTCAGATTCACTTCTAAATATTAAGAGTTATACGGCAGTTTGGAAAAGAAAATACCGAATAAAAAATGTCTTTGAACGTAATTGTGATTTGTTTCTCTTAAAAGACTTGGAATTTTTAGAACTGATTCCAGCATTTTTGAAAATTTGATATAGAATTTGTATTTAAAATAATCAGTTTTCATTCATTTCTCTTCCAGATCCCTTCTTTCCCTTAATCTTTCTTATGAACTCCTGGTTGCCTGGTATGTTGGATGCTGTATTGCAGGCCACATTTCTCTGTGCTCTCTTAATGTTTTGGTTATGTATCTATCATGGTCTCAGACAAAATGAACGACGATTTGTACGTTTTTATTTGCCCAAAATTATAGTCGTTTTACCCATATGGTTATGCGCCATAGTGTTGGCCACCTGGGAGAAATGTAATGAGCTAAAGGATCCCACTTATAGTCATTTTGTAGATACCAAAAATTATAATGTAAGTAAAAATTAAATAAAATGAGAAATTCTTTAATTAATAACTGAGTTCCTTTAAAGGGTTTCAAAATGTTTTTCTATATTGCTGGATCAATGTATATTTTGTATTTGGCCATGTTAATATTGAGAGCTTATACGGAATTAAGATCAATGCCATTTTTTGGTAAGTTCGATTATTTTGATTTAAATATACACTAGAGCCCCGACTTGCGCCGTAAATGAGGAGCGGAGAAACATGACGCAAATTGAAAAAAGCAAATCGACTTTAAAAGTATATTTCTTAAGGTCAGAGTAAATAGAGCTTATTCTTTATTACGTCCTTGCTCAGTGGCTTTCTGATCATGTATACAAATTCAAATCAAAACGACGCAAATCGGGATCAAAAAAAGAATTTTTGCAGTTCTTAACAAGCAACGCAAAACGAGACGATTCAAGTCAGAGCTCTAGTGTATTAAAATTCTTGATAATAAAGGTTCTTTTTACGTTTCAGATATGCGTTTAAAATTCCTAACCTTACTTATGCTATTCGTTATAACCATCACCATAACGGTAACAACTTGTCGTTTTGGTTTTGGCATATTGGAGGATAATTTTGTGGCCTCTTTAAATACCACCTATCGAAGTTCAGCACAATTTATGTGTTTTTATGGTCTATTAAATTTCTATTTATTTACAATGGCTTATGTTTATGCACCAAATGGTCGATTTTCACAAGGTATTTCATTTATTTTTTAATCGCTGCCCTTAAAATAATTCTAAAAATAAATATTTGTAAAATTTTGTAGCTGAAATCTCTGTTACTAAAGATAATCCAGCCTTCTCCATGATCAATGATTCGGATGATGAAGTGGTTTATGGTTCAGAAGATGAATCTCGAAGACCCTTAACTGTGGCGGGTAAAAACGATTACGATAGTGATTAGTTAGTGTTAACAATCTATTAAATTTTAATAATCTAAAACAAATGCTAAAGTTTCATTTCTTTTTTCTTTTTCGTTTTATTTTTCATTTATGATTTTTATTAATTTTAATTTTAATGTATGATTTTTTATCAAATTCTCCCAAAAACCATATTGTACAGTTTTATTTAAAAATCATCGTTTATCTATTTTTAATACAATAACTAAAATTAGTTTTTATTGCATAATTCCTATAATTATTTAAGTGTACAATTTAATTATAAAATTTATCTTAATTAATGTTAAACAAAATACAAAATAAATATACAAATACATATGCAGTGGTAATAATTAAACTGATATCGATCTATGCCGAATCCTCAATACCCTCCTCCATTATATTATTCCAGCAGAGTTATAAGCGAATATGGTCCAGTTAAAAAAATCTTAAAAAAATTTTCAATTCGTATGTAACGCTAAGAAGGAATCAAAATGTATTTATATTCTTGCATCACATCAAAATCTGAGTCGATTTAGCTATGCTCGTTTGCCCGCCTGTCTGTTCTTGGCACGCTCTCATTCACAATAATTGACAGAGTATTTACTTTAGTCCTTAAAAGTTTCCTTTAAGAGTTTTGTAAATATGGTCCAATATTGATTAATGTTTATCACATAAAAATAAATTTATTTGGCAGATTTCCGAAAATTATCTTTAAAATTTCGACCTATATGACAAACTGATTTTGGGGTGTATCAAAATTTTCCATCAGATCAGATTTTATTGTTTTTTTTTTTTTTTTGCACGATGATGAAGTACTCACTGCCATATGTTATGATTAAATACTGTATATCAGTGAATAACCTTCTTGTCAATCGGTCGATTAGCTTGTCTTAAATAGCGAACTGCTTAGGACAGCAACAAGTAAAGTGGCTAAATTTTATTGGATTTGGACAATTAATCTAAGCTTGAGAATGTTTCCAACAGACAGACAGCTTAGCTTAATTGACTTAGATTTTTAATTGATGCAAGAATGGGATCTGAAATGATTCCTTCTTAAGGAATACGGAATAAGGAATACACGGAATATACCCTCTTCACCACCTGTGGTGGTATTAATTGTTTAAAATAGGAAGAATAAATGTTTTTTCCTTTCAAATTTGGTTTAAAACTGTGGAAACTATTTCAAATAATTTTAGTATTGACATAAACCATAAGACTGTAAACAGAGAATGATATATATGAAAGCTGCATGCCATACAATTTCTACAAGTTCTAAGAAGGGGTGAGGTGAAAATTTTTTACTGATTTTTGAGTTACACTACACAATGAGCGTAGTGAATGGTAAAAAACTGAATTATTGATTTATAGTTTTTCGATCAACTAAAAAGCAGCAAAATTTTCCAAAATGTTCTTAGTATGAAAGCAATATGCAGTCGGCGCAAACAAGCCCTTTTGTGATACAATAATTTGGTCTTTGTACCAAGAGAAGCAAATCCAGCAAATTACCCGGAGACCATTACGGTTAAACTGTGTTCGGACTCCAATCACTGGTGTGAAAGGCGACTGATGAGGTGGCTGTGGTTGTCGTTGTTGCTGCAGTTGTGATAATTGTGTTGCGAAGGATGTTGAGTAAGATGATGATAGCGCAGAATCACTTTGTTACTGTTGGCAGCATGTTGCTCCATGCCGTTTTCCGACCACCCGCTTTGCTGTGTCAGTCCTGAGGTGGCACCCCAAAGTGGCAGCTCAAACAAGAGCTGAACATTAGTTTTATTGACATGAGCCGCTGAGCAGAACCATGATGTAGGATTTTTCTCAATTCCGGCGCTGAGGTGAATAGTTTTTCTTATCTGATTTTTGACCAGTGTACACTACACAATGAGCGTAGTGAACCTGGTAACAACCTGAACTGATTGATTTATAGTTCCAAATTGTATGACAAGCAATATGCAGTCGCGGCAAACAAGCCCTTGAGTGGTACAATAATGTGGTCTTTGTACCAAAAGAAGCAAATCCAGCAAACTACCCGGAGACCATTACGGTTAAACTGTATCACCACAGTGTTCGGACTCCAATCACTGGTGTGAAAGGACTGATGAGGTGGCTGTGGTTGTCGTTGTTGCTGCAGTTGTGATAATTGTGTTGCGAAGGATGTTGAGTAAGATGAATCACTTTGTTGCTGTTGACAGCATGTTGCTCCATGCTGTTTTCCGACCACCCGCTTTGCTGTGTCAGTCCTGAGGTGGCACCCCAAAGTGGCAGTCCAAACAAGAGTTGAACATTAATTTTATTGACATGAGGTGCAAGCCGTTCTGGCACGCTGAGCAGAACCATGATGTGGGATTTTTCTCAATTCCGGCACTGACCAGTAATAAGCTGTCGGAATGGAAGCCGCCCAACGCCCATTGTAGACAGTCAACAAGTGTAGCTCTGGCACAACTGAGATCGGGATTGAACAACAGGCCCAAACCTTCTGGTCTCGTATTGACCATGCCGTACGACATTTATTAAACTGCCAGCCCAATCCAATCCACTCTGTCCTGAAGATCTATGGACCCTACCAACTGAGGTTGCTGTTACAACAATGAAAGTGCTGAGCTTAGGTGGAGAGCTATTGAGCTCTTAGTAAAAGAGAATTGGATTTAAACGGCTGTGGACTCACTGTTCGAGCAAAATGATAGGAATCAGTATAAAAACGTTAATGGAAGGATTTTCAAAAAAGGTCCAAAATTTCATTGTCTGCGTTTGAAATCTTAATATATTTTTTTCAAATTGTAAATTATTAGCTTTAGACAAATAAAATAATTAAAACTGTAAGTTAAGTGGTTTTGTTTTTATTAATATTTTGAATATGTTTATAACTTTTTGATTTTACTCTTAATTATTTTAAAATCAATTATTTAAAAAATTATACGAATGATCTTTAAATGGCGGCTTTAAATGCAACTCTTCTTACATTATCTAAAACTTGGCAGCACTATTTTAGTAAACAACTCTCTTTCTCTCTCTTGTTAACATTCATATGCAAAGCTTTTCAAACTATTTGTCAGTTTGTTTTTGGAAGAAAAACTAGTTTTGTTTTATTTTCCTTTTTTATTTTTTACATTTTTGTTATTTTTTCATACAACAAATCAAATTAAAATACAAAAGCAAACGATTCAGTTGCAGAAGAACTATCAGCGGGAAAGCATTTGAAAGCGCTTAAAAAAAGTTAACAGAGAAATAAAAAGTGAATTAAAGGTGTTTCAACAAAAAAGAAGTGGTTTAAAGAAAAATTTGCCAACTTTGGTATTTGAAAGAAACAAAAAGGAAAAAAGAGTTTTGCAATAAGAATTACAAAAACAAACGCATCTCATTCATACAGTTAAAACTAATTAAAGCAGCGTCTTGGCAAACAGCAGCAGGAGAACCAAACGCTGCTCTTGTTTAATTGTTAACAAAATAAATTTGCAACTAATTAGTGATTTGTGGCGGCTTTTAATGAAGAAATAAATTTTATTTCAGAAAATTATTTACAAAACAAAAGAAATTTGGAAAAGTGAAAAAAGTATAAAAGTGAATTGAAAAAATTAACAAGTGAAGTGTTTGGGAATTTCAGGAAAAAAGTTGTAGTGAAAAACCATCAGCATCTTTTTCTCATCAGTTAATTGTATTTAATTCTTTTAAATTGTTGAACGTCATCAAAATTATTATTTATTAGTTTTTTTTATCATCAAAATCATTAACTTTTATTTTTCTGTTCGTGTTCTTGTTGTTGCCTGCTTGTCTTGTTGTACACACACTCTGGTCTCCGTTCTACGGTCTTGGCAACAAAATCATCAACAGGTAAGACAAGTTGCATTTCTTATAATCTCCTCTTTGTTGTTGTAGTAAGTTGCTGTTGTTGTTATTCTAAAATTCTATTTTTATATTTATTCTTCCTCTTTTTTTCTTACGTGTTTTCTTTTAACTTGTTTTTTTGTGTGATTTTAATGATCATTTTATGTTTACATTGCATTTTCTTATAATTATTTTCCCTTAATTGTTATTAAGTTGTTAATTATTTTAATTTTAATTTTTTTTCTGAAAAAAAAAAAAATTATTCTGAAAAATAAAATCTTAACAATTTTGGTAAGAAAATTTTCTAGATTTTTTTGTAGTTAATTGGAAGATACATTTTTGTTGTTGTTTATTTCTTTTCTACTTATTTTTAATTAGATTTATTTAGTATTCTGATTTGGAAAAACAGTTTAAAGAACACTAGAGGAAAAGCGAGTATTTGTTATTGTAAAGAAGGGTTTAATTGAGAGGTTGTTGTCAATGAGAACCAGAGATGGAAAATGTAATAGTTTGTAGAATTTTTAAAAAATTAATATGAATAATAAAATGATTTACAAATCAGGATCCTCAAAGTTTAAAACTATAGATAAATTTTTCTCATTTAGGAGTTATTAAGGAGTGAGAGAGAGAGGAATGTTTTATTTTTTTCGTTGATTAAAATTATTAAAACAATTTGAAAGAAATAATTTTATAGTTTTAATAACTAGTGAAGTGATTTTGAACCATTTTCGGAAACAATTCCATTAACGTTTTTACGATTTATGTTACTTTTATCGAACATTCAGTTTATTTCCATTTAAAATCGACCAAACTTTTGTGCTCTTCAATTCTCTTTTAAGAAAAGCTTAGACTTTTTAGCATAATGACAGGATGCCAAGTCAGTCCAAAAATATATGGACACATTATGAAGTCTTACGAATAGAAGCCTAAATATTATTGCTTTCAATATTTAGAGATCCCCTCGTAACGAATGATTTGCTTTTTTGCCTCAACTTACTGCTTCCATACAGAGAACTTTTTGGGAAATTTTGACTGTTGCTGACTTGACTGGGTCCCAAAAATTTCTTCAACATCATCAGGAATGTTGCGAAAAACTCGCCAAATTATACGTTTCGTAAGCCATGGAGCAATGGAGCAAGATCAAAAAAACTCGATCAAAAAAAAAAATCATCAGGGAGAGGGAAAGTTATACAGGACAAAATATAGAGGTGGCCCACTTTCAAAGCAAATTAAAGAAGATATGAAAAGTACGTTCTTATAGAGATTTAAAAATGTTTCTATAAGCAATTATTAATATTTAATTTGTAAGGAGGTTAGAACTCCTTAACTTATATGTGACCTTCCTCTATAAATGCTGTATTATTTATATATTCCATTTTTATAGACCAACATTTTTATCCAAATAAAAAATGATTCGATATTAAATTTTTAAAAATGAGAAATTATCCACTTTATCCTTTTTATTCCATTCCCATTCAAGTCCCAATAAATGACTCACAACTTAGCCAAGTTTTGATGAACAACTTCAATTTCAAAAAAGTATGAGAATAACTTATTTTCAGGCGCGTAAAGAATTTCAATTAAATTAATTAATAAAACGTCATAAAATCGAATCAATAAAATTGACAATAAATTGTAAAAAAAGGAAGATAAGAAAAGGAATACACATTCGTACCACATTTCTCTTTCCCCAAAGTCTCTTTTGTGATCTCTCACCAACATTTAAGTTTATAAAGAGTGAGATTGAAAAATTCTTAACACACGTTTTTCAATCAAACTTTTAACATAAATATTTACGGGGAGAATTTGTCCGTTGATAGAAAAATTTTTCAGGTTGTAGGAATATCGACATGATGTTTCTAAAACCAAAATATAGAAATCATTTTCAAAATTGCTTCGAACATCTCCGGTACGAAAACAGACACTGAGCTAACTTGGCTCGCACTATTTGGTTAGAAAAGTTAAAGCTAATGAAGGTTTTAAAGCATACAAGGCTGAAAAAGTTCTAGACAGGAACGCTGCTAAAAATTTAGAAACCAAAAACAGAGCACAGAATTTGCTGCATTATGGACGACAATAATCGTTTGTTCTAGTAGATTTTCGCAACATTCTGGTTACAAATTTTATGTTGCTGATGCTCGAGGGAATGTTAGGACCCAAAAGTAGTTAAAACTTCCCAAAAAGTATAGCAAGCATGCATTTATTTTTGGCCTGATTTGGCATCTTATCACTACGGTTATCAATTAATTGGTATTTGTACCAAGAGAAGCAAATCCTCTAAACTGCCCGGTACATTTTAAAAGAAGATATGCTACCTGTTCGAGCAAAGAGACAAAAAGCACTATAAAAACATTAATAGAAGTATTTCATCACAAGTGATTCAAATTCTAAAAATATTTCTTTCTTAAATTGTAATCATTTCAAAGAAATTAAAACTGTAAGTTTAATAGTTTCATTTTTATTAACATATATGTATGTTAAGACTTTTTCGATCTCACTCCTTACTAAATTTAAAAAATTATATTTTCTAGCCAGCAGAATATTTAAACAATTAAAAAGAAAAAAAAGAAAAAAAAACGTAAATAAATTTCCGAATTCAACCAACCGTAGATTGTTGAACAATAAAGCGAAACGGAAGTTATATTGACAGATAGATGGATTGGATGGTTGGTTGGTTGGTTGGTTGGATGAATGAATGAATGTGTGTATGAGTAAACACATTTTATATTTATTTATATAATTTGCGCTAACAATAAATATCTTTATAAAAATAAACTCAAACTATAATTTGTTGTCATTACACACATTACACACACTTATTATTAAGCATAGAGTAGAACTGGAGAGTCAACTCATTTCGACAGCTCAACTAAAAGGAAATAGATAAATAAACTAATTTTAATTTTTTAATAAATAGTTGCCTTTTTGTGGTGAATATTTGAATTTGATATTTTTTTGACGGAGAGTTGACTTTCTAATTCATATTCTATGCTGAAGACCTCTCTCTTAAATTCATCACGAGAAATGTTCATTGAAATTTTATAATTTCGTATAATTTCTATTTCGTTCAAAAGTAGTGAATGAATGACGTTGACAACTTTTAAAAAATTATTTCTTTTCAAGGGGAGAATTTTACTTTAAAAGGTGTCGGAGAAAATTGTGCGTTTCGCTCAAACTCTAATCGGAGGTATTAATATGAGCGCATGTGTGTGTGTATATTTGTGCGTATGGGTGTCAAACTTGAAACACTTGGTTTCGTTAGTTCTTTCTGCTCTCTTTTTTTTGGTTACATTTCAAAACGTTTGTTATTTTATATTTTTTAAAACGTAACAAATGCCGGCCGGCAATTATGACGAAATATTTTACACACAAATAATTCTCGTGTTTAGATTTTATTCGAATGTTCATTATTGTTGTCACAAAAAGAAGTGAACGTGTTTTTTTTTTAAATTTAAAAAGTAATAAAAATGCGTGTTGTTTTCCTTTTGAGACTTTTTTAATTGTTTGTTTTTATTTAATTTTTGTAATTTACTGGTGATTTGTTTTATGCTTTAAAACGGTTGTTTTTTTATTTAATTGTTTCAATTTTTTTCACTAGACAAAAAGTAATTAATAATTAAGAATTTTAGAATTTAAAAATTTAAATAGAATTTTATAAGTTTTTGACTCATTTCAATGAAAAAAGATCATTAAAAATTTTCATTAAACAAACATTTTTCATTACAATAGAAAAATATATATTTTTTAATAAAAATTTAAATTTTTTAATAAGAATTAAAAATTTTTCAATAAAAATTAAATTAAAAAAAAATTGATTTTCCACAAAAAAATTCAATTTTTCACAAAAAAAATCAATTTTTCACAAAAAATTCAATTTTTCACAAAATATTAAATTTTTCACAAAAAATTCAATTTTTCACAAAAAATTAAATTTTTCACAAAAAATTCAATTTTTCACAAAAAATTTAATTTTTCACAAAAAATTCAATTTTTCGCAAAAAATTCAATTTTTCACAAAAAATTCAATTTTTCACAAAAAATTTAATTTTTCACAAAATATTAAATTTTTCACAAAATATTAAATTTTTCACAAAATATTAAATTTTTCACAAAATATTAAATTTTTCACAAAAAATTTAATTTTTCACAAAAAAATTCAATTTTTCACAAAATATTAAATTTTTCACAAAAATTTCAATTTTCACAAAAAAAGTTAATTTTTCACAAAAAATTAAATTTTTCACCAAAAATTAAATTTTTCACCAAAATTCAATTTTTCACCAAAAATTAAATTTTTCACCAAAATTCAATTTTTCACAAAAAATTCAATTTTTCACAAAAAATTCAATTTTTCATAAAAATTCAATTTTTCACAAAAAATTCAATTTTTCATAAAAAATTCAATTTTTCACAAAAAATTCAATTTTTCACAAAAAATTCAATTTTTCATAAAAAATTCAATTTTTCACAAAAAATTCAATTTTTCATAAAAAATTCAATTTTCACAAAAAATTCAATTTTTCATAAAAAATTCAATTTTTCACAAAAAAATCAATTTTTCACAAAAAATTCAATTTTTCACAAAAAATTCAATTTTTCACAAAAAATTTCAATTTTTTTTTGCACTTTTAGATATAATAATCTTGAGGCTTTTAGTATACTTGTTGTCTAGATCGTCTCTTCTTGAGATAATTTGTAAAATCAAAAGAATTCTGATTTCATTCTGACTTCATATGAAGAAATGAAGGCATGAAGAAACGATTTGTGGATTATCGGTGTATGACTCACGTTGAAAACAGTCCCAAATCAAACAATTATAGAGATCTGGTCATAACCTGTCATCTAACTTCTCTGTATTCCTTAAATTTATCTAAATTATTTAGGTCCGTTAAAGGTCTGAAAGTCAGTAGTGGATTTTTTAAATTAATTTTGGATTTTTAAATTTTCGCATAATTTGGTTTTAACTCACACAATCGTCATCCTAAAAATGTTGACATTTTGACATAATATCTTGTTATTTTATTAATTATTATTTAAATTAAAATAGATTTTTTGTTTAAATAAAATTAAAAAAAATATTACAAAATCTCTTGTTTCTTTTTTGTTAACAAAATGATTAATTATCACTTTTTTATTTAACATTTAAAATAAAAAAAAAAAAACATTAAAAGTTGTAATAACTAAAACTTCAGCCTCAAAACACCAAAAACTATTTTGGTTAAAATTTTTCTCTTCTTTTTTACATCAAATGCAAAAAATGTTGGTTTTGAAGAAAAAAAAACTTTAAATATGCAAATTTGTTTTTATATTAAAACAACAAAAGAAATAAAATTTTGAACACAATGTAACCCATTAACATAATTTACTTTCACCATCACTTTTTTAAATAAAATAAAAATAAATATTAAAATATTTTTATAAAAAAAAAGCAAAATCAGATACAAAAAAAAAATAAAATTTAAAATGGTTGGAAATTAATTAAGACACTTTTAAATATATTTTGTTTTTGTTATTGTTTATTATTATAATAAAAAAGTAATTTGTAAGTAATAAATTCGACGTTTATGCGACGTTTATTTTTTGATTTGATTGTTCTCTTTGCAATTCTTGAAATCTGGAGAATTCAGAATATTTTCAATGTAGTTAGAGTTGATTTTTTGGAAATAAATATTTTCTTACGATTTTAAAAACTAAAGTTTCATTTTGAAAATGTTGCGTATAAACGCAGTGAGAGATTAGGATTTATTTTTTAAGTTCCTTTTTATACACTCCTTCCTGTCATACATAACATCAAGAAGAAAGCCCTTTAGTCGACCTCATATATTCTTGCATCATTTAAAAAAACTGAGTCGATTTTGCTATGTCCGATGGAAATATTCTCACGTCCAATATAATAAACGATATTGTCTGCTTTTAAATAGTAAACTCAAGAAGATTGTCGGCTCTTGAGTTTGTTATTTAAAGCATACAATATCGGTTAAGTAAGAAAAAGGTTATGGGCCGATATCCGAGGCAACTTAAAATTTTAGAGTGGATCCCAAAATTCCTAACAACGTTCATTAATTCACATTAAATATTCTTAAGACAATTAACTAGCATATTTTATGCAAGAAATCATTTCATTATTATTCCATCAAATCCAATCCATCTACACAAACTGCGTAAGATCTATAATTAACCTTATGCAATTGTAAAGAAGATATAGATACCACTACGTAAATTTGAAGCTTTGAAAAGTATAGGGGGTCTACCATCTCCCCCTGATAACCTTAACAATTTTAACAGTTTCTTGAAGCAGTATAAATATGTTCCTTGGGAAAGTAATTGGAATAAATCTTAATACTCTCACTCCAATAGTTCATGCCTTGTAAGCGATCGATTTCTCCCCCTGATCTTAATCGTTCTACATTTGTTCATTAAAACTAATCATCGGGAAAGAGATTGAGAATAAATCTTTGATACTCCGACTCAATGTCCTTAATGTATTACGTAATTAATATCCTGTCCGTCCACCATTTTGTCAAATAAGAATTTCTTGAGAAAGTGATTGGGTTCTCGCTGTAATACTTCTTTAAATTTTTGACAATTAATACCTTCTTGGTATGGGGACACCTTTCCCCTTGATTCTATAGAATTTTTTTATAGCCCATGTTACTTTCGTATATATTGGGATCATTCTATAAAAAAATATAACAAAATCGGTCCAGTAGTAAAGCTGCCTACAAATCGTCAGCACACAAACAAACCAAAAATTAATTTTTATTAATTTTTATGCGCATGAACGCAGTTCGAAATCAGTCAGAGTTTCATTGTCATTGAATTTTGTATTTTAACCACTAAAGTTTTAATCCAGATACAATTTAACACATTTCAATTCATAAACCTCAAGTATAAAATTTCAATACGAATCAAAGTTTTCAATTTGTTTTTTTTATATAGAAAACACAAAACGACAGCTGCAAAAGAACAGGATTTAAGTTTCAGTGGCGTGTGCCCCTTAAACGCAAAAAGAAGAAACTTTATTTAAAGGTCAACTTTACATGTTGACTCTACATTATTCTACCAACGATTCTAACGATTCTCAAAACAGAGTGAAGGAAGAAATTGTCATTAACACATTTTGAAAAATTTTAAATTATAAAAAAATTAAATCGTCTTAAAAAGTCAATAGAAATATTAATGTTATGATTTATTTATCTTTTGTTACTTTTATTTCACTGAAAACTCTAAATATGAGACATCTTTTTTAAAAATAATGTTTAAAAATCCATAACTAAAGAATATTTAATTATGTTATAAAATGAATTCGACTACAGATTTGACTGAAGATCATAAAGAAAATAATTTGATTCTTTTGAATTAGAGAAATTTTTTTTAAAAAAAGACACGTTCGTGAGATGACCTACAATCATTCATCCACTTATGGAAGTTGCAATAACGTGTTTTTTGGAAAGATTTTTTTTTTCATTAAAAACTTTTTAGAAATGCAGATTTTTGTTTTGTCAACGAAATTCAAGAGGCGTTTTAAAGTTGAAAGTTAAATTCGAAATGAATCAATGTTGAAATGTATTTCTAAAATTTCTTTGTGAAATGTTCAGTGCTTACAAGGACCAGCATCATGGTCTTGCGAACCTGATCAAAAGTTAAATGATTTAAATTAATAAGATTCCTTTAACTTAAATTAATAAGATTGCTTAATTCATTTTTGAAATTAAGCTCTGGTTTTATTTTATTTTTTCTGGAAAACAAATAAAATAATTGATTTTTGATCTTGGAATTAATTCAAAATTATTATTTCAATTAATCTTTTCTAAAGGTCCACTATCTTCTTTAATTTAGTGCAAATAATAATTGTAGAGTATTTTCACTTTAATTTCAGAAAATATCTATATTCTCCGGTTCGAAAAACCAAAATTTTAATTCATTTAAAGTCTTGAAATATGAGACGTACTAGTACTAGTTATATATATTGAAAGCTTTAAAAATCTAATAATAAGATTTTGGATAGATAGGAAAAATATATATACGTTATATCTAAAATGTTTATCTGGGACTAGAATTATAATATTTTAAACTATATGTTTACCCATTATGAAAAAAGCTTTGAAAGTAAATAGAAGAATAGAATGTAAATGTTGTAGATTACATGACAGGATTTATTTGATTTCGGAGATATATAATTTTGAAATATATGTGAATTTGCCATGAAAACAATAAAAAAGGTATAAGGCTTTCAAGAGACTCAAATGGAAAGAGAAATATGAAATATGATTAATGAGTGTAGCTTAAGTTTTTCAGATTTCAAAAATATATCTGGATCGAAGAAATGTTATAAAAAAAATGATATATAGATTTTTCTTTTTTTCGAATATGTAGAACTTCACGTAACTCCAAAAGGCAAATTGGTATTAGAGAAGCCAAACCCTAAAATTTCTGGATTTTTCCGGATTAACAAATCCCGAATACCATAATTTGAAAAATATAATCCCGGTATTTTTCGAAACTCATTTATATCGAATTTTCGGGAAATTCCGAGAAATAAAACTCAAACTTCGTCGTTTCGGTGTTCGATTTTTCGAACAGTAAAAATTAATTTTTTTTCCAAAATAATATTTATATATGAAAAGCTAAAAATTGTAGAAAAATTTGTATGTAAATGTTGTGAAATTATCACTTAGAGAATCAATATCTCTTATCAAAATTACTGTATTTTATTGTGGAATAAAAATCCCAAAATATCAAAAATTTCCGAGACCCGAAAAATCCTGTCATCGTAAATACCAGAATATTGGGATTTCGATTTATAAAATCTAAAACCGGAATGCAAATAAATTGATCAAATTTAAATCCTGCATATTTCAGATTTCCCAAGTTCAATCTGGGATCTGATTTAAAAAAATATACATTTACATATCAAGTGACACCGAAGTCTAGAAATTTCAAAAATTTAACTTATATGTCCAAATTCTGTCCAGAATCAGAAATATATAGTTAAAAAAAATTATTTAACACTTGTGAAAAGAAGGAATCATGTGAAATTTATTCAAATTCACTCTAGAATCAGAAATATAGTGCTTGGAAAATCACTGTTAAAAAATAAAAGATATGAAATTTAAAGTGACTCCAAAATTCTCAGGGAACAGATGTAAATTGTTTAGATCTTGAGGTTTGAAATCGGTTACTTTTGTACTGTAGAAATGAGGATTAACAATTTTAAAACGTAAGAAGTACTACCAAAGTAAGAAAGCGTTTTAGTGAAAATATCACAAACGTATATTTTGTACATATTTCCTATAAGTCCATACTCAGTTCGAAATCGGAAATATGAAATTTAGAAAAATCTGATTATCTTTATTCTTAAAAATGTGAGAAAATGCAATAACTCTTGATCTTAAAAAGATATTGGAATTGAATTAAGATATTTGTGGGAGAAACTTAAGTCCTATAGAATTCAGATTTATATATTATATATCCAGTTTTTATCTCGAATCGGAGATATATAATTTGCAAGTAGAGATTTTAAAAAAAAAATAATAAAAAAATGTGAAATATGTTAACTGCTCCAATGGACATTGTGATCATACATCATTCTTTATAATGTAACCAGAGAACCCGAAGTTCCACAAAATACTTTATTTCAATGCGAAAATTTTAAGTAAAATTTTCAAGAAGCTTCAAACGACATTGAGAGCCTGTGATTCGTGCCAGTGGAATGAAAATTATGCCGAAAGGATCTGATTTTTATAAAACGTTTAGAATCGAATGTGCATTTTTTTTGAATAATTCCAATGAACCGCTTTATTTAATGTCAAAGTAGAATTTAACTATTTTTGACAAAATGAAGAAATAAATCACTCCCTGGGGATTATAGACCGCATAAACGTGTTTTTAATATTTACTATTTTTTTAGAGTTACTAAAATTGGAAAATATAGATTTTTTATGGTCAATTAAAAAATCTCTAGTTACCAATTTATTGTCAAACTTTTAAGATCTCCTTCCATAACCAACAACTATTTCAAAATCTTTTATGTTTAAAACAACTTCTAAAGTCTAACAGTCAGTAACTAGTTGCGTTCTCAAAGTAGAATGTAAAGAAAAAATCTTTACACTTTCAAAATCACAAAACTCCAATGCAATTAATTATGGTTCCAAAGAAGAAGTTATTAAACTGGTTGTTGCATGGACAACTTCTTCTTCTTATTCTTTTACTTCGTTTCCAACTTGCCACCTAACCAAGCCAAGAAGAAAAAGCTTAATAAAGCACAACAAGAGTCATGAACAAGTTTAAATGATGGTTTACACATGTATCACATAAATGACTCCAACCATTCTATACCTCCATATATTTTACATTCATATGATATTTAAGACTCGTTAGTCGACTATTTTGCAAGAATTGTTGGATTTTTTTTTTTTTTTTGTTTCCAATGAAAATGCACCGTTAAAATGTGAATATAAATTTTTAAACAAGAGACAGACAGACAGACAGACAGACAGACAGACAGACAGACAGACAAGAAAATGCGAATGAACTGATTCCTTTTTGAATTATTTTTCGTGTTCATGAAGCTTAAGAAAAATAAAACTAGTTGAACTTGATATTGAACTGAAATAAGTAGAAGAAAAAAATAATAATGGTAACATTTCTATAATAAGAAACTAATGTAAAGAACAGTGGGGCAAAATAGATTTTTTTGAGAAATTAAATGACATTTTAACTAGAGTATCATTACAAGCTAGAAGGAGTTAGATCGAAAATTCTTAACCCACTACTTCTATTAAAAGTTTTAACCCCAGTATTATTGGACATTTTTTTAAATGAGTGACCAGAAAAAAGTGCGTTCTCCTACAAAAAGGCATGCATTCAAAGATCTGCCCTCAAACTGTTTCCAATGTTTTTAAACAGTATCGGGAAATCTTGTCAATCGATAGAAAACCTGGTTTAGGTAGATGAAATGAAAATGTTTTTTTTCTGATTTAAAATTTTATGTTGTTAAGACCCAAAGCAGTAAAAATTCCCCAAAAAGTTTTTTGGATGACAAGCAATATGCAGTTGAAGCAAAAGAAGCTCTATAAATACCGAAATGTACAACAAGGAATGTTTACAAAAAGGCTGCTTTATAATGTGACCACTTACTTTTGGTCTGACTTGGCATCTTCGCACTATGATAAACAAGCCCTTGAGTGGCACAAGAGCTATAATGTGTTATTTGTACCAAGAGATACAAATCTTACAAACTGCCGGGAGCTAAGGCCAGTGGACAGATATTGGGTTCTTGTTAAAAGAGAATTAAAGAACACAAATAGATGCCCAAAAGTGTGGTAGATTTTAAATGGATATGCACTGCCTGTGCGAGCAAAATGACAGAAAGCTCTATAAAAACGTAAATAGAAGGGCTTCCGAAAAAAGGTACAAATTTTCATCGCCAGTGCCGAAAGCTATAAAAATTATTTTTTGTTAATTAAAACTTTAAGTTTAGTGGTTTCGCTTTTATTATCCATACATGTATGTTAAGAATTTTTCAATCTCACTCCTTTTTTTTATGGTTAAAGAAAAACTTTTCCAGTTAGAATCTTGAAATTTTATTTGAATTTTTTTCCATTTTTTTTTTCTAAATTCTGCCCCACTGTGCAATGTACATAAAATATAGTGACTTTGGTGGTCATTATAGAAAAAGTGTACAATAATGAAAAGCACAGATAAATGAAAATGGTCAATTCTACTATTTTTATTTTTGTTTCTTATTTAATTCCTTTTCAACATTTAAACTTGGCTTAATGGGAGGTAAGAACAGATGAAGAAAAAAAAAAACTAAACTTGTTTTAATTCTTTTGTAACCAAAAAAAGTAAAGAAATAAAATTCTTATTTAAGACATTAAAGAAGGTTTTAATTATTTTAATCAACAACAACAAAACAACTAGTAACAATTAAAAAGAATCTTTTAAAACTGTTTTGTAACAATTTTCTAAATAAAAAATTAGTTCATGTAAGTAACTGAAATTAATTGTGACAATTAAATGAAACAATCTTGAAGTATGTCACCAAACAAAAAAAAAAAATAATAATAAAATTGTTCTAACAATTAAACATAAATTTTATAGCAGTTTTCCACTTTTTTTATTTTAGCATTTAAGGGTTTCATCATCATCTTCATATCTAATTTGAGGAAAAAAATATAAATAAACATTAAAATATAATTTTTATTTTTTATATAAATAAAATTTCTTTAAAAAATTTGTTATCAATTCAAAGAAAATCAAATTTAATTGTTTTTTCTAGTGAAATGAGAAATAACAAAATAAAAATTATTTGTTCAATTCATAAGAAGTGAAAGAAGATAATTAAAATTATTTCAATAATTAAAAAATGTAATCTATGAAGGAAATATATATAAAAAATAAAATAATAAAGACTGGACTACAGTACAGACTACAAGTTCGACTATAATGTAGTTAACTACAATTCAGACTATAAACTGGACTATAATAAAGGCATCAAAATGAGTTATATCATACCAAATACAGGACTGTAATAAAAACTAAAATCTTGCTGTAATATAGGCCATCAAGTGGAACTGGACTGGACAAACAGGACGATACCGTAGACCACAAATTGGGCAAAAATTAAATTAAAAACTAATCTATAATGTAGACTACAATCTGGACTAAGACTAAAAATTTATCTAATCTGTACAAACTAACCTACAGTGAAGACCAAAAACTGGTCTATAATGTGTATTAAAAACTAAACTAACTTAATTTAAAAATACCGACTACACTATAGACCAAAAAATATACTATAAAATTAACTTTAATCTGTAACACCCAATCGCGCTAGAGATCACAAACTGGACTTAGATTTAAACCACTAAACAGTGGTCCCAGTTTGTTTGAATTTCTTTGAAAAAAATAGTTGATCGGCTGGTTGGATTTATATTATTAAAGTTTTGTATCTAAAAACCTTCTGAACATTGTCCTGTTCAGACTTCCTTAATTAGAAAAAATTTTCTATCAAAATTTAAATTAAACCTAAAAACATAATCCAGTTCTGAAAATCAATATTTGTTTTGATCATCTTGCAATGATTTTTTCCAGATAAACAATATTAAAAATGTCGTTATAAGGGGGGACATCACTCCACAGTGCCCTATCAGAATTTTTTATATGAATTATGTTCCAAATTTTATTAAATTTTCCCTGACATATTAAGTTGAGTGAAATTTCAAGAAATTTGCTTTAAAAGTTTAAGAGATATGCGATATTAATTGTTTCGTTTGTAAGAGGTTGACCCCTGCCTCGTCTAAAATTGTTTTATAGTGTGTAAGTCAAGTACTAACGCGCCAAATGAACATTAAATAAGCAGTTTTATCAGAATGATTGGTATTTTTTTTCAGTTTTAGGAGATTGTAGCAGATAACGCCCTATAATATTTTTCTACTTAAACGTTTCTGGAGGGGACTGCTTAGAACAACAACAACTACTTAAGGCAAATTTCTTTGGATGTAAGCGATTTTAATAAGGGAAACAGTTAAATCGATTCAGATTTTGATTTGTTGCAATAAATTTATATATTTTTAGGGTCTTTGATGATTCTACCATGTGATATCACCATTTTTAAGTATACAGTTCGATTTACGATGTTCGTCCCTTAGGTTAACCATTTAGAGCTTTTGAACAGATTACAAGAAGATATATTCACGAAGTCTAGCATTTTCGACTGGAATGGGTATGGGGTTTTAAGTCCATAAAAACCAAACTTTACGAGTCCATAGTGAGAGATTAAAGATGTGAAATTTAAAATATGTCCTAAATAATCGTAAAATATTTTAAAATTTTCCAAAAATGTGAATTCAGTATTATGTTTCAGTTCATTGTGGTCGATATAGATAATAATGTGAGTCATAAGGTTTTTTATGTTTCCATTTGCTCTGTTTTTCATTATAAAACCGTAAACTCGTGTTGGCGATTTTAGTTAATTTTCCATAAATATTAAATATGTTTTCAAAATGTTTTCATTACATTTTTTTTCATAAAAAATTATTCAATTTCATAAGAAGATTATAAATAAATCGTTCACATTTGTTATTGTTTTCTTGCAAAATCAACAAAAAAAAAAAAAACTGATGACTTTGACATTGCAAATCATTAGACCAAAGCATAACGACAATTACAAATAATACCGATTTATATATACAGAGGAACTAAAAGTATATATGAACATGTTTTTTGACAAACAAACAACAAACAATCATACAAACAAATAGAAAGAAGAGGAGAAGGTCACTAGTTTGCGAAATCGTCATGGAATTTATATATAACTATGAACAATTAAAAAAGCGATTATTGGTTAAAGGCCTAAATAATGTAGGAAAATGAAAATAAATGAAATTGAAAATCAATAAATTGTGTCAAAAATATAGGGTTTGCATTTTAATATGCAAACCCTAATGGGTTTGTTATTGCAAACCCTAATTTTAGGTTTAATTCACACATTTTATAATTTAATTGATTTTTGATTTTTATAATAAATTCTGCGATGGAAATTAGTTAACCATTTTTATATGATCTTTCAATTTCCCTCAGTTGGTCTTTAAAGGAGTTTTTAGCCCATGTTATTTTGATATTTTTTATACCAACGTTCCCGGAGGCCTCTGCAGTCACAATTTAAAAGAGATTTGGGATTCACGCAACTTCTTACAAAAATCGTCCTTCAAATAAAGTGAATTTCATTCTTTATTTTTAAGAAAGAATAATTTTCCCTTTTGTCCACAATTTTTAAATTGGATTGGAACAGGAGACCAGCATCGATTACTATTATTTAGTTAGAACAAAAGCAATTATGTCAACGACCCGGCTATATGTCGTAGGACCGTAAAAAACAATTTGGAAATCATGTAACCGTTAAAGATATATTAATGAAAAGTTCGAGTTGATTTGGAAAAGTATAGGTTCCTATCTGATCCTCCAAAATTGGCCACTGCGGTTATCTTAATTTCTTTAAATTACTCAAAATTCCATTCATGATTTCAGACGAAAGAAATTTTATATATTGATTGTCCTTGTAAACTTTCAGAATTATTTCCGAAAAAATCAATTTAAATACACCATGTAACATTTACTTCAACCCATGCGAAGTGTTTTCCTTATGAGTCAGGACTTTGTATAGAAAATGACAACACCATGCAATATGTTGCAGAGTCTTTAATATATAATACTTGAAATTAGTTTTGGCTCACCCGGTTAGCGCAGATCTTGAACCTTTCCGAATACTATTTGTTGCCATCAATACAGGATGCCTTTATTGGAATACTCTTTATTTCAGAAGATGATATCAAGAAATGACAACACTTGGCAATATGATGTGAGTCCGTTTAAAAAATATTTCGAAAACAGTGAAAGGAAATTTTTACTATTGCGGATATAGCACAGAATTGAACGTTCTGAATATCATTCATTTCGATCGATTAATAAAGCTTAATAGAACACGCTTTAACTAAAAAATATTCAATAAATTACAATGCTCGGCAATATGTAGCGAGAGTGTTCAAAGAAGCCATTTGAAATCATTTAATAGGTAAACTTGGCAGAACTGTTCTTTAGCACATACCTTGACCATTCTAACTATCATTTGTTCCAATCGATGCCAACGCTTTAACTGGCAAACGCCGAAATATCGAAAAAATCACAACATTCGGCAAAGAGTTGTGAAGTCGTCCAAAAATTATTTGGAAATCAGTGAATGGAAAACTCTGGCTCACTCGCCTTATAGCGCAGACATTGACCCTTCCGAATGTCATGCATTTTTATTGATTCCTTTAATGAAAAACGTTTCAGGGTTTGATGTGGGAAAATTTGCCGTTGTACTGCGAGACCGTTCAAACACGAATTGAAAAACAGTGAGTGGGAAGTTTTGGCTCTTTCGGCCTTTACCTTTTCTGAATAAAATTGAATTCGAACATTAATGAATGCTCTTGATTTAATCGATTCAAAATGTTCTTAACGGGTTTTGTGTGAGAAAATATATCATTGTACGGCGAGACCGTTCAAAAACGATTTGGAAAACATTGAATAGAGAATTTTCGATCACCCGACTTATAATCCCTCAAATTTGTTTTTATCTGATATAAACAATATATTTTCTTTATTAAAATTAATGATCTGAAATATCTGAAAATAACCGACAGGTTTTGATATTCCATATTTCTCACATTAATTAAAAATTGACAACACAATGTTGACAATGCTAAAGTTTCTTAAATGCCCGCATTAATAAAGCGATTTTTGGTGGTGACAAACGTAAAAAAATTAGGAAGAAACATAAAAGAGGAAATATTTAATTTAAAATGAATTTTTATTTTTCAAAAAAAAAAAGAATCAAATACGAAAATAAAATAAAATTAAAAAAAAACTTTCATTTTTACGTTTTTTAAATTTTTTTTCGGATTTTAAAAATTTTTTATGTTTATTTTTTGAACGATTTTTCATTTCTTTAATAAACCAAATAACAAACAACCAACCAACAGATGGTTGCAGGCAACAAATACAACAAACAAACAAACAATCCACCCAATAATTATTGGATCAAATTAATAAAATTTACAAAAAGAAAACTTCCGTTATTATTAATTTATGATCGAACAATAAACATTAAAAAAAATTATTTAATGTCAATAAACTTTTTTTGTTGAAACAATAAAATTGAATACAAAAACAGCAAAAGTGATAAATCAGATTTATAACATTTTATATAGATTTTGATAAGTTTTGTTATTATTATTATTATTATTATTATTATTATTATTATTATTATTATTATTATTATTATTATTATATTGAAAAAAAAAAAACTGCATTTTATTTGTTTTCAGTTACACCTGTAAATTCTGAATTACTATTATTTCTTTATAAGGAGTGAGATCGAAAAGTTCTTTACACACCTTTTTTTATTAAAACTTTTAACCCAAGAACTATATGACCTGTTTTTGATCAAGTTAACTTATGTTACGTAAAATATGTCAATTATTATGCTTAAAGTCAAAATGATGAATTTTTATTAATCTGATTGAAATGAGTGATCGGAAAAGTGCGTTCTAAAATTCTTAAATATTTTCAACAAACCCCAAAATTGTGTTACAGAAGTTGGCTAAGCATTCAATGGTCCGTCGTCTAAATGTTTCCAATGTTTTTTAACAATAATTGGAGAACTTCTGCGTTGATAGAATATGGTTTAGGTCAAGAAAATGGTCTAGATGATGCTTCTAAAAAATAGTAAACATTTCCCAACACATACAATAGAAAAGCAGCCCAGTTATCTCAGAGCTCAGTCTATTTGGTATGAAAAGTTAAAGGTAATGCAGGTTCAAAAGCGTACAAGGCTCAAAGAGTTTTTGACAGGAACGCTACTAAAAATTTGAAGGCCAAAAAGTTCTTGCTGCAACTTCTCTGTCAAAAGTTGTATGTTGCTAATGCTCGAGCGAACGTTGAAAAATGTTTACCAAATACGTCTGGGTATGGCAAGCAATATGCAGTTGCGGTAACAGAAGTCAATCGTGTGTTACAAAGGGCTCTATAAATACCAAAATTTACAGAATGTTTACAAAAAAAATGCTTCCATTTATAAGACTCCATAATGTGGCCTGATTTTGAATCCAGTCACTATGGTGAACAAGCCCTTGTGCCAAAAAAGGCAAATCCTCCAAACTGCCCGAAGTTAAGGCCAGTGGAGAGATATTGGGCTCTTGTTAAAAAAGATCTTAAGAGCACAAAAAGGTGTCTAAAAGTGCGGTAGATTTTAAACGGAAACGGAAACGGACTAACTGAGACAGAAAGAACTATAAAAGTGCATACATACGTGTTTATAAACACATACGTATGTTAAGAATTTTTCGACCTCACTTATTATGTTTAAATGGTTGTTTCTTTGTTTTTTAATGTTTCTACATTTTTAAGTACCTTTTGCAACGCTAAAGTGGATATAACTTCTTTTTTCATTATATTACCGGTAAAATGTTATAAAATTCAGTTTTTTTTTAAGTTAATTTTAGATTTTTTGTTTAAATTTATTTACGCTTTGTTGCATTTCACCCTTTTTGTTGTTGTTGCTTTTTTTATGGAATATTTCATTTAACAAAAAACTTTAATTTTTTAAAACAAAATTTAGGTTAATAAAAATAAAACTACTGTTTTTTTTTATTTAAATATTTATTTTTTGTATAATTTTAATTTCCGAAATTTCGTTGATTTTTTATTTTTATTTTTAGTATTTTGGTTTAAAATTAAATAACTGTAAAAACGCATAAATTTAAGTTTTATATAGAGTAAAACATTAATTACGGATGCAGATTTCATTTGTGGCAAATAAGTTTCAATTCAGGAAACTTTATATATTTCTTTTTAAGTAAAATTTAGATGAAATTAGTTAAAAAAATAATAATTTTTCAATAAAATTACTTGCTTGTTAGGGGTGGTCCAAACATAATGCACAATTTTAGTTCATTTTTTTTTTTTGCAATTTTTAATTAAAATATTTAAAAATATTTTAATAAATAATTTTTCAAAAATAGAAAACAATTTTAACAAAAAAAATTTTATTCTGTTATGCGAAATCTATGATAACTTCCACCACATAGAGGGTGCTTTTACTACTTATATTTTTGAAATAATTAAGAGAATTATTTAGTTATAAACTATAATTCGATTTTGCTTTAATCTGATAACGAGTTTTTAAAAAAATTGATTAACGGTTTTTATCTGAATTTTGAGGTCTATAACTTCTATGTAACTGGACCAATTTTGCTATTTTAAAAACTGCTTAGGACAATAACAAACACTGTGGACAAATTTTATTGAGTTTTCTTTAAAAATGGGACAGTGAGAATGTTTCTAAAAAAACATATGGACTTGGCTATATCCATTCAAGTTTTGATATGATGCAATAATATATAAACTTTATAGACCCTCAGATGGTAACTTTTTGGCGTTACACACACCACTTGAGGTAGTAAAGATGGAAATTGTTTAATCGATTCAGATTTTTTAAATGAAAACTTATAAAAAAATTATAAATATCTGTTTGACAAAATTAAAAAATATATCGCAATTTTTTATAATAAACAAATGAAAGAAAAAATATGGATGTGCTTTTCTATAAAAATTATTTATAAAGATTTATCGAATTTTATCTAAATAAAACTTCTATTGATTTTTCTAAATTTTTTATCGCATTTATTTCATTGAAATATTTTATCAAAATTTTATTAATTAAAAAATTAATAGATTTTTTTTGTAAAACAATTTAAATAAAATTTTTCTAAATAAGGACTTTTATCGATTTCTTTTAAATAAATAATTTTATTGATTTTAAAATAATTTGATAGATTTTTTTAAATAGAAAATATTATCGTTTTTTTTTTCTAAAAAAGAATTTTTCGACATTTTTACTAAATAAAATATTTTATCGAAATTTTATTTACATAAAAATTTTATGGTAATTTTATCTAAATAATTTTTTTTATCAAATTACTTTCTAAAAATGTTTATAAATTTATGAAATTAATAAAATCTATAAATAAATTTATAGATTTTTTTCTAATAAAATCAATATATTATTTTTAATTAAAAAAAGGATAAAAAATATTTCTTTATAAGAAATTTAAAAAAATATGTTTTTTTTTTTTTTTTTTTTTTTTAATTTGAGATATAAAAATGTATCCAATTTTTTTTTAAATATATTAATAATAAATTTAAAAATTTGTCGAAATTAATTCAATTGTTATTTTTTGTTAATTTTTTAAGTAGAAGAATTTTTTCTCAGTGCAAATTTTTATCGTTTTTTTTTAATTAAAATTTATATATATTTTTTTAATAATAATTTATCTTTTTATCTAAATAAAACGTTTATTAATTTTTTAAATAAAACATTTATAAAAATATAATATATAAAAATTTTGCATTAATAAAAAATTCTGTTTTAAAAAGAAGAGAATTTTTTAATCAGGTCCAAGTTTGCAAAATGTGTGGAAAATTTTAATCGAAATTAAATTGGATTTATTATTCAGTTATTATCTTTTGATTTTTTAATGTAGTTAATTTTTTAGAATATCGTATAGAAATAATTTTCCTTTAATTATTATTTAACCCCACTGTGCATTAATTTTTCATAACTTTTGAAATAATGACATCAGCATTTTTGTTAATTTTTATAAAAATAAAATTCCAAATCATTCAAACATTTAAGTTTTTTTTTTTTTTTTTTTTTTTTTTTTTAATTCAGTTGCTAGATTTTTTCAAAATATATAAATAAATATTTTTAAATGTTTTTTATTTATTTATTTTTTATAATTAATCTAAACGTTTTATGTCTTCCATAACTGTTGTAACCGCAGACAACACTATTTTTTCGCTATGTCAGCTAAAATTTCAGTAGACAATTATGATTTCTTATTTATTTATTTCTTATTTTTTTTTATTTTTTACTTCCCCATTTTCCATTTTAAAGATTTCTTATTTATTTTCTTTAAATAAAAAAAACTCATTAAAAGCAAAAACCAAAAAATATATAAAATTTTTAATATTTTCCATCATTTGAGTGAAAATTAATATTTTTCCTTAGTTTCAAGTTTCGTCATAATGAAAATAAGAAAAATTTAAATAAAAATAATAAAAACAAAAAAACAGTTCAGATAAACAAAAAGTTGAAAAATTTATTACAGATAAAATATAGAAGTAACTGACTTGACTATATATAGCAGACTTTCTCGACGAACGACTAACACAATAACAAACATCATGATGAGCTTTACTTTTTGTTGTTGTAGTTTTTCCTTTAACAAAAGGTAGAGAAATATATAAAGAGTGAGATCGACAAGTTCTTAACACTCGTTTTTTTTTTTTTTTTTTGATTTCTTTTGTTGTTTTACATTGTCATGTAAATCGATATTAAAATCAGTGACCAGAAAAAAGTGTGTAATAACAAAAACAAAATCAAGTTTTCTAGGCACTTAAGGATCTGCTCTCAAACTGTTTCCAATGTTTTTAAACGAGATAACTTGTTCGTTGATAGAAAACATGCTTCTGGTAGGAGGAATGTTTCTGAAGCCAACAAAAAAGAGCATTTTCAAATTGAGCTTCCAACACTTCCAGCATGAAAACACCCGGCCCAAGCTCAGTGCTTGGACTATTTGGTACAAAAATGCCGCTTAAAACGCTGCTTAAAATTGAGAGGCCAAAAAATGAGTATAGCAGGTTTTCCGCAACACCCTGATCAAAAATTTTGAATTGTTAATGCTCGAGGGATTATTGAGATTTTAGGATCCAAAAACAGTCAAAATTTCTCAAAAAGTTTTTCGTATTGTAAGCAATATGCAGTTGCAACAAAAGAAGCCAATTATTTGTTACCACGGCCTCTATAAATACCGAAATTTACACTATAGCAAACAAGCCTTTGGCTGGTACAAGAACAACAATGTGGTATTTGTGCAAATAGAGACGAATCCTCTAAACCTTCCGGAGCTAAAGCCAGTTGGAAGATATTGGGCTCTTGTTAAAAGAGAATTGAAGAGCAGTGTGATATATTGTAAACGGAAATGAATTACCTGCTCGAGCAAAGTGACAGAAAACACTATAAAAATGTTGATTCAATGGTTTCCGAAAAAGGTTCAAAATTTCATCACTAGTGATTCTAATTTCAATCGAAAAAAGTTAAAATTGTTAATTCACAGTTTTCGTTTTTATTAATATTATTTATGTTAAGAATTTTTTTGATCTCACTCCTTATTTTGTAGTTAACAATAGTTTTGCCACAATATCCATCCCCAACATTCAACATTTAAACTTCCAAACAACAAATAACCAATTTTTTTATTATTTAAATAACCAGTAGTGGAGAGCTACTGGCAGTTAGCCGACTTTGCCACAGGTATAGAGTAAATACAAATATACAAACAAACAAATAAGAGGAACAAAAAGAAGTAGCATGACAAATTTTTAATTCATACAACATTTCATTTTTATTTTTTTATTGGAGTTTTATTTTATGGTACAAAATATTACAACAATGAACGGTACAATAACCGGAAAAAGTGCAACTGATTTGTCGGTTTTTATTGTTAAACAACAAAAATTTAACTAAAATTACATATATTTTTAACTTTGTAATTATTATGTGGTTACAACATTGTAATTTATTTATCTATATAAAGTATTTTAAATAAAATTTTTATTATTTAAACTTAAAAAAGACATAAATTAATTATTAAATTGAAAAAAATAAAATAATAAAAAATCTCTTTGTCAGGTGTGGGGTTCGAACCCACGCTCCCTCTCGGGAACCAGAGCTTAAATCTGGCGCCTTAGACCGCTCGGCCAACCTGACTTGTTGCTGTCATTTGTCTATTGTGTTTTATAAGTATTTTTGTTTACGTTTGATTTTTTTGCACAAGCAAAATGATCTATAAATAGTTTGTTTGTTTATAACAAAGAGAAGGAGGGGATGAGAGAGAATAGAAAGCAGAGAAATTTAATTATTTTTACACAATAAAATTATTATTTTTATTGAAATTGTTGTTCTGTTTGCAAATTCAATAAATTTATTTAATTATTATCAGTGTTGCCAAGTGACGAAAATTTATTTATGAAAATTATTGGGGATTTTGTTTTTGTTCTGGGGTGAAACATTAGTTAAAAATGTGATCTATTTGTTAATATGGTCAAGTTTCGGTTATCAGATCAGTAGAGAAGAATTGATGAAATGAAAACTATATAGCGGTTTCGTTTTTATTAATATATTAGCAGGGCGTTTAGGGCGTTGCTGGCCCAAAGCAAACATTAGTGTAGTATTTTCACACGATTTAAATAGATTATTAGTAATTTAAATTTGCATTGTATGAAGAGTACCTCTGCCCCTGATCCTATATTTTTTCTAGTTATGGAAAAAATTTATATTTACTGGGTACCTATTTTCCTGATCCTCTCTGTCCCACATTTTGTCTACTGAAACAGTTTCTGAAGAAAGTGATTGGGATCAAATTCGAAAATTTTCGTTGTTACAGTTATTTAGATATTCGATAATCCATATTCACTTTGTATGGAGTATCATATCGCCCTGGTCCTATCGAAGAAAGTGATTGGGACTAAATTTAAACATTTTCGCTGTTATAGTACTTTAGATTTTTCACAATAAATATTTGCTTTGTATGGGGGTACCCCTCACCCTGGTCCTATCGGGATTTTTGATGGCCTATTTTACTAGATAATTCATTTCATCAAAGTTGTTTCAAGCCGTTTTTAAGTCTATATATTATATTCATGCATAGTAGGGATGTTAAATGGGATAGGTTTTTTCAAACACCTGGATTCGAGATTTTCAAAATCAAATCCCGGGATCCCGAATTTTCGATATTTTTCACAATAAAATAAATTTAAAATGAAATTCACGATTAATAAGTCCCAAAAAATCCCATGTTTAATTTTTTTCAAATTCCGTTATTCGGAATTTCTTAATCCTGAAAAATCCTGATTTTTTTTTTTTTTTTTTTTTTTTTTTTTTTTTGGGATCGGGATTAAGGGATTGACATTCCTAACACATAGATACACACATTCTTTTTTATATATATAGAAGATATGTATGTTATGAATTTATGAATCTCACTCCTTACATAAAACTTGCAACATTTTCTATAAAATTATTTAGAATTTTTCTTTCAAAAGGAAAATAATTTTTAAAACATTTTTTTCTAAATTAAGATTAAAAAAATCCTTCTCTAAAAAAAGAATTTTTAAAATTTAATTTTAGAAAAAAATTATTTAAAATAGAAATTTTGAAAAAAAAACTTTTCTTTATAAAATTAATTGATTTCTTAAATTTTCTTTCAGATTAACAATCTAAAAACAAATTGTTCCTACGAAGATTTTTAAATTAAGGAGGTACGTAAAAATTATATATTATAAGCCAATTAACCCAAAAAAAAAAAACGATATATAAAATATTTTTTTCTATTGTTTTTCAAGCATCACATTTATTATCCCAAATCCTTTAACTTTTATTTAACCTTAACCAACACAATTTCAAATAAGTTATTTAATATTATTCCCACCTTCTCTGTGGCTTTTGTAAACTGCCTTAACCTTTCCTCTCATATAGGAAAATATATTTCTAAAAATATTTGTTTAATATTTTGTATTATTTTACACCTTTTAACCGGTTTTTTTTACAGCACAAAGTTCATAAAGCGGCAAAAATTCCGCACTTTTTTCCATATTTTAACACAGGGTTTCTATTCTTTAATACCGGAAGTTGTTTTGCTTTAATTTACTTTATGAATAGAGTTTTGTGGCATAAAAGGTTCTACTTAATATGAAGCAACAAACGAAGTACTTTTACAATAACAAAAAAACTGAAAAAATAAAAACAAATAGAAGGAGTCACTTTGTTAAAAAATGGTTCCCTTTGTTCCATATTTTTCATAGCGTTTTTTATGTTTTACTGCAACTGAAGTTTTTTATTGTGGATCCTCTTTGTTTTCAAAGAATTGGAGCAGAAATTTGTAATTTTCCCGAGTCAATTAGAATGTAAAATATATATATTAAAATGAGGGAGAGAGAGATGTGTGTTCTGGGTATTTTATTGTTTGACATACAAACACCAACTTACTTTGTTAAAGAATGACTGAATAGGAAAAAAATGGGTTTATTTATTACAAAACCCAGACGCACGTATGCTAATTTGTTTGTGTTATATATATTTTATGGGGAACTATTAAAATAGTACAAAGTCTGTATTTATTTAACAATGATTTAAAGTTAAAGAGGTGTTGATTAAAAGTTTAAATTTCCATTCATTAAAGGTGGCTTATTTGGATCCGTTAAATGTAAGAGAAATTATTAACAAAAGAATTTCTTTTTAATCTGGAATGAAGAGAAAAAATAGCTAAATTAACTGAAGCTCCTTCATTAGAATACTATATGATAAAGGAACGTAAACAATTCATCCTATTCCAGTTCCATTTTCTATTACACTATTAAGTAAAATTAATAACTTATATTATTTATTCCTGGGAAAACTATATCGGAAGCTCCTAATATCACACTATAAAGGAAATTATAATAAAAGCGTAACCCGTAAAAATTACATAAATTTTGACATCTCCAATTAGTGCTTCGTGGTATCATAATTCTGCTCGAATTAGAATTTTTTAAGAAGTTTCCTATTAAGCTCCGAAATTTAAATATCTTTAAGCTTTGTCGCAATTATCGCGTAAATCTATTTATAGGATTTAGGCATTAGACTTCAAAGCTTAAATCTGGCGTCTAAGATTGCTCTGTCAATCTGAATAAAATAAGGATTTATGCAAAATATGACCAGTTCTTCAATGAAAAAGTAAGGCCTGTTCATGTCAGGTGTGGTGTTCGAACCCACGCTCCCTCTCGGGAACCAGAGCTTAAATCTGGCGCCTTAGACCGCTCGGCCAACCTGACATATAAATAGGGAACTATAAAAAAGTATTACTTAAATATCAGTTTTTTAGCATTAGGGAGGTTTAAAATGATTCTGAGATAATGAAAATAATATATAATAATCAAAAAACAAAAATCAAATCTTTAGTAATTACAAAATCGATTTCGATTATGATTGGGAATCGATCGTCTCTTTAAAAAACCGATTATTTTGTACCAACTTTATACTGAAATCTATTCCTAGTGGCAGATTAGTCGATAAGTGTAATTTCCTAGGATTTTTCTTTTGTGTAAATAAAAAGTAACTTTTTTGTCAGGTGTGGGGTTCGAACCCACGCTCCCTCTCGGGAACCAGAGCTTAAATCTGGCGCCTTAGACCGCTCGGCCAACCTGACCACATAAAACCGTTATACTCGAGTTTTATTTGAACACTGGATCAAAGAAGTTATTTTTAGATATAACGGATATTATCCTTTCTATAAATAAAAGGATTAATTTTAAGACTCAAAAGGTATATTTATAACTTTACGACAAATGTTTGAGAACCAATTTTATATAGCAAAATTTTTATTATTTCTGTTTATTAATCAAGTAGCTAGATTTAAAAATATTCGCTATATATTGTCAGGTGTGGGGTTCGAACCCACGCTCCCTCTCGGGAACCAGAGCTTAAATCTGGCGCCTTAGACCGCTCGGCCAACCTGACCACATAGAACCGTTATACACTAGTTGCAATTAAAATCCACAATCGAAGTTATTTTTAGAAAAAATTATATTTTAATCCTTTTTCTTAGGACCGATCCTTGAATAGATCCTTTTCATTTAATACAGAAGTTAAAAAGTTATTAAGGCCATTTGTCAGGTGTGGGGTTCGAACCCACGCTCCCTCTCGGGAACCAGAGCTTAAATCTGGCGCCTTAGACCGCTCGGCCAACCTGACTACATAGAACCGTTATTCACAAGTTTCATAGAAAATTCACGATCGAAAGTTATTTTTAGAAAAAAAAAGGTTTAATCCTCTTTCTTTAAAAGGATTAATTTTAAAGCATAAAAAATTATATATAAGAAGAATAACTTTTTTAAAAGAAGTCGTAGGAAATATTTGGAAAAGAAGTCCCCGGTTGCACCGAGGGGTTTCTCTTTAAAACCGATCCTTGAATGGAGTCTTTTCATTTGTAACAGAAGTTAAAAAGTTATCTGATTATTGTCAGGTGTGGGGTTCGAACCCACGCTCCCTCTCGGGAACCAGAGCTTAAATCTGGCGCCTTAGACCGCTCGGCCAACCTGACATATAAATAGGGAATTATAAAAAAGTATTACTTAAATATCAGTTTTTTAGCATTAGGGAGGTTTAAAATGATATTGAGATAATGAAAATAATATATAATAATCAAAAAACAAAAATCAAATCTTTAGTAATTACAAAATCGATTTCGATTATGATTGGGAATCGATCGTCTCTATAAAAAACCGGTTATTTTGTGCCAGCTTTATACTGAAATCTATTCTTAGTGGCAGATTAGTCGATAAGTGTTATTTCAGGTGTGGGGTTCGAACCCACGCTCCCTCTCGGGAACCAGAGCTTAAATCTGGCGCCTTAGACCGCTCGGCCAACCTGACTACACAAAACCGTTATACTCGAGTTTTATTTGAACACTGGATCAAAGAAGTTATTTTTAGATATAACGGATATTATCCTTTCTATAAATAAAAGGATTAATTTTAAGACTCAAAAGGTATATTTATAACTTTACGACAAATGTTTGAGAACCAATTTTATATAGCAAAATTTTTATTATTTCTGTTTATTAATCAAGTAGCTAGATTTAAAAATATTCGCTATATATTGTCAGGTGTGGGGTTCGAACCCACGCTCCCTCTCGGGAACCAGAGCTTAAATCTGGCGCCTTAGACCGCTCGGCCAACCTGACCACATAGAACCGTTATTCACTAGTTGCAATTAAAATCCACAATCGAAGTTATTTTTAGAAAAAAATATATTTTAATCCTTTTTCTTAGGATCGATCCTTGAATAGATCCTTTTCATTTAATACAAAAGTTATCAAGGTCATTTGTCAGGTGTGGGGTTCGAACCCACGCTCCCTCTCGGGAACCAGAGCTTAAATCTGGCGCCTTAGACCGCTCGGCCAACCTGACTATATAGAACCGTTATTCACAAGTTTCATAGAAAATCCACGATCGAAAGTTATTTTTAGAAAAAAAGAAGGTTTAATCTTCTTTCTTTTAAAGGATTAATTTTAAAGTTAAAAAGTTATATCAGAAGAATAACTTTTCCTAAAAAAAGTCATAGGGAATATTTGGAAAAGAAGCCCCCGGTTGCACGAAGGGGTTTCCTTTTAAAACCGATCCTTGAATAGAGTCTTTTCATTTGTAACAGAAGTTAAAAAGTTATCTGATTATTGTCAGGTGTGGGGTTCGAACCCACGCTCCCTCTCGGGAACCAGAGCTTAAATCTGGCGCCTTAGACCGCTCGGCCAACCTGACATGCTGTTAGCGGCCGGCAAAATAACATTTTATAAATTAAATGCTGTTAAACATATCTTAACGATTAAAATATTCTATTTCAAAGATAAGATTGTATTTCATGGATTCTTTATAAAGAATTTTAATTACAAAGATTATGAACAATTTATGGATGCCTATAAATAAATGTTGTAAATGTAGCGACTATTTCAAATAATTTAGAGCTTTTTTTAGATGATAATAAAAAGTTGTATTAAAAAGACTTAAATTAAGAATCGAATTAATTATAATTAACTTGATTAGAGTAAAAAGATTAGAAACTTCCATTAAACAACGTTTCGAAATGGTATAACTTATATCTTACACTGTCAATTATTACGAGGAATATCGCGCGCCTATACAAGTCCTTTTTAGGAATTTTATAATAAAGAGTGATATTGAAAAAATCATTCAGTGGAATCTAAATAATAACTTCTTGTAAAAGTGTAGTAGAGATTTTCGACAGTTCCTTTACAGTCGTGACACCGGATTTTTAGAACCGATTTAAGAATATGAAGTGAATTTGTCGACATTTATTTTTTTGGGAAATAATTCTGTAACTTTTGAACCTTTATAAGGTGTCTTTATAAAAATTCACACGGTTAGAGCTGAAGTGTCTTCATATTGATTAGGACTTTATAATAACGAGTCAATCATTTAAGTGAAAAAAGTTAAATTTTTAAACACGATTTAATAGAATTGAAATTTTGGGTATTTCCGCTATGAATACTTTGAATCTTCAGGTTATGGTGTTTTTATAGATACCGAGGTAACCCGACTATAAATGATATCGAAAACACCTTTGCTAATTAATCATGTAAAATTTCTTAAAATATCTTTAATATTTTCTTTACGACTACCCGAGTAACTTTTTACGAATAAAAAGAAATATATTCCACAACACTAATAGAATTTATTTCCGTTTATTTTTTTTAACATGAAAACATATGTTACCAACACTTTATTAAGTCGATTAAACCAATTGAAATTTCAACATCCATGAGACATGCGCTGTAACTCAATTGACGCTCTCATTATTCAAATAACGTAAACGATATTAAAAGCGGTCTTTGCTCATACATCTCATGAGCGACAAGTAAACAAATTAAAAGACACACACATACACACACACACAAACAAACTACCCCAATAAGAAAATCCTTATATCTCGATTCTAATGCATCTCCCAACTAAACGAATCAGTGCAATTCGTGATGTTCAACCATAAACAAGTGAATGGAAACAACTAAATCATACACTTTAATTTCGGAACATGGAAATCTATGAAGTGATTTAAACTTTGACTTGTAAGCGTAACAAGAGGAAGAGGAAGAAACGCACATTTGAGAAAAGAAGAGAAAAAAGTGTTGCAAAAAGAAGAAGAATAAATAATAATGGGTTGTTTATAAGTCGGTTACTAGGTGAAACGAAAAGGAAACATTTGCCAAAAAAAAAGTAAAAGAGAAATAATATTAAAAAGGGAATACACCCAGTAACACAGTTTAGATATCTCTATATCTATCGCTACAATTAAATACTTTTTTTTTGGAAATTATTTAGTTAAAATTACTAGTGTTTTGGAAAAATTATGGATTTTAGTGAAATGAGTTGAGTTAAAGAGATACAAATGTGGGTCATAATAATAATTACACAATTTCGGTTGCGGTTTATTTGCGAACAGCAAAAACAATAATAATAATGATTAAAAATATTAATAAATAGTAAAACGTTAAAATGAGTAACTAAATCTTAAAATGTGCTAAAAAACTGAGAAATTTCTAAATATTTTGAAAAAAAGTGAATTGAAATTTCTAGTTCTTAAACATATTGCTGGAAATTTCCTTTATCGCCCGAGAAAAGCATCGACAAAACAACTTTTACTTTAAAATGTTAAAAGTATCTTAAAAATTAAAGTGCTTAACAAAAAAGTATCTAAAGAGATAAATAATTGTTATCTGTCTCTCAAGAAACATACAGACATTGAGATACAAATTTCAAATTTAAAAAATATCAAAATTCAAGTGAACAAATAAACACCCTTCTCTCACCTCCCCCCTGGAGATTGATTAAACAACCCTCCTCACAACAACAACAAAAAGTATCTTATGGTTGTTTTTGTTGTTGTAAATGCATTTTATTGATTTTTTTGTTTAGTCTAACATTCTTCAAATACGTCATTTGTAAATTTGTCTTGAACGTAGCACAAACACTCTCACACACCCATTCACACCGTACATCTACATATGTATGTACATATCTACAAATAACTAAATACTTAAATGTTATTTAGTTTAAATTTTAATCTATTGTTTAAATCTAATTAATCTAAAAACCTAAAACTAAAAAAAATAAACCTTAAATTCATTCATCAACTATTTCTTTCAACAAAATGGATTTTTATAAAAACAACAACAACAAACAAATTGATGGTAAGTGTTTAGCCAAAGTTCATTAACCTCCTTTTCCCCCTAACACGTATATTTTCTGAAACATATTGTTTATATATTTTTTTTATTTATATTTACAAGAAAATTGTAAAATGAAAGAAAACATATTGTTCAAAATATTTTCCAGGAAAAATGTCTTATTAGAAAAATTCTGAATTAATTCTAGTTGGAATTGAAAGACAAAAACAATTTTAAAAAATTTAAGATTTCAAGGATTTTTTTGTTGTTTGTGAGAAAAAAAATTGAGATTAGTAGTTCAAAAGTTTATGCTGCATTCAATCACAATGAAATGAAATACATCCACCACCACCAATCAAAGCTTCAGTTCGTCATTCCCTGTAAAACATCCAGAATATGTAAAGAGTGAAATAGAAAGAAAATACTTAACAAAAATCTTTACTTCTAAAGAAATTTTTATCGCTTAATTTGAATTTTGGAGAATTTTAAAAATTTTAAATGTTTAGGAAATATTGACCTTGTGATTCTAAGTAATGCCGAAACTGGAAACCGGTTAATCGGTTCTTTGCAATATAAAAAACTGACCGGTTTCGAAAAATTTCAATTTTCGAAAAATTCGACATGCCGTCTTTTCTGTCGGTTAACCGTTTTTTAATGGACGGAAAATATATAAATTTTTTCATTTCTTGTGTTACACGAACAAATTATATTATGAATTCTTAATAATCGGAATCGATTTTGCTGCAAGATTTTTTAATCAGCAAATTACAATTTTTAAGGTAAAGAGATATGGACCTATAATTAAGACATGTTCAGAATTTAAAGAAAATGTTTCTGTAAAGGCAAAATAATGGATTTAAATAAAACCACGTTATCTAGATTCATAATTTTTTAATGGGATACTGAAAAACACTGACATAAAGCCGTATTCGAAAAAGGGATTTTTAATTTTTTTGGGGTTTTTGGCCTATTGAGTCCACATTCATTAGATGTCTAAAAAACGATTACCCAACGATTATAAATACTTAGAGGTTTTAAAATTCAACATTTGGGATTTTGGAACTTATAGGTTAAATTAAAAATTTTGATTAAGAAATCTTCAAATCTATGAGAGTCTAGACTTAGCCCTTTAGTGGTTTTCGATACAAATTTTGAACAAAAGCATTCTTTGTGATGAAATCTTTAAGAAAAATGAAAATTTTATATATCTGTTTTCAAGAAAAATTTTATTTTACATAAAATTAAGAGAAGACACTTTTTGGACCAAAAAATGAAAATTGACTATTTTTAAACTGGTTGGAGATATTGACTTTATAGTTTTATTCTTTGATAAATAATTTTGCGTTTTTACTAAGTAAACTGGTTCAAGATCTTGGGTTTTAAAGGTCTTATTAGAGGCTATAAGACTTTTTGAGGAATAAACATTTAGCACACAAATAAGACATTTTGGAACGGCCTTGGTGAAATTTCGAACCTTGATGCCAGTTTATATTTATCTTATTTAAAACATACATGTACCAAATCATATGTGTCACTTATGCAATTTAAAATGATTTTTCTTGTTTGTCAAAATTCATTAAAATAAACATTTAGGAATTTTGGGGAATAAAAAAAGAATTGGAGAATTTACATAAATATAATCAAAATACTAGAAAAATATAGAAAATACTACACCGATTAATTTCAATATGTTAAATTTCATTGAAAACTACGACAGCCAGTGATTAACTATTTTTCTGTCTGTTACAAACATCTGCATAATCGCTTAATTCCGCAACCACATATGGTGGTGTAGAGTATACAAACTTTAGATAATATAATTCCAATAATAAAATATGTTTGCTGTATTTCTCAAAAAATCTAGAAACGGAAACACCTCTTCTAACGACTGAGTGATTACATAAATGTAACACCATAGTATTAATGAAATTTGGCACCTATGAATCTTGTGTCAGTTTAAATCTAACAAAAATATCGGTCAATAAATGAGTGTAGATCTCATTACGAGATTCACTTTAAACAGAGAAACTATGACAAATTTAGCATTGTGAAAGTATTCAGCACAATTAAGCAAATTCTGTTTCAAATTTCCGCCTGATCAGACCAGTTTTTTGACAGATCTTATTTTAATGCCTTCGTAGTGTAGGGTATTATATAGTCAGTATTGGCTGACGATTGATTTATTTTCCATCAGGTGATTAAATTCAAACTATTGGAATTAAAAAGAAATTATCTTATATAATAAGAAAAAGATGTAAAAGATTCTGTATAAAAAAGAGGTATTACTCAACAAATCAGTCTAATCAGTAAATAAGTGTTTAATATTAATTGATTAATCAGTAAAATGTGAATAAGATTTTTTATAAATATAATAAATTTTACCATATATAACAACTATGATATTTGTATTATTTACACCATACATTTAAATATACACCACCACTAATAGTGGTGAATAAGGGTGTCTATTAATTGAGTCGTCTATTGTTGGTTCGTTCACCCCAAAAATATTGATTTGATCTGGTTATTTGTAATTGCTTTTAGAAAACCTCAAAGTAATAGATAAAGATTTATAAACCGATATCTGAAATAAATTCAAAATTTAGGAGAAGAAACAAAAATAAATCAACATTAATAAATGTTGTTTATTAGTTGTTATTGCTAAGAAAATAATGAGTTTAAAAATAATTTTTGCTTTTTCTTTATTTTAAAGTGTTAATTATTTTAAATAACTGATTTAGTTTTTTTTTTCTATTTAATTATTGTGACATTCAAATTATTTCCTTTTATTTTACAAGCAATTTCGATTTCACATTTAATAATTAATTAATTAAATTTTATTGTTTGTGTTTGATAATAAATCAATAAACAAAAATAATTTTCTTTTTTGTTTTTGGAAATTTCTTTTTATAAAAAGATAAGATTTTTTTCGATAACTTAGATTGAATTGGGCATCAGTTTTGAAATCTATAATGTTGAATAAATGAATGAAACAGAGAAATACCTTATCACTAATGATGACTTAAATTTTTTCGGAAATAATATTGGATATAATAATTACATCCTCCACCACCTCAATTAGTGAAGGGAGGGTATATTAGGTTCATCTTTCCCTGTGTATCGCCAAAAAGGAATCATCTGTTGTCTATTTTAAACTAGCAAATTTGGCCAAGTAAAAAAGAAGTTATAGACCGATATCTGAGACAATCTCGAAATTTCACTAGAATTTATTGCACACCTCATTACTCTTCCATTAATCATTATAAAATCAGATAATTAGAAAAAAAGTTATAATCAAAAACATTGCAAAATTGTATGTCCATCATACATTTATCTAGCGACTGAATGAATTTTTGGTCTATGAGACCTGATATTGGAAATACAATAAAAAATATTGAAAAGAGGTATGAATAAAAGTGGTAGAAGTGCAGGTTGATAAGCTTACCATTGGGACTATTTGGTGATGAAAGTCCGAAAAATTCTACACAGGAATGAAATGGACTGAATTTAAAAGCGCATAACTTATGATCATGATAATATTTTGTTCAATTTTGATTTATATATGCAGATTTCCATGTTCCAAATTATGCGAGGATCGGTCTAATGTAATTCCATAAATTTCATATAGATGTTTGTATTATGAAAATATATTGGACAATTAAGTTTTAAGCAAAATATATGAGGGTCGTTCTATAATTTTCTCTTGACAAATTGAACGGAATAAAATAGCAACTCATTTTATCTGTTTTATACCCTCCACTAGGACAAGTGATGAAGAGGGTATGTCAACATTGTCATTCCGTGTGTAACGCTAGGAAGGAATCATTAATGACCCCATAATATTCCTGCATCAAATCAACATCTGAATCGATTTAGCTGTCTATCTGACTGTCTGTTGTTGGCATGCTCACATCCACTATTTTTTATAGTCCCGAGAAGTTTCCTACATGAAACCAACAAGATCTATGTACTATATTAAAAGATATAGACCGATAAATTTAACTTTCATAAAATTTTCCATTATAAATCGACAAATTATAATGAAATTTTACCATTATATTACGTAATATATGTACTTCACAATCATTCCAATAATTATCAAAATCTATTCAGTAGAAACGAATTTATAGTTAAAAATTTAACGTATTTTATGACACATTAAATGTTCATGTGTTATATTTATGAAAAACTTTTTATATTATATACGTTTGTGAGTGTATGTGTGTGTGTGTGTTTGTACGAACATAAAGTATTTACTTCACACGCATTCTTAGTTGTCTTGAAAAATTGTTTTATTGTTTATTTTAATAGATAAAATTTTAATTATGAAATAAATTAAATAATTTTTCAATTTCTTTTTCTAAATCAATAACAATTATTTTTAAATGTTTAATTTTAATTTTTAATTTTAAACCTTTTTCCTCTTTATAATAATTCTCAATTTATCTCAAATGAATTTTCAAATAACAGCTTTTTTTTTAAATCTCAACAAAAGTTCTTAATTGTCTACAATTAATCTTTATTTCAAATGGTTTCATTCCTCCAAAACACATTAAGTTTACACACACCTTTTTATTTATTCCCCAGATCACATTTTCAAAATATTAAATTGTGCAAAATCCCTCACGTTCAAAATTAGCTAAAACATATGAAAATTATCCAAAAACAACATCCAAAAACACATTTTTTATTACAGACAATTAAACAAAATCTTAATTGTTTTGCACAATGATGCATCTCATCTTTGCATCCACAACAACTTCAACTTCATCATCATCATCATCTTCCACAACATGCAGCAGCAACAGTAGCAAATGGAAAGAGTTCCAAAAAGGAAGATAAAATATCTCTCAAGACTCTTTAGTACACAGTATTCATATTCATCCAAAATAGTCTCGGTGTGGCCTAAAGCACTAGGAAAATTATTATTATCATTATTAAACATGTATGACTTCATATTTCATAGAAACAGAGAAAAAAGTATAATAATTATTCGCACACTTTATATTTTTACCATTCAAACCCAGATGAGTTACATAAAAGAAACTCATAAAAGTTACATACATCCATCCATCCATCCAACCATCCATGTATTCACTTGCTCATATGGATGTGTAAAATATACATATTTCATAATTTACATCACCTCTCGTCATCATCATCATCATCATCAGCAACATCAGTAGCTGCTGTTGCCGCTGCTGCACAATATCTCAGCATTTACATCTTGCAAGATGTTTGTAACTTTTATTGCAAGAATTGCAGAATGTATTTTTTTATTATTACATGTGATACATGTAATGTTATGTCATTATACTTATGGAAGATAGTTAGAGGAAGGAAACCAAGTGTTGTCAATTTGTCTGTTTTGTAGTTTTTTTTTAAAGGGCAATTAAGGGTACTCAGTTATTGATGATTTGAGCAATAAGAAAAACTTAATAAAATGTATGTTTTTAAAGAGTGATTACAATATTCATTACTTTGTACGTAATAAATGATGTTAATGTACAAAAATTAAAGAAATTTATTTATAATAAATTATTAGATAATTTTATAAATTAAATATGAAAAAAATATTCTAACAATATTTTGCTGTCTCACATTACTTATTACTATATGCATTACAAGGTAATGTTTATTGTGTATAAAGATACAGATTTGTTTAAAATATATACATTTAAGAAAAACAATCCAATTGAAATATATAAAAGATGGACCGTGATATTCCGTAATGATTGCTAAATGAAGCATTCTATCGATTTGTGAGGTTTATCGATATTTGGTAATATATAATTGTCACCATGTCGTAACAAGCTCTAAATACTTCGATATTGTAATAATCATTTTTAAAAAATTCGACCTTCAAGAATGTATTTAGATAGTTAATATTGATCAAATCTTTCAAAATTGTAAATGGTCCCAAAGTAAATCGGCGATTTCATTAGCCACATTACTTTACTATATATTGTCTCGGCAATTCTTTGCTTTTAAGAAAAAGGTGGAGCCAAAATATAACCTGAACACAGAGATCGATATTAGCGTTATGCGGATAATGACAAATTTGCGAATTTCTCAATAAATCAATTAATATTAAATTTTCCTCATGTATCTAATTCGTTTCCGAATTCCGAAATATATTATAATACTTTATCGATTTATTTTAAATAAAAATTATTAAAATTTTTATTTAATATTTTGGTGAAAATTGAAAATTCTGGTGAATATTTTTGTTTCTAATAAAATTTGACATTTTTGAAAAAATTTTGAATTTTATATAAAAAAAATGAAATTTCCAATTTTTGGAAAAAATGTAAATTTTATGTTAAAATTTTAGAATTTAGAGTTTTAAAATTTTTAAAATTTATTTTCACTATAATTTGATATTTTCAAAAAAAAAGTTATATTAAAATTAACATTTTTTAAGAACAAAACGAAATTTTCGCGAATATTTGTGTTTTTTGAGAAAGTTTGATTTTTTTAAAGAAAAAAAATGAAATTTTTGAATTTCAAATATTTTTATTTTTTAAATTCAAAATTGTTTCAAAAAATATTTTTTGTTTTGATAAAATTTTGAATTTTTGATGAGAGTGTAATTTGTAATTTTTGAAAAATTTATATATTTATGTTGAAAATCCAGAATTTAGAATATTTTTCGAAAATTAAAAAAAAATATATTTTTGTTAAAAATTAAACATTTTTAAAATTTTGGTTAAGATTTACATTTTTTTAATGTTATACCTTAAAAAATAGAATTTTTGTAAAAATTTTAATTTTTTGTAAATATTTGAGATTTTAATAACTGTTAAAAAGTTTTTTTTTTTTTGTAAAAATTTGATTTTTTTTTTTGTAAAAATTTTAATTTTGGAAAAATGTGAAATTTTTGGTAAAATTTTGAATATTTGAAATTAGTGTAATTTTTTGGAAAATTAAAATTTTTTTGTTGAAATTTAGATTTTTTAATCAAAAAAATTTTATTTTTTGTTAAATATTAAATTTTTTTTTAAATAAAATGTTTGATAAAAATGGTTATTTTAAAGTAATTAGTTAAAAAAATAATAAAAATTAAATTAAAAAAAAATAATACTAATTTTTCACTTTAAAAAATTGTATTTTTTTTTAATTTTAAATTATTTAAAAAGTTGAAATTATTTTTTATACTTGAACTTTCACGTTTTTTGTAAAGTAAAAAAAAATAATCTCTAAAAAATCCGTCTTTTTAATTTTTAACTCTGTTTGAAAATTTTTATGAAAATTCGCCTAAAAAGGGAAAAAGGTTTCAATCTGACATTTTCAGTTCTTTGAGTTTGTATCTTGAAAACTTTTTAGGCCAATCGAATGTATGATCATCTTACGTTTTTTTTTAATATAATTAGTCTGGGAAGAAATATTTCATGTTAAAATCGACATGATGAAATAGGTAAATATAACGTTTTAAAAGTGAAATATGCACAAATAAGCTTTTTATGGAAAAATATGGGAAAATAAGCATTTTATAGTAAAATATGTCATTCGGAGCAAATTTTAAATTTATTTTATTTTCATTATATCTGCTTTCCCTACTCATCTCAAACCCGATCACATATACACAAACTTCCTTTTCATAAGATTTTTTAAAGTCACTGAAACTTACAACATTTAATTATGAATGCATAAGTATTACAGCGTCTCCTACTAGAAGAGTAGTCAAGGAGACAATATGTTTTGTTGTTGTTGTTTTTGATATTTATTACGCTTCGCTTTCATTGCATAATGTTGTTTTTGTTTTTATATATTTACATATATATATATTCACATCTGAACTGAATACCATTAGTATCTTTATTATACCCTGCAACATCATTAACACCATCATAAAAACAATGATTATGTTAGATTGTGAGAGAATTTCTAAAAACAAATTGTGATAAATGAACTGCTATAAGTTTCAGTTTATAGTTTTATTCGAAATTTAAGATTTTTTAAATAAAAAAATATTCTGTCTGGGATTAACATAAATCCCTCTTGACAGAAATCTTGAAAAAGAAAAACTGAATTTTGCTTTTACAGCAGGGGATTTTTAATTCGCCTTAAAGGCCTATGAAAGTCAGATTAAAGTATTCATCTGTATGGAGTATGAACTTGTTTAAACGTCATTCACTTCTTATAGCTTTTTTTGAGTTTGTGGCTTTCAGTCGTTGAACGTTTGCATAATGTTTTTCTAAACTTCAAGACGTCATGTTGGCGACATTGACAATGACACAATGTTGCGTTTTTTTATTTGTCATTTTATGAATTAATTCTTAGAAAATGTCTCCATATATGAGTTTTGAAATTTTCAGTGTTTTGTAAAGCAGAAAATAGTAAAAAAAAATCGTATGACAACACACAGTGTTTTAAATAAAAAAGTTCTATAAAATTTTCTAGGAGCTGTAAGTTTTCGACCATTATTTACGACACATGGAATGATCAAGGTAGACAAATTATATATCAATTTATCGCAAATAATGTCTTCATTTTAAAAATGTATAATACGATTTATAATAATAAATTGGTTGCTCACTTTTAACGGGAAAGTGTCTTGAAAGTGTTGAATTCATTTTATCTTCAAACAAAAGTTTTAAATAGATTTTTTATGTTTAACAGATAATTATTAATATTATTTTTTTAATTCCCAAAAAACTTAAGAAAATTCCCAAAAAGGGTTTTTTCACATTTTTTCCAACTGATATCGGGAAACAAAAATTTTTACTACTAAACATTTTAGGACATATCAGGCTTTGATGAAAACAGAGACTTTTTAAAATTCCAGCTTTACGATTTAAGAATTTAAGCCAGAAATTAGAGAGTTTTGAAAAATATAGACTGAAATTGAGAAACTCTGGTTCTTTCAAAATTTATTTTTTTTAAATTTTTTGCATTACACTAAAGTCTTTAAAATAACCTTTCAGAAAAGTACGATCTAAATTACCTCAGAAAATTTTTATAGCTCAAAAAGAGTGTAACTATTTTTTTTTGGCAAAAAGGCGGCGAAAAATTGAAATTTTTTTGAAATTCAATTCTAAATGGTTATAACTTTTAATTTCGTAGTGATATTTTCAAATCTTTTTCTTTGAAAGTTTTGTCATTAGTTCCTAATAAAAAGTATTTGAAAAAAAAATCTGATAAAATTTGAACCCTCTAAAGCATAAAAATTTCGCCAAGATCGGTTAAAAAAGTAATTTTGAAATTTTTGAAACTTAATACCTCTTAAACTGTAAATGATAGTCGACCCATACGACGAGATAGCAGAATCCACTCATATAAAAATCTTTAAAATCAGTTCAAATATAAGGAATCTGGATTGTTAGAAATATTTTTATGACCCGAGGTGACCAACTTTGGGACCCTCTGGACCAACCCCTGTTAGGTCCACTAAGTTCAAACTTAAACCTTAACTCGCTTGCACTTCTACTATCACTTTGCACTTTAAATGTTCGAAATGTATGGTCAGAAGTTACAAATTTATTTCCATTTCGTTTTTTATTTGAAACACTGTGCAACATTTAAATTGTTCGTTCATTTAGAAAGATCTGTTTTTTTTTCCTTTTCACTCTGGTTTTAATTGCGGCAAAATTTCAAAAAATAATTTAAATTCAAAAGAAAAAAAAACAAAGAGTTAAATATTAAAACATTATTTTTATAGTCTTCTTCTAGTTCGCTTTAAGCTATAAAAGAGAGTGTTGAAAAGAATATGTTTGTTGCACTTGAATGGTTTAAAATGGGAAGGAGTATCAAGAATAATGTATAACAACAATGTGAGGGGGCGTTGAAGTCCAAAGAAATCTTTTTGTATTAAAACTGATTTTAAACAAAAAGAAAAACTTAAAGAGACAAAATGACGCTTTAAGCAAATGCATAATAATTGTAACTATATTTTCTTTTGCTCTCCGGGCATACGAAATATATCTCAGTTCGATGACCATAAAGGTCATGTAAAGGTTAATTTTTATTATATAAAAAATTTAAAAATGTATCCTTCAGTATTAATATTTTTGCAATTTTTTAAAAAGGGTTTTAATTCACTTTTTCTTTTGTTGCCTTCATTGTGATTTTATTTATTTATTTTTTATTTTAATTTTATAGACAATTGACTCTTAAAGTGTGGCAAGGTGAAATTGATTAATTCTATCGTACAATAAACCCCTTTTATAACTCAATATGAATAAAATAATAAAACTAAACAATGAGCGAGACAATATAAAAGTGTAAATCTAATAGAACTCAGCCAACAATTCACAAAAATGTTATTAAATTTAATTGATATTTAAATGTAAATTGTGAGAGCTTTATAAACGAGAGCACTATGGGAAAGAGTTGCCAGATTTTGAAAGAATACATAATTTGTTAAAATATATGAAATATTATTTATTTAAAAAAGTAGGCAACCCTAATTACTTAACCCGTTATATATCACAGAAAACATTTTTTCTTAACTTGTGCCAGTACAGTCTTTGGGATTTATTGTAATATAAGAAGTGAGATCGAAAAATTCATAACATACACATAAACTTACTGTTTTTATTTTTTTATTTCATTACAATTTATTTTAATTACAAATATATTTTTAAATTTCAATCACTAGTTTTTTGTGCTCGTCAATTCTCTTTTAACAAGAGCCCAATATCTCTTCACTGACTTTAGCTCCGGGCAGTTTGTAGGATTTGCCTTTCTTGGTACAAATATTTGTCCAAAGGCTTGTTTATTATAGTCACAGAATGCCAAATCAGGCGAAAAATAAGTGGATATATGATGAAGTCTTATGAAGGGTAGCAACATTTTTTGTAAATATTGTTTGATGTAAATTTCGGTATTTACAGAGTCCACTAAACCAATGATTGGCTTCTTTTCCTGCAACTTCCTTATGTCATACCAAAAACTTTTTGGTAAATTTTGATTGCTTTTGGGTTCTAAACTTTTTTTCTTCAGAAAGTTAAGAAAAATCTGCCAGAACCTACATACATACATACATACATACATACATACATACATACATACATACATACATACATACATACATATATACATATATATGCATACGTCAATACACATCAGGCATATCATAATTTTATGAAAAAAGTAAAAATGCCAGATTCGGTTATGCCAGATTTTTAAATTTCTCCACCACAATCAATTTAGAAATATTAGTAGAAAAGTATTAAAAATGCCGTTAGCTATGGGATACTACTCCCCCGCGCCCGTATCCTTAAATTACGTGCGCAGTTTTAGAGACATGCGATATAAAAAACTTTCATGATTTAGACCACATTTTAATGGGCTTATGATTAACATTTTTTGAAGAAAAGCTATGGACTCGAACCCTTATAAAATGATACCACATCGGGCCATATGTATGCTTTTTTATGAGTCGAAACCGTTTTTAAAAGAAAATTTTAAATTATATTTTGCTCTTTATGGAACCTGTTAATAAATATACTTTTTAACTAGAATTGCACTAAGTTTGCTTTGAAGGTTGGTGGTCTGGTCTTAAAAGTGTATTAATTTTTTTCTCTCGTCCAAAATATCCTTAATATGATTATAAGGCACTTGTTCATGTATAACTATAGTAGTTGTTATAGCAGTTCGGTTGTATCAAGTAGTTCTTTCATGGCCTAAAAACTTCCGGATGATACAGCTGTCGACAATTTTAAGCCTAACAAAATTCGGGTCTTAAGTTTCTTATCATTTATCTGAAGTTCATCATTGCTTGCCATGTTTCTAAGTCTTCCAATTTTATCTACATGTTGAATGTACAATCGAAGTCCTCTAGTTGGCGTATAAGGTGTCCTGTAAGTACCTCTTTATTTTGAAGAAACTTTGTTCTTATAAATTAACACTTGTGCTTGACTTTGATAATTCGTATTATTTTCTAGGAGGAGTATGATTTTCAGAGATTGTTCTATTATAATATCAATATATACTTGTTGGACTGGAAGTCTTTCTATTTATTTCGTAGATTTTTATTTATTATTTCTCTAATTGAAATTAGTACTGAAGTTGATTATTGGAACCAAAATTTTAAATCCGTTTAAAAAACCAAAAAATTAAAGAGTTCTTTGTGGGAATTTCGATGATCCTTCAAAAATCTATCTATAAATTCGGCTTAGTCCATTAGCATAAAACCAAATCAACTTTCTTGGATAGTTTAGTTTTGAAGTATCTATAATTTTATGTTTGCTGGGTTATAGAGTAAAACCAATTGCTGTTTCCTGTATGTGAATCTGTGACATCACAATTTTACTTTTTTAAATATTTTATTAAATCAGAGAAATTGAAATTAAAATTTCTTAAAAACTTCGAATTTTTAGAAAATATTTTTAAATAAAATTAAAAATATTAAAATAAATTTAAAAAAATTATAAAATAATTTATTTTTTAGAATTTTATATCTTACTTTGTAGATTACTTTGTAGCAGTAGTTATTACTTAGTACATTACCTGGAAGCATTACTTTTTCTTGAATTTCCTAATTCATTGATTTACTTATTTTAGAAAAATTTCTTTTATCTGAAAAAAAATGTATTTGAAATTGTTTCTAATCGAAAAAACATTGGCCATGAAATATTCATTCATTTTTTTCTAATTCCAGAATAATAATTATTCACATTACAGATGCAATTTCACATACAGATAAAGTGTGAAATGAATATATGGATTCATTTACATATCTACAAACACATGAATGTTTTAATAGAAATGTATATGTAAACATATGAATATGGGTTCACATAGTTTTCTCTATAACGAAATTATATCGTCACATTATTTATTATTCCAATTCAGTACTTAGAGATTCCATCCAATCGTTGGTAGGGAATACATATTAATGGTCAAAGTTATAGAACATTTCTCCTAACAAATGAACCATGTAGGAGTTGAATAAATTTTTATTTATTTGTTCACACTCTCGCTCTCATAGAATTAAGTCATTTGGTTACAATTGTATGAATTAGATTCTATATTAAAGTCTATGTATTTCTATATCTATGTATGTACATATGTATATGTTATATATATATTAAGGGGGTAAAATTATATTTCTCACGCGTTTTGAATTATTTTATTTATTCTCAAACTCAAATGAAATTGTATAGAACTTTTTAGTTATGTTGGAATCATTTTATTGTCATGGATTTATGAATCGAAATTTTTGGAAAATATGTATATTTTTTTTAAATTGTTTATCATTATGGAAATATGAATTTAATTTTTTTAAATAATGAAAATAAATATGTATTCGTTTACAATGAAATACAGTGCATAACAAAATGTTTGGGTTTAAAATTCAATAAAAAAATTAATATTTTTCATTTCTATATATCCCTTTACTAAGACTTACTTTCTGATTCGATTATGCATGTCTGTCCATGAAATTTGAAATTGGGTTTTATTGTCAAAAATATAAAAATATTTAAACAACATTTTTCACACAAATAAATTTTTTATTAGTCCAAATTCATTTCTCAATAAAATATCGGTTCCATACATAACCAATTTCGAAAATCTCTAAGAAGCTCTTTTAAATTCAATTTAAAAGTATCTATCCGTCTGGCCGGTTCGCTGCCTGCATATGTAACATTTTGGAATTATGGCCATAAAAATTTAGCACCGATAACTTTTTTGAATCAGGGACCAATATCAGTACAATATTTCAGGTTGCTACCATATAAATGTTCTCCCGGAATAAGGTTTTTAGTTTATAAAATACACAGATAAATTATGTATTAATTTAAAACCACATGACAGAGATCGGTCCATAATAAACTGTTGATCTGATATAGAGCCACATCTAAAATTCGTTTTAATTCGCATAAAACTCAAAAATGTTCTTTTTTTGTATTTCCAATTTAAGAATTATAACCCCAAAAATAATGTTGCAAATTCGAGAAGTATTGGTCCATAATTACCGATTGCTCTCATAAAACTTCTGCATTATGGTGTGGGGTATTATATATATTGATATTGTTCACCGATTAATGCAATATGACTTGTTTGTTCTCAAATTCGATTCTCACCCAAAAATTCTCTTTGGACAATATATGCTGTAACTGTCTTTGATTTGAGTCATTATATGGTATTATGGAGGGTAAACTTCTATCATTAAAACCAAGAAAATAATGTTGAATTTTTGTGCCTAAATGTTTTGACTTAATCGCCTTATATCCAAGAACTTGCTGCTTCTGACTATTTGTTACATTCGTCACAAAATCATTCTAAACTTCAACCTAGAAAATTTCCAATAAACGGTATATAAATTATCTTGGCCACATGTTCCAAAATCGGTTAAAAACCATTTGGAAAAAGTGGCTGGAAAGTTTTGACTTAATCGCCTAATAACTAAGACCTTGTTGCTTCTGATAACCATTTGTTTTTCTATAGAACAGGGTATGATTTGATTCATTTTTAACCTCAAAATCTGTTTTTCTTTTGGTGATATTATTAACTATAACTAATTATAATAAATCTCAAGTCATAAAAAAATAAAATTTCCGATAATCAATATATAAATTTATTTATTTTATATATTTAGATTCTATTTGTACCTCTACTTAAATCACCCACTTTATCCAGTCATTAATAAAGAATATAAAGTTACCTTAGTTTTGTCTCATACTTATAATTACTTCATTCATTCATAATTTCTTTCTATACCATTTGGTAACTAAAAAAGAAGAAGAAAAATGAGGGGGTTGAAACCTTAAACCTTAAGGTGTCATCAAAACTCTTTAGTTGTATAAACAAAATGAACCGACTTTATGGACTCTCTAGTTGCTCATTGAAGTTGATGAAGTAATTTTTTTCTTCTTTACATTTTCTTTTCTTTCTTGTCGTTCTTTACAAGACAAGAACTGTGGCCAAAAAATCTTCTCATGCATACATAAACCTATTAAATGCCACCAGATTATTATGAAACTTTACTGCAACTGACATTCTACGCAGCAACTAAATAATACACCTGTTAGAGTTGGTAGGGGGAGGGGGGAAGGGTGTTGAAATTGTTACTTCATAACAAAATAAACCCAAGACAAGGTTATCTAATGTTATGGTTTCTTAACTATTTATGTTATAATTCATATTTAATGAGACATCGAGAAAAGAGAAATAAAACTTAAAACATTTTGGTCAATGTTATTAGGGGCTTTTTGTTGAACCAGGAGTGTTTAGTTTTAAATGACATAATTTTTTTTATAATCTGCAACACTAGAGGTCAAAATTGAGTGTATATTTGTGATTTCTGATTTTGAATGGAAACGCAAAAAAATTAGTTAATCGAATGTTAATTGACAACTTTGAATCGAAAATTCGAAAAAAGGAAGAACCTCAAGGTTATTCTTGATCACAGTAAAAATTGCGGGCGTAAGTATACAGTTTACTTATGAAAGGATCATGGAATTTCAATAAAATGAACATATCTGTATTTGTTCCTTCCCTTTAACATCTCTTCAATTCTTGTCATTGTTTTTTATTTCAGACTCAATTTGACTTCTCCAAATACAAACACAACCGTACTTTAATCTTTAACAATTCTGATAATGCCGTTAATCGGCCTTTCAGGGATGGATCACATCCATCCAGTGTCATTTTCATTTTATAATTTCAGTCGCCTTCTCTTCCAAATAGTGTATGGTTAAAATAGGTCTTATTAAAAGTCTTATCGACTTATGGTTTCTAATTCCTCTTTTTTGATTTCGTGTTCAGTTTGTGTCAACTGGTAGATTAGGCAAAGCTTTTAGCAGAAATTTTGGTAGGATCTTGAAAGGCAATACTTCATTTTTACAAAATCAAGGTTGACAGTGATACAAGTTTCTCAGACGATCAGTATTTAGAATGTCTGACAAATTCGATTCATAGAGATGTTGTAAGGTGACTTCTTGCAACATATTGTCACGAGTGATGAAAATTGGATACGTTACCATAATATCAATCGCAAAAAATTAACACCGAATCCTAATACCCATTATGTGGATTTAGAAGAATGCTTCCCACAAATAATTGTTGAAATCTTGCTCAATTGCAATCAACGAAAACTATTCAACCAGACCAGAAGCCATATGCTTCCAGTATTGCCCGTTGAAAGCTATTTTGAAAACTCATCCTGATTACTGTTTATTTTGATCAATGTATTGGAAAATTATTGTCCTCAACAGTTTGTCGATCGTTTCAGAAAAACTTTCTAATTAGTTTAAAAAATATCCATCCGATTGGCTTGGACTGTCTTTGTAATGTTTTGAACTCTCTACAAGTATTTCGGTATGGAGATATTTCGTTGAAATTGAATAACTTTTTTTGGACATTGGGCGGATGCTCGGTACAGTATGGGGTTTAATAGGGTTTTTAGCTCATAAAATAGACACAGATAAATTCTATATTCTTTCAAAATTACTTGACAAAGATCGATCCATAAATAAAACCGTAGATGCCATATAGACGCTTCTCCGAAAATCACATAAATCTCAAAAAGTTTTGTTTATTGTAACATATACAGTTTTCAAGAAAAATCGGCACACGAATATCCAATATCAAAATAACAGTTATAGTGAAATTATTCGAATTTGGAAGAATCACGAAGTAGAAAAAATTTAGTTTTGATAGAAAAGATATGGAGTGGAAAGGTCCTGTGTAAATACAGACCAAATCAAATACAACAATTTTTTTCTTTTAATAAAGTTTTTTGACCTCGTTTCCAATAATTTTTTATATAATAAATTATTATTAAATTTCAGTAAATTATAAAAATTCCCCGAAAAAGAAGATATTGAAAATCATTATTTTTTATATAAATTTCTAACCCAAAAAAGAAAAAATTGTCGTTTAAAAACTTATCATCTGAAAAAATGTTAAATGATTTTTAATGTTTTTGTTTTAAAACAAACGTGAGTGAGTCATTATGGCAAAACGTAACAAACTTGAAAAAAATGCTTCAAACGAAACTCAACAAAAAAAAGAGGGGAACAAAAAGCCGGTAAAAAAGAATAATTTAATCAGTTGACTCTCTTCATTAAAAAACAAAAACAATAACAAGAAAAACAAATTCTATTAGAAACAAGTAAGAATGCTATAATCGACTATGACGAATTTTCTATACCCTCCACCACAAATGAGTGCAAAGTAAATACGTTATATTTCAAACATACAAATATATCAAACAAACCAAAAGGGTTTAAATAAGTTATATCAAACTAATAGTATAAGCGTTAAGCTTGCAAAAGTGTTATGATAACTGTTGTTAAACACTTGTTAACAATAAGTTAATTAAGACAATTGAACTCTTGCAGTAATATTTTAGTTAAAGTATACAAAAAGCTTAGAAGTGGAATTATCAAATAAGCTTAAATGGAAATAATTTTTAAAACATGATTGAAGTAAGCTAATTTTTGTAATATTTTTATAAGCTTAAAAAATCAATTGAAATAATAACTTTTTATTTTTTATATATTTTTGAATTCATATTATCACACATTTCAAAAGTTTTTTATATTTATCTAATTTTATCAAATTGAAAAAATAATTTTGTAAGTTCTATTAATTCGTCCTCACCCCATCAAATAGGAGTTTTTGCAACAATTTAGTGCTTGTTGGCCTGTGAACACAAAATAAATGAACATAAGAGAGGAATAACAAAATAGGCTTTTAACTATCAAATTAATCCGAAACGTTTTTTCAGGATCCACATTATGTTCAGAACTTGAAATTTTATTTTATTTATAGTTGTAACTAATATGACTGGAACTTCACTTAAATTACTTATTTTGGGTCTTTTATCATTGAACATTTCTTTTGATTCCTTACGAACATGTATTCTATTTTAATTGCCATTTTATAAACACAGATTTATATTTCTATTTTTTATATTTTAAATTACGCTTCAAAAAAAGACTAAAACAAAAACACTTACAAAACTATTACGATCATTAGTCTTTTACAATCACATTTGTAAATAGGGTTGTTCCAATAAGAGTTTAGCAAGTATTATTACAAATACTGTTGCTATAGTAAACATTTTTAATGCATTATTTTAAAATTATTTATAATTTTGATCAAAATAAATCTATAATAAGTATGCTTATGAAATGTTTTGGAAAGTTCTAGGTTTGTTGGCTATAAATTGTTTTTCTTAAATATAGCACAGGGACATTTTATGAGTCAGAAAATTAGTTATATATTTCGCTTTAACTTTTTTATTAAACCGATTTTGATCATGAAGTACATACAACTTAATATCACGGCAAAATTTCATTATAACTTGTTGATTTATAACTGAAAATTTTACGAAAGATTTTCGCTTAATATTAGTGATTGCCTCAGATATCGGTATATATTTTTTTAAATGCTAAACCGATTTTGCTGCTTTTAAATAGGAAACTTCTAAGGACTATAACAAATAATTAGGCAAATTTTCATTGAGCTCTGTCAAACATTGTAAATGTAAGCGTGCCAAAAACAGACAGACGGACATACTAAATTAACTCAGATTATGATTTGATGCAAGAATATAAATATACATTATGGATCTGAGAGGATTCTTTCTTAGCGTTACACACGGAATGACAAAATTAATATACCTTCTTTAACACTTGTGGAGGTGGATGGTTTAAAAAACGTAACAAATTATTTGAAATAAATAAAAAGTATAAAAAAGTATAAAAAAGTTATAATTGAAAATATGTTAACAAGTTTTAAATAATTTTTTCTTTTGTTTTGATTTTAAATATTCAAACAGAGAATAAACTTCATTCAATTGAAACACAAAAAGAATTTAATTTTTAAATGTTTTAAAAAACGACAACAAAAAGTTAATAATAAATTAATTAAAATGTGTACTAAAACAACTTTTTTTAAGCAATTTAACCATATTTAGTAGGTTGTTTAAAAAGAATTGTTGTTAAATAAAAAATTACTCTCTCCTCTTCATAATTCCCTCATTAAATTGAAATCTCTACATTTTTTTCAATATACTTTTCTCTCTTTTTCCGCTGTTTGCTGTTTATTAGAGATGATACTTGACAGTTGTCAAATAAAGTACCTCAAGGTACTATTTGTACTAAAGTACTATTTTTTCTAAGGGTATATTAATTTTTGTTTGACTAATTATCTAAATAAGTGATTAGCGAATCACTTATTTAGATTCTTGCAGGTAAGCAGAATTATTATTTTGTTTATCCCGCATCATTTCAAAGAGTGTGTTAATATAAAGTATAACACAGATATTTTGAAAAGAAACCAACTGAAAAAATATTAAAAAAACTTTAATATGTCTCGTTCAAATATTTAATATTTTATTTATTTACTTATTTGTGATTAAACTGTTCCCGGATTAGTAACTGTGACGAAATTATAAAACTCTGACTACAATAGATCTCCTGATCCTATCCCTTCTATATTTTCAGTCCAGTAAAAAAGTAAAACAGTTCATTGAGAAAGTGATTGTGAATAAATTTTAAAGTTCTCGCTCTGATATTTGGCAAAAAAAAAAATATTTTTCTTTTTATTGAAGTACTTCCCCCTGATCCTACCGAACTTTTTTATAACCTATGTTACTTTCAGATATGTTGGAATCATTCTGTGAAAATATCAACAAAATTTTACAATAGTTTAGCTATCTATAAGTCCGAAACAATCCAGGAAACAACAAGAATTTTTGAGACAGTGGAATTATTTCTTCAGAATTATTTAATTGAATTTCTGTAGCCAAAATTCAGATGTCATAAAATTGAAGTTCAAATTCATGTTTTTAGAAGGCAGAATTTTTAAATACAAACATATTTGCATTTTGTTATATCTCAAATTAAAGTTAAACCCAACAAACCAAAAGTCTTTAAAATAAGTTTGCAACAAACTTATTAACACTTGCTTCCACAATTGTTATGATAATTGTTGTAAAACACTTGTTAACAATTACATAATTAAGAATATTAAACCCTTGCGATAATATTTAATATTAGTAAAAGTATACAAAAAGCTTAGAAATGCAATTATAAAATAAGCTTACATGGAAATAGTTTTTGAAACATGATTGAAGTAAGCTTATTTTCGTAATAATTTTATAAGCTTAGTAGCTCAATTGAAATAATAACTTTTCATTTTTTTATATATTTTTGAAAAAATTTGAAATGATTCGCATATTTGTCTATTTTGGTCAAATTGTAAAAATGATTTGTATAAATTTTGCAACAATTTGAAGTTTGTTACCTTTGCTTTGTAAGCAAAGGAATCCGAAAAGTTTTGTCAAAATCCACATTATTTTCAGACTTGTATCCAAATTTGCATTAATAATTTTGGAACTAATCTGACTAGAGCTGGTTGGATCTGCACTCAAATTACTTATTTTAGGTCTTTTATCATTCAACAATTTCCTTTGATTCCTTACGAGCGATGTATTTTATTTTAAGTGCAATTTATTAAACAATGATTTTATATTTCTACTTTTCAATATTTTAAATTACACATTAAAAAATGGATTTTTTTACAAAAACACAAAACTATTGCGAGCATTAGTCTTTTACAATAACATTTGTCAATAATGTTATTCCAACATGTGTATGTTAAGTATTATTACAAATACTGTTGCTATAGGAAACATTTTTAAAGCATTATTTTAAAATTATTTATAATTTTGATTAAAATAAACTTATAATAAGTATGCTTATGAAATGTTGTCGAAAATTCTTTATGATAAGTTTATTTTAGGATATATTTACATTTTGTTTATGGCTTGGTTTATTAGGAAGTAACAAATTTTATCTGTCCACAATATTTTCCCCTAATTTCCCTTTGTGTGTGTGTGTGTGGATAATAAAGTACTTTAGTACTTTTTCACTTTAAGTAACCTGCAATAAAACCAAAACCTAAACAACAAAACAAACAAATATCTTCTCTCCAAATGTGAACCTTTTTTATTATTTTGGTTCGTAGAACTTCAGACCCGTAACACACATTTAGTCTAAATTCGTACGTTCTGCAGTTAACAATTAAATTTATTTTTTTATTCTTTTGTTTTTACCTTGTTTTATTGTATTCTTTTTTGTTAACTGAAATAAAATATAGAAAAAAATTACTTACAGTGTTATTGTTTTAAGTGTTCTTGTTGTTATTGTTGTTGTTACTGGTTTCATCATCTGTCTGTCATTCACATAACAAAAACAAAAAAGTACGTTGTCGTCGTCGTTATTTCTCTGATAAGATTATTTTTAACATTTTTTATAAATTTTCTCTGCTGTTTTTTTGAAAAAAAGGGAAAAATTGTTTCAATATTTATTTAAGTTAAAATATAAATTTAATTATTAATTGAATTTTTGTTTTGTGAATAATTCGAAATTAATATTCGTTTCTTTGTTTTTTCTTGTTTGTATCGTGATTTTTTTCCAGTTCGCAAAATGGACACACAACTTGTGTGGGCCCGTGATCCGGTTGAAGGTTATATACAATGTAAAATATCAGAAATCGGTGCTAAGGAATTTGAAGTTACGCCTATAGATCGTAAATATCCAAAACGTTCCTGTGCCGTTGAAGATATATTTTCATCATGCGATGGACCACAAGATCATGATGATAATTGTAAGTATTATTTTTCATTTTTAGCGTTTTTTTGAGGGGGGAATGATTCATAAATTCATTTGGAATTTTAAATGATTTTGGAAAGAAGTTAAATATTTGATGAAATTTAATATTTAAATTTTTAGGAATTTTCTTATAATTCTAAGAAAAAATTTTAGATTAAATGTTTCAGCACTTAATCGAATAAGATTTTTATTTATACTCTACACCACCGTAGGTGTTTTTTGGGTTTTAATGCGTTAGTGCTGATGTTTGTAACATATACAAGAAAGGGCATTACACCCACCTTTAAGTATTCCGTTCGACCCAGAATTATTTTCTCAGTTAATGTTAACGATGGTCCGTACGTTCGCCTGTCCGTCCATGTAAACGTTATGAACATTCTATTGATTACAATTTTTAAGATATCTGGATGAAATTTGTTACATATCGAAATTGGCCATGTTCAGCACAATATTTCAGGCACCTCCCATAAAAATGTCCTCCGAGAATGAGATTTTAAGCTCATAAAAATTCTAAATATAACGAAATTTGAAAAAAAGTCTTATGATATTTGGAAAGCGGTCTTATACAAGCCCCCTTCCAAATATCACTTTGAAGAGCGTAAATCTTAAATATTATTAGTTAAATTAAGATTAAATGAAATTAAGATTAATATAAGCAAAAATTATATGCAGATACGGTCCACAACTTCATGGAGCTTCCATTAACCCTCACAAAAATCCATTTTGAAACGCATAAATTTTACATGAATGTTAGCATCACAATAATTTACTGCACATTTCAGAATATATCAGAACGTAAAATACGAGGGTCGTTCCTTACCTTTTTGATATTACAATTTATAATCAACATTGTGGTGTAGAATTTCTATAATTTCTTACTCTTTTTTTATAAGAAAAAATAATTTTCTAAAATTATTAATATTTCATAAAAAAAAAACTCTCTCCATTATAAAATTGTTCCAATTTCCTTTATCTCTTTGACAAAAACATTTATCTTCATTTCCATGTTCCAAACTTTCATCAATTTTTTTTTTAAATTTAGGTTAAATTTGCTTATTTTTTAATCGACCTACTTAATACAATAAAAACTATATGTGTTTGTGTCATCACAACCAAAAATCTTCTGTTTAAATTTCCATAATTTTCCTTTTCCTTACAAAAAATCAGAAAAAAAGTCTATAAAAGAAGATCGTGCTTTAAATGGCACGAAATTAATGGTAATTTTACGTAAATCAACTGAAAATTTGTTTTTATGTTGGAAAATTGTGAAATAGATGAAAAATTATAGTTGTAACCAAAAAAAAAAAACTATAGCAAAAGATAATATAATTAAACCACCATCCTCATCATTTAAGTTAATAATCGTAAAAAAGAGTTAAATTATAGAAAACTCATTTTTAGAGTTACACATTCAACATGGGGTAAACTAGAAAAGTGTGTACTAATGTTTGAATATCAACGACGTATTAAACGTATGATTATGCGGAGGAGAAGTTGGAAGTCTACGAACAGTAGAGGTTAGGTAAATAGCACATCCATGTTAAAAATATTGTTTGTGACAATTTTTATTTATTGTAATAAAAAAACAAAAATTTAATTTTTGATACCCTCCACCACGTTTAATTTAGAAATATTTGTGGGAACATATTAAACATTCAGTTTGTAAGAGGATAGCACACCCCCGTGCCCTATCAAAAATGAACTTATCTTTAATATTTGTTGTATTTCCATCTTTGCTCCAAATTTAATTAAATTTCCAGTCAAAATTTTAGAGCAATGTGATATTACAAAAACGGACGTAGCTCATTTGATTCCTTTTGACGTTATACTAAAGTGATAAATTTAATATACCTTCATCACTATCTGCGGTAGTGTAGTGGAAGGTATAAAAATAGTTTCATATTATTGTGATTTAACCCCCATTACAGGTGGACTCTTGTATGAAAGTTATTTAAAATATTGGACCGATTATGATTAATTTTAATTGATATCATTCTTGAACATAATAAATTGCAATTGTGGACAGTTCAAAATGTTACATGTTCAGACAATCAACCAGATGGACGGACATTGTTAATATAATCAGAGCGGTCATCATTTGCGCAAACGCATTATAAACTAACCCCACCAATTGTGGGTATACTATAATGCAAAATATTGGTCAATACTTGTACTATATTTCTGTTACCATTAGAATTCCGTGAAAAATTCAAAGCAATCACTTAGAGTTGAAGAAGTGATGAAAATTTCTTCAAATGTACAATTGTACGTTCCCCATTATCATTCAATATCTGGATCGGTTTTGCCATCTTCATACGACTGTCTGTTGCTAATGCGCTCATTTCTAACTTATTCGGACTCGATGAAATTAAGCCTTTATTTTTATTATTTCCGAGACAGATCGGTATTTAAAACCAGTCAAAACTGTTCATCAGAAAAACAGTTATAGACCGATATAAGAGAAACTTTTAAAAGTCAAGCTAAAAGTTGTTGAAAATTCCTTTATTAAAAGTAAAAGGATTAAATGAACTTTATATATGTTAAGAATAGCAGCTGCTAAATATGTCATTATAACCTACAACTTCCATAGCAAAAAATAATGCTGCCTGCACCTTAAAGTATAGCGATCGTCTCAAAATCTCTTCCTAAGTTCATTACGATGGATTTAACGATGTCTGTCCAGTTATCTGGTTGTCCATGAAACAATCTCAACACTCGAAATTTTTGAGATATCTTGAAGGAATTTTTTCTTACTTGTATTCCTCTTTTATATATCTTTTTTTTTGTGCTATTTAATTTTCCTCTTCTGTTTTGTTTTTAATGTCAAACCATAACATTATCTTTGTCCTGTTGATTGTCGGTCAATTTTATAACATAAATTATAAGAGACATGACTAAATAACAGAAAACAACTTTAACGTTCAATAAAATGTCCATTTTCCACCAAGAACTTTAGAAAAAGTAAGTAAGTAATATAAAGTCTATTAAAAAAAACCAGCAACATTTTATATTAGAGTTCATTTTATATATATGACCTGAATATAAAGAAAAGTTTTATAAACTATTCAATCTTCATCCATTCGTTCACTTAGGAAAAATGTCAAAACTATAAAATGCACTCTGGTCCAGAAAATGATCTTTTACTTGTTTTTTATATTTTCTACTTATTGACATAAAATCAAAAGAAAGAAAGTATAACAATAAAAAAGACAGAAAATAAACTGTTAATACAAAAAGGAAGGAAATTAAAAAGAAATAAACCAGTAGAAGTTGAGAAAGATATTTATAATGATATTTATGTCTTTTTTTATAGTCATTTTTTAGAATTTTTATGTTTATGAATATCACGTTTAACGTTTTTATACCCTACACCACACAAGGTGATTGGGGTATTATGCGTTTGTGCTGATGTTTGTAACATTCAGAAAAAATTATGTTTAACCCGCCTTTAGGTATACCGTTCGATTCAGAATCATTATCTCAGTAAATTTTAATGATGTCCGTCCGTCTGTCTGTCCGGCTGTCTGTCCTTGTAAAAGTTGTGAACAGTCTACAGGTCCCAATTTTTGAAATATCACGATGAAATTTGTTACATATTATTATTTTGGAGGAGGCCTATTGAATTTGGTCATGTTCGACCCAATATTTCAAGTGCTTCCCATACAAAATATGCGAGGTTCGGTTGTGTGCTAAAATATGCGAGGATCGGTCCTAATTATATCTCATTGGTCCCATACAAACCCTTTTCCAAATATCACTTTAAAGGGTAAAAATCTCACATATTAAATTAAATCGATGTGCAAAATTATACGAAGGTCGGTTCATAATTTCTTGTAGCCCTCCATACAACCCCCATTTGAAAACGCTTAAATTTAATATAAATCTTAGTGTCACATTAACGTTCTATTACATATTTAAGAATAAATCAAAAAATCAAATTAGGGTCGTTCATTAATTTTTCGTAACCAAGATAAGGTGTAGGGTATTAGTCGGTCAAGCCCGACTATATATTCTTACATGTTTTGTAATAGTTTTTATGCCCTCCACCACCACAAGTGATAAATAGGATATATTAACTTTGTCATTCCGTGTGTATCGCTAAGAAAAATCATCACAGACCCCAATAATATATATTTTCGTGCATCAAATCAAAATCTAAGTGTAGAGTGTGTTGAAGATTCGGCAGAGCCGAATATAGCAATCTTACTTGTTTAATACTTTTTTCGATTTTCTCTTTTGTGGGTTGTTAGAAATTTTGAACTGAAGATGGAAAAAAGGGAGGGGAGAGGAGGGGATACCTATGTACCTACCAGTATTGACATGACACACGAGTTTTTTTTTTTTTTTTTTTGTAAATTTGTAAAAAAGAAGTCAATGAATTTTTAATGAACAATTTATATGGATTTTTTTTTTCGAATATAGTTGGAAAAATGTCACGTTTATTTTAGTTTGTTTGTGCATATATGTTTGTATGTATATGTATGTACGATTACATTGTATGTACTACTTTATTTTGAAGAGGTATTTATTGTAATGTTGGGGTTATGGTATTTTTGTATTGTATTCATTGTTAAGGTTTTTCTGAAATAGAAATAAAGAAATACTTTTTTGTCATCATTTTTCAGCTGCTACTTATGTTTTCTGTAATTCATATATGCAAAGAAATGTAAATTTGGTTCAATGATTTTTTATTACAAATAGTAGAAATACTTTCGAAATATTTTGCAAATATAAGCAAATAATCATAATTCTAAACATGACATTAGAAATATATTTTTAATGAATTTTTTCTCATTATTATAACAAGTTATTTGAAGTTTCTATATTGTTATTGAATAACATAGTTTTTTATTATTGTTTTTTTTTCTAATTTTGAAAATTCGAAATTAATTTCGAATTTTTCGAACATAAGAAAATCATAAAAAAATAAAAATAATTAATTATAAACTGAAATTTTATTGAATAGAAGTAATATTTTTGTTCATTTAAACCAATTTGATAAATTCGAATTTTTCGAACATTAAAAATTTCATTAAAAAATAAAAATAATTTCACACAAATTGAAATTTTGTTGAAAAAAGTCAGTTCTTTTGTCATCGACTAAAATAATAAATACACTTTAAGTTTATTTTTTAAACTTTTTTTAAGTTTTTAAAATTTTACACAAAATTAATGTTTTTAAATGATTATGGCAAGTCCGAGATAAATTTCGAATTTATTGAATATTGCATTATCATTGAAATAAAAATAATTTTAGATAAAGTAAGAAAATTTTCAATATTTTTTATCGTTCGTTTTTTTCGAACGTAAAAATATAGTTTAAAATATGATTATTTTAACATTTTTTAGAAACAAAGTAATTTTTTAAGATTGTTTTCAAATAATGGGAGAAATTTTGAAAAAAAAAATAATAATAAAATTAACTATGTTCGAAAATTGGTTCTATTTGTTAAAATAGTTAATTTCTATTCTCTAAAAAAGGTAATTTAATAATTTCGAAATTAAAATTTTGTTGAATAGAAACAAAATGTGAAGATTTTTTTAAATAATATCAGAAATTAAAATAAAATATTTTTTTAAATTCTAGAACAAATAATTTTATGTTCGAAAAATTCGAAATTGTTTTCTTTTTTAGAACATGCGAAAAACATAAAAAATATATTTTAACATAAATTAAAATTTTATTAAATAAAACCAATATTTTTGTTGATTCAAACAACTTGATAATTTCGAATTTTTTCGAACATAAGAAAATAATTTAAAGTTAATACAGCACAATTGAAATTTTATTTAATTAAAATATTTGAAGTTTGTTTGTTAAATAATATTAGAATTTTGAAAAAAAAAAAATAATTTAATAAGTAAATATTTTTTAATCGACATTTTGGAAATTTTGAAAATTTGATATTATGTTCGAAATTATTTCAAATTTTTCGAATGTGACAAAATTTTTGTTTTATTGAAAATTTTTTTAAATCAATTCTCAATTTTTCATGTTTTTGTGTAAAAAATAATATTTAAATTCATATTTAAAAAATTTTGAAATTTTGATAAGTTCGAAATTTTTCGAAGACTCTTTTTATAATACAAATTTAAAAAAAAATATTTAATGTTTAATTTTCGAACTTAAAATTAAAAGAAAATTAATCGAAATGAAAAAAACTGAAATTATTAATTATCCTCTTTTTCTCCTACAGGCGAACTTATGCTCCTTAATGAAGCCACATTTTTGGACAATTTAAAAACTCGTTACTACAAAGACAAAATCTATGTGAGTTATTTTTTTCATTTTTAAAAAAATTTATTTCTTATTAAATATTTGATTCCTTCACAGACTTATGTGGCCAATATATTAATAGCTGTTAATCCTTATCGTGATTTACATGATCTCTATGCTCCCGCCACTATTAAAAAATACAATGGACGTTCCTTGGGTGAATTACCCCCTCATGTGTTTGCCATAGGTAATAAATAATATACAATTTACTTAAGACAAAACAATTCCTTAAATATCTCTTTTTATCTACCTTTGCAGCTGACAAAGCTATACGTGATATGCGCGTATATAAAGCTTCACAATCAATTATTGTTTCCGGTGAATCAGGTGCTGGTAAAACAGAATCTACTAAATATTTACTTAAATATTTATGTCATTCACATGATAGCGCCGGTCCCATAGAACAAAAAATCTTAGATGGTATGTAAACATTTTATTTCATTAATTTCTTTCTTTAATACAATTCCTTTTCCATTTTGGTACGCAGCTAATCCCGTTTTGGAAGCATTTGGTAATGCAAAAACTACACGCAACAATAATTCGTCACGTTTTGGCAAATTTATTGAGGTTCACTATGATGGCAAGACTGAAGTGGTGGGTGGTTATATTTCGCATTATTTGTTAGAAAAAAGTCGTATTTGTACACAAAGTGCTGAGGAACGTAATTATCATGTATTCTATATGTTGTTGGCTGGAGCTCCACAACAATTGCGTGATAAATTAAGTTTAGGCAAACCAGATGATTATCGGGTATGTAAAAACAATTAATATTTATTTAACAGACTGTCTATTTGTCTATCTCTCTGTCTGCCTATTAAAAACATTGTTTTAATAAAAATAAGTTTGGTTATGGAATTGTTTATATTTTTAACGTCATTATTGTTTTATATGTATTTCGTTTTGGTTATTTTTTTTCTATTTTCCTCGAGTTGGTATTTAGACCGAAAATGTATCATTTGTTAAAGAGATAAGCTTTCAGTTTAGTATTTAGATAATTTGTTATCTCTGTTATATGGAAAGATGTTTATGACAATCGCTTGTGGCCTTTTTATTTTCTAAAAAAGAACACGATTTTGTCATGTATAATGTTTAAAAGCTTTTTTCAGGTTAAAAAACTGATATTGTCTATTGAAATGGTACCATTAATGCTCTATTGGGTTGATGCCGGTTGGATTGAGGTTGAGTTTTGAAAGTGTGAGAAATGTTATATAAGATCCATAATCGAAAATTTCTGCCGTGTTACCTCTAGTCACATTAAATGCTAAGTCAAATTAAATGCTAACTTTTTGAACACTTTTATTAAAGTTATCCTTAAAGATTTCCTAACAAGTATTTTAACCACATAACATGACACCGGCACTACCATGTTTAACAGTCAACTTAATGAGTTTTTCCTGCAAACACACCAGTCGGATTTATATATAAAAATGTACTTGTTTGTAATTTTTTTGGCGTAAGAAACATCATATGGACTAAAAATAAACGGTCAAGTTCTCCGGGTACTGTTAGAATGAAAAGAGTGCGTTAAGAGTTTTTCGAACTCACTCTGTATTTCTTATTTCCCAAAGAAAAAGTGTTGGAGGTCGTTTTTGTTAAATTCAAAATATCAATCATAAAAAATACTTTTAAATATTTAACATACAATTTTAAATAATATTATTCGAAATTTTCTTTAACTAACATTTGTCTTATCTCTCTTTGCAGTACTTATCCGGTTGCACTCAATATTTTGCCAACAGCAAAACCGAACAACTAATACCGGCAACACAAAAATCAAAAGACCACACACAAAAAGGACCTCTAAAAGATCCGATTATTGACGATTATAATCATTTTCAAAATTTGGATAAAGCTTTGGGTCGCCTTGGACTAAGTGAAGTTCAGAAATTGGAAATTTATTCTCTAGTTGCGGCTGTTTTACATTTGGGTAATATTTCCTTTGAAGAAATACCCGATGATGCCAGAGGTGGCTGTCAAGTATCTGAATCATCGGAAAACTCTTTAACAATAACTTGCCGTTTATTGGGTGTTGATCCCGATGAGTTGAGACAAGCCTTAGTGTCACGAGTTATGCAAAGTAAAGGTGGTGGCTTTAAGGGCACCGTTATCATGTAAGAAGTTTATTTTTAAAACAAAGTTAAAAAAAAATATTCTAACAATTTGTAAATATTTTATCTCTTAGGGTGCCTTTGAAAATCTATGAAGCTTCCAATGCCCGTGATGCTTTGGCCAAAGCCATTTATAGCCGTTTATTTGATCGTATAGTGGCTTTAATTAATCAATCCATACCCTTCCAAGCTTCCAATTATTATATAGGTGTTTTGGATATTGCCGGTTTTGAATATTTTACTGTAAATTCATTTGAACAGTTTTGCATTAATTATTGTAATGAAAAATTGCAAAAATTCTTCAACGACAATATTTTAAAAAATGAACAAGAACTTTATAAACGTGAAGGTTTAAATGTTCCTGAAATTACTTTTACCGATAATCAAGATATCATTGAATTAATTGAATCCAAGGCAAATGGTATTTACACTTTATTGGATGAAGAAAGTAAATTGCCGAAACCTTCAGCAGTACATTTTACTGCTGAGGTTCATAAAGCCTGGTCTAATCATTTCCGTTTGGGTTTGCCTAGATCGTCAAGATTAAAGGCTCATCGTACTTTAAGAGATGAAGAAGGTTTCTTGGTGCGTCATTTTGCGGGAGCAGTTTGCTATAATACCGAACAGTTTATAGAGAAAAATAATGATGCTTTACATGCTTCCTTAGAGGGTTTGGTGCAAGAATGTGAAAATCCTTTATTGAAATCATTATTCCCATCAGGCAGCAGTAATGCCACTAGAGGTAAACTGAATTTTATCTCAGTGGGTTCTAAGTTTAAAACACAGTTGGCTGAGTTAATGGAGAAATTGGAGAAGAATGTAAGTTTTGTTTAATTTTTATTATTCATTTATTATTTTATTATTTTTTCATATTTTTTGTAATTTAAAGGGCACCAATTTTATACGTTGTATTAAACCCAATAGTAAAATGATTGATCGTGAATTTGAGGGTGGTTTGGCTTTGGCTCAACTTAAATGTTCGGGCACTATTTCTGTTCTAGAACTGATGGAACATGGTTATCCTTCTAGAGTACCCTTTGCTGACTTGTACAACATGTATAAGTCACTCTTGCCACCCGAACTGGCTAAATTACCAGCACGCACCTTCTGTGAAGCCATGTTACAATCTTTGAATTTAAGTTCAAAAGATTTCAAATTTGGCATAACAAAAGTATTCTTCCGACCTGGCAAATTTATAGAATTTGATCGTATTATGAAATCGGACACAGAAAATCTATTAGCTATTGTGGCTAAAGTTAAGAAATGGTTAATACGTTCCAGATGGGTAAAATCAACTTTGGGAGCTTTATGTGTAATTAAATGTAAGTTTGTGTGAATCCGAAAAAATATTTATTTCAACAATTTTTCGGAGTTTTTACTTCTATATTTTTTATTTCAGTACGCAATCGCATTAAGTATCGTAATAAATGTGTTTTGATAATGCAAAGTACGGTACGAGGTTATTTGGCCCGTAAACATCATCGTCCTCGTTTCCAGGGTATTTCGAAAATTAATAAAATACGTTTGAATGCTCAAAAAACTGTGGAAATAGCCGGTGGCTTAAAAAAGGGTAGAGAAGAAATTTTGAATGAAGTTGCTGACATAAATCGTCAGATTGATGAGGCCATACGTAAGATAAAGGTGAGTAAAATTTAATTTTCTTTATTATTTTGAAGGTTTATTGTTTTGTTTTATTTTTTATTTCTTTTTCAGGCAAATGAAAAAATTACTACCAGAGAAATTGATGGTCTATATACAAATGTTATGGCCAATATGAATAAAATTACTGTGGACTTAAATACTAAACTTAAGGTAAAGGTCCACTTACACTGTATTAACTGTCAACAAGTCAATATTATAAAGTGTAAACTAGTCGGTATAATATAAAATTAACTAATATATTTTATAGACTATAAAATATTATTTTTTATAGAATATAAACTATTATATATTATAGACTATAAACAAGTCTATTTTATAGATAAAAACTAGTATTTATTGTAGACTATAAACTAGTTTATATTATAGACTATAAACTACACTATATTATACACTGTAAACTAATCCACATTATGGAATTTAAACTAGTCTACATTATGGACTGTAAAGGAGACTATATTATGGACTATAAACGAGTCTACTTTATAGTTTGTTTATAATTCTATATTGCAGACTATAACTATTTTACATTATGGACTATAAATAATTCAATTTTTGAAATTATTTCCCTGAATTATTTCATATATTTTAAAACTTTTTTAGGAACAACAACAAGCTGAAGAGCAAGAACGCTTGCGTAAGATACAAGAAGCTTTAGAAGCTGAACGTCGTGCTAAAGAGGAAGAAGAGCGACGTTGTCGTGAAGAAGAGGAAAACAAGAGGCTGTAATTATTTCGTTTTAATAAAAAATGTAAATCTTTTAATTAAATAATTTTTATTTTCTTTTCAATTCAGTAAAGCCGAGATGGAAGCCAGACGTAAGGCCGAAGAGGTACAACGTCTTAAACAAGAAGAAGAGGATCGTAAAGCTGCTTTAGCTTTACAAGCACAATTAGAGAAAGAAGCTCAAGATGATGCCAAATTTAGGCAACAACTTGAACAAGAACGTCGAGATCATGAGTTGGCCTTACGATTAGCCAGTGAATCAAATGGCCAAGTGGAAGATAGTCCACCCGTGATAAGAAAGTAAGTACAAATCATAATATTTTGAATTAAATTACATATTTAATATCATATTGTAAATAGCTTTAAACCAAAAGAAAAAGCAAATTGTTAAGCACTTGTGTTTTTGTCCTTTTATATTTTTAATTTATTATTTAAAAAAAAAATATTAATAATATTTGTAAACTTGTATATTTTTTTACTTTTTTCTCTATCACCTTAAACAAAAAAAACTTCACCAATTATTCCAAACAAAAATTAAACAAAAAAAAAAAACAAAACAAAAAATATTCCACATTATTTGGTTTTATATTTACAACAGTGGTCAAATGGAAGCAACTTTAATGGGTCAAAATAAACTTATCAGGTATATACCAATAAAAACATCTTAAACAAAACAACTTTATTAAGTTTTTTTTATAAATTTCCTTAACAAAAACAAATTTATTTAACTTTATAATCTTAATAACATAAACAAAACAGACATTTGGAAACTAATATTTCTTTATATCTTTTTTAAAAACAAATCATTTCTTTTCTTTCAATTTAAATTTTTAATCTAAAAATTTTATAACAAAAAGTTTAACACGAGGTGTTTCAAGTTTAGCATCTCGTTATTTGCAAATTAAGTGAGTCTTCTCAGGTTTTTTTTCAACTTTTTCATCAAATAAATTTTAAAAAAATCACTCATAATACTTTAGGTTTTTTAAGTTTAACGTATTTATATTAAAGTAGTTAGTTAGTTTTGCTTTAAAAACGTAGTACTTTGTTGATTAGTAAATATTTATTTTAATTATAAATTCACCTCACATTTCTTTCTTTAATTATTGTATAAACATTTTATTTGTATATAATTATTTGTTAGTTAATGGTTAAGGTTTTATTTATTAGTTAATCATTGGAACTCATTAAACATTTAATTTTAATTTTTATTTTTTTTAAATTTACTTATTCTTTTACAATTTTTCACAAACTTATTAAAATCCAAGATCAGAGAATGTTCGGGCTCAACAGCAGGCTTTGGGTAAACAAAAATATGATTTATCAAAATGGAAATATTCAGAATTACGTGATGCAATTAATACATCCTGTGATATTGAATTATTAGAGGTGAGTTTTGTTAAAATAATATTCTTATGCCACATAACACCTTAAAGGCTAAATTTTGTAGCATATTTAAAAAATTATGATACACCTTAAAGTATAATCGTTTTAACGATGTCTGTCCATATGAATATTGTGAATATTATAGAAATCAGAATTTCATATATATTTTGTGAATTTTGGTACATATAAGTTTTTTTTAAGTGAACACTATTGTAATTGGCCAGGTTCTATATGTCGTTTACGTTATCGTGTACCTTTCAAATAAATGTCCTCTCAAAATAGGATTTTTAGCTCAGAAATCACTCAGCTATAAAGATGTTTTAAACAAATAAATTTTGCATTAGTATAAATTTACACACCGAAGATGAATCCTCAAATGACCGTTTAGGACATTAGGCTGCCACGAATATGGAGGATGTGGCTTAACTGAATCCTATTGTCTTAACGATGAAGGGAATGAGTAGGAAAAAAAGAGAAAGTTAAGAGTTAAGAGCGACATAAAAGAAGTAGTAAATAGATCAATTTTTGAAGTCAAAGTATAACAAGATACATAATTGAGTGCTGCATTTGGTTCAGCAATCAACATCAGAGAAACCTGTAAAGAGTCTAAGAATGATCTGTTACGAATCGTTCCTCATCCTCCTTTTTTTTAAAACTCCTGCAAGTTGCCCTGATAAGTCCCTTTTCTGTGCTCCCACACAAGTGAAAAAAGAAAAATATTCAATGTTGTGTAAAGACGTATTAGGGACCTAATTGCGGCCTTGCTGAAGGTTAAAACCACCATATATCCTAAAACACCTTAACCAATTTGTCGCTCTTGGAATAGTTGCAATCTAGCCTGCAATATATTGCAGAAAATCACTTTATAGTGCAAAAAAAAAAAAAAAAAAAAAAAAAACGAAAAAATTGTATTGGGCAATACTGCACCAGGTTCGGTTTATGAAAACCTATAAATAATCCTCCCTTTTAGAAGTATCCTCGTAAATGTGAGTACTCATAAATGTGAGAATTTAAATGCTTCATAATAAAACTTTGAACTGCTTCCGATGTTGAATAAAGATATTCAACATGTTTTCGAGTTGAGATATTCAAGACGAAATTTCATATAATTCTCTCCCAGACGAAATTTCATACAATTTCTCCCAAATTATGTAGATTTTATATTTCAAATATTTATGACGGGGAAACCCACGGTATTTAAATTTGATATTTTGGTATCAACAGATTATGATAAATAAATTTAGGCTCTTTATTGAACAAAGATTTTAATAAACCTTTGAATAACATTATTCTAAATGATTAAATTTATAGCTTGCGTCAAGAATATTTTTGAGTATCACAAGGATTTATTGATAAAATACATTTAGGGTAAGTTTTTGTTGAAAAATGAAAAAAAATTAAAATATAATTTTTGTAAGTCAACATAATAAAACATATGACATTAAAAAACAAGGAAAAGTATATCAGTCGGCTAAGACCGAATATTTAATAACTTACATCATGGCCTTAACATGTAAAATTATTGAACCGACCCTCATACAGTTTGATTTTATGATTTGTGTTGTAAAAACTTATTGAACAATATTTCTTTTATAATACATTTACTTGAAGTTTTTTTTATTGAAATGTTTAACACAAGTATTATTTAATTTTTTTTGTCAAGTAACCTTTGTAAAATAAATAGTTATTATGTATAATGTTAAATTAATATATTTTTATTTGGTTAAAATTAATCACAAAAAAATTTGTGTATTAAAATTATTGAATATTTTCAACAAAATCCTACTCGGTCCTACAAAAAATTGGTCAAGCATTCAAAGAAACCGAATTATTTTCAAAAGAGTTCTCACTACATCCCTCGGGAAAGTATTCCGGATAGTTCGTGATCGGACTATTTGGTACAAATGGTTAAAGCTAATGCAGGTTTAAAAACGTATAGTTTAAGGTTTCATTTTTCTGATGCTTGGGGAATGTTGAAAAAAGCAGTCCAAGATTCCTAAAATGCTACCGATTAGCATTTGCGACAAAATGAGCAAATCATATGTTACAACGGACTCTATATATTAGAAAATTTAAAGGGAAAGCTGTCCGGATAGCTTAGTGATCGGATATATTTGTTAGAAAAGTTAAAGCTAATGCATATTTAAAAACGTACAGTTTCAAGTTTCATTTTGCTTATGCTTCCTAAAATGCAACAAATTAGCATTTGCCATAAGCCAATCATATGTTACAACGGACTCTATATAATAGGAAATTTACAGATATAAATGTTTATAGAAAAAGTCTGATTCCATTCATAAGATTACATAAAGTGTCCAATTACGTTTGGCCTACTTTTCATGCTGCTACTATGGCAAACAATAACCCTGAGTGTTACAAGAACAATAAAGTGGTATTTGTACCAATAGAGGCAAATCCTCCAAACTGCACGGAACTAAACACGGTAATATAGGGCCTCATGCTAAAACGGAATTAAAAAACACAAAATAGCTGTCCTTAAATGTGGTAGATTTTAAACGGAGATGAATTACATGTTCGAGCAAAGTGACAGAAAGCAATTTAAAAAAATCTTTGAAATTAGAACTCCACAAATTCGAAAGTGATTCTGAGTAGGCCGGTATACTTTAAAGAGTAACAATATTTTTTCTGTATGTTCAAAATATCAGCACAAAATCATAATTTTCCAGACACCCATAAAGGGTACAAAATATATACCCAATTGTCTTCCACCACTTCTATCTAGATTTATATGCCTCAATAAAGAGATTTTCTTATTTTCTAATTGTGAAAAAAAAAAACCCTTTCAAGCTCAATTTTTGTCATAAATAAAACTAAAATATTTTTATATTCATAACCTTACATTTTGTACATTTATTAATTATATTTAAAATTCCAATTACATGTCATATTATTTGTAAATATAAAAAATTAATTTTTAGCCTCTTATTTTAAAAAATCTACTACTTCTTCCAATTCACGTTGACGTGCCTGCTTCTGAGCCCATCTAGATTCAGCCACTTTAACATTAACTACCCAACGATCATGAGCCAAGCGAATGCCACAAGAACCTCCTGTATCAGGAGTTATGGTGGGCATTTTAGAACCTTGACTGCCTCCCAAATAGTAAGTAGCATCCGAGCGTAAATGTCTCCTTTTGGCGGGACATAATTTGCCGCCTTTGGGAAAGGGAGGTTCTTGCAAATATAATTTCAAACAGCCCTGATGAAACAAGTGACCGCAGTAGACTCTCTCCACATATGAATCCTTATTTTCGTCCTTTTCCAAATTATTAGGATTTGGAGGTAACACCAATTTCTGACATATAGGACACTCTTCACTGTGAAAAGCTAAAGTAGCCTCTAGGCAAAATTTCAATGCTCTATATAGCGAAGGTACAGGTTGAAAATCTGCTAAGCTGGAATTTAAAGAGCTTATGTTTTCTTCACAGCTTGATATGTTCTAAAATTGTTAGTAATAGAGATGTTTGCTCACCGATATTGATTGATTGAAATCGGTCTAGACATTCGGAAGTTCCAGCTTCATTTCCATTTCATTTTTTGTTTGAAACACAGTGCATCGCTTTTTTTAACTTGTTTAAGAGCTGCTAATCTTAATATCAATTAATTCAGTTATCAGCTCTACTTTATCAAAAGAAAGGCATTTTAAACATTTATATATTTTTTTAAATTTAAAATAGTTTATGTAAAATATGTTATTTATATTTAGTATTGTGTTTGGTACATTATTTTTTTAAATATTAACTATTAGTTTTTAATTTAAAACAAATTTAATAATTTGTTAAAAAAAAATCAATATTAGACATGAAATCAAAAACCACTATATAAAAAACCGATATAGCATTTAATTATAGTAAACAAGAAAATAAATAAATATATAATACGTAATTTTATATTAAAACTATAAAATAAATACAAAAAAAAAATATTTTAAAATTTTAGAAATGGAATATTATTTTGAATATTTATAAAAAATATGTATTTTATCAAAATTTAATTATGAATTTCTAATTACGGGAATATGCTTAGGTTCTAAGAGTTAAAGATTTAAATAAATTCAAAATCGAAAAAAATTATATTTTAATATTTAATTTAATGAAAATTTATTATTTTTTGCGAAAATTTACATTTTTTTAATGAAATTTTGATTTTTTATTGAAAAATTGAAATTTCTTTTACTTAAATTTGAATTTTCATTGGATATATGATTTGAATATTCAAATTAAAAAAAAAGGTAGAATTTTATGGACGAATTAAGAAATAAAAACTTCATCAAAATTAAATTCAATATCTTTATTCAAATTATTTACTAAAAAATATTTAAAAAGAAAGAAATTCACATTATATATTAAACGTTAAATTAAAATTAATCCCTGTGAAAGTATTAAAAATATTTAAAGTGATGAATTAAATGAAAATTGTGGATTCAAAAATTTATGCTGCGAGAAAGGCAATAATGGTGGTGGTGTTCTTTGTTTTTCTTCTCCATAATTGATTTGGTTGATGTAGTTCCTTCTGTCGTTATACTACTACTATTATTGCCACTTAAGGTGGGACTTTGTGGAAAAATGATATTTGGTCTTATTTTTGTTTGTTGTGTATAACGTTGCATTGCCATATTACCGTTATTTTGATTTAAAGGAACACTTCCTATGACACTATGGCTACGAGCCGGATATCTTGGTCTTGGTTGTGATGTTATGGGTGGTGTCATATAACGAGCCTGTTCTAAACGTCTATCAAAATATGTGGTATATTCTCGTAATTTACGTATTTTTTCACGTTCCACTTCAATTTGCCGTTTAATGGAGTTATTCAATTTAGCATAACCTTTTAGTTCACATTCAACTTTTTTACTTTCTTCTTCATTTGTACGACACATATGATCCACTAAGGCGACGTTCTTGTTCATGATGAAACTTCATAACCTTTTTGTAATGTTGATATTGTTTTAGAGGACGGGTAAAATATTCAGCCATTGGTGCTGGCATATCCTTATTGATCGCTATGCCCTTAAAAGGACGTGAACAAATACAACAATTTTCTTGAACACAATTGTTGCACAGAATATGACCACAACGTGAGACAAAAAGTTGCAAGTTGTCTATATACTTACGACGTCGAAAACAATGATTACAATAAAATTGAAACATTTTCAAAATATTTACAAAGAAAATTGATTATTTTTTAAGTTAATTTTATTTGATATGTAAAGGTTTTTGTAAAAAGTCAAAAATACATAACGGTAAAATTAAATTGAAAGTGTTACCTTACGCTTAGAAAACTATGATGCATTTAATAACAGCTTTTTGGTTAACGCTACCACATCTCTTGACAAATGCAGTAAAATAAGAATGTAAGATCTGGTAACATTAATTTATAAATGGCGGCGATATGCCATAAAAAACAGTAAAAAATAACAAATTAAGTTTTTGACCGCCAAATAACTTATTTTACAAGTGAAAAAAATTATTAATTAAGAAAATTTATAGAAAATGACAAAAATGAATTTTAAAGAAATTAGAATCGAAAGCAAAAAAGTGAAATGTTTTTATTTCAATAGTGTGATTATGCTAAATCTTGATTTCTTAAGTACGTAAAAATTTTCAGGGTAAGTTTTTGTTGAAAAAAGAAAAAAATGTAAAATATAATTTTTGTAAGTCAAGAATCAAGAGTATATCAGTCGGCTAAGACTGAATATTTAATAACTTACATCATGGCCTTAACATGTAAATTATTAAACCGACCCTCATACAGTTTGATTTTATGATTTGTGTTGTGAAAACTTATTGAACAATATTTCCTTTATCCTTACGTGAAATTTTTTTTATTGAAATGTTTAACACAAGTATTATTTAATTTTTTTTGTCAAGTAACCTTTGTAAAATAAATAGTTATTATGTATAATGTTAAATTAATATATTTTTATTTGATTAAAATGATTCATAAAAAATTTGTGTATTAGTTATTAAATATTTTCGTTCCTACAAATCAATTGGTCAAGCATTCAAAGAAACCGAATTATTTTCAAAAGAGTTCTCACTACATCCCTCGGGAAAGTATTCCGGATAGTTCGTGATCGGACTATTTGGTACAAATGGTTAAAGCTAATGCAGGTTTAAAAACGTATAGTTTAAGGTTTCATTTTTCTGATGCTTGGGGAATGTTGAAAAAATCAGTCCAAGATTCCTAAAATGCTACCGATTAGCATTTGCGACAAAATGAGCAAATCATATGTTACAACGGATTCTATATATTAGAAAATTTAAAGGGAAAGCTGTCCGGATAGCTTAGTGATCGGATATATTTGTTAGAAAAGTTAAAGCTAATGCATATTTAAAAACGTACAGTTTCAAGTTTCATTTTGCTTATGCTTCCTAAAATGCAACAAATTAGCATTTGCCATAAGCCAATCATATGTTACAACGGACTCTATATAATAGGAAATTTACAGATATAAATGTTTATAGAAAAAGTCTGATTCCATTCATAAGATTACATAAAGTGTCCAATTACGTTTGGCCTACTTTTCATGCTGCTACTATGGCAAACAATAACCCTGAGTGTTACAAGAACAATAAAGTGGTATTTGTACCAATAGAGGCAAATCCTCCAAACTGCACGGAACTAAACACGGTAATATAGGGCCTCATGCTAAAACGGAATTAAAAAACACAAAATAGCTGTCCTTAAATGTGGTAGATTTTAAACGGAGATGAATTACATGTTCGAGCAAAGTGACAGAAAGCAATTTAAAAAAATCTTTGAAATTAGAACTCCACAAATTCGAAAGTGATTCTGAGTAGGCCGGTATACTTTAAAGAGTAACAATATTTTTTCTGTATGTTCAAAATATCAGCACAAAATCATAATTTTCCAGACACCCATAAAGGGTACAAAATATATACCCAATTGTCTTAATCCACCACTTCTATCTAGATTTATATGCCTCAATAAAGAGATTTTCTTATTTTCTAATTGTGAAAAAAAACCCTTTCAAGCTCAATTTTCGTCATAAATAAAACTAAAATATTTTTATATTCATAACCTTACATTTTGTACATTTATTAATTATATTTAAAATTCCAATTACATGTCATATTATTTGTAAATATAAAAAATTAATTTTTAGCCTCTTATTTTAAAAAATCTACTACTTCTTCCAATTCACGTTGACGTGCCTGCTTCTGAGCCCATCTAGATTCAGCCACTTTAACATTAACTACCCAACGATCATGAGCCAAGCGAATGCCACAAGAACCTCCTGTATCAGGAGTTATGGTGGGCATTTTAGAACCTTGACTGCCTCCCAAATAGTAAGTAGCATCCGAGCGTAAATGTCTCCTTTTGGCGGGACATAATTTGCCGCCTTTGGGAAAGGGAGGTTCTTGCAAATATAATTTCAAACAGCCCTGATGAAACAAGTGACCGCAGTAGACTCTTTCCACATATGAATCCTTATTTTCGTCCTTTTCCAAATTATTAGGATTTGGAGGTAACACCAATTTCTGGCATATAGGACACTCTTCACTGTGAAAAGCTAAAGTAGCCTCTAGGCAAAATTTCAATGCTCTATATAGCGAAGGTACAGGTTGAAAATCTGCTAAGGTTTTACCTTTAGGCATACGCAATGGTGGCTCTACACATTGTCGAGCAATTTCTCGTGACTGACCATTAAGATAACGCAATAAGACTGCTGGTAAATTTGTTTCTTGTTGCTGTAAATCCACACAATGCGCAGGATAATCTTCTGGCACTATTGCCTTCACACGATAGTAATATTCACCTCCTTTGGCGGTGAAATGCACCGTGGATGATTTTTGTTTCAATTTTAACTGGTCCGACGATGCATTTGCACCCAAATCTTTGCGTAACAGTTGAATTTCATCAAAACATACACACAAACTATTGTCTTTAACATATTGCTGGAGAAATTGTAAAACTTTAATACAATGCGGTTTACCCAAATACTCCTGACACTGTTTTTCACACAATCCAGTGAGACCTTGCAAAAATTTTTCGGATAAAGTTTTACTCTTTAGCTCAACTAAGATTTTCTGTTTAGGATAGTCGTCGGGAAAACGAAGACACGCCGTAAATTGACGATAATGTTGATTTTCTTGTATATCCACACGCACCAAAGGGGCAGGAGCTGCTGAAGTGCAGGCAATTATTTTTGAGTTTGGCACAACATTTTCACACAATTTTCGTATTTCATCAATTTCAAATTCAATAATGCTCATAATCTGGTCGAGATGCAAAAGTGTGTTAAAAATGTATTTTTTTTTTTTATTTTCTCTAATTTTCTGGATTTTCCAAAGTTTTTATAAATTGTTATAAGAAAACAAAAAATAACACACAAATTTATCATAGACAATTCCTGTGTGTATGTGGCCACATAGATACAAGCAAAGTAGTTGCCATATTTTATCATAACAAGATGCCATATGTAGCGAATTATTAAATGTGAATATATTCATTAATTAATATTAAAAGAGTATTTAAAAATTATCTTATAATACACTCTTATAATCTACTTTCTTATTAATAATTGAGTTTGTTTTTTGTTAAAGACAAAAAACTTTACAGGAAAAAAATATATTCACAGTCCGGCAACTATTTCAATATTAATAATCTGGTCACTCTTTTAGCATTTGACAGTTTGTTATTGTTGTGTAAAAAAATTGAATTTGTCAACAGTGTAGCCACGTTGTGTGATTCACTTACTCGAGTGGAGGGTTTGTGTTTTAATTGAATTGCAATCAACTTTTACTTCGAACGTCGACTCTACTCGATTTCATCATCTGTTAAAATGGTCTTGGATTTGGATCTTTTCCGCAGCGATAAGGGTGGTAATCCCGATGCCATACGTAAAAATCAAGAATTACGTTTCAAGGATGTGGGTCTGGTCGAGACCGTCATCAGTAAAGATACTGAATGGCGACAAAGACGTCATCGTGCCGACAATTTAAATAAGGTGAAAAATGTCTGCAGTAAAGTGATTGGTGAGAAAATGAAGAAAAAAGAACCTCAAGGTGATGAAGCTGCCGAGGTGCCGGCTGAAGTGCAAAAAGATTTAACAGAGTTGAATGCAGAGAAATTGGGTGAACTTACGGTGAATCAAATTAAAAAATTACGTGTGCTCATTGACCAAGCTATGGTGGAGAATGAGAGACTTTTACAGGAGGCTGAACAAAAACGTAATACAGCTTTGCGTGAGGTAGGAAATCATTTGCATGAATCTGTACCCGTATCCAATGACGAAGAAGAGAACAAAGTAGAACGTACTTATGGTGATTGTACCAAAAAAGGCAAATACTCTCATGTCGATTTAATTGTTATGATCGATGGCATGAATGGTGAAAAAGGTACAGTGGTATCTGGTGGTCGTGGTTATTTCTTAACTGGTGCTGCCGTTTTCTTAGAACAAGCTTTGATACAACATGCTTTGCACATGTTGTATGCCAAAGATTATATTCCTTTATATACTCCCTTCTTTATGCGCAAAGAAGTTATGCAAGAAGTAGCTCAATTGTCACAATTCGATGAAGAACTTTATAAAGTTGTAGGCAAAGGTAGCGAAAAAGTTGAAGAAGGTGGCATTGATGAAAAATATTTGATAGCTACCTCTGAGCAACCTATTGCTGCCTATCACCGTGATGAATGGTTGTCAGAATCTTCATTACCCATTAAATATGCTGGTCTCTCTACTTGTTTCCGTCAAGAAGTTGGTTCTCATGGTCGTGATACTCGTGGCATTTTCCGTGTACATCAGTTCGAAAAGATTGAACAGTTTGTTCTCACCTCTCCCCATGACAACAAGTCGTGGGAAATGATGGATGAAATGATTAATAATGCCGAGATGTTCTGTCAATCTTTGGAAATTCCATATCGTGTTGTTAACATTGTTTCGGGTGCTCTTAATCACGCTGCTTCCAAGAAACTTGATTTGGAGGCTTGGTTTGCTGGTAGTGCTGCTTTCCGCGAATTGGTATCCTGCTCAAATTGTTTGGATTATCAAGCCAGACGTTTATTGGTACGTTATGGTCAAACTAAGAAAATGAATGCTGCCGTTGATTACGTTCACATGTTGAACGCTACTATGTGTGCCACTACACGTGTTATTTGTGCTATTTTGGAAACACATCAAACTGAAACTGGTGTTAAGGTACCAGAGCCCTTAAAGAAATATATGCCTGAGAAATATCGTGATGAAATACCTTTTGTTAAGCCTGCACCCATTGATGTAGAAGCAGCTGAAAAAGCAAAAAAACCCGCTAAGGGTAAAAAAGATGCTGCTGCCGCTTAAGATATTCCAAGCAAATCATTTGCAAATGGAAAACAAAACAGTATAGTTTAAGTTTAACTTAAATGTAATAGCATTTTTTACTTACGCTTAATAGAACACAAGATTTGTTTTGATGGGACAGATCTCTTGGCCATTTGATTTCTGTTTTTTTTTTAAGTTTTCAAAATTCTAAAAGGATTTAAATATTGAATAATTTAATAATTAAAATACATACAAAAATATAAGGATTTAACGAAATAAAAGAACGATAGCTACACAAATATGGTGTTGTGATGGATTGAAAATACAATGGGTAAGTAATAGTTAATTATTTGAATCACTTTAGATGAGATTTAAAAAATCAATTATTTTTCTCAATAATATCGCTATAAGCAAAATTAACACTACAGTAAATTTTATAAAAATTAAGACATCCCACAAAAATTTTTAATTTTTATGAAAATTTGATTTGTTTAAAATTAGATTTTTGTGAAATTTAAATAACTAGATAAAATAAATTAATATATTTGTTGTTAATTGAATTTTAAATGAAAGTTGTGGTTTTTAGTGATAATTGCGAAGAAATATTTCGTATTTTGAAGGTTTGAATCATAAATTTTTGTGAAAATATTTATAAATAAAAGAAAATCAGGAGATCGAAAATTTCTTAACATACGTATACGTTAAACAAAAAAACGGAACCACTAAACTTACAGTTTTATTTGATTGGAATTATTACAATTTCAAGAAAAAGTGTTGTATAGTTTGAATAAACAATGATAAAATTTTAAATCTTTTTCGGAAACAATTCCGTTAGTGGTTTCTGTCTCTTTGCTCAAACATATGATCTATCTCTGTTTAAAATTTTCTACACTTTTTAATGCCTTTTTAGTGCTCTTTAATTCTCTTTTAACAAGAGCCTAATAAATCTCCTCTGGCCTTAGTTCAGGGCATTTTGCAGAATTTGGTACAAACACCATATTATTGCTCATGTACCACTCAGAGGCTTGTTTGCCATAGTGAGTGAGGTTTATGAATGGAAGTAGGAATGTATATAAACATTGCTTGCAACTGCGTATTGTTTGTCATCCCAAGAAAATTTTGAAAATTTTTAATGCTCTTACGTCTTAAACTTTTCTTTAATATTCCCTCGATCATCAGTAACATAAAATTTTTGTCCAAGGAGTTATGAAAAACTGCCAAAAATATATTTGACCAAGAGGTTGCGAAAAATCTGCAAAAACATTTTTTATCAAACTTGACTTCAATTTCAATGCTCTGTTTTGGGACTGTAAATTTTTAGTAGCATTGCTGTTAGGAACCTTTTGAGCATTGAGCTAATCGGGCTAATCGGGCTTTGACGGTAGACCATTGAATACTTGAAGTTCCAGTTAAAATCATCATAATATTCGATGAATTTTAAAAACCCAAGAAATCTTTTCAATAACAAAAATTTTAAAAAATAGATAACAAAATGTATTTTAAAGATCAAAACCTCTTTAAATGGGTAAATACTGCATTTTGTACGAAATAAGCTTAAATATAAGAATCTGTTTAATTTGAAAAATATATAAACTTTTGAATTTATCGTCGATGACTGATAAATTTAAATACTGCATTATAATTATATTTCATATTCTGTTACACAACTCACCCTTTATTTATGAAAAATACAAAAGAATGCAAAGTTTCCTTGACTACTCAAAAAATATAAATATAAACAAGTTTTTCAAATATTTTCTTCATAAAATTGAAGTGTAATCAAAATTATTAAAACATTTTTAATCGAAAATTATTGAGAAATTTGAAATAATTGAAAATGACACATCCAAAACGTGAAAAATTGCCCCCTCACAAGGAAACACGATGGGATCGTATACGCAAAAGAAATTGTACAAATAATTCCACCAATTTAAAATCTGATGCTATTAAAAAGTTTATAGAAATAGATTATATAGGAAGACAACAACAAAATCTTCTTAATGGCACTGACAATATGGAATTAAAACTGGATCCAGTATTAGTAATGGATTTAAGACATGAAATGGTATGGAAAAGATATAAATTAAAATGTTTTCCAAAATAAAAGTTTATAACAATTTCAGTTCAAAAAAATTCCACGAAAATTACCCTTAGCAACGGTTGCTTACTCTAAGAATTTAAAACAATGTAAGGACCATAATCTGGCTGTAGAAGATCATTACATTGAAAATCAATTACAACAATTTCGTATGCATTTGCAAAAACAACATAAACTAATTAAGGTCCCTGAAAAGAAATTACATTCCTTGTTAATTGATAACACAGAAATAATAAATAGTTTGGAGTCAACACATAAACATATAGAAGACTTTTATAATACACCCATAGAAGCTTTGCAGGAAGTCAATGATTTTATTACAGAAGAATTCGAAAAGCATATAAATTTGATAAATGGAGAACGAAATCCCAAATTAAAAGATGAAGATGATATAAACTCAAATACACTTAATAATGAGAATTGCTTAAATGAACAAATGGATTCAATAGAAAACCAAAATAGTGGGAAGGAAAGTGATGAAGAGGAGAATGTTCATTTCAAGGAATGTAATGAAGAAATAAAAGAAACTTTAGAAAATCAAGTAGAGGAAGCTTTGCCAGTTATTGAAAGTCCGAAGAGACAAGAACAAGTTTTAGATTTTATGACTGAGCGTATGAATGAATTAAATTTAAATCTAGAAGAACTAAACGAAGTTACATCAGACTCAAAACCTGAATATAAACAACAAAATACCCCAAGTCCTTTGGCTAGTACAGATGAGATTTTGAAACCTTTAAGAGAGGTAATAGAAGAACAACAAGCTCTTCATTTGAGATGTGTAAGATTTAATGCAAACACTAATGTTTGTCAGCTTAAGAGAGAATCTTCCAATTGTTCAAACACCAGCGATGGAATTGACTCTGTCATATCTGATTTGGCAGAGGAAGCTTTAAAGGAATTACAAATGGAAGAAGAATTCAAATCAATAGATATTGCGGAGAAAAAAGACGATCATATAAATAAAATACAAAATTTATCTATAAAACTAAAGTCTCCGAGAAGAAATAACAATAATGAAAGTAATTTATTAGTAACAGGAAAAGTTCTTCAATATAAACCAATTTTAAAGGAAGATAATTGTAATATAACCTCTTTGCAAGAATTAGAAGATAAATCAACTTCAAATCCAGAACAGTCTAAAATCATAGAAAATTTGTTTCAATCTCATGTTTGTAATAATATTGCCATTATGCGTAAGTTTTTCCTAAAATGGGTACATTTTACCCATATAGAAAAAATCGAAAGAGAACATGTAGATGGTAGAGCCGATCGTGTTAAAAAAATCAATATTTTCCTGGATAAAATACGTATAGAAAAATCACGTTTAAAATCTGTCCACAAACCGGAGTCAGAATTTGATAACCATAAAAAAGTGCTTGAGAAAAAAGAGACCATGGAAAATATAAAAATAAATAAAAAATATCAAAACAAGTAAGTGTCCAGTAGTAAAATAGATTCAAATTAGATTTTAATTAAAATATTTCAAATCCTTTGCAGAATAAAAGTTCAACAAGATATCATAGACTTGCAACGTTTAAAATTAGAACGTCAGGAACGCATAATAATGGAGTTAAAACTTCATAAACTATCAGAGGAAGCTAAAGAAGCTCGTTTGGAATTGAAAAATGAATTAAAAACTGTTATACGTTCTGGTGACCCGAAGTCCAAGGCAAAAGCTAAATGTTTGCAATTAATAGGAAATTTAAGAGATGAAGAAGATGACAACTTAAATAAGCTCCAGGGTAAGGCTCTCTTAATGCCTAAATTTTTACAAAATATGCAAGAAAGAGCCCTGGAAAGAAGTATAAAACACGAACAAGCCAAACAAAGAAGACTTCAACAAGAAGCTGAAAGAGAAGCACAAAAATTGGCTCTAGAAGAAGCAAAAGTAATTAATTTTATATTGAGTTTGAAATCCACCTAATAATGGAATAATTTTATTTATTTAGCGTTTGGAAGATGAGGAAGCTAAGCGATTACGCATAGAAGCTCTAAAGGAAAAACGTCGTCAAGAGAAAATGGCTAAAATTATTAGGGAACGTGAACGTCAAAAGTATTTGGAAAATCAACGTAAAGCTCAAGAGTTTTATAAACGTAATTTATTAAAACGTATTGGCATGGAAAGTTTTAAACGTTTGCTGCAACGTAAACGTAACAATATTAAGAAATGTGAAGAACTTCGTCGTTCCCTATATAAGAGAACCTATTTTCAAGCTTGGTTTAGCCTCTATCGCATTATAAAAGCTAGACGTAATCAAAAAGCCGATGAATTATATGAAAAAATATTAAAACGTAAATATATAAAAATTTGGTTGGTATACGTTCATGAAGAAAGGAGTAAATTAAATGTGGCCATAGATTATCATGAATATAAATTAACTGAAATGATGTTCCAACAATGGTGGTTATATACCAAACGTATGCAAATGATAGAGGAAACTAAAATGAAACAGGCTATATCACATCATGAATGGTGGGTAGAATTGGATTTTATGCAGCAGAATTTAATTCTATTATTTTTGTAGGCATTTAAAATGGAAAGTTTTGGATTGTTGGCAAAGATTGCCACAAATTTTACAATTGGAAAAAGAGACGGAGGAAAGAAGGCAAAGATGGCGGTTAAAAATATGGGAACTATTACCGGATTATACACCAAACAGAGATGAATACCATTTTACCTAAAATATATTCAAATTTTTTAAATAAATATGTTTTACTATGAAATATGTGATAAATTTTATTTAGAAAATTTTGATTTAAAATAATTTTCATCTTTATTAAATTTTTCATGAAAATACTTGTTTAAGTTTTAACTTTAGCAACAGAGGTCGCTTTTGTGCTAAATGTATTATATTTTAATGTTGGCAATAATGTTCCAATTTCCATATTTAAGTAAACGTACTGTCATATCTGTAATTTATATAGCAGTTTTGCCACTGGTACGTTAAGAAGTCAGGTTGGCCGAGCGGTCTAAGGCGCCAGATTTAAGCTCTGGTTCCCGAGAGGGAGCGTGGGTTCGAACCCCACACCTGACAAAGAATTTTTTTTACTTTTTTAAAGATACAACCATTTTAAATAAAATAATACATTTGTAAAATAATAATTTTTGCATCGATTTTGAATATAATTGCTAGAGCTCTAAGCTCTAAAAATCACGAAGAGGGCGTTGAAATCAAAGAAAGATTTAATTTTATATGCTTGGAAGTTATACAACCTGAAACTTTCGTTTAAAAAATTGCGTATCGGTCCATAATTTCGTATAGCCTTCATAAGACCTCACTCCCGAAATTTGAACGTTTTACGGAAACCTTTCTATTAATATTTTTATTGTACTTTCTGTCACTTTGCTTGAACAGTTAGACCATTTACACACTTTGACGCCTTTTTTGTGTTCTTAATTTTTTTTTTTTTTTTTGCAAGAACCTAATATCTGTCTACTAGCCTTAGCTCTGGGCAATTTTGGAGAATTTGCCTCTTTTGGTACCCTAAAAGAGTTGATAAAAATCGTGTCAGAATACCAAGTCAGGCCAAAAATAGGTGGACACATTATGAAGTCTTATTTTTGTATACATTTCTCTTTGTAAATTTCGGTATTTATGAAGCCCATTGTAACAAACATTTGGTTTCTTTTCCCGCAACTGCATATCGCTTGTCATACCAAGAATTCCGTCTTCCATTATACAGCAAGAACATTTTTTTAAGAAAACTACACTTCAGTTTCCGTGCTCTCGTTTTGGTCTCTAAATTTTTAGCAGCGTTCCTATCAGGAACTTTTTTATTTTTGGCTCTATAAACATCTACGGACAAGTTCTACCGGCACTGTTTCATAACATTGGAAACAGTTTCATGACAGAACTTTAAATGCTTTTCCAACTTTTTGTAGGACCAAGTTTGGTTTTTGTTGAAAAATTTTCTTTTTCTGGTCACTCATTTTAATCAGATTAACAATATATACATTTATTTGTCATTAAACATGATAACTGACAAGTTTTACAAAGGTAACTTAATCAAATAAAACAATATCAAATAATATTTGGGTTAAAAGATTTACTGAAAACTTGTTTTAAAAAATTTCCGATCTCACTCCTTCTTTTCATTCAAATAAAATATTCTTTGTCTAGAATTCTTATAGTGTTTCGGAGGGGTATTACAGATTTCACTTTCTTTACACTTTGATGTCACATTTTGAAAGATATCTTTATAAAATACTTATTAATATTTTTGGCTAGCCACGAAGACATGATCATATTCAGTCCATTATTTAATTTGGGACCCATAGAAATGACATCGTTAAATCAGTTCTAAACTTATAAAACTGAAGATATTTTTGTCATAAACGAATTTTGTATCAATCAAAATCTTCATACCAAATTTTATGAAGATCAGTTCGCATATGACCGTAGCTCTCATACAGGTACAATTCCCAAAATCAGATTATTATGCAAATATCTTATTTTATACCATGCCTGGGTCATGGTGTAAGGTAGAATGTTGTGAATTCGCAAACAAACTTTAACTCAAGAGTCTGAATATATTAATACTTTTAAGACATTAATACACACAGAAAAAACATGAAATAAAATTAATATTGAACAAAGTTGATTTGAAATTGAATATTTTTTCATTAAGTTTAAATAAAACATTTTCATATTTGTGTTGAAATAATATTGCACATATTAGAATCTTTCTATATTAATATATAGAATTATACAACGATAATATTTATATTTCAAGAATATTCTCAAGAAACTGTATTTACTGTGAAACAATGTTAAACCTATGAAGCAAAATCATAACTGCAAAAAAGTTCAATTATTTCTATTTTAATTGATTTTACTTTGATATTTTTCTGTGTGTAGAACTATTGACAATAAGAGAATGATTGTGTAAAACTAGTTAAACAACATGCTTTTAGCCAAATTGTATTGTTGTATTTATTTTCAAGTTTAAGTGCAATCAACTAACAAACTCTCTCTCTCTCACTCTCTCCCTCACTCACACAAAAGTCTCAAAACCACATTTATAAATAACCAAAACAACAGTTGTCTTTAGATTTTTGATCGTAACGGTTGCTAAATAAATTTTAACGGCAAAATACATTTAATCAGTTAATAAGTCTGTCAATATATATAAAAAAAAGATCGTAAAATATAAAAACATTATACTCTTGTCTCGATATTATTGTTTATCTATAAAAATATTTTATTTGTTCAATATTAACAAATAAATATAAGAAAAGCTGCTAAATTTATAATATTTTATTAAACTGTCGAAGTGAAAATAAAGTGGTAGAACATTTTAATACCGTTTTATCAAATCACACGTAGACCTCATTTCTTCGAAAAAGTTCTTGTGCAAAAAAATATATATAAATGATAAGACGAAATCAATTGTTTAAGTGTTAATAACGTTAAAAAACTAGAATTTTATTTAACGCCTTATCTTGTTAACAATTTTGTAATAAAAATACAATTTTTATTTAGTTTTATAAAATTGTGAACACAAATTTGTGTTCTTTTGTGTGTTTTTATTTGAACAACAAAAAATCTACGTCAAAATGTCGTCAAAATATTTTAAAAAGCAGCATATTTTACTATTTTTATTCTCATTTATCGTTTTGGCTGATCTTGGTAAGTTTTTTTTATGGTATTTTTGCTTATTTACTGGTTGTTGTTGCTGTTTTTTCTCTCCTTACTATCGATTTCGCCCATAAATTATTCACCTTTGTTGTTTTTTTTATACCCTCTACTATAGTGAAATGTGATATGAGAGTCTATTAAGTTTGTTATTCAGTTTGTAACATTGAGAATGAACGCCTGAGTGCGATCACGTTAACTATTAAATACTATTTAAGATCCAGAAGTATATTCTTTGATCATATCAAGTCCATTTTGCTTAAGCAAAATCAGTTCAGTTGAAAAAACTATACGCTTATATCAGATTGACTTCAAAATTAACAAATAGACACATTTTGCTTATATAATTTCAGGAATTTCCTGAAATAGGGCATATAGATAACACTTTTCGCCGATTTTTGATATGTTCAAAGAACAACACTTCCTACAGTTTGTCTGATATATTAGTGACCCTCATACAGATTTACTTTTTAGTAGAAAATATTATAACCTGCAATAATTATTGATTATAGCACATATATAGAAATAATCCAAATCTAAGAAACGAGTTCCAAAAGTTCTAAACATACATATATGTTAATAAAAACGAAACCACGAAAACTTATTTGATTGAGATTTTTATTAAAAAATACATTTTTATAGTTTTGATCGCTAGTGATGAAATTTTATGTCACTTTGCTCGAACAGGTAGTCCATCTCCATTTAAATTCGACACCTATTAGTGCTCTTCAATTCTTTTTAAAAAAAGAGCCCAATGTCTCTTCACTGGCCTTAGCTCTGGGCAGTTTGAGGACTTAAGGACTTGTTTAGCCTAATGGCAGGAAACTAAGTCATGCAACAAATATGTGACCACATGAAGTCTTATGAATAGAAGCAGCCTTTTGGAAAACTTGAAGCAAAAAGTGCTCTGTTTTTAAGGCTTGTGGAGCTGACAAAAACCAGGCCTTCTATCAAGGGACAAGCACTCACTGTACTGTATAATAAACAGTTTGTCGGCAGACCTTTGAATGCTTCTCCAACATTTTGTAGAACCAAGTTGGGTTTTTTCGAAAATATGTAATCATTTTTAACGCACTTTTTTTCTGGACACTCATTTTAATTCGATATTCATTTGTTTGACATTTAATATAATAACTGACATGTTTAACGAAGGTAACTTGATCAAAACCAAAATGAAATAAAGTTGAAATGAAAAACGTGTATTGTGAACTATTTTGATCTCATTCCTTATGCCCAAATTCCTTACAGCAGCTCGTTACAGACTTAATATTTTTAATAACCAAAATCGGTTCAGTTGAAGATAAATTATAATAAAAGAAATATCAAAGCGACTTTGGAAGGAATTTCCTGAAGCTATTGATATAGAACAAGAATGTAGGGGATACAACTCCCCCTTAGAATATGGCTTTGTTTAGTAGCTCTTATACTGATATGCATTTATATTATACATTTTCGTTTCAAACTACTTACGATATTACTAAAGAGAGATTATTTAAATTTATAGTAATCACATTCTCATATTCTTACAATTCAAAAGCGTTACTCTAGAAGGGTGTTTCAAATTCGTCCCTTACTTTTGCATTTAAAAATGTTTACTTAATGTTAGTGATTAAAAATTTTACTTGTCCACTAACATTTTTCATCCATAAAGTTGAAATTTTTATAGGTTTTTTTCTGTTAAACCAGGATTGTAAGATTTTTAAAACTTAAAAACTATAAAATATTGTTTTTTCTACATTTTTTCGTAAAAAAAACAACGAAAAAATCTCTATAAATCTGCCATAAATTTGCAATTAACAAAGGTTGGTTTCTGGTCATATCGCTTTTTCTTCCTTAAATATTTATTGTTGCCCATAAAAGGGCATTAAGATTATTGTATTGTCTTTTATTTAATTTATGCTTTTTTTATTTAGTTCAACATGAGATTTTGGTGAAGATTTAAAAATGTTATATTCAGAAAGTTTTTTTTGTCCTTCTTTAGGGCAAAAGTTATATTAAAAATATATGTTAAAATCTGTATTATTTATTGTATTTATATGGCGAACTGTTTAAATGTCATTTGTCAAATGTTGGTCGTGAATAACGATAAAGCTAAAACGGTTCTACTTTTACCATTTCGAGCGAGAAGTAAAATCTTGGAAAGCGTGTATCGAACGTAAGTTAAATTGGTTTTGTCATTTTTTCTCATTTTTAAATTTTTTGAATGTTCCCATAAAATCTGTGGTTAAACCCTTTAAGTTCTTGAATTCTTTAAAAATTTGCGACAGAGAAAATGAACGAGTCTACAGCTTCCTCTTTAATATTCAATAGGATGATAAGATTTTCACTACAAAGAATAGAAGATGAAATATTTTTAAAAAGTTGTTTGTAAAATTATTTTCAAAACTCTTTTAAAAAGCCTCGTAGTGTCTTGCTGCATTTTAGCTTGTCAGAGTATAAAGCAGTGAGATAATCCCATCAGACAATTAATTGACTTTTTTTAATATTTAAGTCCTTTTCAAAATGCTCCAAAGATCTTCTTATTTCAAATCCAATTTCTCCTCTCAGGAATTTCATTAAAAATGTTTTATCTTTCTTTGTAACAGATTTGTTGGACTTGTTACTCTTTGGCAGATGTAGGACACTTTCAATATCAATATTGAAAATTCCTTTTTTTTAAGAATCTAAAAAGATCTAAAGAAGAAGGTTCGGAGGAATTTCCTCACTTTTACAATACTTTCAAAAGTGAGAGAAAAACTAGTCGCTTTTAGAAGATTTCGCTTCTTAACTCGTTCTTTACCCACTATAGTGCCGATTAAAAAATAATCCATTGTCAAAACGTTAAATGTCGAAGAAACTACAATTTGTCGAAAATATTTAATAACATTAAATTCAGAAATTTTATCATATAAAATAATTGATTTACGGGTGCATAACAATTTAGGGTCATAATAGGAAACTTAACTTTATAAAAATATAATTCGTTTGATATTCTCATTGCCAAATTTCAATCTCTTATCTCAATAGGAACGACTAGTGGTTCAAAATGGGTAATAATCTTGCCGATAAAAGACTATATAAAATTGAAATGAATTTTAAATAATAAATACAGAGATCATGACTTGTGTCTCTTAATTATTACGAAGTGCCGACTTAGACTATTAATTTTCCACTGGATAATAAGAATCTATATATTATATAGAATTATCGATTCACGATTTTCTATCAGCCCTTTATATTTTGATTATTGTAATCAAATTATCGTACCCAATAATTGATTCTTTAATCAGCTAAATTTATCGAAATAAATAACTAATTTTGAGAAATGATTTTTTTATTTTTCATATTTTTTTAAAAGAAACGCTAATTTTAATAAATTAAAAATTTCGATTAATCGGCATTAAGAATCGATTTCAGTATAAAGTTTGTGGTGTAGAATTGATCATAAAATAATCGTTTCTTTTCACAGAGAGAGTATCGATTCACAACCATAACTGAAATCGATACTTAATTCACTATAGTTAAGAGTATCTAAGATTCGGTACAGCCGGATATAGAATTTGGAGTTGTTTGATACAAAGTTAATTATAATTTTGAAAAGTCTATGACTGTAATTAAATTATGTAGGTTTTTAATAACAAGTTAAGCTAAAAGCTTTACTGAGAAACTATCAGCAGTTAATTGTTTAAATATTCACTTTATTTATCTCTCTTCAGATTAAGGAGTGAGATCGAAAAAAATCTTAACTCACCTTTGTAAAACATGTCAGTTATAAATGACTGACCAAAAAAATAATATTAAAATTACTAAATATTTTCAACAAAATCGAACTTGGTCCTTTAAAAAGTTGGCCAAAACTTTTATGTTGCTGATACTTTAATACCCAAAAAAAGCTCTTGGTATATAAACAATATGCATTTACAGCAAAAGAAGCCACTCATTTGCCTAATGGGCTCTTTAAATGCTAAAATGTACATCAAATGTTTACAAAAAAGATTGCTTCCATTCAGTTTTCATAATGTGACCAATGATTTTTGGCCTGACTTGGCACCGTGTTACTTTGGTAAACAAGCCCTTGAGTGATACAAGCTCAATAATGTGACATTTTTTTAAAAGAGGCTCTTTTAAAAAGAGAATTAAAGAGTACAAAAAGATGTCCCAAACTGTGGTAGATTTTAAACGGGTATGGACTACCTGTTTAAGCAAAGTGATAGAAAGCATTATAAAACGTTCAATGGTTCAAATTCATCACTAATGATTAAAACTATAAAAAATATTTATTTTTTTGTAAATTATAAAATAATAAATATAATTAAATTAAAAAATAAAACTGTAAGTTCAGTGGTTTTGGTTTTTTAACATATATGTGTGTTAAGAACTTTTCGATCTCAATTCTTCATTTTGAAATGTCTATAACTGTAATTAAATCATGTAGAGGTTTTCAATAAAAATAGTTAACTAACGTTTAACAGAAAAACAATCACGAGTTAACTGTTTACATATTGACAGCTTTTGATGGTTGGTTAAGTTCCGTTTAAGTTTAAGTTAAAGTAAGTCGCACTTAATTGGTTAAATGCTAATGGATTTTTTGAAATCCACATAAAAGAATTTAAAAAGTCTGTTAAATATTTATATTTAATAACAATAACTTAACCATCAAACAGTTAAATAACACCAGTTTAACTATTAAATAAATTTATTGATCTTAAATAACTTATTTTTATTAAAAGAAAAGAATAAACTGAAAATTTAAAAGGCAATAAACTTTGTTTATATCTCCCCAGATTATAATAAACAATTCTTTGTGTTTAACAAAATAAAGAGAAAAAGAAATCTGATTTCAAAAATTAATTTAATAAAGACACATTTTTTTGTTGAAATTTTTACTTAAATTAATTTAAACGAAAAAACGAAAACGCACATTTTTTTATGATAACAATTTTATTTTTATTAAAATGATAAATAACAAATAAAATTGTTAAAAACCAAATACTACAAAGAAAACCCATGAGTCACTTTTATTAGACCATTTAATTTGAATATTTATTCAAAAATCTCTATAAAAAATATCCCAAGAATTTAAATAATAAGAAAAAAAACGTCATACAGAAACAGAAGCCAAATAATTTATATCGCTAAACAAACATTAGGAAAAAACCACAAAAAAACTGATTAAATTTAATATTATTGAATTATTTAAAAAACAGCTCTATTTAAATTGAACGAAATGATCCAAAAAATATTTATTAATATGCAACAGGTGTTGATTGGATTTGAAACAAGAAATCTATCATAAATCAGCCATTTAATTGTTATACCCTACACTACAGTAAGTGGTTGGTGTATTATGCGTTAGTGCTTGGGCTTCTTCACGGGGAAAGATTAGGTTGGGTCATCAGGCTGCCATGGAAGATTAAAAGCAATGATATGGCTCACTTTGAGTTACCTCTAGTATTCGTCTACGAGCTCCCCCTTATAGAATGATGGACATTGGCAACGGCACCATATCAATTTCTAAAGTTCAGCATATTTTTTTATAGTCTTAAATATAATTTCATGAATATCGGCTTCTTTTAGACAATGGCTCATAAAGTTCGGCTAAAACAAGTTAACGAATATCAATTCACATTCCCTATAGCTCCCATATGCAAAACAATTCCGGAAAATCAGCTTTAAATTAGTTAAAGTACTTAAAAATCTGGAAATAATAAATATTCGAATCCGGAATTTCCGGAATATCGTATCATATTTGACTGGACGATATTTTGGATTCTTGTTTTTCTTAATTTGAGCAATTTTTTCATTAGAAAATTATTAAAATATAAGTTTTATAGAATATTCGATTTTATTCCTGGGAATTACCAGGAACGATAGATTTTTTCTTAGATTCCCGGACCTAAAAAATCCGGGAAAAGAGAAATCGTAGTTTGTGCTGTAAAATACACAAAAATGATGTTACACCTGCCTTTAAGTATACCGTTGAGCTCAGAGCCACTTTCTGAGTTTTTTTATTTATCGTAGTCCGTCCGTCTGTCCATGTAAACTTTGTAAACACTCTGCCGTTCGCAATTTTTGGGATATCTTGATGAAATATTATTATTTTGGGCCAAGGACGAAGCCTATTGAAACTGGCTATTTTCGGGCCAATATTTCAGGTACCTTCATACAAAAGTCTTACCGGAATGAGGTTTTTAGCTCATAAAAATCCTAAATATAAAGTGATTTGAACGAAATTTGGCAAAAGTAATTACTATAATATTTTAAAACGATGTGTCAAATTATACGAGGATCGGTCCATTATTTCTCATAAGTCCCATACAACCCTCCTTTTAAATATAACTCTGAAGGGCATAAATCACACATATACATTGGAATTGTAATAAAAGTTGGTCAAATTAAGATAAATTTAAACAAAAATCGATGTGAAAAATTACGCGATGGTCGGTTCATAATTTCTTTTAGCTCCCATATAACCGCTTAGAAAACTTCATTTGTTTGTGTCACAATCATGTGACGTATTAAATTATGCGAGGTTCGTTCATTAGTTTTTTGTAACTACAATTTTTAACTAATATTGTGGTGTAGGGTATTATATAATCTGGTTTAACCGACTATAAAATTCTTAATTGTTTGTTAATTTCAAAAAAAAAAAAAAAAAAAAGAAAAGAAAAAAGAGTCTACGAAAAGCCGATTTGCATTAAATTGACCCACAATTGGTAAAATCAGTTAGTAAATCACCGACCAATAAAATTTAAAATTAATTGAATTAATTTATTTATTAACTTAATAAAACATCTGGTCTTTATTATAATACTTGTTTTTTACGTTTTCTTCTTTAATTATGCATAATAAAAATTATAAAAAAAGATAATAATTTGTTTTAAAATATATTGCGACTTTTCTGGGAAAATTTTCTTCGTCTTAAGTTATGACTTCTAGAGAAAGCAGGTATTTTTTAATGCGTAAATCTGATAACAATGTTTATAACAAGTCCAAATAATTCAATCGGAATTGATCAAATATAATAATATTTATTATATCTTTATTTATTTTTTAAATCAAATAAAATATTCAATATTTTGTGGAATCAAAAATGTATTGAATTTTTAATTAGAATAATTTTCAGGGAAACCAGAAATATGTTTAAAATATATTTAACAGAATTTATCGCCGATCAAATCACACTAGTTAGTATCTTTTTCTATATTATGGAACGAATGCATACATTTTGAAGTGAATACCATATAAGAGTTAAGAGAAATTAACGTCCGATTTTCTAATTAAATTTGGTAAATGATTTTGTACTCGTTTAGAAAATATTTTAATCACTTTTAAGTAATTTGTGGTTATGAGCCGTACATAGGACCTATAAGAAATTATATCATTTTAAAATATAAAATGTCTTAAATTTAAAATATCTGTACTTATATCTATAATTAATTATAATTAAGGTAGGTTTTGTATCCAAACTAAGTTTAATTAGAAAGTTTGGGCGCATTTTTTACGGATTTTTTTTGAGGACACTAAAATTTTTTATCATGTTTTAAAAAAATATTTTTATTTCGACGGTTTAATTTTTATATTTATTTTATTTTTCTGAAATTATTTTTACTTTTAAATTAAGAAATTAATTAATAAACAAATAAATAAATTAATAAATAATAAATGATATAAATCAATAAATTTTAATTTAAATATATCTTTTATTTTAATTAAAATTAAAAAAAATTAAAAAAAACTTGTTTAATTTTTACTTCAATTCTTTCGGAAATTTTTGATTTCATAGACTTAATTCTGTAAAAAATATTTTTAATTAAATTATAATTATTATATTACTTATAATTAAGTTAATTAATTTATTTATAATTATTAATATTTATTTATTAATTTATTTATAATTATTAATTTATTTTTAATTATTATATAATTTATTATTATTTTTTTAACATTATTTATTTTATTATATATTTTTTAATTGTCATCAAATTACTATTTTCTACGAAATTATTTTTTTTATAAATTAATTTTTTTAAAGTGTTTTATTTTTAAATAAATTTAATTTTGATTAATTTTTTGTTAAATTTGATTTTTAAGAAATTTATTTTTTTATTTTATATTTTTTATTTTTTTTTTTCGAAAATTTTTAATAAAAAATAAATAATTTTTTTTAATAATTTTTTATTTTCCATAAAATTATTTTTTAATAAATTTAATTTTTAACAATTTGAATTTTAAATACATTTAATTTTAAAAAATAAAATTTTTAATAATTTTATGTATTTATTTTATTTCTTAGAAATTTTTAATTTTTAATAAATAAATTTTAATATTTTTTTTAGCTTTATTTTTTTGAAAATTTTTAATAAAAAATAAATAAATTTTTTTTAATAAATTTTTATTTTCCGCTTTATTTTCCATTTGAATTTTAAATAAATTTAATTTTAAAAAATTATATTTTTTAATAATTTTATATAAATACATAATTTTTAATTTTTAATAAGTTGAATTTTTCAAAATTAAATTTTTAAAAACTAAATTATATTTTTTATAAAATTAAAATTAAATTTATTTATTTAAAAATATAATTATTGAATATCAAATTATTTCAAATATTTTTTATGTTTTCCAAATATTTTTTTTTAAATTTCATTTTTAAAAATTAAATTTAAAAAAAAAATTAAAAAACTGATCTTCAAACTATGTTTTCCATTTTTGGTTATTTATTTAATATTTTATTCTTAAATTTTAATAAATTTAATTTTTTTGATTTTGTTTAATTTATTTCTTGTTTTACAAATTTTTTATTTGAAATATTTTTTTTGGAAATATATATTTTTCAAAACCTTCATTTTTGAATATCAGTAGATATTAAATACTGATCTTTAAATTGTGTTTTCTAATGTTTTTTTCATTAATTTAACACTTTATTATTTATTCATTTTTTATTTCCAGGTCTAACAAGTCCAACTACAATTGTCAAAGATGAAGAAATTTTTGAAAGTCGGGAAGAACTTGATGATCTTAATAAAAATAACTCGATATTAAGAGTAAGTTTTGAAATTCAAACAAAATTTATCGTAATTTAAAAAATATTGGAAAAAAATATTTGATAATTTTATGCTTTAAATTAAAACCGTTTTTCGCAATAAACAGCGGGGGTCTAAGTTACAAATACCAAACCCCAAAAAGTAAATTCTCAATGACATATTGAATTTATGACAATTTTTAATTTGAAACAAATAAAAAAGTATCATGGGCATTTTTTGATAAAAACATTTGTGTAGATTTCAAATGAATTCATCAAATACTTTTTTAACATACATTTCCCAAGAATTATTAAATTTATCTTTTAATGCTCTCGAAAACTTAAAATAAATCAAAGAATTTTATTTAAAATTGAAGGCAATTTCTTGTTAAAATCATTTTAATACCCTTCACCACTACAAGTTGTGAAGAGGATACATTACATTTATCATTCTGTGTGTAACGCTAAGAAGGAATCATATCATATATAATGTATATATATTATTGTATCACACCAAAATCTGAGTCGATTTAGCTATTTCTCATTTAAACTTGGTCTGAGTATTTGTTATAATCCTAAGAAGTTTCCTATTTACAACTAACAAAATCGGTTTAGTATATTATAAGATATAGACCGATATTTGATTTTTAAGTTCAAGCGAAGAACTTTCGTAAAATTGTCAATTATACATCGAGAATTTAATATAAAATCTTGCATTAATTAGTTATATGTACTTCATTACCGTTCCAAAAATAATTCAAATCGGTTTAGTAGGAAGTTATAGACAAAAATATAACTAATTTTATGACTCATTAAGATTTCCTGCGTTGTACCTAAGAAAACATTTTTATATGTTTGTGTGTCTGTGTATTTGTGCCGAATATAACATTCGTATTTGTTATAAAATCAAATAACAACTCAACACGTTTACTAATTTTATTAATAAAGAAATTTAAATATTAAAAAAAAAACTTTAATTCAGGTAATTTTTCTTTTTTTAAAATTGGCACACTTCTTCAACTTCCTTAAAAGTACAAAAATACTTAACGACATTATAAGACATTAATACTCAGTCCACTCCTTTTATATCCTCTTTCAAATACTCATCAAGACGTGTTTAAGATTTAAAATACAAATTAAAACATTTCGTTAATCGTTAACCGCCACATATGAGTCACAAATTAATTGAGGTATTTTACAAAAAAAGTGATTTACACTTTTCACAAGACCTTAAGAATAATAAACCATAAACTAAAATTCCAATGAATTTAAATTAATTAAATTATCATCAATGATGATGACGAAATAAAATTTTCAACAATAACAATATGGAAAACTTCTTAACTCATCCGTTTAAAGAGGGCGGCACAAGGGGGCTTTAAATTATTAACAGTTTATGAATCACAAATCGGTAGTACAGATAAACAAAAACTACTTAGTGTTTATCGGGGAATCTCTATACAAATATTTTAAATAATAACAAAATATATATATAAATGTATGTTTGTAGGTTTTTTATTATTTATTTATTCATATTTATTAAAAAAAAACTTTTTTTCAAGCAGGTAAAAATGGCGCTCATTCATAAATTTTGCTACATATTATAATTGATGTCATTTGTAAGAAATTTTCAACAAAATTCAAATTTTTATTAAAGTCACGAACTATTTTATTTTGTTTGTCTGAAATTATACAATAAAAAAAATCAAATTACTGTTAAGGAAAGTGAGATGTTAAGGAAAATAAGGTGTTTTTTGTTATACCCTGCACCACCATAGGTGCTTGGGGTATTATGCGTTTGTGCTAATGTTTGTAACATGAAGTATATCGTTCGTCCATCCATCTGTCTGTCCAACTAGCTGTCCAAGTAAACGTTGTGAGCACTCTACAGGTCGCAATTTTATGAGATATCTAGATCAAATTTGTTACACAATGTTATTAATTTGAATCAAGGACGAAGCCTATAGAAATTGGCAATGTTCAGTCTAATATTTCAGGAACCTCTCGTATAAGTGTTCTGCCGGAATAAAGGTTTAAGATCATAAAACGATTTTAACAAAATTTTGCAAAAATATGTCTTTTATAAAATGATATGGAAAATTATGCGAGGATCGGTTCATTATTACGCAAAGGTGCCATACAAGACTCTTTACAAATATCACTCTCCACATATACGTTGGTGTTGTAATAATAATTGGTTAAATTAATAATAAAAAATAAGCCAAAAGTACGATGGTCGGTTTCACATAAATGTTAGTGTCACAATAATGTACAATACACTTAAGAATTGAACAGAAAATCATATTATACGAGCATTGTTCACTAGTTTTTCGTAACTACTATTTTCAACCATTAATAGGGTATAAGATATCCGGTCTTTACCTATTATAGCATTCTTACTTGTTTTTTTTATTTAATTAATTAAATTTTATTAGTTTTGTGTTTGTTACAATAGAATATTTTATAAGAAAAACAACAATTTAAAATATGTTTAATTATTCAGAAAGATAATTAATAAATCTTTTAAACATGTGCTTCTCTGAAATTCAAGTTCCAACAAAATCATTATCAAGATTTTAAGAAAATAAGTTTACTTAAGAATTTTTTATTTCCAGAGAAAACAATATTATCTTTAGTGAGAACTTTGCAATATTGTGTTAAAATAAATATTTAATGAGTAAATACTTTTAGGAAAGACTGTAAAATATTGCGGAGAAAATTTATTTCAATTATTTCCTAGTCTAATGCCCTGGCTGGATCAATTTTGATAAAAAATATACTCGAAAGTAAACTTAGGTTATAAAAATTCCGATATGACTAGGGCGAGCGGTACCATCCATACAAAGTAAATTTTGTTTATCGAATATCTAAAGAACTATAACAGCGAGAGTTCTCAGATGGAGGAGTTAAGGCACTATTTTACTGGGCAGAAGGTTGGATGGAAGGGTACCCGCATACAAAGCATATTTGGTTATTGAATATTTAAACAGCTATAAAAGCGAGAGTTGACATATTTTGCCTTATTAACTTTCGCAGGGATCTGGGAGAAGTAACCACCACAAAAAGCAAAGCATACAAAATTTGCCGTGAATCATTTTCGGAAACCCAGGCAGTTCCATCGAGCGTCAGCAACATAAAATTGTTGATTATTAAGTTGCGAAAAATCTATCGAAATATATATTTCATTATCCATAATGCAGCAAGAATATCTTTTAAGAAAAATCTGCTCTGTTTTTAGCCTCAACATTTTTAGCAGCGCTCCTGCTTGTAATCTAATGAATAAAATAAATGAAATGAAATCTGCAGTTGCTTTAAGTTTTCGTACCAAATAGTCCAAACACGGCTGCTTTCCTACCGGACGTGTTGGCAGATCTTTTGAAAATGCTTTCTAAATGGCTTTAGAAACGTCATGTGGACAATTCCTTGATAAAAATAAAATCGATCTCAAAGGAGTTCCTTAATCAATATAAAACTGAGCGTCTACATCAGTTGCAACTATAGTTCTGCATACTCAGTTGTGGTCCAGTTCTAGTTCTAGTTTAGTTGTATTATAAATCCAGATCTGTTATCACTCAATTTAAGTTTTAATTTTACAACAATATGAAAATCATGACTATAGTTATGCACAATTGAATAATTGTAACTGGCGACAAATATCATGTTAAATTCTGTTTTTAAACATGCGTTTTTGTTGTAATTTAATCATGATTAATAAACTTTATTGTAATACGTGAATTTCCCACGGCAAACATGTGACGAAAATTCTTTATTATAAATATGTGAATGTCTAAAGTTTTTTTTGTTTCGATCGCTATATAAAGACATTTTTAAATTGTATTCAATGAATAAGTTTCATATGAATTTTGTTTACGGAAATTTAATCACGTTTTCAATAAAAAATATTACATTTCTTAAAAAAAAACAGTGAAAGTTAAGCGGAGTTTTTAACAATTTATGAATTAATAATACAGTTAGTTTTGTTACTTAGAACCTTTATTGAGAGTAATAAATTTAATGTCATTTTTGTGTTTTTTCATTTTGTTTATTTTTAGGTTAAAAAGTTTTTCTAATTAATTTGTCTTTATTTTTAATTTTTTTTTATAAAAAAACTTAATAAATTAGTACTAAATAAATGTTGGTGGGCCATAATTTACTTGTTTTAATTACTTCCTTAATATAATTTCCCGGAAATTTACACAAAAATTTTAAATATTTTTTGTTGGGAATTTTTATTTAATGAAAATCACACACAAATTAACATTTAAAAATTTTGTAATTAAATTTGAGTTTAAAAATTTGTATTCAATTCTTATATATTACAGGATTCTTCCGATTCAAATTCCTCCGAACCTCCATTCACCCATCGCGATGAAGATATGATGGCTGATCTGAAACAATCTACCATTTTTGCTAGTTTAAAATATGATTTTGAAATTTTAGAATCCAGTGAGATGAAAAAAGAAGATGTGGAAATAGAGGAACGTTATAGGTAAAACATGACTTAATATTTTACAAAATTATAGAGTACTAATGATTTTTTTAAATTATTTTTATAGAGGTCCTGCCATAACGCTTAATACAGATAATTTTATTAATGAAAATATTGAGGTTAACGCTGACGATAATGAGGAAAGAGTAGCTAAACAAGTTATAGCCACTAATCATTTGATTTTAAGTATCATATTGGTAGTAGTGGCCTTGGTATCCATTGGTTTATTTGCCGCTTTAGTTATCTGGCGCAATCATATAGAGTGAGTTTTTTTTTCTTATTTTGATAATTATTAATATTAATAAGATTAAAGGAATTTTTAAACTTTCCACTTTAGAAATGTTAAATGTAAGCAATTAAATTAATTGTTTATAATTTGTTTTTAATTTTGTATTTAACAGACAACGTTATGGCATGCGCGAATTATTAGTTTCTAGTGACAATCAAGATTACTGGCCCCAAGATGTTATTACATCGGTAGTCGCTCAACACCAGCAGCAATATCAACAGCAACAACAACATCAACAGTTACAACGTCAACAACAATTACAATCATAGTTTAATTGTAATTACAATTGATTTAAATGCAATTATTTGTTTGAGATTTTAACAATTTCGTTAGAAAAACAAATCACAAAAATTTTCCCATTGATTTTTAAGTAGTTTTCTTAATATTTAATTTATTTTGATTTAGTAATTGTATTCTTTTTAATAATTTTCCTTTTTAATTAGTTTATTGTTGTTTAAGGAATTATTTAATTTTTTTTACTAATCTTAATATTATATGTATGAGTTAAGTTCAGGGCTGTGATAAACATTTTTATATTGGTGCTTTTGTTTTTATAATATATCTCTAACTAACTAATATTTAAAAAGTTGTTTAAGCCCCAACCCAGACAGTATTTTTAAATCTGTATAAAATTTAGTCTAGAAATTTATATGAAAATGACATTAGTTTTGTAATAATTATAATTTTGTAAATAAATTTAAGATAAGAGATAAAAACGAAAGCTAAAAATATGAATTTTTTTAAATTGTATAATTGTTTGCGGCAAGTTAAGAAAAATGTTTGAGATAAGATAGTCAAGGTTAGATATTTGACGAAATTAATAAAAATTTTTTGAATTTTAAAATGTTCTTTATTAAATTTGCTAACTATGACGAAACTTTCTATCTAATCGTTATAATATTGCAAGTTGCAAATGTTAGATAAAATTTTTATGATTTATGATTTTTATTTTTCTCCGTTTTATTTAGTTAAACATCATAAAATCCGTTATTATTCAAGTATCCATTATTGATTTACCATGACACTGCTTTATTTTTATTCTCATATATTTTAATATTAAACTTCTTTATCTTAAAATGTAATATTGCTGTTTCTTTCAACAGCAAATTTTCTACATTATTGATTAAGAACTGTTATTGAACTGTTTTAACATATTTTTCTTTTTTAATATTTCATAATGCAATAATTCATTTATAATTTATTTCTCACTAACTGCTTTATCAAATGTTTATATCTTAGATGGTCCTACTTTACATTGATAACAAATTGTTTTATCATTAATCATAATGTCATTCAATTACTTTTATTAATAAAATGTTAAATAAATAAGTAAAAATGGATCTTATAATTATTATTTAATTTATAATTTCTTTTTTTAATATCAACTTAATGAAATGAAAATTTATTCAAATTTTGTTTAGTTAATAATTTTATTAATAAAATTTTAAAAACATTTTATAAATACAATTAAATTAAATGTTATTAATAATAGTTTAATAAATAATACACATTTAATTCTAAAAATTCAAGTTGTTAACAGATGATTACTTTTTTAAAAACAGCATTATCATATGCTAACAGTCAGACATCTTGTCTTAACATTAAAGAACCTCAAACTCTGTTAACGATAAAATCAGTTCAACGTTAACAGCTAAACTCGTCAGAAGTGCATTCGCGCCGGTTAGTGAAAGAATGAAAAAGTTTGTGTTATTAGTGTACAAAATGAAAATATTTTATGAAATTCATAAAATTTAATAAAAATGCTTTAAAAAAAATATAATAGTGTTAAAAGTTAATAAATATTTTGCCAGAAAAATCGAATTAAAAATTATATGCGTTCAGTTTTTTTCTGTTGGAATTCATTTTGTTGAAGAAAAAAATAAGAAAGTTACCATATTAACAAATGATTTAATAGTGAAATAACATGTCTGTTAGTTAACAGGTTTGTGATAAAATTGATAAAAGTGTGTTAAATTTGTAAAATATAAATATATTTTATGCAATTCATAAAATTTAAAGAAAATGCTTTAACAACAAAAGGATTTTATAAAGAATTAATGAAAATTAATATCTTAATTCTTATTATTATTTTCTTATTAAATTCTTATTATAAATATGTTAACACTAATTTTAGTTCTTCGTTAAAAACTATACCTATCCGATGTATTTTCGCGCCGGTTAAAGAAAAGCTTCAAAAAAGTGTGTTAAAAGTGTTAAAATAAAAATATTTTACGAAATTTTAAAAATTTAAAAAGAAGCGCTATAAAAATATTTAGAAATTTATAAAGAAAATTTATACCTAAATTCTTAATCATGTTTTTGCCTCCAACATGAAGTTGATTACTTAAATTTTTTCTATTGGAATTCATCGTGTTTAATAACATAAAGTTACCGCATTATATGTTAACACTAAATATAGTTCTTTATTAAAAACTAAACCTATCCGATTTCTTTCGCGTACAAAAATTACGAAACTTGTCTATTTAATCGTTATACATTTACATATTTGCGCTGCATGGATTCATAAATTATTGTAAATGTTAGCTAAAATATTTATGATACATAAATTGTTTTTTGCACCGTTTTATTTAGTTATACATTACAAAACTGTTATTATTCAAGACTCTATTATTGATAAGACATTACAACTGCTTTACTTATATTTATGAACTCTTTTATCATAAACCTCTTTATCTTATAATATTATAATGCAGTCATTCAATTACAGTATATTTTTATTAACTGCTTTATCTATATTTACTTTAAAATAACTTTTAAATCTGAACTGTTCTATCAATACTTTTAGGAAATGCTATATCATAATTTCTTAACATTGATAATGCTGTTAAGACATATATAAAGAAAGAAAACGAACATGTTTACCATTATTATGTGCATTAGATTAAAAAATTAGTTTAAATGTTTTGAATTAATACAAATAAAAAAAAAAAATAATAAAATCATGAACAATACCGTACTCAGATTTGAAAAACAATATTAATTTTCTGACATTACTATTGTTATTAAAGTCTTTCCCCATACCACCAACTTAACATTGAATTGAGATTAACAGTAGTAATTTTATTTTAAAATATAACAATATTAAAAAATAAAAAAAAACCGTTACTAAAAAAACATGATTTAATTTAAAATGTTATCTTGATGTTATCTTGATGGCTTTTATTAATAAAGTGTTTAACAAATAACTAAAGTTAATAATGGATCTTATAATTTTTATTTTATTTTTAATAATAACAATTTAATGAAATGAAAATTTGATGAAATATTTTATTAATAAATATTTTATTGTATTAATAATATATTAAAAACATTTAAAAAACAATTTAATGAAATGCTATTAATAATTGTTTAATAAATAATACATATTTTCTTCTAAAAAATAATTTTATTAACAGATGATTAAAATTTAAATTCCAAGAACAATTTCAAATCAAATTCTCATCCAACTGTTACTTAAACTTAATAACATTATCATTATTCATAACAGTCAGACATCTTGTCTTCATATTAAAAAACCTCAAACTCTGTTAACAATAAAATCAGTTCAACGTTAACAGCTAAATTCGTTAAAAGTACATTCTCGCCGGTTCGTGAAAAAACTGGAAAAATCTGTCTTTAAAGTATAAAAAATAAAAATATTTTATGAAATTCATAAAATTTGATAAAAATTCTTTAAAAATAATATAAAAGTTTTACAAAATTAATAAAAAATCAACCCGAAAAATCTAATTTAAAAATGATATGCGGTCAGTTTTTTCTATTGGAATTCATTTTGTTTAAGAAAAAAAAATAAGAAAGTTACCATATTAACAAATGACTTAAAAGGGAAATAACATGTCGGTATCTCTGGTAGTTAGTTCTTTGTTAACAGTTCGTCTCTACAAAGGAAGCTTCGTGTCGGTTTGTGAAATAAAGCAAAACAAGTGTATTTAAAGTGTAAATAATAAAAATATTTAAGAAGTTCAGAATATTTAAAGAAAACACTATAAAAATAATAAGAATGTCTGAAAACTAATAGCTAAATACAAATTAGAAAAATGATGCCTCCATTAAGCAGTAAGTTGTTAACAATTTAACATAAAGTTGTAATATTGTTGAATAATTTAAATTAATTATAATAGTAAATTTATATTTTAAATTTTATAAGTATTTCTTATGAGGCTGTAACAACTACTAAAATCAGTAATATTTGAGGTAAATAATTAACTAAAAATAATAAAATAATTTTCAATTTTAACGTATTGAGGTACGTTATTTCTTATTTTATTTTTTGTAAGACAGTAACGTTAAGTTTTTTTCCGCTCTAATAAAAAGACCTTAGATTTTGAAAATTCTTTAAATATTGTCTTTATCATAAGTTCTCAAAGGGAATAATCCTCTCCATATAAGGGAAATATAAGTGATCAGAAATCTCAGGATACGTTATTTTATGCGAAACTTATTAATTGAAATTATTGTAGCAACATTTTTGGAGTAGGTAAAGGATGTTGTATCCATCTTTCTTGCTTTATTTATCAAATCGGAGCAAAATACTTGTACATTTTTTAAAAATCTAATTAAAAACTTGGAAAAATTTTAAATCTACACATTTAAATCAAATTAATTCGAATAATATAAGAAACTACTTTTTACCCGTTGCACTTCACTGCACAAAATTCTTGGGAAAAGTAGTTGGGACCTATTTTGTATATTCGATAACTATAAGAGAAAAATAACACATGAAATAATGGTTTTTAAAGGTCGCATTAAGGGCCATTAGAATTCTAACATAATGCTATGATTATGTTTAATTTTAAGTCGACCCATCCAGAATCGATTCTATCCCACAGCGTAATAAAAACAAATAATATATTTTTTTGAAAAATTATTAAATATTTTATAAGAATGTAATTGAACAAAAATTTATTGGTTACAAAAGAAACTGATTACAGTATTTCGAAATCGGAAATATATTCCAAATATTTAACTTAATCATAAATCTTTTTATTTAAAATGGCTTTTTATAAATATTTGTTTCAATATTCAAAAAATTATTTTAATTATTTCAAAATTTTAATTTATTATTTAAAAACAATTTCAAAATTTTATTTCCCTTTTAACTGTCATTTGAAATAAATCTGTCATTTATCCTACTAATTAGGCACCTCTTTGAATATTAACATTAATCAATTCCTAACTCTGTTAACACTAAATTTAGTTCTACGTTAACAGCTGGTCTCTTTAGAGACAGCTACGCGTTGGTTAGTGAAAAAAATCTTAAAACGTTTATTAAAAGTGTAAAAACTTAAAACTTTTATGAAATTCATAGACTGCAGTAAAAGTGTTTTCAAAAAAACATAAAATTCGACAAAACTTATAAGAATTAATACATAAATTCTAATTAGAAAATTGATGCCTCCCAATATACAGTTATTTTTAACATTTTTCTTCATTGACATTCATTTTTTTCTTTTAATATCAAGTTGCCACATCATAAAGAATTTTAACAGTGAAGTAACAGGTCGTTTTTTGTTTTGTTTATCTGAATTTTGTGCAAGAGTGGCAACATTATTGTTGTTCGTGTCTCTCCATCTCTCTAAATAAGTCAAAGTCAGCTGTTTGATTTATTATTTTCATAACTTTCACGGCTGTTTTCTAACATAAAATTTCATTCTTTGTGTTTTTATACTTCTGCAACGAATTCATCAATTAAACAGGTAAATTTTTAATAATTTAATAATTTTTTGAAATATTTAAATTAAATTTAATAATTTTCATTAACAAGTTTTTTAATGAACGTGAAAGTCTGAACTTTGAACTTGTAACCTCTAAAATTGCCACAGAATAGAAGAATGAATTTGTTTTTTGATGAAAAGAACATGTATTTTTCTTTTAATGTTGATGCACTGCGCCTGTCCATTATCTGCTTACTTTTCTTCTCCGGTTTAACAAAATCTAATTGAAATGTCTATGGTCTTTAATACAGAACGTTTGTCGTCAGCCCAAAACCCCCTTTTTAAAAGAGAATGTTTATTGTTGGCATTAAGATACAGTTTGTCAAATATATTTTTTCGACATAAAATGTATGAAAAATTTTACTTCATATATGAATTTGAATTAAAAATCTGTAATTAATCATTGTTATCTGAACACGTTTCGTTGATGTACGTTGTTACTACTATAAGAGGTCAAAATTTCCAAATAGATGGACACGTTACAAAAACAAAAAAATATTAGTAAGAAGTTTACTCATTCTGAAAAGTGTTAAATAAATGTTTGCAAAAATTATGAGAACATTGAAAACGTGGAATTTCTCGGCGATGTTTTGCAATTTGTCTTTCTTTTATGAATGTATAAAGTAATGCCTTTGAAGCCACCAGTGTTCTCACATTTGAATATAAAAAGTGCTTGGAAAGCAAGTTACAAAGGACTGGAACATTTCAAGTATTGTAAGGATAAATCCGTTAAGTTAAACGGTAAAATGCTTTCATCCGTATTCCTTTCAATTCACCCGGTTACTTCTTCAACTAGCCTCTGTATTATCCTGATTGTAGAAGATAACATAGTGTAGAAAAATTTTTGTTAATTAAAGGATTTTAGTTGGAATTCATTAATGACTTTAAAATATGTTATATTTGTTTAAGGCACAAATATATCTGACAAACTGTATGTACATTGTTTGGTTATTGTTGCCAGCAGTTCAGTTAGTCAGTCCATGCAGTTGTCCTCCATTCATTCATACAATTTTATTTAGTTATCAGTTGGCACTTGTCTTCTTATGTTGTTGTCTTTGAAGGAAAAATACCAAAAATAAATTAATAAAAAAGTCGGTTTATTGCGGTCTTAAATGAGAATTTCTATATTTCGTTATTTTTATCACAAAAAAATTTGTTTTTGTATTTGTGTGTTTAGTTTACTAAACTTAACTGATAAAAAAGTGAATAAAATAAATCTAATACCTTCTGAATAGAAGACACGGTGTTTAAAAATAAAATCAAATGTTTAGTTTTGGATGACAGTGAAAGTTTTATTAAAATAAAAAAAACAACAGAATATTAAATCTAAATTTATTTGAAAATTTAAAGATTTAGATAAAAAATTTAAATGTTTGTTAAGTTTATTAAAAAATGGATTACTTACCTTAACAGTTGAAATATTTATACAAAAAAATGAAAATACATTTAAAATATTTTTCTTACAAAATACTTTTTTAATATTTTGTATAAAAATCACTATTGGAATATATAAAACAATTTTAACTGTTTCTTACTTTAAAAGAATAAAAAAATTGAAAATAATTGAAAGTGAGTAAATTTTAATTAGAGAATCTTTTTAAAACTTTTAAATCAAATAAGAGATTGTGGAGCTGGTTAACAAATGCATTTTGAAATAGAGAAATTCTAAGCGAATAATTTTTGATGAACAAATAATAGAAAACATTTTGCAATTAACTTCACATTATTTATGTTAAGACTGGATTAATTTATGAATGGAAGCTGAAAGCAGACACTCATTTAAAAAGAAATAATATGAGTCCAAAATTAATTTTTTAATAAACATAAACGAAATGTGGGTTCCTTTTATATAAAGAGTGAGATTCAAAAATTTTTTAACATACACATCTGTTAATAAAAATGAAACCACATAAATATTCTTATAGTTTTAATCACTAGAGATGAAATTTTGAACCTTTTTCCGAAAATTTTCATTTGTTCATAACACCAGGCAGTTTGGATGATTTACCTCTCTTGGTACAATTATCACATGATTGTTCTTGTACCGCTCAAGGGCTTGTTTACCACAGTGGCATGGTGCACAGTGAGTGTACACATTACACAAAAATAATTGTACACATTATGAATGGAAGCAGCTTTTTTGTAAACATTACTTGATGCAAATTTCTGTATTTATAGAACAGAATATTCCTTTTTGGAAAATTTGGACTGGTTTAACATTCTCTCTAGCATCAACAACACAAAATTGTTGACCAGGAATATGCTAGAACATATGTTTAGTCATCTATTACAGCAAGAATATATTTTTAGATAACTTGACTTCAATTTTTGTGCTCTGTTTTTAGCCTCTTCATTTTTACTAGTGTTTCCCTCAGAAACTTTTTGAGCCTTGTATGTTTTTAAACCTGTATTAGGTTTAACTTTTCGTACCAAATAGCACAAGCACTGAACTAACCGAACTGCTTTCCTACTGAATGTGTTGGAAGTTCTTTTGAAAATGATTTCTATTTTTTTGGCTTTAAAAACAACATGTAGACCATTTCTTCTACCGGAACCAGGTTTTCTATCAATGGACAAGTTCTCCCGGTACTATTTAAAAACATTGGAAAGAGTTTGATGTCAGATCTTTAAATGCTTGGCTAACTTTTTCTATTACCATGTTGGGTTTTGTTGAAAATATTTAATAATTTTAGCAGGAACTTGTTTTGGTAACTCATTTTTATTAGATTAATAATAAATTCTTGGTTTAAGGTGTTGATAATTTTTCGATATCACTCCTTATTTTCAACACTTTTAGCTTTCTGTACCATTATACTATGGAGTTAATTTTTTCTAACGAGCTAAAAAGTTTTAATAGGATCGATATTCATGTGAGGTGTGGAATCATTAATATCCTCCAATAGTACATTATGATAACATTTGTATGATTTTAAAATATAACATTAGAAGAATAATTTTCCGTTTAATCATTTAAACGAAACTCGGGAATGGGAATTTTCTATGCAATCTATGGAAAAATGTAGAGTGATGTTTTCAAAATTCAAGTACAAAATTTGTACTACTGAACTATGTAAAACTTTTTTCTAATGATCTGATTTAAATGGGTTTTATTATTCTTTTTAAATCAAATTAATTTTAATTGTAAATTACTGAAAACTTTTTCGAATTCATATTAATGATCATAAGAACATGCAGATGGACATAACGACTTGGATTCTAATTTTATACAAAAAATATATACTTTATGGGGTCTTAAATGAGTTCTACTTGGTGTTAAGAACAGAATCATAATGTTATGACTTGTGGTGAAGGTCGAAAATTTTATTGAATCCAGTTTTTGAAAAAAATCTGGATTTTTCAAAACAATTTTTGTTGAAGAGTTTTTTGCGAATTAATTAAGTTTAATTTTTAAATAAAATTTTGTTATATTTCTAAAACCGATTTAGGGGAACAACCAGAAATTTTTAAACGCATCAAGCTAAGCAAAGAACATAGCTTTCTTTAAATTTCGGCTTTGCGTTTTTGAGAAATTAAGACGAATGTTGTCGTGGTATGAACACTTTTAAAGAATTCGGAAAACTTTTGTTAATTGAAATTTTTAAAACTTTTTTTTGCATTTAAAATCTGTTTGTTTATAAAATCTTGTGATTTGTTCTTAATAAAATGAAATATATAGAGGCAAAATTGGATAAAACTTTAATCCGATATATAGTAAAAACTTTGCCAATATCGGTCAAAAAATTTAATTAAAACTTTTAAAGCTAAATATCTCTTAAACTATAAGAGCGTTAAGATACCTTCATTAAAAATATTTTCATAAAAAATCTTTAAGAACGGTTCAGTTATAAATTTAGTTCGTTTTAAATATTTTTACGATGTGACCAACTTTGGGATCCACGTTAATTTACACAGTTCAAACTCAAAACTTAAATACGCCTAGACCTTGGCTATAACTCTGCTAAATTTCTTTGAAATCACACAGTTCGAAAGTTACAGATTTATTTCAACTTCATTTTTCGTGTGGAACACTGTAAATAGTTTGAAGCGTTTAAACAAATAACGATTTTTTGAAAATGTTCAATAAATTAATATTTTAAAAAATTATTAAATTTTTTTATAAATTTAGTTTTTATTTAAAATTTTAAAAATAACATTTCATAAATCTCCTAAAAACAAATCAATAACTTTTTGGAAAACAAAATTTTTAACAAAAATTCCATAATTCTTTTTAATAAATTTGATGGCCTTCTTTATTCGAGAAAAAATGTTCTATATTATAAACCTACATACAAATTGGCACACACACACATTCATACATATATTATTTGTGTTGTACATAAGCAAACATTTTTAGTAGTTTTATAACATCGTTTCTATTTGACTTTTTTATAAAAACATGTTAAATAAAGAAGAATTATTTCCACTTATTCTGCAGACACTTGTCCTACGCCTTTACACATAAACACACACACACACACTCACAAATCCAAACTTATATTTACACATACACACATAAAAAAATATATAAAATAATATTAACTGTGGCAAGTAAGAAGACATGGAAGGTAAATTTTGTTCATATAATAAAAAGGAAGAGGAAAGAGGAAAGTAAAAATAAAATTTTTCTAACAAGCCAGTAATTTGATAAAGATTCAGGAGGATATAAAATAAAATAGAATAAAAAAAGGTAACTATGAATTATTCATAATATTCAAGAGTCTTTAAAGCAACATTATTTTACGAAAGTAAAAAAAACAACAACAACATTATGTACAAATATGTTATAAGACGAACTTCTACATCTACACAAAATATAAAATAGAATCTTATTTAAACATCAAGGATATTTTCACAACTTTGTTGTAAAGTGCAGAAAAAATACGTAAAAATACACTTGAAGACATACAAACAAATTAATAGCAGATAGTGGTTTGGTAAATAATGACATTTATTTCGTATTTGAAAATAAAACATAATTATTTTTGTTGTTAAAGCAAAAATTTATATTAAATACGGAATTAATACCGTATAAGGAGTGAGATCGAAAAAAATCTTAACATACGAAACGAAACCACTCTACTTATAGTTCTTTTTTTTATTGAAATTATTATAAAAAAAATCTACCATTCCTGCAATCACCTTTTTTGTGCAATTCACTCCTCTTTTAACAACAGCACAATATCTATCCACTGGTCTTAGATCCAGACAGTTTGCAGGATTTGTCTCTTTTAGTACAAATCCCAGCAAATACTTTTAGTATTTGTACCACTCAAGGACTTGTATACAATTGTGACAAGGTACCAAGTCAGACCAAAAATAAGGGGAATAGAAACAGCTTCTTTTTTTTCAAACATTACTTAAAGTAAATTTGCGCTTCTTTTGCTGCCACTGCATATTGCTTGCATTACTGCTTTTCCTAAACTTTTTTTCAACATTCCCTCCAGCATCAGCAACATGAAGTTGCTAAAGATCTGCCAGTGCATATCTTTCCTCATCTGTTATGGAGCAAGAATATTGTTCTGTTTTTGGCCTTCAAATTTTTAGCAACATCCCTGTAAGGATCTTTTTGAGTTATGTCTGGTTTTAAACCTGCATTAGCTTTAACTTTTCGTAGCAAATAGTCCGAGCAACCCGGTTAGCTTGGGCTGCTTTCCTAATGTATGTATTGGGGGCTCTTTTGAAATCGCCATCTAATTTGTGGCTTTAGAAACATAATGTGGACCATTTCTTACTGAACCAGGTTTTTGTGAACGGACAAGTTCTACCGGTACTGTTCATTGACGTTGGAAACAGTGGTTGATTAACTTTTTTGTAGGACCAAGTTTTGTTAAGAAAACTTTACAATTAAGTACGCATTTTTTCGGTCACTCATTTTAACAATATATTCACTTAAAACCAGATATTTTTAACAAAGGTAATTTGATAAAAATAATACATACATCCTCAGTATAAATTCCATACGTACTCAAATTTTAGTCAGGAAATGTGAAAAGGTTTGTTTTGTTTCCTCCATAATTATTACACTTTTTTAAAAGTCAATGTCAAAGCGTGACTCCTTCAAATATGTAAATTATTATTATTTTACTCTATATTTAGTTGATATGTAAATTAAATAAACTTTGCCAGACTTTGCTCCTTCTATAGAAGACTTGAAATATTTACAGCTAAATAACATTTAACGTCATTCGTATAATTACAAAGTTTGGTATTTATTTATTTGTATTTTTTATTTTTTTCAATAATAATTATAGTGCTTAATTTTTTAATTCATTTGTAATGACAGACTATTTTAAATTTTATTTAAATAATTTTTAAAAAGGGGAAATTAATTTAATGTTTCGATTTTCATGAAATTATTTAATATTTTATTAAAATTTGTTGAGATTTTTTTTAGATTACAGATTGTTGAATATCTAAATGATTAAGAAACATTAATAGGTCATAGATTAATTATATATAGTTTTTGACTTTTAACCCATTTTGGACCACCATTCTGCTTTATAAGTCGTAATTTGTTTTTGTACAAGTCGAATCAAAATATATTTTATATGTACAATTAGTTTGAAATTTCGACATAGAATTTAACCCAAAAATCTATTTTTTTATTTAAAAGCCGGTTAAAATTTTCTTGTTGTTGCAACAGCTTGTTTTTGCTAGGGTGACAGCTCTTGGCCGATGAATTTCTAGCCATTCCGGTGTGAAGAACCGGCTGTCATGGGAATGATTAGATTTTGTAATCAGGGTTACTGACATAATTACCAAATCAAATTTCATTTTTCTATGTAAATGGGATGGAATAGTGCTTTGAGGTGGTTTAAAGTGGTTTTTTATAATAATAAAAAATTATAAAAAGTCAATAAATTGAGATTTTTCAGAATGTTCAACCGATTAAGAAATATTGAAAATTTCATTGATCGTAGATTATTCAAAATTTGTATTTAAAGAAGATTTAAAAAATCAATAAAATAAGATATTAAAAAATTAATGCAATGTAATTATCAGTCAATCTAATAGAGATTTGCAGTGTAGTGTTTGGATAGTGACATGAAATGTCCAGAAATCTGAACATATAGACAGTATTTATATACAGACAGTATTTATATACTTATATGCAGAGGCCTTGAGAAGAATGTAAGTAAAATCAAGTCCTCTGTAGACGGTTATTATGTTAAGTTAATTAAACAATGTAGAACAAATACCTTTAAATGCCGAAAATACTTGTTAATTATTTTGGCGGTCTATGTCAGTCACTAAAAATTCTAATTTTTATTAATTCACTAAAAATTCAATTTTTCAGTAAAAAATTCAATTTTTCATTAAAAAATTCAATTTTTCATTAAAAAATTCAATTTTTCATTAAAAATTCAATTTTTCACTAAAAAATTCAATTTTTCAATAAAAATTCAATTTTTCACTAAAAAATTCAATTTTTCATTTAAAATTAAATTTTTCACTAAAAAATTCAATTTTTCATTAAAAATTCAATTTTTTATTAAAAATTAAATTTTTCACTAAAAAATTCAATTTTTCACTAAAAGATTAAATTTTTCACTTAAAATTAATTTTTACTAAAAAATTCAATTCTTCAGTAAAAATTCAATTTTTCAATAAAAATTCAATTTTTTACAAAAATACAGTTCCGATCGGACAAGGGGAAGTAATACCCGCACATATAAAGCAAATATTTATTATCGAATATCTCAAGAACTGTAACAGTGAGTGTTTTCAAATTTGTTACTGACAACATTCTCAAGGAAGTGTTTCGCTGGGGAAAGTGTAGGACGGATAAGACCAGGGGCATGGGTTTCGCCAATAGAAAGTATTGATTATCGAATATCTAATGAACTGTAATAGCGATAATTCTCAAATTTGGTCCCAACAATTTTCAATTCAATTTTTCACAAAAAAATTTTTTCTTAAAAAATGCTAATTTTCATTTAAAAAATTTCACTTAAAATTAATTTTTTTTCACAAACAATTCAATTAACAATTCTCACTTGAAAAATTTCTGATTTATTTTTACTAAAAAATAAATTACTCTTTAAGGACTTCTATTCTATTTCCATTTTGATAGAAAATGTTAGAAACCTCTCTTTTATGTTTTAACTTGAACATGTTAATAACTTGAACACAAATGACCATTAAAGATTTAATTAAACTTTTCCTTAATACCATTTATGACATCAGTGTGGACCAACATTTATTCTTAATTGAATTTCAATTAAAATCCTTCAAATAATAAATAAAATAAATTCCTTAAAATATCTGTCCTTCATTCAATAATTTAATGTACATATGTTTCATTATACGCTTTCATACATTTTGCCATCATTCATTTTTAGTCATTTTAGAAATTTGTACAAGAACAAGTATTTCCGTTTCCTTTAAATGTCGATGGCAGCCTTAACCTGAAAATATATGAACAAATAATAACAAAAACAAAAACTATATTAAAAGGAAAAATACTGAAAGAAAAAACAACTTTAACAACATGACATGAAACTATTCAATTAACAAATGAATGAATGAATAAACAATTATAAATAATAAATACACGTACATCCATCTATACCCATCTATCTATATATCCTTATGAAATAAAAAAGAAGGATTTGTTATTCATTACTTTCACTAACATTTTCTTTTTTTGAAAAATATTTTAATTACCTTAATTGATTTTATAGATGTTTTTTTGTTTTTCTTTTGTTCTGGTTCGTTTTTCCGCTTTTACTTTTGTATTATATTTCTATTCATTTTCTATTATTATTTGGTCAACAAACACAGATACATAAATATTTATCTAAATATTTAAAATAGGATGTATGAATGTGTGTATGTAATTTTCACAGAATACCCGAAAGTAACATACGCTTCGAAAGATCGGATTGGAACAGAAGGAGGAGTATCTTCATATAAAGCAAATATTGATTATCGGATATATAAAGAGCTATTGAAGTGATAGCCATATTACTTTCTATTGAGAAAAATATGGGACACATACAACTTTGCAGCAATAATTCATAAATTTAGCCCCAATAATGGTAGATGTGCCCATGCAAAGAAAATAGGAGAGCCTACCCTTTATATACCAACTATTAATTATGGAATTAATAATTGGTCCAAATTTTGTCACATTCCTATGAAACGATTTTATTAGAAAATTTTAGAACGAATCAGGGTCACGGGAATTTGGCAAAATCCAATTGCATGATTTTTTTTTTAAACACATCGTGATTTGTTAATTTCTTTCGAGATCTAAGACCGAGGAGTATTGCCCAGCAAAGCGCACCGGGTAAAAGCTAGTTTCATTTACAATTTGTTAGTTGTTTTATTTATTTTGTTCATATTTTGTTATTCTTCATGTTCTCTATATTTCTACAAAAGTAAACAAGGTAAAAATAATGATAATTTTAGCTGAACTTGAATAAACGATAAAAGTTGGTCAAATAATAAAATGAAATATGAAATAAAACTATATTGACCAAGTCTTGCTTTTTAGTTTGTCTAACGCCAGATGTCTGGTGTTTGAATATACACTAGGGTGCTTCATATTGTTTGCTTTATCAAAATTCTATTGTCATTTGTTTTTCATGAGTTTCGCTTTTTTGCCGATAGAAAATTTAAGAATTTAATTTGCAGTTGTTTTTTCTAATCCTGTTAGGAATTAAACAGTAAATTATAATTTTAATTATTTAATAATTTGTATGCTATTAATTTTATTGTATTATTGGGTGTATGCATTAGTTTCTGGCACTTTACACATGATTTAGTGGAAAGTATATATAAGAAATTATGAAAGTGTGAAATTAACATTGAAAATTTGTCATTAAACAAACAAAACAAAATAAATAAGAATGTCTGACCATGCAATACCCTACACCATATTGCTACTTGAAATGGTAGATACGAAAAATGTATAAATAACCCTCGTATAATTTGCTTCTCTGATTCATACTTAAGTGTGCAGCATATTATTTTATTGCTAACATTCATGTATGTTAAAAGAAATTGTGGACAGACCATCGTAAGATTTCGCGCTGCTATGTTTCCTTATATTTATTTTAATTAGAATTATGTTTGAGATTTAAGCCCTTCAAAGAGATATTTGGATGGGGTTGTATTGTATGGGACCTATGAGAAAAAATGAATCGATCCTCGTATAATTTGTCACTTCGTTTTAAAATATCTTAAGACATATTTGTGACAAAAATTGTTTAAATTATTTATATTTATGTAATAAAAATAATGGACCTGACATCACAAATTTCAGCACGCATCGTCCTTGGGCAAAATAATAAACACAGGTTTGCATAGACAACAGCTAGCCGTACTGACAGTCGGACAATTGACTCAAAAAGCAATCCTTAGTTTATCGTTATACTTAATAGTGGTGGTAGCACAGCTTTTTCTGCCCGTAACAATCTTTCGCACAAACGCATAACACCTTAACTACCTATGATGGTGTTGGTACGTCAATTTTGGAACCATTTTGTATTGACATTATGTTCAATTACTATATAACATGCTTTATTTGTAGTTTTAAAGTGTGATTAGAGTGCTTGTTTACATAACAAGTATTCCAAACATCCCAGATTTCAAGCTGACCTCTGGAAAAAATTGTCACTGTGATTCTATGAATATTAAAAAATATGATTTGCATTATCTCTTCTTTAAATATAAGTTAAATATTGATCAACCAGTTTTTTTGATAATTTGGAAGAACGTAAAAGAAACAAATTTCAACCCACCATTTGCGAAAATTACATATTGAGTCGGTTACATTACATATTGAAGCTGTTGTTCGCTTGAAACTGCATTATTGACTCGAAACGGCATCATCTGCTTAGCTGGAATTAAAAAGCTTTGATATAGTTTGATCCATCAGAATAATTCCCATTCGGATTCCTTCTTTATCGATGGTCACTTCTCTGGCAGTCTTTTCGTGAAACATTGATTACTTTGGTGCAGAAATAAAGTCTTGGTAGTTCTCGAGTAATAATTTTAAAATTAAATCTCAAAAAATGATATTGTGATAACATTCCACCCAGTTAAGACATGTGTTAGCAAAGAAGAGTTTTTAAAAACTTTATGAGAAAAGGTCCATATATCCTTTAAATCAAAATGAAGAAGATAATAAACATCCAAAATTATTCTTTGATACACGCAGAAAAAAAATATGTTTGCGGTAACCATAAACCATTGTTATTAGATATTGTTACCGTAACTAAAAATTTGTTTATTCACATTTCGATTTTGCATTAATAAAAATAGTTATTGTTATCACCACTAGAAATATTGTTATTTCAATTAAAAATATTGTTGGTTTATTGGTTCAAAAAAATATATTTTTGTTCGCACTAAAATCATTATTATTAACCCATCAATTTAATTATTTACAAAGTGTTCAGTATATAAATAGTCAGCAGAACGCAAGGAAGTCATATTTTCAATATGCTCGTTGCAAAAATACTATATTCGTGGCAAGTATTTATTGCTATCGTTACATTGAAAATTGTGAAACTTCATTTTGACAACAGCTTTGTTGTGGTCATAAAGTCATTGTTAACAATAATGTGATGGTCACAACCTTGTTAAGTAAACCAACATTTTATTTTAATTAAAAACCTGTCACAACACAACAACAATAGTTGTTATATGAAAACGTACAAATTTATTTGATTAATAAATGGAATTCAATCGCAAGTAGTTTTTGTGGCATTTTACTATGTTCTGCTCAAACAAATTAGTACGTCATAGTTTTCAACTATAATATGGTTGAGGTATATATTTATATATTACTTTGAATAAGCCTTCAATCCGAGTAAATTTAAATTAAATTATCGGTTTTTCATTATGTAAAAACAAATGTTGCCCGTTTATATAAATTTAGTACACCTAAATTCTGTTGTGACAATGTTTATGTTTCTGCCATCTAAAATCCTAAAAATATTTAATATATTTGAAAGTTATTAATTATTATTTTTATTTCTCTAAGTTTCTTTTATTAAATCTTAATCAAACATTTATTTGATAAATTTTTTATTTTTCTTTTCATATAAATTCCTCAATTCAACATTTGATATATATACAGCATTAATATATCGATAACATCTGGTGAGAGACGACGAGAACTTTAATTTGAATATTATCAACACCAGCAAAAGAGCAACAAATTGCACATTATTCTTAATCCTCAACAACAAAAACTTATTGAGTGTATAAAATTGTCATCATCAGTAACACTAAATATATACAAACACTCTTCATCAGATCAACAGACAAAGAAAACCAACAACAACAAAAAAAAGAAGAAACTAAATTAAAATATAGAATAAATAATACACAGAAAAAGAAGATAAAAAACAAAAGTATATCATTATGACAAATTGGGAGGATTTTTATAATACACATTTACCCCCAGCAGATTTTGAGGATAATCGTTCATTATTGAAAGAATTTTGTGAACGACACAATAAACTACAAAACAGAATCGTCCTTGTAACAGTAAGTATCACAAATTACTTTCTTTTTTGCATATTTATTTGAATTTTTGAATGTAGTTGTTTTTTTGCTCTTCGTTTGTTCATTTCGATTTATTGCTCTTTTTTCAATTATTTTCATGTACAACCGTTTTACATGTCGGTCTGTATAATTTTATTGAGTTTTCTCTTTTGAAGTCATGAATTTAAACAAAAATGTTTTTTGTGGATCAATGTTGGAAATAATCGTTAAAAAATAATTGTTTAAAAGTGAGAAGTAGAAAATACATTTACTGGATTGACAACCTTTGGCCGTTTGTAGACGCTTAGGAAACTGATTTTTGATATTAAAAAATCACTTCTATTAAAATCTGATATTAATAACAGAACATAAGGTTCTTAACCGATTTGTAATCATTTATCTTGTTATATTTTTCCTTTTTTTCATTTAATTGAGTCTTAAAAAGAAAAAGCATTTTTGAAAAAGCCCTTTCAGTCCTAAATAAAAGTTAAGCCTATAGAACAGTGATGCCCAAAATGTTCAATTCTCGAATCGAATGCTTAGACTACAAATTCTGCTCACGTACACTATAAATGATTGCTGCTCTCTCTCTCACAATTTAAGGAGAGCGGGCTTTAATTCAACGTAATTTGTTGCTGCTTCTCTCAAATGTATAGTGGCAATGGTGGGCATCACTGCTATGAAATAATAAAGTCGTTTATCCCTCTCCTAGATGTACAACTGTGTTTTGTTAAATTAAAACCGCTGGTATAAAAAGGCGAGTCACAATATAAGTGGGATCGTTAACTAGCAAGTGGCTGATGAATAAGTACTGCCAATTAATGTGGGAGTTAAACTTTTCCAATTTCAAATCTTTTAACAAAAATACCAGCAAAAAAATAACATCATTTTTTTCCTGGGTTATTAACATTCGGTAATACTGCCTTCTAAATTTACGGACATCTAAAAAAGAAATTGAGAGATTAAAGTGATATCTGGTAGAATGACTGAAAGAACCTAACACAGAACAAACATCTGACTGGCCTCTCAGCCTTTTTGCCTAAATAGTGCAGCTCTCTCCCTTTCTTATTTAACACTTTTTCTAACAGTTTTTAGAAACTACCCTGGTCATCAGAAATGTATCGTTTCAGTATATATCATATGACTTAACTTCTGAATTTCGTCACATATTAATAGATAAATAAAATGATTTATGTCACTTCGTTTTGTTTTCCACATAGTTTCGTCATATAAAGCCCATTGAATGTGATTCAAATGAAAACATTAAAAAATAATATCTTCAAATCCTTTCCGTCCTTCTCGAAAATGTACGTGAAAGAATATATTGTGCAAATATTTGTAACTCCCAAAAGTATATATCGCTAAAATTTTGATTACGATCATTTGTAGATGGTGTAATCATATATTCATTATGTTCTTTAATGAATTTCGGATCTAACAATTTATAATATGTATATAAGGTTTTTAGGAACGATGAAATCATTTGGTTGGTATTGTGAAACTATTAAGCGCATTGATCTCTGGGATCAGACCACTTACCTACCGATTGTGTCCAATATTCGCATGGGGGCATCGCCATTCAACATGTAGGTGCATTTTCCTACTTGTTCCGCTATAAGTGCACCTCTTTGGAATTCCCCGAGTATTGAGTGCCAAAATTGATGTTGTACGTTAAAGTTCCCAAATATTAATTTTGTATTGTCATCTAGAATAGTGCTGATATTGGGCTACTGGCGGAACATAAACATTATAGCACTCTAAGTCAACATATCCCTATCTTACCATAATATCATGAATTCCAAGCTAATGATCTCTAGAGGTCAAAGGAGGAGAGCTAAATACTGTGCAGAATTTTTTATTATGATTGTTTCTGGTGCGGTATTTTTGGATAATGTTGTATACGATACAACTATGCAGTCAGGAATTACTTATCACTTTAGTTAGTTAGTTTTTTGTCTCTTGAATCGGTTTATCTCATCTACATCATCCTGGAGACCTGCTGTGGTGGCTGCTGAAGGTGTTGTTTATACTGTTGTTGCGATTGGGAGGGGAGAGATAGCGGCAATGCTGCGTACGAAAAGCATGTTTTGATTGCTTTTGTTGACAGCAGGGTGCAATAAAGTTTACCGAGCGCATCCCAGAATTGACATCTGCCCATAGAAGCCTTACACCTTAGTTGGGTAGAAATATAGTGCAATCAATTTTGTAGAACCATAGACAATGATTTCCTCAATTGTAGCGTAGACCAAAAGGATTCGGAGCAACAGTGCCGAAAAATGTTGCTCGGAAACAAAAACACACTTTTTATTGTTGTTGGATTGACAGTTCTTGGACGAAGAACTAGTTGTCGTGTTAATGATTTATAGTATTCACTTCTTCAGGTCCATCTACATTAGTGTTCTATGATTTCAACTTTCATTCTTTCGGGACACAGTTGTTTGTTTGTTCTTGCTTTACTTGTCTTTATTATCTTCTTAATTCATGTTTTAACTTCAATTTAAATAATCATATGATTTTCCATGTTCCACTTGTTTAATGCGTCACTACACTTTTTATCTGAAATAAAAATATCTATTACGAATCAAGACATGTTATGGCCTAAGAAAAACTTCCCACATGACTCATTTCTATAATGATTCTTAAGAAAATAGAAAATAACCCGAAAACACGTTAAATTGTAGACAATTAATGAATCAGATTAATTAAATCCTTAAAAATAAAAAAAAAAAAACACAACAACAGAAAATAAAAAGAATTACAAAAATGTCGGATTTGTTTTTTTTTGTGTTATAAACTTTATTGTAAATCATTATTATTTTTGAAAGTGAAATATTAAGAACTTAAGTGAAAAAATTCTCGGCAGTAAAAAAGGCGTCAAACTACAACTATTTACAACCCACTGACTGACTGTTTGAATTACTTAATGACAAAATGTCTGAAATGTTTGACTAATTGTGTTACTTTTTTCCTTTCTATACCCTGCATCATCACAAGTGGTGAAGAGGGTATGTTAACTTTGTCATTCCTTGTGTAACGCTAAGAAAGAATAATCTTAGAATCCATAATATATTCTTGCATCAAATTAAAATCAAGTTCGATTTGGCTATGACCGTCTTTCTGCATGTTCTTCGCACGCTCACATCCACAATAAGTGATAGAGCTCAACGAAATTTGGCTGAGTATTTCTTATAGTCCTGTTTCCCATTTCCCATTTAAAGCCGACAAAATCTGATTATGTATATTAAAAGTTATAGACCGATAAATACAACCTCTAAGTTCAAGCGAAAGAACTTTCTAAAATTATAAATCGGCAATTAGTATGAAATTGCCATAATATTAAGCTCTATATACGTCATTACCATTCAAAAAATCAATATCGGTTCAGTAGAAAAATAGTTATAGCCAAAAATATAACTAATTTTATGACTTATTAAATGGTCCTTGTTAATATTTAAGTAAAACTTTTTACATTGAATATGTCTCTTAGTGTTTATATAAGTGTGTATGTACGAACATATTTATTTCACACGCATTTGTGGTGGAGGGTATTGAAGATTCGGTATAACTGAATATAGCATTCTTCTCTGTTTCGTTTTTTACATTGTTTTATAACAAAAATGAAATTTATGTTTATAGTTCTTTTTTTTGTGGGAGGCGGAGAGGTGTAGGAATTAAACGTCTTTTCACTGTATGCGCTTGTAATACTTTGTTACAAAATTATTTCATAAAAATAAAAAAGTCACAAGAAACGAGAACACACGCACACACACATTAAAAATATTTAATTTTCCTTCACTTATTTTTAATTAAGTATAATATACGAGGATCCTTTGTGCAAAAGTGTTAAGAAAATAATCATTACAAAGAGAAAACACTTTTTAATGGGGAAGAGAGAAGGAGTAAAAGCAATTTAGCGAAAAGTATTAATATGATGAGTTTAAAGCAAAAAACCAATACAGTAAATAAATTTTTATATAGAGTTTAATGGGGTTTTACGTGAATCAGTTTAATTGGAAATTAATTGAAATAAAATTCGAATAAGCAAATTTTCCTGAAACTATATTAACAATTTATTAGTGATTAAAATGTTTTTGTTGATTAATACAATTGTTAAAAATTATCATGTAAAAAGAACTTCGGGAATAGGTCTTGTACGAGTAATCTGAATTATTGCTATAGGATTTCAAAAACAATTCTTAGAGTATTTCATCGATTAAATTTTAAGGATGAAAACAATACTGAAAAGTCGAAAATTTTTGAAAATTTTTCTATGTTTGTACCCTGGAAAATTTAGAAATATTTTCTTTGAAGCCAAAATTAGATTAAAAGAAACTCTGATTCCAGGCTCAAAAAGTTCCTGACAATAAATTGGAGCAAAACAAAGCACGGAAATTGAAGTCTGGTTTAAAATAAATATTATTGCTGCTTAATGGATGACGATATGTATGTTCTGACAGATTTTTCCAATTTTGTTGTCAAAAATGTTATGTTGCTGATGATTGAGAGAACGTTGAGGATAAGTTTAGGTCCAACAACACACCCCAAATTTCCCAAAATGTTCTTGGTACGGAAAGCAATATGTAATTGCAGCAAAAGAAGCCAATCGTTTGTTACAATGGGCTCTATAAATAAAGAAATTTACATTAAGGAATGTTTGCATAAAAGGCTGCTTCTATTCATAGGACTTCATAATGTGTTGCTTAGCAGCCTGTCACTATGGTAAACAAGCCCTTGAATGGTAAAAGAATAAAGAGAGGCAAATCCTCCAAACTGGCCGGAGTTAAGTCCAGTGGATAGATATTGAGATCTTAAAAGACAAGAGAAGGGCACAGGTGTTCAAAAGTGTTTAAGATTTTAAACAGAGATGGACTGATAAAGCCTTTGTTACAAAATAATTTATATTAAGCAATCGCTTAGGGCATTGGGGGAAATCACTTTAATACACACTTAATAACGATATTTTTTGCTACCATATGTCTCTGAAACTATTACAGGAAATCTTATAAAATTTAAAATAACTTTGTTTTGGAATGGTGCACGGGGGAGTGCTTACCTCTTGCAGTCGAAATTTTCAAATTGTTCCCACATATTTTTTCTAAATCGATCGTAGTGGAACATAAAACAAATGTTTAACCTTTAAATTTTTAGGGTTCATTAAAAACTCTATTCTGTTGACTCACACTAATTACCGCCACAAGAAGGAAAAAGTGTATAGAACTGACCTTTTCCTCGACATTCATAATCTAATGTGATAAATATTTTTATAAAAGAAAATCATGGTCAAAATACAATAATTTTATTGTTACACTTTTACAAGTGACTAGTTTGTTTGTGGATGTTTGGTTGGTTGGTAAATTGTCGTCATATGGACATTATGGCGTATAAGTATCGTAAACACAAAATTAAATTATTTCGAATATAAAAAATATAAATTATACGACCCCAACCATCAAACAAACTGGTTCTCTTCTCTTCTCTTTTTTTATAAACCAACTGCGAAAATATAAATGAAATAAAATGATTATGTAAATAAATAAACATGCAAAATATATATGTAAACAAAAATAAGAAGAAAAAAAAAAAAAAAAGAAACAACAATTTGGTAAATACAAACAAATAATAATCATATGGCCCAAAGGGCACACAAAATGGTCATGGCTAAATTTATATGCAAAATGTATATAAATTTTCAATTTTCAATTCCAAACAAAAATGTTCCTCATTATTATTTCGAAGCTGAAGAAAAAAACAAAAATTTTATTTTCAATTTTGTTATTTTAATTTAAATTTTTTTATAATAAATTTAATTTTTATTTGGGATAATAAATTATTCTATTTTTAATTTTCAGTCAGGTGGTACAACCGTCCCATTGGAGCACAATACCGTACGATTTGTTGATAATTTTAGTGCTGGTACACGTGGCTCCTCCTCAGCTGAATATTTCCTTGATCATGATTATGCTGTTATATTTATGCATCGTCTTAAATCCCTTGAACCTTTTACACGCCATTTTACGGGGCAACAATTTTTCGATATGCTCGATATAACCGATAATGGCCAAAGTACCTCAATCACCGTTAAACCCGATTCCGTTGATGTGTTTGCACCCATATTGGCCAAATACAAACAGGCACGTGAATCACAAATGATATTATATGTCAGTTTTACCAGCGTTGTCGATTATATGTGGCTGTTGCGTGCTGCCTGTGAATGTTTGGCAAGTTTTGAGGAAAGAGCTGTTTTGTATTTGGCAGCTGCTGTATCCGATTTTTACATTCCCCAAGATATGATGGTGAGTAAGAGAAAAATTTTTTTGTTTTTGTTATTCTTATGTTTTTGCTTTCCGGGTTTTGGCCGGAATAATAATGAAATGTATAAACATGAGTTGTTGGCTTTAAAATTGCAAACAGAAGGAGGTGTTAAAGAGGGTGTATAAGTTTGTGGATAAAAAATGTTTTTATGTGTGTCTGAATATATGTATGAGTTAGTATGATTGAAAATGACTATATATGTGTATGAGATTAAATCTCTGCATACAATATTTTTGCTGTTGTCGGGCTTTTTTGTTTTTCCTCTTATTGCACACTTCATAATCGTAAGAGATAAATGAAGTTATATTGAATATGGCATCTTGTTTGTACTAACAATTTTTGCTTGATTGCAGTGGTATGAGGTGAAGAGGTCAATAGGCATTTAAATGTAGAATCTAGGATCTTCGGGTGGTTTACAGTAGGAATTTGGATTCCATCGCCTTTGATGCCTATATATGTGTTTACCTATTTAGTCCAGGTGGTGAGGAGTGTTGCTGCCTTTTTCACTGGTGATAGTTTCATTACGGACAGTAAAAAATTGTGGATTTCGGTGAGAAGGTTATCGAATGTTACCGACTCAAACAATTTGTGAACAATACTTTGCAATCGAAACATGGAAATTTCAACAAGGACCCTATTCCGATTTGGAATTAACAAATGAAGCCGATTTGGAATTAACAAATGATGAATTAACGCTATAAAATGATGACCGTTTATCGTATTTAAACAGAACGTAAAGTAACGTTAAGATAATGCCTTTATTTGGTGGGATTAGAAGCTTGTTTTTTAACATGAGTTGTCAAAATCGTATCAGATAAAAAAGGTGACTTGCTCCGAAAATAGTTTATTTATTTTTAGATAGCAATTCATAAAAAATTAACCAGAAATATCTGCCAGATAGGAGGTGTATTTCATTGAACAACCTGTTAGGAAAACAGCAGAGAGAAAGCTTAAACTCTCCTGCCTTATAGCAAAGACCTTGCTTCTTTCCTTGCTGAAATACGATTCATTTCAGAACAGGGATATAAATTGATTTGATTCATTATATATACCAAAACTGGTGCAGTTTTTTTTTTTTATCGCGGAATACATATGCAACCAGAAATAAATTGAAAATTAAGGAAATGATCTGAATTAAAAAGGATCAAAAGAGTGTTTTGCATTATGAGATGTAATCAGATCGGTAATTATAAAGGTTCTGTACGGGGAGAAAAAAACAAAGCCAGATTCTTAATCGAAATTGTTTACCATGACAATGCTTAGTCGCCATATAGCACAAACCATGCCTTTTCCAAATTTTATTTTATTTTACATGAGGTTCGTTGTTTATCCCAAGACTGCAGCTATTTTTTTCGCGGAATCCATTTGTTTCCCGAAAGAAACCGTAATGTTAAGGAAATTATATGATCAGAAGTGTTTTGTATCATGAACTGCTGAAATCGGATCTGACAGTTATAGTGGACCAGCAATCAAAGAAAAACGACCAGATTCGAAATCATTATTTTACATCATTATAACGTTTGGACACATAATAGAAGACCAAATGGCAACTACACAAAACTTGGCCGCTTAACAATCATTTACTTTCTTCTATTCAAATAATTGACTCGATTAATTCGTCAACTTAAAACTGGAGCAGTTTTTTTTTTGAAACTGAATTGTTTTAATAAATTGGATAGAATTTATTGATGGATAATAAAAAATCGCGAAAGTCTACCATCACAAATAGAGTGACTATAGATTGTATATGTATACATATACAATGCAATTGTATATGTATAGGGTTAAAACACATTAATAAGGACCATACACAGTTATATAAAAATGTTTTTGGCTGTAAGGCGTTAAGGATTCGGATCTGCCAAATATAAATTTCTGATTTGCTTTTATTAACAAGTATTTATTTTTTGTTTTTCTGTCTGCTTTTTGTGACACTTTTTTCCCCTTTTTCATATTTTTTCCATACAGTTTTTGTTTTTTTGTCGTTTAGCTTTGATGAGTTTCATTTTTTTATTGTTTTTTTTTCAAAAGAGATTTTTTTAAATAAATGTAAAATAGTTTTTTTTTTCGAGTGTGCGTGTGTGTGCGTTTCATATAATTGATGGCGGTTTTACCTTTTACAAATTGTTTGTTTTTTATCTTTTCACATATATTTTTCTCCTTTATTTTTTGCTTTAAATACCTTTTTGTTGGTTTTTGTTGTCATTTTAAATATTGTATGTGTGTGTGTATGTATGTATGTATGTATGTATGTATGTATGTATGTATGTATGTATGTATGTATGTATGTGTGTGTGGTTTAGCTTGTTTTAATATCGATTTATGGATTTTTCTTACATTCACTTTAAATTCACATGAATTATTAGTTGTTGTTTAGAACGTTTTTCAAAATACGTGTTTTATTGTCATTATTTTGTGATGATTATTTATTATTGGTTTGTTGAGAATTCAAAGAAAATTGTGTCACAGAAATTTTGAAATATTAAACAAATAAACCGAATGAATTCTACAAATAATAGAAAGATTTCAAGTGAATGTGTGATAAATAAAATATACGACAATTTAATTAAAATAGATTCGAAAAGAGAACTTAAATAAATATTTAAATCGTTTGAAATTATTTTATTCGTAAATATTCACGAATAAAATAATTCAAATATTAAACATTTTTTGAAAATAATAATAATAATAATAATAATAATAATAATAATAATAATAATAATAATAATAAATTTTCACTAAGTTTTTAATTTTTTTCACTAAATTTCAAAAAATAAAATCAAAGTTGTCTTTAAAAACTGTAAGTTTTCGTTTAAAAATAATTTTTTTACATACAAATTCCATTAAAAATTTAAATTTTTAAATTAAAATTTTTTACAAAAACTGAAGTTTTCGCTAGAAATTCTATATTTCACAAAAATATTAAATTTTGTACTGAACGTTTACATTTTTCACTATAAATTGCAATTTTCACGAAAAATTCAAATTTTCACTAAAAATTCAAATTTTCACTAAAAATTCAAATTTTCACTAAAAATTCAAATTTTCACTAAAAATTCAAATTTTCACTAAAAATTCAAATTTTCACGAAAAATTCAAATTTTCACTAAAAATTCAAATTTTCACTAAAAATTCAAATTTTCACTAAAAATTCAAATTTTCACTAAAAATTCAAATTTTCACTAAAAATTCAATTTTTATGCTAAAAATTTAATTTTTACTAAAAGTTAAATTTTTTACTAAAAATAAAATTTTTACAAAAAAGCAATTTTTCACTAAAAATTCAATATTTTCCTAAAAAATAAATTATTCACTAAAAAATCAATATTTCACTAAAAATTCAAATATTCGCTAAAAATTCAAACATTTATAAAACATTAAAATTTTCAAAAAATTCTAATTTTTAATAAAAAATTATATTTTCAATAAAATTCACATGGACCATCTCTATAATTATTAATTACCAATTTAATCATATTTATCACTTAAATTTGATATCTTCATTTATTTGCCTTGATTTGTCTCAGTTGGTTAATTTCTCTATTTAATGTCGCAATTCGTCTTTAAAGTTCCTTATCTCTACCAACATTTTAAAATTTTTATTTTCAGGCAAAATGTCAGTTATTATTATTTTTCCTCATATTTTCATTCATATTATCTTTTATTAGCCACTTTTTCCACTTTGCTGATTCTTTACACTGCGTCAGGGAGTGAATCATTCAGTCAGTTAATCAGTTCTTTTAAAAAAGAAATAAACGAATTTAAACAAACTGTCGTTTTCTGTAAATTCTTTGGTTAATCTTATATTTTCCCTTGAATTTCCGTAAATTTGAAATTATTATTATGATTATTGTCGTCATCATCATCATTATCACTATCACCATCCATCCTACTTACAATGACACAAAACGCCTTAAGTTAGAAAGAGGCTGTACGAACTCGAATCTTTTACGTACATATATAAATATATAGAAAAGAGGTCTTTCTGACACATAAACAACATTTAATGCCAGATGACATTGAATTTAAATAAGAAAAAGAATAAAATAAATTTAAACGGAAAAACGAAAGAAGTTAAAGAACATGATAAAATATATATATATATATATATATATATATATATATATATATATATATATATATATATATATATATATATATATATATATAAAATAATATATACTACGTCAGTTAAATAAAAATCTACATCTGTTATAATACAGTTTAACACATAGTGACTAAACTGAATGAATGTCTGAATGAATAGAATAACTTAAATAACTGACTGTTTGATTCAATGACGATTTACTAGTGTTTTCATTGTAAAATGCTTCCTTGAGTTTTAATTTTATCATCCGTTTAAAAGCCAACAACAAACAAAACTTAAGACTTGTGATTTTTTTCATAAATAAGAGAAGAAATTATATGAAAAGAAACGAAACCAACAATATTATTACAGTAATAAAATAAAATCAGAAAGATTTAGAAAGATATATAGCAGGTTGTAACGAATCTTAAATTCACTACACCAATAAGAGCAGCATAATAAATATGATATTTTGGAGAACATTAATTCTCTCTGTCATAATTCAAAACATGTTTTCAAAGCTCAATGCTGAAGTTAGTTCCCAATAAGATGATTCCATGAAACCTCATCTATTATCTATTACTAGCTGATACCCGATACGCTTTGCCCTTATAAAGTGAAATAAATTGGGGCTAAGTCTCCCCCTGATCCTACTCGTCCTACATTTTGTTCATTAAAGCCACTCTTTTGAAAAGTAATTGGGATGAAGTTTTAACAATCGCTGTTCTTTAGAAATTCTATAATCAATACTCTGTAAGGTGTCCACCTCTCGTACATCAACACAAAAAACTCAACCGAGTATGTGAGTTCTGAAGCGGTACCGGAGAGGACCGGAAAGACTTAGTCAATAAAGTTTGACGATATTAAGAATTACACAAAAAGTCATCTCCATAAGTTTCAATTCATTCGGATACATTCAAAAGCGTGGAAATTGGGTCCCATCTTTATTAAAGCTGAAAATGCAAAGCCGGCCAATTTTGATGTCAATTTGTTTCGATCGATGTACAATTGATACTTTTTACTGTAAACAGCTAAATAGTAATAGATTATCACAGGAACCTTTACCAAACATACTTGCTTCATTTAAAGAGAGAGAAAGCGATTACCGAAAATCGAACAGAACAGACTTTATAACGAAGATTCATGAACAGAGTCTGCTTTATAATAATTATAATAATATAATTTGTTTTGGTAAATACAAAACGTCCTTAATTGAATTCCTTTCATATGATTGTCATTTATCTCGATCGGAAGAACAAAACGCCCACGTGATATTGGAAAGTCTTATTAAAAAAATAAGCTCTATTAGTTCAAGTAGTCAGATAAGATCAAATTAGAGCCAAATTTAGTCATGTTGTATAATAAACATATATTTCGGCTTAATTTTCCAGTATTCGTTCCTAAATTATAATTTTCTGATTATTTCAATAGCTGAAGTTAGATCTAAGAGAGTTTGCAAACATGGAATCCTTATATTCTTGGCCGAATATGGTCTCTTTAGTATGAAAGTTTTCCAGCAGTACCAAAACAATAGCATCTTTGTTATAAATGGAGAAGTCCAGCTCCTTATAAATATAATTCCTTATCCAACCCCTGTACTGAAATAATGATCCAATAATAAACCTGGAGTGGTCAACCCCTCAAAAAATTATTGTGAAAAGAGAACTGAAAAGTGTCTAAATGAGATATGAACATAATGAAAATTTTGAAGCAAAGGTGGCCTTTTTTTATCTCACTCCTAAGTAGTTAAAATGTCAGAATAATTTTGAGGTTATTTCAGATATCGGTTTAACCAATATCTGCCAAAACCAATTTTGACAGATTTTAGTGAATTCCGATTATTACATATATGGACAAATTTAAACCGATTCAGACCAGAATATGATCTAAGAATTTATTTATAAAGTTTTATGTTTTAATAAATTTTTTCTTGATGCCACACACTAAATTATAAATTTATTATGCTCCAATTTACCATAACTGCGGTTGTAGAGTGTATAAAAAAAAAAAAATAATCCAAAACAGAAAAAAATTGTCTCTGTAACTTGACATTGACATTAGTGGTGGCAGTCGTAGCAGAGTGTCACTAAGTTTGAAGGAACATGTTATAAAATACAAAGTGTAATGTTAGTGAGGCAACAAGAAAGTAGTGATTCTGTGCCAAGAACAGAAATACGATTTAAGAAGGTTTTTCATCTTTAATTTAAAAACATGATTCCAATTCTCTTCGTCATCAGCAGCACAACAGCATCATTCTCCCTATCATCACAACCTTTTTGTTGTTGTTGAATGCAGGCTATTGAGGATAAGTTTGAGTTGGAGGTCGTTAAGGATGTTGTTTTTGTGTTTGTTATTCTTGTGTGTTTGATGTTGTATGTTTTAAACATTTTAACTTGTTTCTCTTCCTCTTTTCTGCTCTGTTTTGTATGCTCGGATGTCTATGTTAATGTAATGGACTGTTATTATGTATGTGACTTTCTCTCACTCCTTCCCTTTTGTCTGTCTGATTATAAAATTCATTTTACACGTAAATTGTAGTTGAATTGGTTGTATTGTCATTGTCACTTCATGTTTTACAGAATCCTTAACGATGTCGTCAAATGATTTGATTTGCATAATTTCTGAATATAACAGTTTTTGTTATTCATATATATATTTATCCTCTCTCCTTTTTTACTTTTTGATTTGATTTTAGTTTTTTTAAGGATAATAAGAAATGGTGCATTTTAGTTAGTTTGAATATATTTATAATATTTAGGCTTCATTAACAGGATTTTAACGAAGTTTTTATTTGGTAAAATATCTTCATTTTAATAAATTTTTGAATTTTATTTGTTTTTTGTATGCAAACACACCTACACTTTCATTAGCAATAAATCAAATAAATTTTATTAATGATCACGAGTTTGTCTTTAGAGATTTATTAGCTTTATTTGAAATATCATCCATATTCAGCCACAATTTTGGTTTTTGCGCTGATAGAACTACTATGGTTTTGAAGAAAATAATATGAAATCAAACCAATTCAATCATAATCGAGTATAGAAGTTCTTATTCAATAAAAATAATTAACAATTCTACAGTTTTTCATTTAGTTCTAACCGTTATTGGAACATGTGGCCGAGTGTTGTTATTGTAGGAGATTTCTGTTTCCCTGTTCTGAATCATAATCCAGTATAGGAGTTCGGAATCGGTAGAAATAATTGACAATTCTTAAGTTGTTCATTTGATATTTACCGCTGTCATCATAGATTTCAGCTTAGTGTCTGGCTCTCTTTCGAATGTATTATTTATCTTCGATAATGGTCTCCTGTAATTATGTGATCCGATCTTAATAGTGCATAATACAGAAAACCTTCCGATATCACCAAATTAAAAGTTTTACCTGGGGGTCTCTGTTTTATCATCAATTTCTTTACCATGTTAATACACACAGAAAAAAATCAAAACCAACGTTAATGTGAAAATGATTTTTTTCATTTAGTTTAAATTAAACGTTTTTACGTTTGTGGTGAAGTAATATTTGACATATTAAAATCTTTCGATATTAATATATAAAGTTATACAGTGATAAATTCTTAAAATTGTTTTTAAGTAGTAAAATTTTAAGAATATTCTGAAGAAACTGTATTTAATGTGAAACAATGTTAAATTTACATATTTTATCTATGAAGCAAAATCATAAATGAAAAAAGTTAAATTATTTCTATTTTAATTAATTTTACATTGACTTTTTCTATGTGTACTATTTGTAGCCTTCCAGCATCATTTTCTACATGTTAAAACAACCTTCTCTGTGTCTCGGTTTTAATTTATATGGATGCATTCAAAAGGCATTACTTAATTTGTGATTGCATCCTATTACTTTCAAATGTAGGGAAATGTCTTGTTCTCTTACTTCGTATCTTAAAAGAGCAAGTTCTCTGGCTTCATATAACAAACTTGGTCGAGTGATGCTTTTGATTCCTCATCTGCATAATTTTTCGGTTGGTCGAGTTTCTTCTGTGTCGAAATTATCACCTATTGATCGCACGAACTATCGTGTATATTGACGGAAAAACTCTTCCAACAATTTAAAACTATCAGCAGCAGTTTCCTTCAAAGAAACGAAAGTTGACTGACTTTTTTGGCAAATAAATGAAAGTATATTAAATTTGTAATTACGTGTAAAACCAAAATGAAATTATTTAAGACCCTGTAATGTATACATGTCTTTGGACCTTTTAAAATCTGATTTGACCTTAGCTGCTTATAATTTGAACGATTTAATTAAAAAACTTTTTTAGTAGACATAATTAAGTTATTTCATTGGTACCTGATGGTAGAACAGTTAACAGTACGGATCTTCCTTATGTGCTTTCTGATGAAAAAGCGTTTTTTTTCAAACATTTATTGTGCTGTATTTTTCGATATTTAGAAAATAAATATCCTTTTTATCACGTTTTTTTAAATATTTGCTCTTTGTGTAGTTACGGTCTCCTTGCCATAAATACTTTAACATAATCAAATATTTTGAATGTATTTCTCTGAGTGTAAATTGCACTAGGAATTTTCGGCTTTTATAATTTTAAGACAATTTTATTTTGTCATTTCAAAAAATCTACAGCAACAACAACAAGTAACTTGTTTCATTTTCTATGTTATAATTGTAATTTTGGCATCAAGCCTCCTCTTCTATAGTGTTGACTTACTTAGTTGAAGTTAATAAAATTAGCAGCAACAACAAAATATAAGTCATTTCATCCTTAATAAATATCTAGGAAAAACTGAAGGAACTAAATATAGTTCTTTATTAAATTAAATTTGCAACTAAATTGAAATAAGAAATAACATTTCTATTTAATTGCCTCCTGCTATAAGTAATTGACTTGATCCTTTCTCAAAATAATGGATACAATCAAATTACAAAATGGTGTTTATACCTCATACCCAAACTAGTATGTATACATATTTTTAAAAATATACATTTACACACACACATAAGGAGTGAGATCGAAAAATTATTAACACACGTTTTTCATTAAAACTTTTAATCCAAGTATTATCAGATTTTTTGGATCAAGTTCAATCATACAAAAGTCTGCCGTCAAATTGTTTTGAAATGTTATTAAATAGTACCGGGAAAACTTGTCCGTTGATAGAAATACTGGTTCAGGTAAAGTGATGTTCCCAAACACATCCGGTAGGAAAGCAGCTTAGTTATCTTATCCAAGCATCCTGTCATTATAGCAGACAAGCCTTGAGTGGCACAAGAACAATAATGTGTTATTTGTACCAAGAGAGACAAATCCTCCAAACTGCCTGCAGCTAAGGACAGTGTAGAAATATTGGTCTCTTGTTAAAAGAGAATTAAAGAGCACAAAAAGCAGTGCAAAAGTGTAGAAGATTTTAAACGGGGATGGATTACCTGGATTACGAGAAAACGACAGAAAGCACTTTAAAAACGTTATTGGAAGCGTTTCAGGTTCTAAATATGTGTGTTAAGAAGAATTTTTTATATCACTCCCATTACAAATATGTTGTTATATTATTCCACCCTTAACATCATGTATTGGAAATTCAGTACCTCACACATGTTTTTAGGGATTCCCTCTTTTAATTCTCCCATGATTCTTGTTTTTCCATAGGAATTATATTTTTCACTTTCACATTTTCTCCACCCCCTCCTCCATCTATTCCACCTTTTTTCATATTTTATGAATATTGCATGTAATTGCTTTGAAAGGATAAGGATTTTGTTACTCCCTCTAAGAGCAAACATTTTTACATGTAAAATCTATTTGTCATGTGGTGATGATGTGTGTGTGCTTGTGTGTCTGTTTGTATTTGTTTGTTATAAATAATTTGTACTTTAAGGACTTTAATTTGAACGGTGAATTTTGAAATTTGAATATTTTATTTGTTTTTGTTCTTATTTCTTTCTTCCATTCCATTCTTCTCTCATTTCGGTTATTTGTTTTTTTATGTGAAGGTATTTTGTTGTCGTTGTTGTTGTTCAAAAAGAAGTATAAAATTCAAATATTCAGAATGTAAATCGGTATTTGAAATATTTTCTCTTCGTTTAATAATATTTTTTCCTTTAAAAAAAAGAGGTGTGTCACTTGAAATGTTATAAAATTTATTATTTAATAACTTTAATCGTTTTGGGATTACAATAAGTTTTTTTACTCTTCTTAATTGTATGTGTGTGTGTGTATGTATGAATGTGTCCGTATGTGTTTTTATATAATTTTTATGTTAACATATAAATCATTACATGCAGTTTTTCTTCTTTAAAGAGGATTAATGCCCCATTTCATTTAAGGAGATTAATTTAAATGGGGTCATTTATTGTGGTTGTAATATTAAAACGTACTAAGGACAATGAAAAACAACAATGTGAGCTTTTTTATAATAAATTCAAAAATATTATCTATTACTTGGGAGTTTTTTTTTTTAATAGAATTTAATAAAATTTATGTTTAAAATTAATTTGTGTCAAGAAAATTTATATTCGGTTGTTAAAAAAATGTTGGGGTAATAAAAATGGAAATTTATTTAACGTTATAAAAGAGAAATGTCATCAAAAATATTTGAAAACATATAAAAAATATTTATATTTTTTATTTTGATGTTGTGGTTATTTCTAGCTTAATTCAGGTACAGTTCTAATTCAGTTCTAGTTCAATTCTTGTCAGTTTTAGTTCAGTTTCTAGTTCAGTTCTATTTTATTTCCAGTTTAGTTTTAGTACAATTTCAGTGTAAGTTAAGTTCTATTTTAGTTCTAGTTTATTCTTCTTTAGTTTTCCATCAGTTCTAATGCAGAACTGTCATTTCACAATTGCTGTACCCATTATGACTCACTTATATATTACGTATGATTTATTTTACTTTCTACATTAAGTATACGCAGTGTATTACCCTCTAGAAGGATTCAACTGTATTTTATGCAAAAATTCATTCATATTTATTCAGTAATGTATCACAGATAACTCAAATTGTTATTTACTAAATGTCATAATAATTTCATGTCTTAATTATAATTGCAAATTATAATTAAAATATTCTTAAAGTATGTAAAATTTAGTGTCATCACTGTCATATGTGTAATTATTATTACGAAAATATCATGATTATTATCTATTATTTAGTCTACTTCTTATTTTTATATTTAATTTAATTTAAAAAGCAAATATCTCTCATAATAAGATAAAATTATTTTCATAAAAATGAAGAAAATAATTTCACATACATACACACAAACACATTTAAGTGTAAATTTTGTTTTCAATATTTATTGACAATTTAGTAAACGAATATTGACAGCATCAGTCTATCTTTTTTGTGTTGACTTGTCTTTCAGTTCATATTTGGAAAATTATTACTTTCATAGAAATTTTCTTTTTCATATAATGAGAATGACGATGACACGAGAATTGAAAAGAAGATAAAATAAAATAAAATAAAATTTATTTGAAAAATGTTAATAAAACTGGACTTTATTAGAAATGATTATTGCGATGAAATAGACAAGACAGAAGTGGACAGAACAGGACAGTATAAGACATGAGAAAACCTAACAATTGACAAACTTGAGCAGACTCATTATTATTGCTTTTTTATTGTTGTTGTTGTTATTGAAGGACTTTGCCATCAGTCATGTTTATAACGATAATAAAATGATAGAATTTAACATTTAAAATATTTAAACAAAATTATATAAATTTCTTTAATCAATTATTCAGTTTTGGAATACATTTATAAAAAAGATTTTTTTGTCCTCTTTTATTATCTTCTTTTTTAATATTTTTGTTGAACAAGTTTAATTTCAGCTGCAAAATAAAAAATGTTATTGACGTTTATCTTCCATGTCAGATAATTTAAATAATTGAATTAGATTTAAAGTTATTTGAACTCTTGATAGAAGAAAAATATTTAACAAATGTCACAAGGAACAAAAGAGACAAAAGACATTTGAACTTTGTCATTCAGGTTTAAAATCCCATGAGATGTTAGAATATTTTAGCGTTAATTTTATTTTTAGAAATTCTTAGTAGACTTGAAACATAACTTTTTTTTAGAGATATTAAAACTTTTATTTGATATTTGCTGTAGGAGATATTTTAATACAAAAATGAAGTAGAAACTGATCTGTCATTTGATCTGGAAGATGTCTCATTTAAAGGAACTTTAAATGGACCAAATTTTAACTAGAACTCAACTTGAACTGAACTAGAACTTAACTAGAACTCAACTAGAGCTGAACTAAAAATGAAATTAAACTAAACTAGAACTGAATTAGAACTGAATTAGATTTGAAGTATAAGTGAATTAGAACTGAATTAAAACAGAACTACAATTTAACTAGAAACTAGAATTGAAGTAGAACTGAACTAAAACTGAACTAGAACTGAACTAGAACTAAAGTAGATCATAAGTATAAATGAACTAGATCTGAACTAGAACTTAACTAGAACTGAACTAGAACTCAACTAGAGCTGAGCTAGAAATGAAATTAAGCTAAGCTAGAACTGAATTAGAACTGAGCTAGAACCGAACTAAATCTGAACTAGAACTAAAGTAGATTTGAAGTATAACTGAATTATAACTGAATTAAAACAGAACTACAATTTAACTAGAAACTAGAATTGAAGTAGAACTGAACTAAAACTGAACTAGAACTGAACTAGAGCTGAACTAGAAATGAAATTAAGCTAAACTAGAACTGAATTAGAACTGAACTAGAACTGAACTAGAACTGAGCTAGAACCGAACTAAATCTGAACTTGAACTAAAGTAGATTTGAAGTATAATTGAATTAGAACTGAATTAAAACAGAACTAGAATTTAACTAGAAGCTAGAATTGAAGTAGAACTGAGCTAGAACCGAACTGAAACTGAACTAGAACTAAAGTAAATCGTAAGTATAACTGAACTAGAAATGAACTAGTATTGAAATAGAAACTATAACTGAACTAAAAACTAAATTATAAAATCCGCTTTAACTATTTTTAATTTAATTTTTTTATATTTAATATATAATTTTATTTCCGTTTAGTTTGATATTCAATAAGTATTTTATATATTTTAATAATCTCATTTTGACATTTAAGAAATCTATAATCTCCTACGTAAAATCGCTGAAGCGGTTAACGTATACTTAACATTTTAATAATACATAAAACTATTAAGTATACGCACCAGTTTTTTTTAATAAATAAAATCTTCTGCTTGAAAAAATAAACTTTAAATGGCAATTAAAAAAAACATCTTGTTCTTTTAATACAATATTAAAAAATAACTTGAAAAATAAAGAAAAGAGCTAAAATACATACTAAATATCATAATACCTCGTAGTTATCATCATTATTATAATAATAAAAATAAAGCCAATCTTTGAGTAAACTATTTTAACCACATCAACAACAATAAAAATGTTTTCGTTTTCATTTTAATTTTTCTTTTCTTCTTATCCTCTTAACTTAAAAAAAAAAAAAAAAAAAAAAAAAAAAAAACATTTTTTTTAAACCACAAACATAAAATTATAAATGCCATTGTTGTTATTGTTGTTGTTGGTGGTTCAACTATAGTTAAAAATAAGAACAAAAATATATATATAAAACTTAAATGTTGTTTTAACTGTTTGTTTTATTATGTGTGTGAGTGAGCTGTTATGTGTGTGAGTTAGTAGTGTGAGTGAGTGTTAAAGTTTATAAATATTTAAAAAAGTACATATGATTTTAGTGTAACCGGAAATTGTTTTGAATTCATGTAGGTTTTTCTAGTTTGTTTTTTTAACGTTAATTGAAAACCATTTTTTTGGTGCATTTTTGATTTGAAATTGAATTTAACAATTTGGATTAAATAAAGAATTTTAATTGTTAATAACAATTTGAAAAAATATTTGAGAATTTTTGTAAATTGACTTTTTGATTGGAATAAAATGTTTTTTTGAGGATTTGTTTTTTAAGGTATTATTTTATTTTTTATTGAAAACTTAATTTTATTTTTTTTTGGATTTAATTTTTTATTTTTGTAATTTCCACGAAAGAAAAAATTATATTTTTATTCCCTAGTGATGAAATTTTGAACCTTTTCACTCAGAAACTCATCCATTAAAGCTTTTAAATTGCTTTCTCTCTCTTAAGCCTTAGCTCTGGTCTGTACTCAAGGGTTTGTTTACTATAATTAAAGGATGCCAAGTCAGAAAAGTAAGTGGACACATTATGAAGTCTTATGAATAAAATCAATCAGCGTCCATTGTAACAAAGAATTGTTTTCTTTTGCTGCAACTCTGTATTGCTTGTCATACCAAGAACTTTTTGGGAAATTTTGACTGCTTTTGGATTCTAACCTTCTTTGCTTGAGCATCTGTAATTTAAAATAAATGACCAGAAAATTTCGCAAATTTTGTCAGAATATACGTTTCGTTACCCATGATGCAGCAAAAATATTTTTTTTGGAAATTTGGCTTCAGTTTCCATACTCCGTTGTTGGTCTTTAAATTTTTAGTAACTTTCCCGTCAGGAACTTTTTGAGGTGTTTATCTTTTCATAATCTAAATTATCTTTAAATTTTTGTAACAAAAACACCGACCACTGAGCTAACCGGGTTGTTTTCCTGCCTTCTGTGCTGGGAGCTCTTTTAAAAATGTTTTCTATTTTTTGGCTTAAGAAACATCATGCGAACCATTCCTTCTACCTGATTTTCTATCAACGGACAAGTTCTCTCATAATATTTAATAACATGGGAAATAGTTTGACGAAAGACCTTTAAAAATTATTAAAAATATTCAAAATTGTTAAAAATATTTAATAATTTTTCTAGTCACTCATTTTAATAAGATTAAAAATATATAAATTTGACGTTAAACAACATACTAACTGACATGCTTTTCAAATGAAACTTTATAAAAAGATATCAGATAATTCCTGTTTTAAAAGTTTTAATGAAAAACGTGTGTCAAGAATTTTTCGATCTCACACCTTAGTATAAATTGAAAAAAGGTAGGAGTTATTTCCGCCATTATGTACATTTTATGCTTCATTTATAATTCAATGTTCAATTCAATATTTGTTTAATTAAATACAAATTAGTTTTGAAATAATAATTAATTAATTTATATTTCGTACAAAATGAAACAAAAACAAAAATCATTGATTTATAAATTCTATTTGAATGATTTTTTGTGCTAAACAAGTTTATTAGAAGTAATTTAATTTTAATTAGGTCCCACTGTACATGTTTAAACAAAACATAGTTTATATGCCTGAGTGAATATAATTCTTTGTTGTTTCTGTGTGTTGTATGTTTGTGTGTGGGTTATGAATGTGTGAGTGTATTGTTTGTTTATATCAAAGATTAACAAGACTGGAAGTTGATTCAATTTTATGCAACAACTAAAATAAACATTTTATTTATTTCTTGAATATCAAATTTTGATAAAAATTGAAAAAAAAAAATATATTTTCAATATAAATTCAATATTTGATTAAAATTAAAATTTTTACAGAAAATTTTAATTTTTTTTAAAGATTTAACTTTCTTTTAAAAGTTATGTTTTTTCTGAATATCTACGTATTAAGAAAATAACATTATCACTAAAAGGTGAGGATTTTCACGAAAAACTAAAGACTTTCATTCACAATTCGAAATTTTCACTAAAATTTGTACAGAAATTTTAAAAAATAAAATTTTTCTGGTAAATTAAAACAAAAAAAAAAAAAAATTCCAAAATATGTTTTTTTGTTAAAAATTTAATTTTTACTTAAAATTATTTTTTTCTTTTTTAAGTTTCTCTAAAAATTTTATTTTAATTTTCTCTAAAAATTAATATTTTCACTGAAATTTTAAATTTTCACTAAAATTTAAAATTTTCATTAAAATTTAAAAATTTCATTAAAAATTTAAATTTAAAAAAAAAATTAAATTTTCACTAAATATTTACAATTTTCACTGAAATTTTAAATTTTCACTAAAATTTAAAATTTTCATTAAAATTTAAAAATTTCATTAAAAATTTAAATTTAAAAAAAAAATTTAAATTTTCACTAAATATTTACAATTTTCACTAAAAATTTAAATTTTAACTAAATTTTCACTAAAAATTAAAATTTTCACTAAAAATTTAAATTTTCACTAAAAATTTAAATTTTCACTAAAAATTTAAATTTTCACTAAAAATTTAAATTTTCACTAAAAATTTAAATTTTCACTAAAAATTTAAATTTTCACTAAAAATTTAAATTTTCACTAAAAATTTAAATTTTCACTAAAAATTTAAATTTTCACTAAAAATTTAAATTTTCACTAAAAATTTAAATTTTCACTAAAAATTTAAATTTTCACTAAAAGATTTCACTAAAAATTTAAATTTTCACTAAAAATTTTCACTAAAAATTTAAATTTTCACTAAAAATTTTCACTAAAAATTTAAATTTTCACTAAAAATTTAAATTTTCACTAAAAATTTAAATTTTCTCTAAAATTTAAAATTTTCACTAAAAATTTAAATTTTCTTTTTCACTGAAGTTCATCTTTTCGCTTAAAATTCACATGTTCACTAAAAATTTATGTTATCATTAAACATTCACATTTTCACAACAAATTCACATTTTCCAAAAAAAAAAAAAAAAAATCACTAAAAATTCCTTTTTTATAATTAAAATTAAAATTTCCCTTCTTATTATTCTGTATATATAAAATCCCCACAAACCTCATCTCAAGCATAATATATTATGTTTTCTTTATGTTTTAATGTGTACAACTGAGCGTATACGTAATGAATAATTTCATTTGTTTAACATACTCATACATGTACACAATTATGTCTAAATAAATTTTATAAATATTTATCAACAAAGAAATAAATTAAAATGACTTAATTTTAATATGAAACATATTATGTTTTCTTAACCATCCCTTATTTCTATTAGTTTATGTCTAACTGTTATAAATTTCCTATAAATGGGATAACAAAATATGAAAGTGACATAAAATATTTTGGGAAATTAATTTTTGTTACTGGCCACTATTTCCATTCTCGTATTTAATTATATAATTATTTATATTTTCATGTTTATTAAATACAATTAATTTATTAAATTTAATTTAGAACTAAAATATTTATTGAAACAATTTTGAGAAAATTATTTAATTTTTTTATTATAATTTTATTATAATTCCAGCCCACTCATAAAATGCAGTCGGGTGAAGGTGCTCCTACAATTTCGTTGCAATTAGTGCCAAAAATGTTGGCACCATTGGTCAGTCTCTGGGTGCCACATGCATTTGTTGTTTCATTTAAATTGGAAACAGATGAAAATTTATTGATTACAAAAGCTCGTGATAGTTTGAGTAAATACAAACATAAGGTAAGTGGAAAAGGACAGGAAATGTAACAAAATACAAAATAATTTAAATGGAAAACTATTGTTTTGAAAACTATAGACAATAAAAAAGTGATTTAAGAAGTGAGATCGAAAAATTCTTAACACACGTGAGATCGAAAAATTCTTAAAACGTTCAAACCAAATATTATTTGATATTTTCTGGATGAAGTTATCTTTGTAAAACATGTCAGTTTATGGGTAAATAAATGAAATGAATTGAATTGTTAAATTGCTGGCGAAGGATTTAAAGTTATGCCGTAAAACCGTTTCCACTTTTATTAAATGGATGACGAAACGTATGATCTGGCAGACTTTTCGCCATTCACTGGTCAAAAATTTTATGTTGCTGATGGGCAAGGAAATGTTGAGGAAGAGTTTAGGACCCAAAAACGGTCGAAATTTCCCAAATTTCTTGGTATGATAAGTAATATTCACTTGCGGCAAAATAAGTCAATCATTTGTTACTACGGGCTCTTTTAGTACTGAAATTTACATCCATCGATCTCACTCCTGAGTTGTTGTATTGGCATTTTTTTAAACACTATATTGTGTATGAGATTTTATCTAAATTATTGTGGTTTTATAGCAGAAATATAAGATAATGGTTTCTTCATTAAAATCGATTCCGAAGCCTTTCCGGTATTCTTTTAATGATGCCAAACATTTACATAAATTTAATTTAATATTTATTTCAAAACCCAATTAAAATTTGAAACGAAAATATTTAATATCAACCATTTTCCCTTCTAATCTCATTTTACAACCGAAAAAATAACAATTAATTAAAATTCTAATAAAAAAATGAATAAATATTCACCATAAATCGAATTCCATGGAAATTTAACGAAATATCTAGATGAAAATTTAATACTTTATATTTTTGTATCTCTCAGCTTAACCAACACTCGCACACACACACGCCCATAATCACACTGAGAATGAAACAGCAAAAGATGGTAAAAATATAGATAAGAGAACACAAGATTGAAAAACACTTGACGTCCTGTTGTGTGCTGTAACATTTTTTGTTGTTCTGTTGATTTCATTTTCCTCTCTTTTGTTGTTGTTGGTGTATTTCAACATTCAGTTACAAAAAAATAAAAAAAAGAATTGCAAACAATTCTATTCCATTGTATTTGTTTAACAATTTCATTTTAAACACTTGTCATTTGCAGGCAATGAAATTGTAGGAAGACTCGTATCCATATGAATAGATACATACACTCATACATACACAAAAAATAGATACAAAATACAAATAAATATTTACTATAAAACTACAACATGTGTTGTAAATATTTGTATTGAAAATGTTGAGAAAGTTTTTCATGTTTTTATTTTTAAATAAATTTTATTTTATTTAGAGATAAAAAACTGTTTAAAGAGTTAATAAAATATGTTAACGAAAAGTTTTGTTTTAGGAAATAAAGAAATACAAATTTAATATTCAAAATTTAACATTTTGTAGAGAAAATTCTCGAAAATACTTTAAAAATTTCTAGAAACAATTTTTAAACAAATAATAAACAAGATTTCACACAGAATTTCTGTCACATTGTGACTCATTTTCCATAGAAAACTGATTTTCAAAAGAAAATTTTCTGTCACATTGTGACTAATTTTCTATAGAAAATTTTTCTCTGTCACATTGTGACTAATTTTCTATAGAAAATTTTTCTCTGTCACATTGTGACTAATTTTCTATAGAAAATTTTTCTCTGTCACATTGTGACTAATTTTCTATAGAAAATTTTTCTCTGTTACATTGTGACTAATTTTCTATAGAAATCTTTTCTCTGTCACATTGTGACTAATTTTCTATAGAAATCTTTTATCTGTCACATTGTGACTAATTTTCTATAGAAAGCTTTTCTCTGTCACATTTTGACTAATTTTCTATAGAAATCTTTTCTCTGTCACATTGTGACTAATTTTCTATAGAAATCTTTTTTCTGTCACATTGTGACTAATTTTCTATAGAAATCTTTTCTCTGTCACATTGTGACTAATTTTCTATAGAAATCTTTTCTCTGTCACATTGTGACTAATTTTCTATAGAAATCTTTTCTCTGTCACATTGTGACTAATTTTCTATAGAAATCTTTTCTTTGTCACATTGTGACTAATTTTCTATAGAAATCTTTTCTCCGTCACATTGTGACTAATTTTCTATAGAAATCTTTTCTCTGTCACATTGTGACTAATTTTCTATAGAAAATTTTCTGTCACTGAAATTGAGCACAAATCCCAATTTGCCTTGAATTTGTCACATTAATCTTTTAGAATTTTTCATAAATTTTATGGAATTTTTTATTTTTTAATAAAAATCTTTTTAAATAAAAAATAAAAATAACTTTTATTTCCTTATTGTTTTTTTCAGTTGGTTATTGCAAATATTTTGCAAACACGTAAACATCGTGTCGTTTTTGTGACGCCAACAACATCCTATGAAGTTCATTTAAGTAGAGAACAAGCTCTCCAAGGCCTTGAAATTGAGGAACCAATTGTTGCTGATGTGGTAAGTAAAAAAAAGAAATACAAAAATAAATAAAACTTTTTTAGTGTTTAAATTTCTTGCAAAATTAACTTTTCAAAGAATTATTGACATTAATTTAAACTCTTTTTTATTGTGTCACTCACATCTACACTCACACAGGTACAAAAACACAGTGAATTTATTAATTCATGTATGTCTCGCCAATGACCAATGTCAATGCGACAACAGCGACAACAACAACGTCATCATATTCAAGTGGATTGTCGCGTGACAACACCACATTTTTGTCGCTTATTAAATCCCGGACCAGGTATTGGACGGAGATATTAAATTTTGAACAAATGGCATAAAGTAACTAAAATCTACAAATTTACTATCACAAATCAAATCACAACAAAATGAACAACAATAATAGAAATTATTAGAAATCATTTCATCAAAGAACATTTTTCATCAGCATTAAAGATCTACGTTGCCGACAAATTAAATAATTCAGGTAAAAGTTTATTTTATTTTTTAATTTCTTATTACTTCTTGATTTTGAAACAAAAACTTGTAAAAATTTTTGTTAATAAAGAAAAAATGAAAAAGAGGGTTAATTATTAAGTAATAGTTTCTGTTATAATTTTATTTCTATAATTAAAAATATTAATTTATACATTTATGACAATTTTACGTGTTAAGGGGTACAAATATATTTTCAATTTTATACTGAACAAAAGGAAAGAGGAAGCGAGAGTTTATTTTAATAAGCATTTAGTTAAGTCTTATACATATTATTAAATACATATTATATTTTCTAAGAAATATAGAAACTTTTCCCCTTTTCTATACTTAATTATAAAAAGCAGCTACTTATTCCGTTTAGTTAATATAACATTAAATTAAGCACAGTGGGTTCTTTCTCGTAATAATAAATGAACATTTACCTTAATAATATTTTAAAAAATATTGTGATGTTCGTCGTACATTTCTATAAAAATAGTTGGACACAAAAATCTCAACAAAATTTAAGAAATTCTCATGTCACAAATTTTCCATAAAAGAAGGTCCACAAAGTAATAAACATTTTCTATAAAATGTGACATTTATTCGCATAAATGTGCTTTTATAGAAAATAGCAAACAATTTGACAGAAATTATCTATAAAAAATTAGGTCGCAATGTGACAGAAATTTTCTATAGAAAATTGGATCACAATGTGACAGAAATTTTCTATAGAAAATTGGATCACAATGTGACAGAAATTTTCTATAGAAATTTGGATCACAATGTGACAGAAATTTTCTATAGAAAATTGGATCACAATGTGACAGAAATTTTCTATAGAAATTTGGATCACAATGTGACAGAAATTTTCTATAGAAAATTGGATCACAATGTGACAGAAATTTTCTATAGAAAATTGGATCACAATGTGACAGAAATTTTCTATAGAAAATTGGATCACAATGTGACAGAAATTTTCTATAGAAAATTGGATCACAATGTGACAGAAATTTTCTATAGAAAATTGGATCACAATGTGACAGAAATTTTCTATAGAAAATTGGATCACAATGTGACAGAAATTTTCTATAGAAAATTGGATCACAATGTGACAGAAATTTTCTATAGAAAATTGGATCACAATGTGACAGAAATTTTCTATAGAAAATTGGATCACAATGTGACAGACATTTTCTATAGAAAATTGGATCACAATGTGACAGAAATTTTCTATAGAAAATTGGATCACAATGTGACAGAAATTTTCTATAGAAAATTGGGTCATAATGTGTCCCAAAAATTATAAACGAAATTAAAATACATTTTCACAAATTTCCTTTAAAAAACCCGTGTCACAAATTTAAAATCAGTATTTCTTAATTTACCTTTATGAGCGAAGAGAACATATCTGACTGAAATTTAACTTATTTAATTAAACCACTGTGTGAATTGCTAAATATTTTTATGTATCTAAAAACTATTATTAATACTTAATATTATTTAAGATAAAAACCCCTTAAAAACTTAAATATTTTTAAATTAAATCCCCAATAATTTTATATAAATATTTTGAAAATGAATAATTATGTTATAAAAATTTGTATAAAAGGGGAACCTATCAAAACATAGCTGTTTGCACTAAAACCTTTCACTACTAAACTTTATTATCATTATCATAATTTCTATCTTTTTTTAATTATATAATATTTTATTTGTCACTTATTTTATAATATTTTTTCACATTAAGCAGAATTTTCAATTACTTTTTTTATTTTTTTATTTTTTGTCTGTTCTATATATTATTTTATATCATAACTGGTGAATGGTGATTTCATTTCATTTTCATTAACATTAACTACTTTTTTATTACAATTATTCTTTTTTTTTCATTTTGCTCTTGTGCTGAAGACTAAATTAACTATATTTCCCAATTGATTTTTAAATCAATTTGCGTGTTTCAAAGTCATTATCATTATTATTGTTCATTATTATTACTTTACTTTCATATTCTGTCGCTATTTTGTGGTGTCTGTCATTCATTTATTTAAAAAGAATATGAAATAGTGTGTCAAGAGCATACATGGTCACATCATCAATATTTGAAATATTCATAATAATTCAAATAAAATGCACAATGGGAAATCATCTAAATTTTGCTTCAATTTTTTTCCCGACAATTTATTGGGAATATTCTCTTTTCTTTTTAGGGAAAATAGTCGACAAATTTGCTCCAAATTGTCACAAATTTTATAGAGAAAATTCTCGACATATTTTTTATGGTAAATTTTATGCAATTTGTCATAATTTTTCTAGAGAAAATTTTATGCAGTTTGTCATAAATTTTCTAGAGAAAATTCTATGCAATTTGTCATAAATTTTCTAGAGAAAATTCTATGCAATTTGTCATAAATTTTCTAGAGAAAATTCTATGCAATTTGTCATAAATTTTCTAGAGAAAATTTTATGCAATTTGTCATAAATTTTCTAGACAAAATTCTATGCAATTTGTCATAAATTTTCTAGACAAAATTCTATGCAATTTGTCATAAATTTTCTAGAGAAAATTCTATGCAATTTGTCATAAATTTTCTAGACAAAATTCTATGCAATTTGTCATAAATTTTCTAGAGAAAATTTTATGCAATTTGTCATAAATTTTCTAGAGAAAATTTTATGCAATTTGTCATAAATTTTCTAGAGAAAATTTTATGCAATTTGTCATAAGTTTTCTAGAGAAAATTTTATGCAATTTGTCATAAGTTTTCTAGAGAAAATTTTATGCAATTTGTCATAAGTTTTCTAGAGAAAATTTTATGCAATTTGTCATCAATTTTCTAGAGAAAATTTTATGCAATTTGTCATAAATTTTCTAGAGAAAATTTTATGCAGTTGTCATAAATTTTCTAGAGAAAATTCTATGCAATTTGTCATAAATTTTCTAGAGAAAATTCTATGCAATTTGTCATAAATTTTCTAGAGAAAATTCTATGCAATTTGTCATACATTTTCTAGAGAAAATTTTATGCAATTTGTCATCAATTTTCTAGAGAAAATTTATGCAATTTGTCATCAATTTTCTAGAGAAAATTTTATGCAATTTGTCATCAATTTTCTAGAGAAAATTTTATGCAATTTGTCATCAATTTTCTAGAGAAAATTTTATGCAATTTGTCATCAATTTTCTAGAGAAAATTTTATGCAATTTGTCATCAATTTTCTAGAGAAAATTTTATGCAGTTTGTCATAAATTTTCTAGAGAAAATTCTATGCAATTTGTCATAAATTTTCTAGAGAAAATTCTATGCAATTTTTCATAGAGAAAATTCTATGCAATTTGTCATAAATTTTCTAGAGAAAATTTTGTAATTTACTTTATTTATTATCTGTCCCAAACTGTTGATGGAAATTATTTTATATATTAAGTTATTAAGATAATTTAATCGTATCCTGTTTATAAAGAAAAATGCATCATTGTGTATGTGATTCCGCACTACCTTACTGATCCCTACAATACCCATTGGCAACAACATTTAGCTTATTTTGTATCAATCATTCATCATTATTGTTGTGTCGACAAAAGAGAGCGGGGGAGACAAAGAGAGGACATGTTTTAATGTGTAAATGATTATTTGTATGTGCATTTAGTGGCTGTTTTCACTCTCTATCCTTAGGAAACAAAAAACACACACTCACAAGTACAAATACACACATTTACAAACGTTCTCTCATTTAATTCAAAATGTGTTTGTATTTGTTCTTTTTTTGTTTTCCACAAACACACACTCAGTTGTCCTTGCATTTAGTAGGTTAGGGTTTCTTTATGTTTTGTTTGACGTTTGACTGTTACCCCTTTTTACGTTTTGGGGGCCCTGGGTATCGCATAGTTGCCATTTGTAACAAAACAATATTTTGTTTTCTAGTTTTTTGTTGTTGTTTGTATTTTTCACATATTTTTCCTCTGTATAGTTTTTAATGGTGTTGAACACTTAAAGCAGGTCACGAACTTGTAGTTATTTTGTAACAATATTTTAGCTGTTTTTTAATGTCTTTTTGAAAAATGAAAAACATGAAGGAACAAAATAATAAAAAACTAAAAAAAGTTAGTAAAACTAAATGAAAGTCATGTTGAAATAATATGAACAAAAATGAGAGAAAAAACGAAAATAAAAAGTTTACAAATTTTAGAGGATTTAGATTTGAAAAATATGTTACAAAAAAGAAGGTTTTTACTATTATGATTTTGACAAAATGACCTTAAGCCAGAAAACAGAAAAAAACAAAAAAATATTTTTAATACTGTAGAAATATCAATGTTTGTATTGAACTTAGAAAATTGTGCAGAAGTTTGTCAAAATAATACCAATTTTTTCTTTTTTGTTTCAAATTTGTGTAAAAATGTAAAAATTCATTGAAAATATTTTAATTAAAAAGTTTTCTCAAATTTTATTTAAAAAAATGTTTAATTTGTTTGATATTTTCTGAATAAAATTACACTTTTTTGTTTTCACTTTTTTATAGAAAATATTAAACTTAGAAAACTGTGCCGAAAATTGTCCCTAAAATATAACGTATTTTTTGCTTTATGTCATATTACTGTAGAGTTAATTTTAAATTTTGTGCCAAAATTCGTCCCATATTATTTTATTAAGAAAAATTATCTCAATTTTTTTTAGAAATTAAACATTTTTTTGTCATATTTTCTATAAAAAATTAGATACTTTTTGTCTGAAATTTTCTACAGAAAATTAGTCATTTCGTCTTCAACACTTTGTGTCTCCAATATTCTATAGAAAATGTGACACTTTGTGTCTCAAATTTTCTTTAGAAAATGTGACACTTTGTCTTTACAACTTTCTATAAAAAATGTGGCACTTTGTCTCTCCAATTTTCTATGGAAAATGTGACACTTTGTATCTCAAATTTACTATAGAAATTCGAAAAAGATTTATCAATATATCAATTTTTCTAGAGAAAATTTGTCTTATTTTTTCTATATAAAATTATGCAAGATTTGTCTCAAATTTTTGTCTTAAAATATTTGAAGAACGGCGTACAAATTGGACAAGATTTTTCCAAAATTTCTACTAAAAATTGAACAAGATTTGCGTAAAACTTTGTAAAAAAATTGGACAAAATTTTTCTCGAATTACTTATAGAAAATTATTCAAGATTTGTCTCAAATTTTCTATAGAAAATAAGGCAAAATTTGTCTCAAATTTTGTACAAAAAATTGGACAAAATATTGTAACAAATTTGGCTTCAAATTAAAAAAAATATTTCCAAATGCAATAAAAAACTTGAATTTAAGATATCAGAACAGAAATAATAAATATTCCTTTTTTGGCAATTTTTTGCCTCACAACACACACACCCTCACATTAAGAATAATGGTCGTTTACAAAAAAAAAACCTTATTACAATTAAGGATGAAACATTTAAATGCTTAAAAAGCCTCCAACTACACTGTTTTAGGCTCTAAAAGAGTTTAACCTACACAAACGGAAACAATCGTCATTCTCACTAAAGCGCCTTAAAGATATGCTTTTGTTTTCATTTATTTATTTCTTATTTCCGTTTCTTTGTTGCGAAATATTTCAAACGAAATATTTCTATTTTTCTTTTCTTTATTTATTCTGGCGTATAATATAATAAACACCTTAAATCTTGTTTCATCTTCTACTTATTTCAATTTCTACAATTTGTATTTATTCCTTTTCTTTTCTTCTTCTATACTTTTTTCCATTAAGTTTGTTTTCCTTATTAATTTCCTTTCATTTATTTCTGTTGTTACTCAAGTTTCGATGTCTTAGAAAAGATTTGCTTTAAGGATTAAATCAAATTATTACTACACGTGTATCAATTTATCATTTTTCTTAATTTATATTTTCTTATTATTATTTCTTGTTATTGTTGTTGTGTTTCTCTCTTATATTTTATCTTAAATATATATCACTTTTTACATCCTGGTATTATTCCAGATCTTTTGTGTTTTCTTATCTACGTTTTCATTTTTTCTTAAAAAAAAAGAAAATATTTTATAATAAATATTTTTATACATTATTTTTTGTCATCATCATTGTTGTTTTGCTGTTTTTATACATTTTTAGTTTTAAAGCAGCATTAAGTCATGTCTCAAAGAAAAAACACTTTGTCGAACATAAACAATGACACGTCAATGCATGTATGACTGCATTTTTTTGTTATGAAATGCATAAGAAGACCAACTGAGAGGATTTTTTCTTATCAACAAAAATTTATAAAATTAAATTTTCAATTTGTCTCATATTTGATCTAAAAGTTTTGAGACATAATTACCAACAGATTGTCATAAGACTTCTAAAAGTATGGGAAAAAATTCCCAAATTTCTATCAAATTTTCTAACAAATTGTGATATTGCTCACAAATTTTCCGAAGCGAACTCTCAAAAATTTGTGACAGATTTTTGGAGAAAATTCTAGACAATTTGTCATTAATTTTCAAAGGAAAATTTCTTAACAATTTGTTTGAAGTTTGTCAAAAGTTTTCCGTAGAAAGTAGAATAAGATTTGTCCCAAATTTTCTATAGAAAATTTAGCAAACTTTTCTATACAAATTTAGACAAACTTTTCTATACAAATTTAGACAAACAATTTGTCCCAAATTGTCTATAGAAAATTGAAAATTTTGTCCAAATTTTCTATAGAAAATTGGAATATTAGTCTCAAATTAAAAACTAGCCAAGAATTGTCACAAATTTTCTACAGAAATGGGGCTACATTAGTCCATAGAAAATTGGACAAATTTGTTTCAAATTTTCCATGATTTATTTCAAATTTTCAAGACAAAATATTAGACAATTTTGTCTGAATTTTTTTAGAGAAAATTCTAGATAATTTGTAAAAAACATTTTAAAGAAAATTATAAACAATTGTTCTGAAAATGTTTAAAAAAATTTCTAAACAGTTTGTCTGAAATTTTCTCTTAATATTTCTTAACAATTATCGAAAATTTGAAACAAATTTCTACGGAAAACTCTTGAAAATGTTTTTAAAAAATTGTGACAAATTTTTTTGTCAAAATTTTTATAAAACATTTCCTAAGAAGATTTGACACAATTTTCCTTAATTGCTTAGGGACAAATTTGTCCCAAATTTTCTAGAGGGAATTTGACACATAAAAGTAAACACAATCTGTCCCAAAATTTTTTAGAGAAAAGCTGTCATATATATATGCTTGAGTAAATTTACATTTTGTCACAAATTATCTAGAGAAAAAATTCTAGGCAATTTGTCACAAATATTTTATATAAAAGTTTCAAAATTTAAGAGACGAGATATAATTTTTCGGATTTTTTTGATCACAAATAATGTAGTGTTAATATAGCACAATGTGTCCCAAATATTTCTTGATAATTTATGAAAAATTTTGTATAAAAAAATTTCCCCAACATTTGAAATAAAATTTTTGATTCTTACACAAATTTTTGGAGAAAATTTTTTACAATTTGTAACAAATTCTCATGTTAAAATACTGGACAAAGTATTTTCTGGAGAGAAAATTTGCAGTTTTCTGGACAAGATTTGATACAGATTTTTTGAAAAAATTTGGAAATATTTTCTGATAAATTTAGAAAATTGTGTAAAATTTTCGTTGGAAAATTAGTCACAATTTGTTTAATAATATTAAACACAATTTGTGTTAAATTCTGTTCGACAGTTATTCACGCATTTTTCTTTCTTCCAGAGGAAGTTATAAAAATTATATCGCAAAATGTTGTTGGTTCCATTTTGTTTTAACATCTGTCATTTAAGTCTTTTTCGCATAAGAATTCATATTTTTGTGAAGAAGAAAAGTATATCATTAAAATAATTCTTGTTGTTGTGTCTAATTTGTAATAGTATGTTTTTTACATTGCGCTAATTTGTGACTGTGTGCTCAGAATGCCAACGGCACAGGATTCTACTTTTATCCTTCACACATTCATAACAAAATCAATTGTAGGAAAAATGTCAAAAATAAACTTTGCAAATTAATTTTATATATGTCTCACTCATATTTGTGTTCGTATTGATATGTAGTATAAAGTACTAACTCACGCTTTTAAAAACGTACAGTTGCCTAAGCAAAAATACTTTTTTTATAGACCAATTGACCAAATATAGAGAGAGATGTCTGCGGAGATTTTGAAGATAATTTGTAAAGCTTTCCTGATAAGTGAAAAGTGTTAAAATTTGTTTTCTTTTACTAAAAATATTATCGAAAATATATTTTTATCGTTTACTCTATATTCATGGTCAAATTGGTTATAAATTTAAGAAAATAAAAATAAAATTAGTGTCTTAATTATGATGTCCTTTTAATTCAATTATTTATTTTATTAAATAAATCGAAATGGTACTATATTAAGTCCCTGTTATCCTAATGTGATCATCAAACGTAAGAATACTTATTTCGTTTACTGTACAATCATGAATATGCATTATTTGACATTCTGCGCCAACAAATCCTTCATATACAGCCAAGAATAAAAATTCTGAGGGGGTGTTAAATATGCTAAAGAAATAATATTTTCAACGCCACTTTTGTCGATGTCGCTATAACTACAAACTGTTACTACAAATATTTTTTGCTTCAGAAAATTCTAATATAAACAGCTTTTCACAGTCTGTTAAAGAGGAAAGCAACAAAGAAATCTGTTAAATTTTTTTACCGTTGTTGTCTCAAGTTTTTCTTTTTTCTTTCTCCACTTGCAACACTCTGGTTCAGTGCTTTTTTTGTTCTTTTACTGACGTGTCCTGTCAGATGATGTGACTTTGTTTTCGTTAGAATTGCAAACAAAAACTCATTTTAATAGAAACATTCAAAATGAAAGCAGCTTTCATGAACAGACATTGGGGTTATAATTGAAATAGGTTTAATTAAGTTTTTGTGGTCGAGAACAACAATATGATACAAATAATTTTTCAGACAAAAATTTTCTAGAGAATTTGTCACAAAATTTTATAGAGAAAATTAAAAAAAAAATCGCAAATTTTCTACAGAAAATTTTAAATAATTTGTCTCAAATTTTCTAGAGAAAATTCCCGACAATTTTCTAGAGAAAATTCCCGACAATTTTCTAGAGAAAATTCCCGACAATTTTCTAGAGAAAATTCCCGACAATTTTCTAGAGAAAATTCCCGACAATTTTCTAGAGAAAATTCCCGACAATTTTCTAGAGAAAATTCCCGACAATTTTCTAGAGAAAATTCCCGACAATTTTCTAGAGAAAATTCCCGACAATTTTCTAGAGAATTCCGAATTTTCTAGAGAAATTCCCGAGAATTTTCTAGAGAAAATTCCCGAGAATTTTCTAGAGAAAATTCCCGAGAATTTTCTAGAGAAAATTCCCGAGAATTTTCTAGAGAAAATTCCCGAGAATTTTCTAGAGAAAATTCCCGAGAATTTTCTAGAGAAAATTCCCGAGAATTTTCTAGAGAAAATTCCCGAGAATTTTCTAGAGAAAATTCCCGAGAATTTTCTAGAGAAAATTCCCGAGAATTTTCTAGAGAAAATTCCCGAGAATTTTCTAGAGAAAATTCCCGAGAATTTTCTAGAGAAAATTCCCGAGAATTTTCTAGAGAAAATTCCCGAGAATTTTCTAGAGAAAATTCCCGAGAATTTTCTAGAGAAAATTCCCGAGAATTTTCTAGAGAAAATTCCCGAGAATTTTCTAGAGAAAATTCCCGAGAATTTTCTAGAGAAATTCCCGAGAATTTTCTAGAGGAAAATTCCCGACAATTTTCTAGAGGAAAATTCCCTGAGAATTTTCTAGAGAAAATTCCTGAGAATTTTCTAGAGAAAATTCCCGACAATTTTCTAGAGAAAATTCCTGAGAATTTTCTAGAGAAAATTCCTGAGAATTTTCTAGAGAAAATTCCCGACAATTTTCTAGAGAAAATTCCTGAGAATTTTCTAGAGAAAATTCCTGAGAAATTTTCTAGAGAAAATTCCGACAATTTTCTAGAGAAAATTCCTGAGAATTTTCTAGAGAAAATTCCGACAATTTTCTAGAAGAAAATTCCTGAGAATTTTCTAGAGAAAATTCCCTGACAATTTTCTAGAGAAAAATTCCTGACAATTTTCTAGAGAAAATTCCCTGAGAATTTCTAGAGAAATTCCCGACAATTTTCTAGAGAAAATTCCTGAGAATTTTCTAGAAAAAATTCCCGAGAATTTTCTAGAGAAAATTCCTGAGAATTTTCTAGAGAAAATTCCTGAGAATTTTCTAGAGAAAATTCCCGACAATTTTCTAGAGAAAATTCCCGACAATTTTCTAGAGAAAATTCCCGACAATTTTCTAGAGAAAATTCCCGACAATTTTCTAGAGAAAATTCCCGAAATTTTCTAGAGAAAATTCCCGACAATTTTCTAGAGAAAATTCCCGACAATTTTCTAGAGAAAATTCCCGACAATTTTCTAGAGAAAATTCCCGACAATTTTCTAGAGAAAATTCCTGAGAATTTTCTAGAGAAAATTCCCGACAATTTTCTAGAGAAAATTCCTGAGAATTTTCTAGAGAAAATTCCTGAGAATTTTCTAGAGAAAATTCCCGACAATTTTCTAGAGAAAATTCCTGAGAATTTTCTAGAGAAAATTCCCGACAATTTTCTAGAGAAAATTCCCGACAATTTTCTAGAGAAAATTCCCGAAATTTTCTAGAGAAAATTCCCGACAATTTTCTAGAGAAAATTCCCGAAATTTTCTAGAGAAAATTCCCGACAATTTTCTAGAGAAAATTCCCGAAATTTTCTAGAGAAAATTCCCGAAATTTTCTAGAGAAAATTCCTGAGAATTTTCTAGAGAAAATTCCCGACAATTTTCTAGAGAAATTCCTGAGAATTTTCTAGAGAAAATTCCTGAGAATTTTCTAGAGAAAATTCCTGAGAATTTTCTAGAGAAAATTCCCGAGAATTTTCTAGAGAAAATTCCCGATAATTTTCTAGAGAAAATTCCCGAGAATTTTCTAGAGAAAATTCCCGAGAATTTTCTAGAGAAAATTCCCGATAATTTTCTAGAGAAAATTCCTGAGAATTTTCTAGAGAAAATTCCCGACAATTTTCTAGAGAAAATTCCCGACAATTTTCTAGAGAAAATTCCCGACAATTTTCTAGAGAAAATTCCCGACAATTTTCTAGAGAAAATTCCCGAAATTTTCTAGAGAAAATTCCCGACAATTTTCTAGAGAAAATTCCCGAAATTTTCTAGAGAAAATTCCCGAGAATTTTCATAGTGAGAAAATTCCCGACAATTTTCTAGAGAAAATTCCCGAAATTTTCTAGAGAAAATTCCCGACAATTTTCTAGAGAAAATTCCTAGAATTTTCTAGAGAAAATTCCCGACAATTTTCTAGAGAAAATTCCTGAGAATTTTTAGAGAAAATCCTGAGAATTTTCTAGAGAAAATTCCTGAGAATTTCTAGAGAAAATTCCCGAGAATTTTCTAGAGAAAATTCCCGATAATTTTCTAGAGAAAATTCCCGATAATTTTCTAGAGAAAATTCCCGATAATTTTCTAGAGAAAATTCCCGAGAATTTTCTAGAGAAAATTCCCGATAATTTTCTAGAGAAAATTCCCGATAATTTTCTAGAGAAAATTCCCGAGAATTTCTAGAGAAATTCCCGATAATTTTCTAGAGAAAATTCCCGATAATTTTCTAGAGAAAATTCCCGGACAATTTTCTAGAGAAAATTCCCGACAATTTTCTAGAAAAATTCCCGACAATTTTCTAGAGAAAATTCCCGACAATTTTCTAGAGAAAATTCCCGACAATTTTCTAGAGAAAATTCCCGACAATTTTCTAGAGAAAATTCCCGACAATTTGCTAGAGAAAATTCCCGAGAATTTTCTAGAGAAAATTCCGGAGAATTGTCTGGGAGAAAATTCCCAGAGAATTTTATTGAGAAAATTCCGGAGAATTTTCGTAGAGAAAATTCCCGAGAATTTTCTTAGAGGAAAATTCCCGAGATTTTCTTATGAGAAAATTCCCTGAGGAATTTTCTAGAGAAAAATTCCCGAGCAATTTTCTAGTGAAAATTCCCGAGAATTTTCTAGAGGAAAATCCCTGAGAATTTTTCTAGCAGAAAATTCCCGAGAATTTTCTTAGAGAAAATTCCGAGAATTTTCTAGAGAAATTCCCGAGAATTTCTAGAGAAAATTCCCGAGATTTTCTAGAGAAATTCCGAGAATTTTCTAGAGAAAATCCGAGAATTTTCTAGAGAAAATTCCCGAGAATTTTCTAGAGAAAATTCCCGAGAATTTTCTAGAGAAAATTCCCGAGAATTTTCTAGAGAAAATTCCCGAGAATTTTCTAGAGAAAATTCCCGAGAATTTTCTAGAGAAAATTCCCGAGAATTTTCTAGAGAAAATTCCCGAGAATTTTCTAGAGAAAATTCCCGAGAATTTTCTAGAGAAAATTCCCGAGAATTTTCTAGAGAAAATTCCCGAGAATTTTCTAGAGAAAATTCCCGAGAATTTTCTAGAGAAAATTCCCGACAATTTTCTAGAGAAAATTCCCGAGAATTTTCTAGAGAAAATTCCCGAGAATTTTCTAGAGAAAATTCCCGACAATTTTCTAGAGAAAATTCCCGACAATTTTCTAGAGAAAATTCCCGACAATTTTCTAGAGAAAATTCCCGACAATTTTCTAGAGAAAATTCCCGAGAATTTTCTAGAGAAAATTCCCGACAATTTTCTAGAGAAAATTCCCGACAATTTTCTAGAGAAAATTCCCGAGAATTTTCTAGAGAAAATTCCCGACAATTTTCTAGAGAAAATTCCCGACAATTTTCTAGAGAAAATTCCCGAGAATTTTCTAGAGAAAATTCCCGACAATTTCTAGAGAAAATTCCCGAGAATTTTCTAGAGAAATTTCCCGACAATTTTCTAGAGAAAATTCCCGACAATTTTCTAGAGAAAATTCCCGACAATTTTCTAGAGAAAATTCCCGACAATTTTCTAGAGAAAATTCCCGACAATTTTCTAGAGAAAATTCCGACAATTTTCTAGAGAAAATTCCCGAGAATTTTCTAGAGAAAATTCCCGACAATTTTCTAGAGAAAATTCCCGACAATTTTCTAGAGAAAATTCCCGACAATTTTCTAGAGAAAATTCCCGACAATTTTCTAGAGAAAATTCCCGACAATTTTCTAGAGAAAATTCCCGACAATTTTCTAGAGAAAATTCCCGACAATTTTCTAGAGAAAATTCCCGACAATTTTCTAGAGAAAATTCCCGACAATTTTCTAGAGAAAATTCCCGACAATTTTCTAGAGAAAATTCCCGACAATTTTCTAGAGAAAATTCCCGACAATTTTCTAGAGAAAATTCCCGACAATTTTCTAGAGAAAATTCCCGACAATTTTCTAGAGAAAATTCCCGACAATTTTCTAGAGAAAATTCCCGACAATTTTCTAGAGAAAATTCCCGACAATTTTCTAGAGAAAATTCCCGACAATTTTCTAGAGAAAATTCCCGACAATTTTCTAGAGAAAATTCCCGACAATTTTCTAGAAATTTTCTAAAATCTTATACAGATTTTTACTTAAGTTTTCTAAAATTTTATAGAGAAAAATGTAGATAAGATTTGCTGAAATTTCTTAGATATTTTTTTTGAGAATAATTCCTTCTTTTTCTAGTGAAAGTTGAAAACAATTTGTCACAAATGTTTTAAAGACACTTTTGTTCTAAAACTTTCTATTGAAAATATTTTCAAATTTTCTATTGTTTATTTTTCTTGCTTTATTTGAATTTGTTTGCCTTAATGTAGGCTTTATTTTAATTTTTTTAGCTGCCTAATTGTATGCTTTACATTTGAGTTTGCTGCCTTTTTGTTTATGCTCGTGTAGACTATTGAACTTTAACTTGGCTGTTTGTTTATATTTTTCTTTCTTTATTATAAAATTAACTTTTAAAATTTATTCTTCAAGTGTTTATTACAAAAAAACTTAACTAATTTTCTGAAACAAAAACAACTTTTCCTCATCTTCATCAGCAGCATCATTATAATTCATGTTCAATATTTATTCATTTAACTTCCTTTTAATATTATTTTTATTTCTAACACTCAGTCAGCTATGATTTTTCCCTTTTTTGAGGTTCTTTGAATTTTTGCACTTTAAAGACAAAAATTAATCGAAATTAACAAACTTTTTTTTAATGAATAAATTATCAGATATTTTTTCGAAAAATAAAGAAAAAGTTAAACTAAATAATAAACAATTTCATATCCAAAATTTAGGACTGAATGTACTGAATAATAAAATAATTTATAAAATTATTATTAATTAATAAAAAAACAATAATGGAAAATTTAGTTTTCATTTATAATTTAATAAATGTTTAAGAAAGAATTAAGAATATTTAAATAATAAAATAAAACAAGTTTGTTAACTTAAAAACAAATATTTAGAAATATGAAATATTAAAATGTTTAATTAAGTGTGTTTAAAAGAAAAATAATTTGTAAATGTTTTCGAGGAAAAAAATACTAAATATTAAAGACAAAATATTATTAAATTAATATTAAGTGTAAATGTTATGAAATAAAACAAAAACTAAGTAATAATTATAAAAGAAAAAGCTTAAATTACAAAAACAAATCAAACTAATTTAGAGAGGAAGTGTTTATAAAGAGCGTAATGCGAAATTGGAGTGTTTAATGTTATCTTCATTATGATTCTGCTTTACCTATTTATCATTTCAATACTTTGGAACTGGGATCGAACACACTTTTTACCCAAATATAACATGTCAGTTATTTTATTTAATGTCAAATCAAATGAATATATAGTTAATCTGATTAAAATGAGTGACCAGAAAAAGGTGCATACTAAAATTGTTTAATATTTTCACCAAAGTCCAAATTGGTCCTGCAAAAAGTTGGCTTTTCCAATGTTATTGAACAGAATCGGGAGAACTTGTGCGTTGATAGAAAACCTGGTTCAGGTAAAATGAATGGTCAATACTATTTTCAAAAGAGCTGCCAACACATGCGGTAGAAAAGCAGTAACCGGGCTGTTTTTACTGCTCGGATTATTTGGCATCAAAAAGTTATATGTAATGCAGGTTAAAAGACCTATGCAATTGCGTCAAAAGAAGCCAATCATTTGTTTCCATCAATAAGGTGGTAATTTGTACTAAGAGAGGTAAATCCTCCAAATTGTCTATAGCTAAAGCCAGTTGAGAGATATTTGACTCTTGTTAAAAGATAATTAAAGTGCGAAAAAAGGTGTCCAGAATTTGGTAGATTTTAAACGGAAATGGACTGCCCCTTCGATCAAGGTGACAAAAAGCATTAAAAACGTTAATATTTTCCGAAAATTTTTCATCAAATAAAAATATTACAACTTTAAGTTAAATGGTTTCGTTTTTATTTATGTATGTTAATGTGTATGTTAAGAATATTTCTATCTCAGTCCTTAGTAATCTTCATTACCTGGTATTGATATATCTGTTAATAATTTTGCATTACTTCATAATGACGGGTTAAGGTACTGCTTTTCCGATTGGTGACTGCATTACCTAATAATGCCACTGCATTACGTAGTAATGCTTCTCCATTAAACAGTAATGATTCTATATTAATCAGTAATAAATATGCGTTATAAGTGATGATTTCAAGCAAAAAATGCAAAAACTCTTTATAAACACTTCCCTTCTCTTATAAATAAAATTTTTAAAAAAGTCCTTTAAAGGATTCATTAATAATAACAACAAAAACATTCAAAGTTTGTGAAATCTCCTATCAAGAAACTAGAGATTTAAAAAAAAAAGTAGCCTTGAAGAAACTTTATGAAAATCATAATTAGTTTGTAAAAAATAAATTAATAAATGAAAAGTAACCTAAAAAAATGAACCAATTATTCCAAAAAAAAAATAAATAAAGCAAAAAAGTACTACAAATTGGACCAAATTATTAAAGCAAAAAATATAAAATACAAGAAAAAAAACGTAAGATTAAACTATAAAATTTATCAATAGATTTAAAATCTCCCAAAAACAAAAAGAAAAATACTGTAGTCAAATTTATTTAAGAACTAATAGAGATCCTTTCCCTTGCAGCTAAAATTTATTTAAAAAACAAATTTGATTAAAAAGGAATTGGTAATTCTTAAAATCAAGAAATTTAAAGGAATCCTTGGAATTCTTTCTTAAAAAATATTTAAAGTTTCTATTCAGAAAGAAATGTAAAAAATAAAATGAAAATCATTGTAAAATTATTTTTTTTGTCGTAAATTAAAAAATTTTATTGTGTAAAAAAACAAATAATAATAATAAAAAATAAATGAATTAAAGTGAATAAATAAAAAATATAGCTTTAAACGTAATTCAAAAATTGTGTTTTATTTCATTTAATATTAAGTTGGATTTTAACTTCTCCTGTCATGGACTTTTAAAGGCCAAGAAATTTTGATTTATTTGAACTCATTACCAAACACAATTACAGTGTAATTTCTCCATAATGTTTATTCTCAGAAACAAAATTTCATATGTTCATCAAAAATAATCAAAATTGATTTTAAAACAATTTAAATTTTAATGAATTGAAAATTTTAATTTTTAGTAAAAACTTGTATTTTAAGTAAAAATTTGATTTTTTAGTGAAAATATTAATTTTTAATAAACATTTGAATTTTAGTGAAAATTTGAATTTTTAGTGAAAATTTGAATTTTTAGTGAAAATTTGAGTATTTAGTGAAAATTTGAGTTTTTAGTGAAAATTTTAATTTTTAGTGAAAATTTGAATTTTTAGTGAAAATTTGAATTTTTAGTGAAAATTTGAATTTTTAGTGAAAATTTGAATTTTTAGTGAAAATTTGAATTTTTAGTGAAAATTTGAATTTTTAGTGAAAATTTGAATTTTTAGTGAAAATTTGAATTTTTAGTGAAAATTTGAATTTTTAGTGAAAATTTGAATTTTTAGTGAAAATTTGAATTTTTAGTGAAAATTTGAATTTTTAGCGAAAATTTGAATTTTTAGTGAAAATTTGAATTTTTAGCGAAAATTTGAATTTTTAGTGAAAATTTGAATTTTTAGTGAAAATTTGAATTTTTAGTGAAAATTTGAATTTTTAGTGAAAATTTGAATTTTTAGTGAAAATTTGAATTTTGGTGAATATTTGAATTTTTGGTGAAAAACTTAATTTTTGGTGAAAAACTTAATTTTTTAGTAAAAAAAATATTAGTGAATGAATAGTTAAAATTTTAAGTGAAAAATTCGATGTATATAGAATACTGAAGCCGATTTCTCAAATTTCATAAAAAATTGATTTCTCTTAAAAAGTGTTTCATTCATTAATCTCTTAATATTTAAAAATTCTCATTGACTTGCGAATAATAAGCTTTATCAGTGATGTCACAAAAGCTCTTTTATTAAGTTGTTTTGAATGTTTTTTGTTTGTTTATGTTTTTAAATGAAATTTATCATTAGAATTTTTTTTAATATTTTAATTGGTAATCACTTGTCACAATGCACATTGGGACAGAAATGAAATTTTTGGAAATTAAATTAGACATTAAAAAATATCCGGTGGGATTTTTTGCATTACGAAAGGAGTTATCAGCATTTGAAATCATTAATTCAAATTTATTAGGGTTATCGACCATAAAAAGAAAATTAGCAGACATGAGAGTTGATATTTGATCTTTTCAAAATTAAATCATAGAAAAGAAAGTTATTTCTTATTAACTGTATTATAATTGTTGAATTGTAGTAAACTTTATGGGTCCGTCCGATGACTGACGATGAAGTTCTCTAATTAAAATGTTGAAATCAAAATCGATCAATACTGAACTTTTATTTTGTTGCAGACAGTCGTTAGGTGGTCATTTAATATCTAAAGCGATAAGATTTTTGAAGCGATAACAGTTTTCAAGTTATTTTGTGAATTTTTATTAAAAACATCGTCAACTCATGGTGTCTGATGATATTTTCACTGTCACAATTTTGTTTATATATTTTTAAATCTAATTTGCAGATATTTTTTAAATAATTATTTAATTGATGTTTTGTGCATTATTTAAAATGACGCAAAAATTGTTCAATATTATGAAATAAGAGGAACAACAACAAAGAACAATCTTAGTTGTAAACATTTGAGTTCAATTATTGATATTAAAAAAAGCAACAATTACGAAAATTATAGTCAGTCAAGCCCGACTAGTTATACCCTACTTTATATTTATAAACTTTCATATCGGAAATATACGTCGTTTGAAATGATTTTTGAATAGGAGGTTATATGAAGGCTAATGATATTATGGAAAGATCTTGTCAATTATGGTACAGTGTTTTCGGGTTGTATAAATCTTAAATGGATGTAATGTTATCATGATAACTTCCCCAGGTTTGGAGCACGTGAATTAGGACCAATAATAAACTTTATTTTAATTTAAACATAACCTTAAAATCCCCATTGTGGGAGTATGTATGTCCACAGGCTAGCTGAAATATTAAAACGGACATTACTAATTTCAATCAAATTTGTCCTTTGCTCAATAATTTATCCCACATTTCATCGAAATATATCTTGAATCAATTTATGTAAATTTTAATGTTTTTATGGGCTAAAATCTGCATTCTGAGGGAATGTTGAAACATTAAATCGAACATCACCTATTTTATTGCATAAACTATCATCGTGTCTCCAGACCATATTCCATGGACTTGCTCCAATATTATTGTTCCACTGATTGTCCAGATTATATTACTTTTATTATTTAAACTACATTCCGTAGATAATCCCGCATATATTTCTCAGATATTGAACCTATCGATTGTACAGATTTCAGCGAATTTCCAAACTTCATTTCATTGAATTCGTAAACTATACTCGATTGATTGTATAAACTATATTCCATCGATTATCCAAACTATATTCCGTAGATTTCCTAAACTATATTCAAAAATATATTCAGCCGATTGTCTAAATTATATTTCACCGACTGTTCAGAATATATTCCTTCTATTGTCTTAACTATATTTCATCTGTTGTCTTAATTGTATTCCTTTTATGGTCTAAATTGTTCCGTATGATTTTTAAACTATATTAGATCGATAGACTGAACCGTTTATCCACACCTACTCCAAACTATATTCCATCGACTAACAAAACTATATTGCCCAATTATAAAATTGAGACAGGAAGTGATTCTGAATCGATCGACATTCTTTTAGGTGAGTGCAATATTTTTATTTCTGAGCGTTTTAACATCATCCCAATCTTTTATGATGACGTAGGGTATCAAAATATAGAACGCATTCGAAATATATCAATCCTTGCGTACAGCTATCTCATTTAGGTCGCAAAAAATGTCATAAAAATATCTTTAACAAAATAAACCACCAAATTCTGTAGGATCCGGAAAATGTCCCCTTTTTTAATTCAGTAAAAATGTCCGTCATATTTGCATAAAAGCGAACAATATTTTTAGACGTTTATATTCGTTATCATTATTTTATTTACATAATAAAAATTTTACGTTTATAAAGAAAATATGAAATTTTGTAAATGACAAAAATACTTGTTATCTTATCTTATTAATAATAATCTGTGATTTCTTTTTAACACATTAAAAATTTACAAACATCAATAATTTCACACAAACAATTTTCCTTAATACTTTTTCTCTTATACATTTTTTCTATTCTCCTTTCAATATTCCAAATCGGTAAATTTAAACTTCAATGGAATATTGGGCATATTGATCAAAAGACTTTTAAAAGCATTATCGGTGGGATGATTGAATTCAATGTGGAAATTACGTACCAAACGTGAAATACATAATTCTAATTCCATTTCCACTATACGACGACCAATACAACTACGAGCACCAAAACCAAATGGTAAATTCAGGAAAGGAGAACTGGGTTTGAGGGCATGAGGACATTCGGAAGAATTTTCTGTTTCTTTATCAGGTCTTAACCATCTTTCGGGTAAATATTCGTTGGGTCGAGGATAATGATTAGGATCACGTGTTAGAGAAGTTATAACCATAGAGACCTGGGTTCCCTTGGGAACTCTATAACCACTTACAACCACATCTTTAACGGGTACTCGAGCATTACCCACAATTAGAGGATAATAACGTAAAGACTCCTTAATACAAGCTCTCAAATATGGCATATTCTTCATAGCATTCTCATTAAATTCTGAATCTTTTTGGGGTAAAGCTTTTAAAACTTCTTGACGTAATTTCTCTTGTTTTGCAGGATTTTGAGCCAAACATAACATTAAAGCCGTTAAGGTAGAGGAAGTCTAAAATTTTGGAAAAAAAGGTTTAACAGTAAATTAAATAAACTTATTATTGTTATTTACATACCGTATCCACACCGGCCATTAACATATCCATGGCCATAACAGTAGCAATTCTTTTATCGATTTTACTTAATTTTTCCAAAACACTTTTCTCGTTATCTGGTTTTTCGGGAACTCCATTTTTACGATCTTCCTCTAGTCGTTTAATAGCTTCATTTACATATGTACTGGTAATATCGACAATTTGATCTAAACATTTCATTAGATTCTTAAATGTAGAGGTCTTATAATATCGCCATATCGAGGGTTTGAATTCAATTTCCAGAGAATATATAAAGAAATCATTTAAAGCTTCAAATAATTTCTTAGCCGTAGGATCATTACGATTTTTGTTTATTAAACCTAATTGTTTATCCAAAGCCACCACCGAAACAGACTCCAAAGTAAAACGATTTAATTCCTCTTCAAAATCCTCGGGAACTTCGAGTGTATTGGGATCTCTTATTTGACGAATTCTGAAAAGGAATTTCGGAGTAATGAATATTAATTTGCAGCATTTTTAAATAAATATTTCTACTCATCAATATGGACAACAAGTGGCAAATTTCACGGTTAAAAATTGCAATTTCAGTTCTTTTCGTATCGTCTCTGATTTATATTAAAATCGAGTATCAGATTTTGTTTGAATTTTGAAATTAGTTTAAATATCGGTCTTAAGCCTTTTTCCACTGAACCAATATTGTTGGTTTAAACAGTGGTCAGTTTCGAATAATAAACATTATGGAAAATTGGTCCGGTGTTCAGAGCTTTCAAATTCCTCTAATAATATCCTACAACGATCGAAACAAGTGGTAGTTCCTGATCTAGTTGAGTCAAAACTTTTTATCCATAGCTTTCCGAAGGGTTTTGGCTGAGCATTGTCATGAGATAAGAATATGGAAGAATATTCTGGTCATTTTCCTTATTTGCTCACTCAATATTGATTTGTTGTTTTCAGTCCAATGTGATCGTCTGACCTGATATCAAGACCTCATAATACAAAACACCTTTCTAATTCCTAAAAATACAGAACATTGCCATGGGATCATGGATATTCATGGCTTCGACGTAATTGGTACCGTGTAATGGACGGGACCATAAAAAGGCATAGAAACGATTATGGAATTATTTTGTATTCTGTATATATGTATGAATGTATGTATGTATGTATGTATGTATGTATGTATGTATGTATGTATGTATGTATGTATGTAACATATAGACTCTAAATTTTCACAGAATGATCCCAATATAAATTAACATATATAAAATTTCCGATAGGACAAAGGGGTGGGGTACCCCTTATACAAAGCTTTTAGAAATTTTGGTTGGCCGATATAAATTAAAAATGAATCCCCCACTTTGAAGAGACATTTATTGAAATCATGTATAGCAAATTTAATCGAAATGTCTCTAAAACTAAATATATAACTTGGGCAGCCAAACGAACGGACATCGCTCAGTCTCTTCAGAAATTGATTCTAAGCTCGCTTCCACTCATGGTTTTATTTTGAATTTTAAGAACGGAAAAAACAAGTAATAATGCTAAATTGGACTTTAATACCATTTAGAATCAATTTAGAAACAACAGTTTCATAGATATGGCGAAGTTTAAAAAGGAGATAATACTCTTTCGAGCCCTATCCGAACACTTTTTATTAAATTATTCTTTTATAAGGGCTCCTTAAAAAAAGAATCAAGTGTTTGCTTTAAAATTTTCGGAGATGCGATATTATTTTTTTTTGGGTTCCAATCCAACACTGACATATTCATAAATTTTAAAGTCTACAATAATGAGACGGTGGAAGATATTAAAATTATTAAAACAGTTATCAACAAGATATTCCATATGTTTAGTTCCATTTCAAAAAAGCGATAACGCCTCAAATGATGACGTAAAAATAGTAAACATTTCAAAGAAATCTGCTAAGCATTTCCTTATCTCTAAACGATGACGCAAATTTTTGCAATTTTGCCAAAATTTATTACAATTTCTTTTTTCGGTTAATTTTTAACTCACCTTTCCATAAATTCTTTATTGACTTGCGACATTTTGTTCATATATAAGCGAACATTTTTGGGTTGCATCATAACGGGATTAACAGCGGAACGGAAAGTACCCCAGGTTTCACCTTGTCTATAAATGTCAAAGAATAGAACATTTTCTTCTCAACATATTTCCGAAAAAACTTACGTTGATATTAAACCCTCTATGCCCTGGAAAAAATCTGCCCGATGGACATGACGATGATACTGCAAAGCTTCCGATCCCGGTTCTATTAGGCCAAACACCTTCATTACGCAAAATTTTCTCAAAATCCTCAACATTATGAGTGAAAACAAATTCTTTGCGTCCAAAGAAACCAGGCAAACGAGCTATATTGCCCAGATCTTCTTTAAAGCATTCATTAATTGGTAGAATCTAAATTGGCATATTTGCCTCCCGGTAAAAATCTGCTAAGAAGAGTAAATTTTCCAATTGAAGGAATTTCTTCAAAAGGTTTAGCATTTTCCCATTCTTTACTGGCTACAGTTTTATCAGCTTCCAGAGCAGCTGTAGCCGTAATTGGGGCGGTTGATTGTGGACGTAACTATTTGTGGAATCAGGTTTTTAATTGTTGTTATTCTGAATTCTTTTTATTATTTACTTACAGTTAATTTATTCTGTTGTGGCAGTTGTTGTTGTGTTAATAATAATTTAAATGTTGTTTTATAATTCAAATTATTTAAAATTACGCAGCCATTTTTAAATTTAAACATTTCTTTTATTATTATTATTATTTTTTCTTTTGAATTTTTGAATGAAACTACAAGTTTTTGTCTAAACACTCAAATTTAGACTGATTAGATTTTTTTGTCGTTACAGCTCTTTTCACTAGGAGGAAGTGTTATTATATTATTTTGTAGTTTTATTTAAATAAATAGAAGAAAACTTTTTGGTTTAATAATTTTAACATATTTTGTTTATCTCATCGATTAATAAAGCTTTTTGTAGTTTTTTGTTTATAAAAAATATTCATCTAAAGAGAGATTGAGAGAGAACGATCACAAAAGAGAAATTTGTTTGTTGATATATAATTTGTTTATGAACTAATTTATTAATTAAAAAATTGATATTTATTAATTAAATTTGATCAGACTTTGAATTGGCACGATAATCTTAACATGATAATTATTACGAATTAGATTTGTTGAATAGATTTTAGGGCCTAATGCTACCCCATCCCTAAAGTATACCGATCATCTCAGAATAACATCCTTAGTAGATATAACGATGACTGTCTGTTTGGCTGTCTGGTTGCCTAAACATGTAATGTCGGCAGCCCCCATACAAATATTTTTCGTAAAGGGTTCTAAATTCCATTAACACTCAGGTATGAAATCATGTTAATTAATATAACTTTCAATAAGATCGGTTCAAGAAAGATGGTAGCCCACTTCTGAAAAGTTTATAAATGTCAAGAACTGAACTGTGGTAATATTTCATATATTTAATACTTGTAACTTTGCCTATAATACCAAAATCGCTTCAATTGGCATAAATCTGTCATATACCTGAGTACCAATCAAATACTTTAAATAATGTGGATCCATCCATGCCTGCATTATGAGAAAGAGTGTAAAGGTTGCACAGTGTGTTCAAATAGTTTTTTTCTTAATAATTCTGTATTTTTGGAACCGTAGGAGATTTTACGGAGGTTGTTTAAATGTATGTGGACGTGTTCTTGTATTTAGATAGTTCTTCTAAATTTCAATAAAAATATACTCACATGTGTGACTCTTATAGTTATAGAGATATTTAATTCGAAAAAAATTTGTAACCAATTTTTTCCCGTATCTTTTACAGTCTTTTTTCGTAAGGGGTTTATAGGTCCGAAATGTTTTTAATCTATCTGCCACATTTCCTATGAAATTCTAAAAGTTATTGCTGCAATAAGTATAGAAATATATGAATCG